>CALYLW010000002.1:323326-1034287 GCA_944989445.1 Ampullaceana balthica | reverse complement strand
TCCTAATTTTTGGAGTAGATTGAAATTTGGGAATCTTCTTCACAAATAAATATTTGTGTGTCCCATAGCCTCGTGGTCGTAGGGGGTTATAATGTTAACATTAGAACTTTCTCGGGGCTAGGTAGACTTGGCGGCGCCGATCTCCTCTCCAAGTCAGCGTTGGACTTTTTAGCGATGGTCATTTATCAATCTTTATAATGTGGCCTAGCGTGGTCTAGATTCCATGCACCCGGTAAACCGATCTCCGATGGGGAGTTAATGAACGAAGTAATGTTGTCTGGGATTAATTCCCCTTTTTCATGTTTTTACAAATAAGGACACAATTCAACCTCGCAACGCAGAGATGCCATTAGAAGAAACACTGTTTAAGATCGAGGTTTGCGTAATTTCAAGAAAGCTCTACGGGAAAAAGAAAATTCTCTGATCTGCGTGAAACACTTAAGAAGATGGAGTGTACAGAGATCAAACAAGACAACACAATTTGATAGTTATGAAAATAAAATCCTTAAAGCGTGGAATTCTCTGCCAAACAACTTTAAATCAATGAAATAAATTAAAAAAACTTGGGGTAGTTTTTCTTATTTTGTTTTGATCATCTTATGCGTGTGATCAACTGTTTTCAGCTTTGAATTCTATCAAATGTGACACAAGAAAGAGACTGACAGATAACCTGAGTGCTGCATGTATTGCGTTTAAGCAAACGAAGTATGAGCCAAGATTTCACGACTAATCAGCATGTATACAACATTTAAAAAATCCCATTAAATACGCAAAACAATAACAAGTGTTTTTGTATAGTTGAAAACTCTATTCTAGTTTTGTGTTAAAACAAGTGTGTGTTGTTTTGTTGTTTTTCGGGTTTAATTGGAGTGTTGGCACTTAGCTATAAATAAGTTGGGTTTTTGTTTGGATTTTGGGCACGCGGCCCCAAAAAAGGCTCGTCATCACTGGTATAAGCTATAATGAAACAAGAAATCGAAGTACGATTATATAGCTGGATACAATTCAAGATGATGAAATGAAATACTTGTTTGAGAAGCATTATTGAAATATAGCGTATTCGATTACTTTCGGAATTTTTAAAACTTCCTTATGCTCGCGCATATATATAAAGAATAATCCTCGATGGCTCAGAGAAATACATTTTGAAATCGTTATTGTTTTATTTAAAAGTTACTAATTTTTTCTTGATTCATATCTGTTTAAAATCTAGCAACTCTTTAAACTGAAGATACGATATCTAAGTTTTACAAAAGTAAGCACCAAGTACATTTATATTTTACTTTCAATGTTTTAAATTATCTCATCTTTGCCGAAATTATTTTAAGATTTAAATATTTTTGTAGATGTATTTGAGTTTTATTCTGAAATCAAAAGAAGAATTTAGATAAGCTCAGACTGTAGCAATTTCTGGTGTGTCCCTTCAATAAATGTGTCTAGATAGTCTCATATTGAGACAGTTTAGGTGTGTCCCTTCAATAAATGTGTCTAGATAGTCTCATATTGAGACAGTTTAGGTGTGTCCCTTCACAAAATGTGCCAAGATAAGCTCAGACTGAGGCAGTTTATGGTGTGTCCTTGAAACCATGTTCAGGAGTGTCTCACAGACGATGACACTAACACGAAGGTCTCACAGGGGGGTTTGGGGGTCGATATGTTATTCAATCACTTTGAGGGCGTTATTATTTTTGTGTTATGATCTTTGGAGAGTTTGATAAACACTTCTAAAAGTCTAAGCACAGCAAAAACGTTTTTTTAAGGAATCCAATACAGCGCATCAACACACGTAAAACATTAACGAAACATTGTTCTCACAAGCGTAATTCAAACCAACGATAGTAAATGTCTATTTTTAGTGGCAACTCGGATCAACTCGATTCGGTTCTGGTAGCTTGGGATTAGTTCTGGTAGCTTGTGATTAGTTATGGTAGCTTGGGATTAGTTCTGGTAGCTTGGGATTAGTTCTGGTAGCTTGGGATTAGTTCTGGTAGCTTGTGATTAGTTCTGGTAGCTTGGGATTAGTTCTGGTAGCTTGTGATTAGTTCTGGTAGCTTGTGATTAGTTCTGGTAGCTTGTGATTATTTCTGGTAGCTTGGGATTATTTCTGGTAGCTTGGGATTAGTTCTGGTAGCTTGTGATTAGTTCTGGTAGCTTGTGATTAGTTCTGGTAGCTTGGGATTAGTTCTGGTAGCTTGTGATTAGTTCTGGTAGCTTGGGATTAGTTCTGGTAGCTTGTGATTAGTTCTGGTAGCTTGTATTAGTTCTGGTAGCTTGGGATTAGTTCTGGTAGCTTGTGATTAGTTCTGGTAGCTTGTGATTAGTTCTGGTAGCTTGGGATTAGTTCTGGTAGCTTGGGATTAGTTCTGGTAGCTTGTAATTAGTTCTGGTAGCTTGGGATTAGTTCTGGTAGCTTGTGATTAGTTCTGGTAGCTTGTGATTAGTTCTGGTAGCTTGTGATTATTTCTGGTAGCTTGGGATTAGTTCTGGTAGCTTGGGATTAGTTCTGGTAGCTTGTGATTAGTTCTGGTAGCTTGTGATTAGTTCTGGTAGCTTGGGATTAGTTCTGGTAGCTTGTGATTAGTTCTGGTAGCTTGTGATTAGTTCTGGTAGCTTGTGATTAGTTCTGGTAGCTTGGGATTAGTTCTGGTAGCTTGTGATTATTTCTGGTAGCTTGTGATTAGTTCTGGTAGCTTGTGATTAGTTCTGGTAGCTTGTGATTAGTTCTGGTAGCTTGTGATTAGTTCTGGTAGCTTGTGATTAGTTCTGGTAGCTTGTGATTAGTTATGGTAGCTTGGGATTAGTTCTGGTAGCTTGGGATTAGTTCTGGTAGCTTGGGATTAGTTCTGGTAGCTTGTGATTAGTTCTGGTAGCTTGGGATTAGTTCTGGTAGCTTGTGATTAGTTCTGGTAGCTTGTGATTAGTTCTGGTAGCTTGTGATTATTTCTGGTAGCTTGGGATTATTTCTGGTAGCTTGGGATTAGTTCTGGTAGCTTGTGATTAGTTCTGGTAGCTTGTGATTAGTTCTGGTAGCTTGGGATTAGTTCTGGTAGCTTGTGATTAGTTCTGGTAGCTTGGGATTAGTTCTGGTAGCTTGTGATTAGTTCTGGTAGCTTGTATTAGTTCTGGTAGCTTGGGATTAGTTCTGGTAGCTTGTGATTAGTTCTGGTAGCTTGTGATTAGTTCTGGTAGCTTGGGATTAGTTCTGGTAGCTTGGGATTAGTTCTGGTAGCTTGGGATTAGTTCTGGTAGCTTGTGATTAGTTCTGGTAGCTTGGGATTAGTTCTGGTAGCTTGTGATTAGTTCTGGTAGCTTGTGATTAGTTCTGGTAGCTTGTGATTATTTCTGGTAGCTTGGGATTAGTTCTGGTAGCTTGGGATTAGTTCTGGTAGCTTGTGATTAGTTCTGGTAGCTTGTGATTAGTTCTGGTAGCTTGGGATTAGTTCTGGTAGCTTGTGATTAGTTCTGGTAGCTTGTGATTAGTTCTGGTAGCTTGTGATTAGTTCTGGTAGCTTGGGATTAGTTCTGGTAGCTTGTGATTATTTCTGGTAGCTTGTGATTAGTTCTGGTAGCTTGTGATTAGTTCTGGTAGCTTGTGATTAGTTCTGGTAGCTTGTGATTAGTTCTGGTAGCTTGTGATTAGTTCTGGTAGCTTGGGATTAGTTCTGGTAGCTTGGGATTAGTTCTGGTAGCTTGGGATTAGTTCTGGTAGCTTGTGATTAGTTCTGGTAGCTTGTGATTAGTTCTGGTAGCTTGCGATTAGTTCTGGTAGCTTGGGATTAGTTCTGGTAGCTTGTGATTAGTTCTGGTAGCTTGTGATTAGTTCTGGTAGCTTGTGATTAGTTCTGGTAGCTTGTGATTAGTTCTGGTAGCTTGTGATTATTTCTGGTAGCTTGTGATTAGTTCTGGTAGCTTGTGATTAGTTCTGGTAGCTTGTGATTAGTTCTGGTAGCTTGTGATTACTTCTGGTAGCTTGTGATTATTTCTGGTAGCTTGGGATTATTTCTGGTAACTTATGATTAGTTCTGGTAGCTTGTGATTAGTTCTGGTAGCTTGGGATTAGTTCTGGTAGCTTGTGATTAGTTCTGGTAGCTTGTGATTATTTCTGCTAGCTTGGGATTAGTTCTGGTAGCTTGTGATTATTTCTGGTAGCTTGTGATTAGTTCTGGTAGCTTGTGATTAGTTCTGGTAGCTTGTGATAGTTATGGTAGCTTGTGATTAGTTCTGGTAGCTTGTGATTAGTTCTGGTAGCTTGTGATTAGTTCTGGTAGCTTGTGATTATTTCTGGTAGCTTGGGATTATTTCTGGTAACTTGTGATTAGTTCTGGTAGCTTGTGATAGTTATGGTAGCTTGTGATTAGTTCTGGTAGCTTGTGATTAGTTCTGGTAGCTTGTGATTAGTTCTGGTAGCTTGTGATTATTTCTGGTAGCTTGGGATTATTTCTGGTAACTTGTGATTAGTTCTGGTAGCTTGTGATTAGTTCTGGTAGCTTGTGATTAGTTCTGGTAGCTTGTGATTAGTTCTGGTAGCTTGTGATTAGTTCTGGTAACTTGTGATTAGTTCTTGAAGGCAATAACTACTCCAGATAGATTCTGACCTGCTCGTTTAGGTTCGATCTGCTCTAATAGCCTTAATTGTTATGGAAGATGCAATCTATTTTAGAAGATTGAAATGGGCCATCCAGTAGTTTGTGATGAGTTCTTGTAGGTATTTATTTGATCTGTTTGGTAGTAGTTTTGGAGCGCATTTATTTGTTCTTGTAATTCGTGATTGGTTCTTGTAGGTTCATGCAGGTTTTTGGTAAATTGTGATTGGTTTTTGTGGTTTCTTGTAGGTTCTAATGGATTCCGAAATGGAACGAATTTTGAGAACGTTATTATTATTTCACTTAATGCCTTGTATCAATAAAATATTTGTTTTCCATCCCCAGATGATTTTTTTATTTATTCTTTCTTTGCTGCTGTCTTCGTGTCATGCTCTGTCACTGACAACGAGTGACAATGAAGTTGAAATCGGCGAAACTGCAAACGTCACACTGACATGTGGCTTTGATCGCTCGGAGAATTCGAACGTTAAAGAAATCCTTGTTCTGAGAATTCTCAAGTTGAAAGAAAATGGGACTGGCTGGCGACCGATGGTTGAGCTCCGAGACACAGACGATCTTCCACGACTTATGGGAGAGGAGGCCATCTTAGTCACGGGCCAGACTGGGAAACAGATTAACGGGAAAGAAAGTGAGGCGGAGCTGTTTTTGAAGGTGACCTGGGCCGTAGCTGAAAGTAAGACCGTCGGCAAGTACAGGTGTGACCTGACGGGGTGGGACCAGGAACTTGAGTCCGTGTCGATGAAGACACAACCTGTGGAGATCAAAGAACGTTCCGAATTAACGTCACTTCAACTGTACAACATGTTACTTGAAAGTGAAACTAAAATCAACTCCAAGATGGAGACCAAGATTTCTGATGTCAAGGAAGATGTCGGCCGTCTGAGGGAGACCAATTTCCTTATCATGACATGGTTCCAGCAGTACTGGCCCGAGGGAACATATGGACTTCACTATCCATCGAGTGGATGCCCGGCGAATGTTGGAGTAACGTGGCAGATTGGATACAGAACTCACAGTACTGAATCCACAAGTAGAAACCACGACAAAGTTTCCGATGGAAATCACTTTGGATCGATAATTAATCGGGTTGGGGTCAACAATTTAATAACTCAGAATTTCTGTATGGTTACTGTTAGATCTGTCGGTCCACTGTGGCCAAAAGGTTCGTACTGCATAGCCAGAAGGGAGAGGGGAAGTGATCCAGAGGGGTTCAAGTGCGGGTACATCCAGTGGCAAGATGAGAACGACGAGCCGGCGTCATCAGTTTCGGGTTATTATCCACTGGGCGACTACCCTAGCCATCAAACACTTATCCACTATTGTTGCAGGTCAGACATGAACGCCACCACACCTATGTACTTGCCCACGGAGAAGCCGTTCTACCTGTACAGGTATGGCGGCACCTGCCAGCAGGTACACGGCATGAATGTCCAGGAGGAGTTTATTTTGTTTGACTCGGATGACATAGGCGGTAACAGGGCCAGCGCCCCACATCCCGACGCGGCGATCACACCAGATATCAAACTAGAGCTTTGCTACTACTCCAAGAAATAGTCAGCACCCTACATCCCAATGCCCTCATCACAGCAGATATCAAACTAGAGCTTTGCTACTACTCCAAGAAATAGCCAGCACCCCAACCATTGCCCTTATCATACCAGATTTAAACTAGAGCTTTGCTACTACTCCAAGAAATAGCCAGTGCCCCACACATTGACGCCCTAACCACACCAGATATTAAACTAGAAATACGTACTTCACTCCTATTACGTAGTACAATTAAAGTAAACCCTCCTGTTATTTCTCATACATAAATAATACACACGTTACTGTACGTCTAGTCATCAACACAACACTATACGTTTACATCTGCGTTGTGTATTGACGTCATTATTAGCTGGGTTAAACTACATTAAGAAATCTGTTTCTACATCTGCACATTGTGTGTATCTAACTTTTATAACCATTCATATTCGAATGAATATAGCTATAATGTGTAGATACGTTTACCTTACTTTTATCTGTGCGTGCATCATCTATGCTTATTTTGTTTCATTTTAAATAAAATAACTTTTGCTATTCACACTTTTTCATATTACATGTTTTTCTGTAAATTTTAATTACATTTATTTTCAATGAAATAAATCAAATCTTTAGATTATTACACCCGTTATTAGTTGACGTGAAATGAAACCATGTAAACTGAATACTATGATGAATTTTAGATGGCTAAAGATAAATGACCAAGAAAAATAATTTTCAATCACAAAATTAATCTTGATGCCACCTGGATCTTGAAAGGAAGGTCAAGGCCAATTGAGTAGAATACAGGTAATATGATTTGATAATATATGTTAAACCCACGAGTTTTATTTTTGTACGTTGCTAGGAAATATCTACATTACATGCTTTGAAAATTGTGACTTATGAGATGAAGGTGAATTACCTACATGATGTCAGCGGTCGTCAGCGCCTGTCTTGGTGTTGATAAGCTCTGTGCGACTGCAAGGACCGTTGCCTCAGATAATGTGTACGACGCATGGATTGTTTAAAATTAATCTTTGGATAATACTCTACGGGAATGGAAGAAAAAAACCACCAATAGCCTGATCTCATGTTTTACAAATAACCATAACGAAAAACAAGTTACTGAATAAAATATTGATTAGGCAAGGGACCGGAGTGTACCCCACCGCCCCCACACCCCACTTGACTAGAAAGGTATAAATCCTGGCAAGGTTGGAAGTCATGACGTTAACGCCATGCATCCATCACGTTAATTGGCCGACAGGCGCGCATCTTTATCTGCAGCTAATTAATGAGACCTCCACAGCTTCAGGCTATCATGACGTCACAATGCGCTCATTGCAGGTTATTGTAAACAGGTAAGGGACACGTTGTCTCTCTACAAATGGCTGTCTAATATCATATATCGCCACCATCATTGTCAACTCATCTCCTCAAATATCACAGAAAATAACTTCCCATCCCATCTCTTCCCATCCTATAGCTCCCCATCCCATCTCATGTCTCCAGATCCCATCTCTCTCTATCCGTTATCTCCCCATTCCATCTGTCCCCGTCCCATCCCTTCACATCCCATCTCAACAGATCCCCTCTCTCCCCATCCCATCTCTTCTTATCCCATCTCTCCCGATCCCATCTCTTTCTATCCGGTCTCTGCCCATTCAATCTGTCCCCATCCCATCCCTTTTCCATTTCTTCCGCTCCTATCTCTTTCTATCCCATATCTCCCCATACAATCGTGTTCTATTATATTTAGTTTATTAATCAAATTTATTGGAACATCACTTATAAGTCTACGCCATTGCACTATTGAAGGTGAATCTAATTAACATGAATTCACTAACCCGTGCACAAAAGTTACTGTAAAAATCTATAAATAATAATGTACAGACTTTAATGTAAAAGTAGCTGTAGTTAGAATAATCAAGCCTCCTAGATTTGAATTAATCAGACACCTTCAACAAGACTCACTAGGAACCAAGGCAAGAGTCAGGAATCAACAAGACTCACTAGGAACCAAGGCAAGAGTCAGGAGTCAACAAGACTCACTAGGAACCAAGAAGACTTACTAGGAACCAAGGCAAGAGTAAGGAGTCAACAAGACTCACTAGGAACCCACCCAGGAGTCAGGAGACAACAAGACTCACTAGGAACCAAGGCAAGAGTCAGGAGTCAACAAGACTGACTAGGAACCAAGGCAAGAGTCAGGAGTCAACAAGACTCACTAGGAACAAAGACAAGAGTCAGGAGTCAACAAGACTCAATAGGAACCAATCCAGGAGTCAGGAGTTAACAAGACTCACTAGGAACAAAGAAAAGAGTAAGGAGACAACAAGACTCACTAGGAACCCACCCAGGAGTCAGGAGACAACAAGACTCACTAGGAACCAAGGCAAGAGTCCGGAGTCAACAAGACTCACTAGGAACCAAGGCAAGAGTCAGGAGTCAACAAGACTCACCAGGAACCCAACCAGGAGTCAGTAGTCAACAAGACTCACTAGGAACCAAGCCAGGAGTCAGTAGTCAACAAGACTCACTAGGAACCAAGCCAGGAGTCAGGAGTCAATAAGACCCACTAATCATCGAGTCTACCATGTAATAGGCCAGGAATAAGTATCTTTCTTCGTCATGAGACAACCATCATTGACCTCATTAATATCAAAACTTGTTATCGATGTTAGGAAAGTAATGCCAATAAACTATTGTTTAAAATACAATGTTTTCACGACGAAGAGGTCAAATTAACATATTACCAATAATGTAATGAGCCTTTACATCCTGCTTTTGAAAAGGGTTACGAGACCCTAGGCGGATTACGTTGCACTAGATAGATTATGTGGCATGTATTGTATCATGTAACACTTGATGGCTTGTGTTGCCATAGATGGATACTGTAGAACTCGATGTGTTATGCAGCCATGAGTTGATATTAAAGTACTAAATGTATACACTAAGCAGCACCTGGTTGGACACATGGCCCCGGATTGTTTATGTGTCCACAGAGCAGTGTTGGGGGTCAGGCTGAATAAGAATGTAATTCTGTGGTTCCATTTCCGCCCTAGTCTGTAAGGTTGATGGAAACCATTTGTTAGAGAACGACCCAGAGATTGGTGCAGGAAGTACAAACAGATAGAAATAAGATGAATTATAATTTAGTTTGTATTATCCCTGTGAGGACTTAACGAAGAGCAGACAATTCACAACTAAAAGAAAGACAAAAACACAATTTGTGATTGGGTAATTTGACTCAAATATTTAGTTTTCTTGTCTTGTTTTTGATTCAATGAAGAAAAGAACATACGTGAACTGTTTGTGCAAACATCACATCAGAAAACTTAACATTTTTGGAGTCAGCCCTATAGAGATATTGACTAATGTGGTTAATATAATTAATCGCAAGTCTCTACAAAGTCGTCTTTATAATTAAAATAAATTTAACTTTTATTTGTAATTTTATCCTAATTTGGACACGTTCAAATTAATGAGTAAAAACAATTTTTAATTAGAAACTTCGTCAGTATTTGATTGCAATAAATGTAGTCTTGTCATTTGTTTCGACTTGATTTATTTTTAGCGGAAGTTAATGATGGATAATTTCTCAATGAAGAAACAATGATTCAGTAGGAATAAAATTTAAAAAATAAATTTGACCACTACTACCTGGTCAAGGGTCGATCTCTACTAACATTTCGTCTGTTTCTTCGAGACAACATAGAGAAGAAAGTTTGAACCCTGAGATTTTTATAAGAGCTAAAATGAGTGATCAATGTTTGATATTTAGACATGGATCCAAACGTGTATACTGCATACACAATTATTTTAATTAAAAAAGCTAAGATTATTTTTGGGTAGACACTAAATTTCTCCTTCGATAATAACCATATTTCCGTCTAATATTCCCCCTGACAATCAGTTATGCCAGTGATGTGCAACAGGCGCTCTTGGTCCAGAGGCGTAACAACGACTTGGCATCGGGGCAGTTGCCAAGGGCGCCGATGGCTAATCCTTTAATAATAAATCTATTCTGCATAATTTAGTATTTATCCTATTTCTCAAGGGCGCCAAAAATGAATAAGTCAAGGGCGCGGAAAAGCCAGTTACGCTTCTTCCTTGTTCAACCTTCATCTCTTGTTCCCCTCTATTACCACATTTTGTTAGTGCCAAAATCCACGCAAGTTTTTATTTTCACCAGTTACCGTTATTACGGGGAGGGGGAATAACTGTATAAAAGAATCTGTTGATTGTCTTCAGTTAAACATCGTCTAACTGGGATACAGAAACGTATTTTCAAGTCGATGAATCCGTTTGGATTGTCAATAATGGCAGATGGATATTTTTTTAAAGGACATCTCTAAATGAACTAATTGAAATTTCAAATAATTTTATGACATGCATTGATTGCATGTTATTGATTTAACCTAATGATGTATCCTTAGCTGTGATATAAAAGGACATCGGATCATCCAAACGTTTGCTTTCTTCTACTTTCAAAAAATAAAAACCATTCTCCGGATAGAGAGCGGTTCACTTCTGTTGGCCTATTTCTCCACAAGAAGATGTTTGACAAAGACAACAATGATGATGTGTTCTCCACAAGAAGATGTTTGACGATGACGATGATATGTTCTCCAGCGCTTTTGTCAATGTCCAGCGTGTTCACAGAATTCTGGGGTTCATGATTCTGTTTTAACAAAATGTCTTTAGACGTTACTTAAATATTTCTTTGTCGTCGCTTCCGTCTATCAGGGATCATAGAAGACCTGGCAATAACTTTAGTGCCATAGTTTCATAAGAGCGCACTCATAGGGACTTCTTTCAAAGTCCATCAACAGCGGGGACTTTCATAAGTGACTCTGACGGTTAATGCAGTCCCTTAAGTGAAACGTATTATGAAATCATTTCTTTCAAATTATCTTACACAGATCCTTCCATACAGCGGCATGTCAGATGATTTTCTGGTTTTATTCGTTCAAATACATGAAACCGGTGTAGATTTTCGAAATCTGTTTTGATATGGTCTGATTTCCTCATCTGCAATACATTGGTTGCTGCAGCATTTTGTACCTTTTTTATTCACATTTGGTTTTGAGGCAATCACAGCAGACAACTGTGGCTGTAATCCAGTCTCATATATAACAAAGAGACTGCTACGGCAATTTTCTGTTATTTATTCAGTTGAGATGCAAAGAAGCAAGCCGTGAACAAAGAAATAATATAAGTACTCCTTTTGAGTTTGGTGTCGGTGTGGAACCCGATATGTCTAGCATTGATGGAAAAGAAGATATTAGAAGTGCCAACTTTTATCGATGCCTTGGCAAACTTTCAAAGATTGGTGAAGATACAGTGAGAGTAAACCAGCTTCATCTCAGACCTTGTACAGCGTTCGATCTCAGAGTGACGTCATGTGTAAACTGAAAGGATCGAAGACGAAGATATCGTTGGCGCATAAGACCTTGACCTGCCAGGTTGAGGAGTGTCCGCACTTTTTCCCTGAGCCGAAAGATTTAAGCTTACACCTGACAAAGAAACATGCCAACTTTGGGACAGGTGAATGTACATTCTCTTTTGGGTCGAACCGTTAAGCTCTTAGGACCCAGTTCATTTTATCGCATGCGAGCCTCATCAAGCGGGCATCGCCATAGAGGTACTCCTCTGTGAGCCTCATCAAGCGGGCATCGCCATAGAGGTACTCCTCTGCAGGTACCGCGACTTCTCCTTCCCAATCCCCGCACAGCTCGGGGCACTCTTCGAGTACGAGGGCCACCGTCTCCCCGGGTGGCAACACAGCCAACAGGCCAGTTCCCTTCTAGTGTTGAACTTGTACAGGTAGCTTCGTATGTGACAATGTTCAGTTCTCATTCTGGTTATGAACGTCTGATTGCTACGTACAATTTCCCACCAGGAGTCGCTTTTGCTCGGTCGCGGCATGTACTGGAATACTTTTCTGGCGGCCATGTTTCCAGATGCCCAGCCCTGAAGCCATTTCTCTCGGAAATGTTCTTTAAGCCACGATCTGACCCCCAGCTGGGTCATCGGGCGGACGGGTTGGGGCTGAGCTGACCCATTTCTCGCTAACTTATGGACCTTGTCTGAATGAGGGACAGGTAAAATGTTGACTTGAGCACCTCTTGCATGGCAAGGGATACGGCGGTCAATAACCACCAACCTGAGAAGGAGATCGTATCTCAAGGAAATTCGTTGGCCTTTGAGTACACCGAAGATCTCCCTAAGCCAAATGTCCCTCAAAAGTACTGCACAGCTCTTCAATGTGGAAGTCAGAAACCTCTCCAGTGTAAATTTGGTGATTATCGATGCAGGCAACAAAAATGCCCTCACTTGTCACATGAGAAAACACCTAGAGGCCGCCTCTCAGTACAGAAGATACAGTAGTGTAAGTGCTGACTAGACACACTTGTCAGTGGTGTCAGTGCTGACTAGACACACTTGTCAGTGGTGTCAGTGCTGACTAGACACACTTGTAAGTAGTGTCAGTGGTCATTATGCCTGTCAACGGTTACCCGGCAACCCGGGTACCCGTTGCCGTGCGATTACCCGGGTATTAAAGTTGCGCCCGGGTACCCGTGAAAATTTTGCTGCAATGTCTATACCAACGGTTGCCAAACTGCAACTCCGGAGCCACATGCGACTCTTCTGTGTTGATACAGCTGTTCGAGAACAATTTATCTAAAGAAAACGTTTTGTTTGAAATATATGCGAAACACGAAAACGCTTAGAAGAAATATCTGCCAACGGGAAATAAAAAAATAGCGGTCCTGGAAAAACTACAATGTATTTTGATACATCTCTTTCTCTGAACTTGAAACAAAAATTGCAAACACAAAACAGTTTTTGGTTCTTTAAATTAATCAAAAAATTAAAACACGACCGCGTTGCCCAGAATAAGGATGGACTGCATAGAAACCAAATAGACGGTATTTTGTGTTGTTAATAATATCATCCTTTCCTTTATTATATGACAGGGCACTAACTTTGCTTTGAAATACACCGACAACATTGAGTTACCCTTTGAGATGGGAAAATGTTGTTTATGTAAACCCCATCACTCCACCCTTCACTCATATAACCCGCGCCCTTTCCATTCGCTTGTGTTTCTTGTGTTCGTTGACAGGAAAAACTGATTTTAACAATGGGCACAAAGTGTTTAAAGTTAATAAATTTAATAGTTACTAACAGTGTAAGATGGGTAAGACCTCGGCCGTGTGGAATCACGCCAAACTATTTGACAGAGACACGGCAAAATGCAATCTTTGCGATGAAATTTTGTCGGCGAAGGGCGACAACACCATCGCGATCAAACGCTATCTGGCCGCTATGAGTAAGCTGTATATTTATAAACAAACTGCAGCTCTACTTAGTATCGTGAATGTTTTGGTGCATTATAGTTCACAATACATTATTCCCTCGCTATTCGCGGTATACCTTCTTATTTTATACCGTACTAAATGCTTCCTAAATACTTTCTAAAGACACTCTTACTTAAGTATACAGTAATAATGTAGTAATATTGTATGCATGCATTTATTTCACTAATTTATTTATGATAATGGTAAGGAATTTTAATTTGATATTTCAACAATATTTTAATAGAAAGAAACGTAAGTAGAGGACAGTAACTTCGCATAGCATAGTTACCAATACTGTATTACTCTATCGTCAAGTCATTTTCCATGTGTACAACATATGTATTAGAATTGACAGAAAATGGAACAAATTTAAAGGCAAACTTAGACAGATAAATACAGTACGCCCGGTTCAGGTAATAATCATACAGTGCTGTACAACAGTGCTTCTCAAACTTTATAGTATTGCGGACCGGTGGGAATTTTTCCATTGAAACAGGGACCGGTGAACTATTTCCCCTGTACTTACGTGGTAGCGAAATGTCCTTTCTTTGTTAACTTCTGCGGACCGGCATCGGATTGCCCACGGACCGGCACCGGTACGCGGACCGCCAATTTGAGAAGCACTGCTGTACAGTACGATGCGATATCGTTAAGAGCATAAACGCAAATATGGGGGGGGGGCACGAATGGGGAATTGGTTAGGGTATACTGTAGTATGTTACTGGAAGCATGCCGTTCTCTACTATGTAAAATGAGGTGCATGGATGGTGGCTAGGTTTCATTATATAGCGGTCACGATGGCGAAAATTATGAGGCATTTCGAACGGGTACCCGGGTACCCATTCAAACTTTGGACGGATACACAGGAAGCTTTTTTTATCAATATTGATAGCGTGTCGGTGTTAATTAGACTTACATTTTAGCAGGGTCAGTGCTGAGTAGACACATCTGTCAGTAGTGTCAGTGCTAACTAGTGACACATGTCAGACATGTCAATAGTGTCAGTAGTGTCATGGCTTACTAGAAACACCTGCCAGTAGTGTTATTGCGGACTAGAGACTCATTTTAGTAATTTCTGTTCTGACCAATGTTTCCTTTAAGCTGCACGGCTTCTTGGCCGCGCGTGAGTTAAGAATTACCGCGCAGCAAATTTTATAAAATAGTGCACAAAAAATAGACTCCTCGCAACTTTGCACACGAGATTTTTTACTTTGCACACGGACCAACGAACCTTAGAGGGAACATTGGTTCTGACTAGACACATCTGTCAGTTATGTCAGTGCTGACTAGATTCACCTGTAAAATGTATTGTCAAGGATAGAGAAACATTACAATAGTGTAATATTTAGTAAGGCGTCAGTACCTAGTAGATGCACAATAGCTATGAAATGATTAGAACCAAGTTTCTGTTCCCTGAGTTTAAATAGTCTAAGTTCAAGTCATACTAGCAATGTACTCGTGTACGGAACAGTTGCCACCAATACATGAACGTGAGACTGATAGAGCCATGTTAAAATACCGAAACATTTATCTACAATTTTAAACATACAAAGATCAATGAAATGACGCTCCCAAAAGCAAAATTTCAAGTCAGCTATACAATTAAAATCACCTAAATGAGTTTTTCTATTATACGAATTTGTGAGTAAGCGAAACATAAGTCTATTTATTAGATAACTTTCAAAAGACATGGATGTCAGTCTGTTAGCGAACGTTAGCGAGAAATATTGATAAGCCGCTTGGTGAACTTTAAACAGCGTTTTAAAGGCTGCTTCTATGGCGGATTAAGGGGGGGGGGCTGAACGGGCTAAAGCCAGGGGCCCCCGATGATTTAGGGCCGCCAAACTTAGCATATTTTATAATAAATGTGGACAAATGTATACATGAATTGCTGAAAATATGATAAATTAATAAAAATCTCATCTATTAAATTGATATCTTTTCCCACACGATAGTCTTAGCAGTCAAAAAACCTAATTTGATAGGCTCAATAACAGAAATTATTAAAGAATATTATATATATATTTTAAATTGACAACCCACAATGAGCTCTCGTGGCCGAATGTGAAGTACTATGTCTTATGGTGCAAGCGGTGGCAGGTTCCATCTCGGGTGGGGTGTGAATTTTTTTTTCATGTGTTTTTTAATTTTATAAATTGTCTTATACACTCAATTTTAGGATACCGAAAAAAATTTATTTCTTCGAATTCGGTTTTTTCATGAATAATCATTTTGGATGAATATTTACAAGTTACAGTCTAATATTAGCTGCTAGCAATCAATCATTTTATCTAAAGGTACACTGGCTGGATAGGCCCCAGTTTGAATTGCAGCCAGGGGCCCCGTGCAGTCTTAATCCGCCCCTGGGCTGCTTCATATAATGTTTGTAGTATACGTTTTTTTCAAGTAATGTAAGAAGTTGTGTGGGGCGTAATCTTGTGGGTTTTTGTTTTAGGGTTGGATAGGTCGGAGGGAGAACGGCAAACATGTTGAGATCACCCTAAATACGCCACTGCTAAATGGACGTAATGCTCGACAACCCTGTTGTTATTTATAATTAATCATTTTTATTAAATAAACACTTATAGTCTAATTATGTTTAACAAATTCGTTTAATATAATTATGTACAAAAATTCATTAGACCGTGTTAACATCAAATAGTAAAAATGTTTTTATTCTTGTATTTCTTTGCTCTTGTTGTTTTTAAAACGAATTATTTCTTTCGCATAAATTAATTGTAAACTCTTGAGACACAAACATTACAAGTAAATAAAGAAAGGGAAATAATGACATTTCCCTAGACATTTCAATTACCTCTCTTGTATTGATAAAATTGACAAATTATGCCAACTTGCCTTGAAATGTTGGAATGATTTATGAAATGATGTTTATCCAAAAACATTACGTCAAGCATAGAAATAAAAAAAAATAATGATAGGACCATACCATTTGTGCAATCGTGGGTTTAGAATTATTAAACCTGCTGTATCCATAGCACGTAGTGGATGCAGGGGTGGATTAAGACTGCACGGGGCCCCTGGCTGCAATTCAAACTGGGGCCCTATCCAGCCAGCGTCCCTTTAAATAAAATGATTGCTAGCAGGTAATATAACACTGTCACTTGTAACTAAACAGTTCTCATACTTTGTCTGTACTACGGAATCGGCCTTCCCAGCCAAAAAGATTAGTCATGAAAAAAAAACGAATACAAAGTAATAACTGTTTGCCGGTATCCTAAAATTCAATTTAAAAGGACAATTTAAAATAAAAATAAGAAAATCCTTTTTAAAAAATCTTTTTTTTAAAAAAAACGCTTTTATTTTCTTCTTTTTAGTCCTCTTATAAAAAGTGGTTTTAAAAATCTTTTTTTACCTCTATTTTCTTCTGTTTAGTTCACTTATAAAAATGTGGTTTTTAAAAATCTATTTTTACCTCTAAGTATTATACCAAACACCTCATAAGCGCCCGCCCAATGTTTAAATACCACGGGGATGAGGTCAGGCGGTGAACTCGGCACGTGGGTGTAAAAGAATAGCAGACGGTTACTGATAGTATATAGAGATAAACTTACAAATTCATTAATTTAATTAAGGTACATTCGATCGATCTAAAATTTTGATACAATACATTGTCATCCAAGATCTATCTGTGGTAAAATGTTGAGCTCTCTAAGACCATCAGAAGTGGTTTAATTTTACGTTGCAAGATTTGACGGATACAAACAGTGTGACTTAAAGAAAAGCGTGTAAAAAAAAGAAAATATTCCTCCAGCGGGAATCGATCGCGTGACTGCTTGCACAGCAAGCCGAGTTTCTTCCAGAAGACCACACGAACTTAACGAAAAATGAAAAGTTTAAAAATGTAAAAAATAATCTTTTAAAATTTTCTCTTATTGAGCCTATAAAATCAGGTTTTTATAAAATCGGGTCCGAATAGCGATCAGATTAATAGATAAGATGTTATTAATTTATTTAATTTATGATATTTTCAGTAATTCATCTAAACATGTGTCCACCTGTATTATAAAATATACTAAATTTGGGGGCCCCTAAATCATCGGGGGCCCCTGGCTTTAGCCCGTTCAGGCCCCCCCCCCTTAATCCACCATAGAGTGGATGTGGACTTTGGGCAATTGTATCCACTGCAGCTACTGAATGTAGATGCTCACCTACTGTATCCACTGCAACGACTGGATGTGGATATTGAGAATTGTATCCACTGCAACGACTGGATGTGGATATTGAGAACTGTATCCACTGCAGCTACTGGATGTGGATATTGAGAACTGTATCCACTGCAACGACTGGATGTGGATATTGGGAACTGTATCCACTGCAACTGGCTGAGCACAAAATTAATGCATTAAAATTTTTAAATACTGTCCGTACGCAAGACACTTTACCTTTAACAATAATTAAACAACCCAGTAAAAACAAAGTTTTTGACTATAAATCCCTTACATATGAGACAGGACTAAAAGTATTGATTATGTTCACCGCGCGACAAGCATTTACAGACTGAACGTGACTGAACTCTCTTTGCTGTAAAACACGGGGATGTCGTCATCGAAGGCTTTAGTGAACTCCAGTGACACGTCAACAATAGCAGACGGCTATATATAGATATATATAGATAAATTAAAAAATTCATTATTTTAATTACAGTACATTCGATCGATCTGCAATTTTGACACAATGCATTGTTAGGTAACACAAGTCTATTTGCAAAATTTTAGCTCGATAGCGTCACGGAAAGTCGGTGATTTTTTACATGTATTTTTCCGTACGTCCGACCAAGAGATCAACGTTTTTGACTATAAATCCGTTATATATGAGACAAAACAAAAATTATTGATTATGTGCAATATTATATGCACCTCGCGACAAACATTTACAGACTGAAACTGACTAAACTCCCTTGCTATAAAACACGGGGTTGTGGTCATCGATTGCTGGAGTAAACTCCAGTGGCAGGTGGATGTCAACAATAGTGAGCCTGTGAGCAGAATTTCAGCGCCATAGCATCACGTAAGTGGGTCATTTTAAAATCCCTTATATTAATTTCACCGCCGTCTCTGTGTCTCTGTCTGTCGTTGGTCGTCGGGCGGGCGGAAAAACAAAAGTAAAAAATGACCCACTTCCCGTGATGCCATCGAGCTGAAATTTGGCACATAGACTCGTTTTATCTAACAATGCATCGTATTAAAATTTCAGATTGATCTAACGTTCCGTAATTAAATTAATGCATTTTTAGTTTATCTCTATACGAGGTATGTAATTCAATTTCACAGTTTGTTATTGTTTTTTTTTCACGTGACAGCTCATTTCGCGCGTTGACGCGATGTACCGGGGTGCTTTTGTTTACATTTTACGTGTCACGCTGAACTCTGTCCAGCGATCAGTGACCAGACCTTTCCCCTCCCCCCCCGGGTTATAAAGCAAGGGGAGTTAAGACAAATTCAATCTGTAAATGTTTGTCGCGTTTGAACATAATCAATACTGTTAGTTAGGTCTCATATATACGGGATTTATAGTCAAAAACTTTGTTTTTACGGGTTTGTTTTATTAAATCCCTTATATTAACTTCACCGGCGTCTCTCTCTGTCGTTCGTCGTCAGGCGAAAAAACAAAAGTCAAAAATGACCAATTTACAGTGATGCCATCGAGCTGCAATTTGACACATAGACGTATGTCACCTAACAATGCATCGTATCAAAATTTCAGATCAATGGAACGTAAAGTTATTAAATTAATGCATTTTTAGTTTATCTATATAAAACTATATGTAGCAGTCGCTATTGTTTACATTTTACGGGTCACTTGACTTCACGCCAGCCATCGGTGACCACATCTAACCAGGTGGAATTCACTCAGTTTCAAGCTGTAAATGTTTGTCGCGTTGGAAAATAATCAATACTTTAAGTTCTGTCTCATTTATAAAGGATTTATAGTCAAAAACTTTGTTTTTACGGGGTTGTTTATTAAATCCCTTATTAACTTCACCGCCGTCTCTTGTCTCTCTGTCTCTCTCTCTCTGTCTGTCGTTCGTCGTCGGGCGGGCGGAAAAACAAAAGTAAATAAAACAAACCCGTAAAAACAAAGTTTTTGACTATAAATCCCTTATATATGAGACATAACTAACAGTATTGATTATTTTCAAACGCTACAAACATTGACAGACTGACACCGAGTGATGTCCCTTGTCTTTAATAAATGGGGGTGGGACGTGAGGGGGTGTCGGCACGACGGTCGGCGTCAACTCAAACTCACGTGGAAGTGGAAGAAAAAAACAATAACAAACCTTGAATTTGAATTATATACCTCATATAAGGATAAACTAAAAATGCATTAATTTAATTACGGTACGTTCAATCGATCTGAAATTTTGATACGATGCATTGTTAGGTTAGACGGGTCCGTGTGCCAAATTTCAGCTCGATCGAATCACTGGAAGTGGGTCATTTTCGACTTTTGTTTTTCCGCCCGCCTATGAGATGACGACAGACAGAGAGACAGAGACGGCGGTGAAGTTAATATAAGGGATTTAAAAATGACACACTTCCCATGATGCCATCAAGCTGAAATTAGGCACAGAGACTTGTGTTACCTAACAATGCATCGTATCAAAACTTCAGATCGATCGAACGTACCGTAATTAAGTTAATGCATTTTAGTTTATCTCTATTCGACGTATGTAATTCAATTTCACAGTGTGTTATTGTTTTTTTTTCACGTGACACCTAAAGTTCGCGCGTTGACGGGATGTACCAGAGTGCTTTTTTTTACATTTTACGTGTCACGCTGAGCTCGGTCCAGCGATCGGTGACCAGACCTTTCACCTCCCCCCCCGGGTTATAAAGGAAAGGGGAGTTAAGACGGATTCAGTCTCTAAATATTTGTCGCGATTGAACATAATCAATACTTTTAGTTATGTCTCATATATTAGGGATTTATAGTCAAAAACTTTGTTTTTACGGATTTGTTTTATTTACTTTTGGTTTTCCGCCCGCCCAACCGAGACAGAGATCGCGACAGAGACGACGGTAAAGTAAATATAAGGGATTTTAAAATAATGCTAGACCAGTGGTTCTAAACTTGTACATATTAATATATCAGTCACAACAAATAGTCTGATCTACTAAAAAATGTAAGATTATAAATGACAATCCCTTAGAAAAAAAGAAGAAATTAAATGTTATCACAACGATCAAACTAAGGCCACGTAGGACAACCGGGGCCACCTGACAACCCAGGGCAACCTAAGACAACCCAAGGCCACCTAGGAAAACCCAGGGCCACATAGGACAAACCAGGACAACATAGGACAACACAGAAACAACTAGGAGTATATAGGACCATTTAGGGCTATCTATAATTATAGGCTGATCAAAAATATTTAGTACAATCATAAAACATGCTTTCTGAGGCATCATTCATTTACATACTGGGGTCATTTATAATATATTCCAAACCCGACACAAATGTTTTGGTAAGGGGCCGTCCATAAATGACGTCACACACCTGGAGGGAGTGGGGGTCTACACATTTGTGACGATGTGTGACGAGGGGGAGGGGGTGTTTGAGAAATGTGACCTCCCATCAAAACTCGAAACTTTAAATAAAAGTTCGACTTAAATATTTTATTTCTTACAATTTATTTTATGACATTTTACTTGGCTTCACGCGTGTTACGATATTAAAGTGTAACCTTACACTAAAACATACTTAAATGACAAAAAAGTGATCTCAAAATGCTATTTTTCAAATAGAAAATACAGATTTTGTGGGGGTGGAGGTGTTTCAAAACTTTGTGACGTCATATTGGATTGAGGGGGGGGTGGGTGGTCTAAGATTTTGTAACGACGCGTGACAAGAGGGGAGGGGGGTGTCAAAAATAGGCCAAAATTGCGTGACGTCATTAATGGACGGCCCCTAATGTCGGAATACAAATAAGTTAAATGAATACAATTAACATAATTAATATTTTGTTTAAATTTTCAATTTGTTTCTTGTACTTACGTTAAAAATTTACACCATTTACGATAGGATGTAGCTCCATTTTTTAAAATCTACATAGACATACAGTATATACCCGTTCGCAAGCTGACCTTTTTTGGACAAAATCTAGATGGAAAAGTTGAGGGGTCGGCTTACGAGCGGTTTATTAACGTATTTCTCAGATAGAAATTATGATAAAAACACATTTCTTATTTCGTATGCAAGAACAAACACATACAAAGTATCGTTCTTCCCGTACGGAATTCGGGCGTGAAATGGGTTGCCTGAAAGAACAAGGAGAACCAACACTTTAACAAAAGGGGAAAAGTCTGGTCACCGATTCGCTTGACCGAGCTCAGAGTGACACGTAAAATGTAAACAAAAGCGCCCGTCGCTTCGTTGGGTCGCCTCAATGCGTCAGCTCAAAATTTCACGTGGCAAAAAAACAATAACAAACCGTGAATTTAAATTACATACCTCATATAAGGATAAACTAAAAATGCATTAATTTAATTACGGTACGTTCGATCGATCTGAAATTTTGATACGATGCATTGTTAGGTTAGACGGGTCCGTGTGCCAAATTTCAGTTCGATCGGATCATGGGAAGTGGGTCATTTTTGACTTCTGTTTTTCCGCCCGCCCGACCCAGACAGACAGAGAGAGAGAGAGAGACGGCCGCGTGAAGTTAATATAAGGGATTTAATAAAACAAACCCGTAAAAACAAAGTTTTTGACTATAAATCCCTTATATATGAGACATAACTAACAGTATTGATTATTTTCAAACATTTACAGACTGACACTGAGTGATGTCCCTTGTCTTTAATAAATGGGGGTGGGATGTGAGGGGGTGTCGGCACGACGGTCGTCGTCAACACGACGGTCGGCGTCAACTCAAACTCACGTGGAACTGGAATTTAAAAAAAACAATAACAAACAGTGAATTTTGAATTACATACCTCATATAAGGATAAACTAAAAATGCATTAATTTAATTACGGTACGTTCGATCGATCTGAAATTTTGATACGATGCATTGTTAGGTTCGACGGGTCCGTGTGCCAAATTTCAGTTCGATCGGATCATGGGAAGTGGGTCATTTTTGACTTCTGTTTTTCCGCCCGCCGAGCCCAGAGACAGACAGAGAGAGAGAGAGAGAGAGACGGCCGCGTGAAGTTAATATAAGGGATTTAATAAAACAAACCCGTAAAAACAAAGTTTTTGACTATAAATCCCTTATATATGAGACATAACTAACAGTATTGATTATTTTCAAACATTTACAGACTGAATCTGTCTTAACTCAACTTTGCTTCATAACCCTAGGGGGGGAGGGGTGGGTGGGAGGGGGAGAGGGGAAAAGTCTGGTCACCGATTCGCTTGACCGAGCTCAGAGTGACACGTAAAATGTAAACAAAAGCGCACCGTCGCTTCGTTGGGTCGCCTCAATGTCACTCAAACTTTCACGTGGCAAAAAAACAATAACAAATCGTGAATTTAAATTACATACCTCATATAAGGATAAACTAAAAATGCATTAATTTAATTACGGTACGTTCGATCGATCTGAAATTTTGATACGATGCATTGTTAGGTCAGACGGGTCCGTGTGCCAAATTTCAGTTCGATCGGATCATGGGAAGTGGGTCATTTTTGACTTCTGTTTTTCCGCCCGCCGAGCCCAAGACGATGAGAGAGAGAGAGAGAGAGACGGCCGCGAAGTTAATATAAGGGATTTAATAAAACAAACCCGTAAAAACAAAGTTTTTGACTATAAATCCCTTATATATGAGACATAACTAACAGTATTGATTATTTTCAAACATTTACAGACTGAATCTGTCTTAACACAAGTTTGCTTCATAACCCTAGGGGGGAGGGGTGGGGTGGGAGGGGGAGAGGGGAAAAGTCTGGTCACCGATTCGCTTGACCGAGCTCAGAGTGACACGTAAAATGTAAACAAAAGCGCACCGTCGTTTCGTTGGGTCGCCTCAATGCTCAAACTTTCACGTGGCAAAAAAACAATAACAAATCGTGAATTTAAATTACATACCTCATATAAGGATAAACTAAAAATGCATTAATTTAATTACGGTACGTTCGATCGATCTGAAATTTTGATACGATGCATTGTTAGGTAAGACGGGTCCGTGTGCCAAATTTCAGTTCGATCGGATCATTGGAAGTGGGTCATTTTTGACTTCTGTTTTTCCGCCCGCCGAGCCCATGAGATGATGAGAGAGAGACAGACAGAGAGAGACGGCCGCGAAGTTAATATAAGGGATTTAATTAAAACAAACCCCGTAAAAACAAAGTTTTTGACTATAAATCCCTTATATATGAGACATAACTAAACAGTATTGATTATATTCAAACATTTACAGACTGAATCTGTCTTAACTCAACTTTGCATCATAACCCTAGTGGGGGGGGGGAGGGGTGGGTGGGGGGAGAGGGGAAAAGTCTGGTCACCGATTCGCTTGACCGAGCTCAGAGTGACACGTAAAATGTAAACAAAAGCGCACCGTCGTTTCGTTGGGTCGCCTCAATGCTCAAACTTTCACGTGGCAAAAAAACAATAACAAATCGTGAATTAAAATTACATACCTCATATAAGGATAAACTAAAAATGCATTAATTTAATTACGGTACGTTCGATCGATCTGAAATTTTGATACGATGCATTGTTAGGTAAGACGGGTCCGTGTGCCAAATTTCAGTTCGATCGGATCATGGAAGTGGGTCATTTTCGACTTTTGTTTTTCCGCCCGCCGAGCCCATGAGATGATGAGAGAGAGACAGAGAGAGAGACAGACAGAGAGAGAGACGGCGGTGAAGTTAATATAAGGGATTTAATTAAACAAACCCCGTAAAAACAAAGTTTTTGACTATAAATCCCTTATAGATGAGACATAACTAACAGTATTGATTATATTCAAACATTTACAGACTGAATCTGTCTTAACTCAACTTTGCATCATAACCCTAGTGGGGGGAGGGGTGGGTGGGTGGGGGGAGAGGGGAAAAGTCTGGTCACCGATTCGCTTGACCGAGCTCAGAGTGACACGTAAAATGTAAACAAAAGCGCACCGTCGTTTCGTTGGGTCGCCTCAATGCTCAAACTTTCACGTGGCAAAAAAACAATAACAAATCGTGAATTAAAATTACATACCTCATATAAGGATAAACTAAAAATGCATTAATTTAATTACGGTACGTTCGATCGATCTGAAATTTTGATACGATGCATTGTTAGGTAAGACGGGTCCGTGTGCCAAATTTCAGTTCGATCGGATCATTGGAAGTGGGTCATTTTCGACTTTTGTTTTTCCGCCCGCCGAGCCCATGAGATGATGAGAGAGAGACAGAGAGAGAGACAGACAGACAGAGAGAGACGGCGGTGAAGTTAATATAAGGGATTTAAAAATAAGAATTTTACAGGTCTTGACGGTTTTTTGGTAGTCGGGGGCAAAACATCTGTATAATTCCTGGAAAATGTGATGGTTTGGAGGTAGGGTTGCCAGCTGGCTGTCTCAAAAATTACGGACACTAGTTAACGTGACAAGATTTTCCGGGTTGTCCCCCAGGTTTTTGGAGCAAAAAATCGGGACGTCTGGTCACATTTAGAGCCTCAAACGGTATGAACTCCTTCTTGTGTTAAACACGAGATGAGGTCATCGATGGCTGGCGTGAATTCAAGTGACCCGTAAATGTAAACAATAGCGACCGCTACCAATAGTTTATAGAGATAAACTAAAAATGCATTAATTTAATAACTGTACTTTCGATCATTTTGAAATTTTTGATACGATGCATTGTTAGGTAACACGAGTCTGTGTGCAAAATTTCAGCTCGATAGCATCACGGAAAATGTGTCATTTTTTACGTTTATTTTTCCGCCTTCCCGACGACGAATGACAAGATTTCAAATTTAATATAAGGGATTTAATAACTCTTCAGTCTGTGAGGCGTAATGAGGCGTTTAAAATAGTTTCGTAATGCCAGGATGGATTAACGTTTAATTCTTTACGGGCTTCATTTATATAATAAAAGACATTGGGTTTGGTTTTTTTTATTACAATCCGAATTGCAAATTTTGATGCGTAATTAGGTCAAACGGTCGATTCTATAATCAGCAGATTTTTAAGATTGCTGTAAAAAGCCTACTAGTGTATTGAATTAAAGAAAATACTAAGAAATTTGAAAATACCGGACACATGTATGTCCGGTATCGCTTCAATTTTTTAACTGGACAAATAACAATAATACCGGACATCTGGTAACCCTATTTGGAGGCCTGCTAATTGTGCAACTAATTTTTGTCATGTTCGTGCGTCATGTCAATTGTTATTTTATAAAATGTTATTATAAGATTATATCCTGGTGTTTTTCACGAAATAAAAGTCAGACCATCATCATAATCCTGATTTAAATCAAATACAGGAGCTATGTACTGTTCCCATCGTCGGAATAACGGAAGTGACCCCTGGAAAATGCTAGATACCATCAGATGTTGCGTTGTTATCTCTTCACGTCACCATAGTAACCCTGAGACCAAAAAACAAGCAACTCGACTTGAACAATAAACATTTCTGGACATCAGTACAGCCAATGGGAAGTTAAAATATGCAACGTTCATAACTTAACTTTCAGGAATGGTTTGGTGCACGAGAATTGTATCTCCAAAATATTATCTCTAATTTGTTATTTCTAAAATGCTTATATCTAAATTATATTTTCAAAAATGTTATCTCTAAATTGCTATTTCGAAAATGTTATCTTTAAACTTTTATATAAAAAATTTTATCGTAAAAAAGTTGTCTCCTAAATTTTATCTTCAAAATATTATCTTAAAATGGTATCTCTAAATGTTAACTCAAAAATTTAATCTTAAAATATTATATCTAAAATTTTATATCCAAAATGTTATCTTAAAACTGTTATCTCCTTATTTTATCTCCTAAATGCTATATGCTAAAAATGCATCTTCAAAATTTTATCCTAAATATTTTATCTCAAAATGTTAACTGAAAAATGTTATCTTAAAAATTTTATCTTAAAAATGTTATCTTAAAATTTTTATTTTAAAAATTTTATCTCCGAAATGTTACGTCGTCAGTGTCAACTATCTCATACATCTCAATTAGATAACACGAAGTCACCAAAGAAATGTCATTTTAAAAAGAATTTTTATACAGTGTTCTTAAAATAGGATTGAATGACATTTATCCAAAGACGTCCCTCCTAAAATGAATAGATTTTAGGGAATAGGTACATGAAGTGTTGGTGAAAAATTATTTTTAAAAAAATAACAACAAACATTTAGAAGTTTAGAATTTGTCTTATTAGAATTCAAACATAAGCTTTTAATCTCTGTACATTATTTTTTACGAAACGTCCTTAAAGAAATTGTAAACTGTTATATACCTTTCAAAATTCCTTTAAACGTTTCTCAGGAAAAAAGGATGTTTAAAAACAAATACGTTCAATATTTGTTGGTATAATGAAAGCAGAACCCGAATCACGATTGCAAAACCGGATTCAATTCAAAGTGATGAAATAAAATACTTGTTTTAGAACATTATAAAAAGTAACGTATTCGATTACTTTCCTAGAAATGTTTGAACTTCCTGATGCTCGCGTATATATATAGAATAATCCTGGATGGCTCAGAGAAATAACTTTTGAAATCCATTTTTTAAAATTCAACAATAATTTTGTTTTCTTAAATTCAAATCTGCTTAACATCTGTCAGTTCTTCAAACTGAAGGTATGATATTTAAGTTTTAAAAATATAAGCAACGGTTATATTTCTATTTTACTTTCAATATTTTAAATTACCTCATCTTGGTCGAAATTATTTTAATATTTAAAAAATTGTATTAATTTATTTATGAGTTTTCGTTCTGAAAACAAATGAAAATTTTAGATAAGCTCAGACTTAGCCACTATTTGGTGTGTAATTTCAAAAAAATGTCTATAGATTGTCTCAGACTGAGCGAATTTGTGGTGCCAACCTTCAATCAATGTTTGTGATTTGTTCTATTAGGTTGTAACTACTCCAGATAGATTCTAATCTGCTCGTTTAGTTTCGATCTCTTCTACTAGCCTTTGATGGTACTGGAAAGATAAATTCTAAGAGATTTTTATAGGTCACCCGGTTGTTTGCGATGAGTTTGGTTGTAAAAACTGTTGGAGCGCTGTTATTTGTTCTTGTAAGTTGTGATTGGTTCTTGTAAGTTCATATAGGTTTTGGTAAATTATGAATTGTGATTGGTTCTTGTAAGTTCATATAGGTTTTGGTAAATTGTGATTGGTTCTTGTAAGTTCATATAGGTTTTGGTAAATTGTGATTGGTTCTTGTAAGTTCATATATGTTTTGGTAAATTGTGATTGGTTCTTGTAAGTTCATATATGTTTTGGTAAATTGTGATTGGTTCTTGTAAGTTCATATATGTTTTGGTAAATTGTGATTGGTTCTTGTAAGTTCATATAGGTTTTGGTAAATTGTGATTGGTTCTTGTAAGTTCATATAGGTTTTGGTAAATTGGTATTGGTTCTTGTAAGTTCATATAGGTTTTGGTAAATTGGTATTGGTTCTTGTAAGTTCATATAGGTTTTGGTAAATTGTGATTGGTTCTTGTAAGTTCATATAGGTTTTGGTAAATTGGTATTGGTTCTTGTAAGTTCATATAGGTTTTGGTAAATTGTGATTGGTTCTTGTAAGTTCATATAGGTTTTGATAAACTGTGATTATCGACATGACATCGAAGTCAACAGTGCGCTCGCCTCACTAGCGGAGGTCGTTGGATCTAGCCCATGTTAAGCCAAATAAAAATGTCGATGAATGACTATCGCTTAAAAGTCCATCGCTTACTTAGAGAGGAGATGGGCGCCGCAAAGTCTACCAAGCACCGAGTAAATTCTTATGGAAACATTAGAACCTCCTACGACCACGGGGTCATTGGGGAAAATAAAATAAAAAACTGTGATTAGTTCTTGTAGGTCCAGATAGGTTTTGGTAATTTGTATTTGGTTCTGATGGGTTCTCGTAGGTATTAATTGTTTGCGATATTGAACGAATTTAGAAAATGTTTTCATACTTTCACGAAGTGCCTTTTATCATTAAAATAATCCCTTTTTTCCCCAGATGATGTTCCTCTTTATCCTTTCTTTATTGCTTCCATCGTGCCATGCTCTATCCCTGACAACGAGTGACGACGAAGTTGAAATCGTCAAAACTCAAAATGTGTCACTGAAATGTGCCTTTGATCGTTTGGAGAATTCAGACATTAAAGAAATCCTAGTTCTGAGAATTCTCAAGTTGAAAGAAGATGGGACTGGGTGGCGACCGATAGTTGAAATCCGAGACACAGACGATCTTCCACGACTTATGGGTGAGGAGGACATCTTCGTCACGGGCCAGACTGAGAAACAGATCAACGGGCAAAAAAGTGAGGTGGAGCAGTTTTTGAAGGTGACCTGGGCCGTAGCTGAAAGTAAGACCGTCGGCAAGTACAGGTGCGACATGATGGGGTGGGATGAGGAACATGACCCCGTGTCGATGAAGTCACAACCCGTGGAGATCAAAGAACGCTCGGACATGACGTCACTTCAATTGTACAACATGTTACTTGAAACTGAAACTAAACTCAACTCCAAGATGGACACCAAGATTTCTGATGTCAAGAACGATATCGGCTTTCTGAGGGAGACCAATTTCATTATAATTTCATGGTTCCAACAGTACTGGCCCGAGGGAACATATGGACTTCACTCCCCATCGAGTGGATGCCCGGCGAATGTTGGGGTCACGTGGCACACTGGATACAGACGTCACGGTACTGAATCCACAAGTAGAAACATCGACAAGGTTTCCGATGGAAATCACTTTGGATCGATAATGAGTCGATCAGGGACCAACAATTTAATATTTCAGAATTTCTGCATGGTTGTTTCTAGATCTGTCGGTCCGTTGTGGCCAAAAGGTTCGTACTGCATAGCCAGAAGGGAGAGTGAAAATGTTCCCGAGGGGTTTCAAGTGTGGACAAATCTACTGGTACGATGAAGCCGACTCACAGGCTAACTCACTTTCGGGTTATTATCCTCTGGGCGACTACACTAACTATTTCACACGTATCAACTATTGTTGCAGGTCAGACATGAAAGCCACCACACCGATGTACTTGCCCACAGAGAAACCGTTCTACCTGTACAGGTATGGCGGCACCTGCCAGCAGATACATGGCATGAATGTCAAGGAGGAGTTTATCTTGTTTGACACGGATGACAGAAATCTTAACGTCGCCACCGCCCCACACCCTGATGCCGTTATCACACCAGATATTAAACTAGTACTTTGCTACTACTCCAAGAAATAGCAAGCACCCTGCACCCCAACGCCGTTATCACACCAGATATTAAACTAGATATTTTCTACCAATGTCAAATCTTGTTATAACATAACTTATTATTTTTGACCCTCCAGTTTTATCTTATACATTAATATTACAGATGTTACTGAATTTTTTTTCAATCAGCACAACACTCTACCTTTACATTTGCGTTCTGTAGTGACGGCACGTTTTCCTATTTTAAGAACTATATCTTAGAAACTGTTTCTATATCAGAACATTGTATTATCTAAATCAGTGGTTCCCAAACTTGTTTGATCCATGGACCCCATTTTATTGTCAAAACTTGCACGCGGATCCCCAAGTGAAAAAAAAACTACATAAATGCATGATGCAAAAATTACAAATCCAAAGGAAAGCAACATTTTCATGAAAAAGTATTTATTGAAATTGTAACTTTTGTTTAAAATCAAATTAATAAAAATTAATACCTTGGATGAATGTGATTAGATTTTATGAGTGTATCAATGTTTGTGAGTAACATCCGCAAGTTCACACGAGCACCAATTTCAGGTCGGTTTCTATTTTTTGTGATGGGGTTCCTTGTTCTACCAAACTGGAAGACGGAAAAGCAGTCAATAACTTCTGTACAATAACCAGTTGCTCCTGTATTACTATGGATTCATCTGTGTTTGGGAGATAGGTTTGTCCAAGTGCAAAAGTATTCAACCGCCAGTCAGGAATATCCAAGTAAAGAATGTCTTCAAATCTTTGGTTCAGACTGCATGAAGAGCCATTAAGTGTTGGCAGTAAGCAAGCAACTCTTCATCTCTACTATGCAATTGAGAACATTTTCCTCTTCCCAAGTTTTGTTTGTACATAAAAAGTTTTGTAACAAATGAAGACCACAAGGGAAGAAACGGCTATGTGACATTTTTGAAATTTTTTAGTTATAGTTTGTATCTGATAGAGAGCCATGAATAGAATGTTCTGAATGAGGTTTGATGAAAAAATTATATCTCTGACCCTATTTATAATTCAATTCTATTTTGTTAATTTATAAGAAATCTGTATAATTTTGAACTTGAAAACTTGAATATCTCAAAACTACAAAAATGTGACATAGCCGTTTCTTTTAATGCATATATTACGCTTTAAGTTTCGGATAGCTTCATTACATTTAATTGGTGACCTATTTGCTGATAATTGATGTCAATGAATCACACATGTACTCCAAATACATACGGTACAACTAATTTTAAATATGCCATAAAGTCAAAAGTTTAGCTTTAACTTCAAAAAATCTTTAAATTCAGTATATAACATTTCACCTTTCGTATATTTTCCCAAACGTTTAGCCACACCTCAAATATTCAACAACACTTTATTGTCGGCATTTTTTCATTGGCTCACTCATTCCTTATATGTTGTAACAAAGAACTGTTCATAATTATTGAACTTTTTCAATGGAATGCCGCAGTAAAGCCCTGTTGACAAAAAATATTTGATGATAGGATACAATTTAGATAAATATAACTTCCCGACACATGGAAAACTACACTATCTTGCAACCCTCTTTGATTTTTCTGACCTGCTTATAGGAATTTCGCATTTCTTTTAAGCAAAAAACTTGACCTTTCAATAAACCAAGTATTTTTATGGTATATTGCTGTGGAAATGACCGTAGTTCTACTTCCCTTTCTAAGTACAACAACATTGTATTCCATAACTGATATCACTTAAGATGGTATTTAATTGGTAGACATAACATTCAGATAGTATTTTAATTATTGTTACATATTTTAATTTCCATATTAATAAAAATGGATATACAATTTTATTATTTTATATTAATCCTTGTGTGGACCCCCTGGCGTTGTTCAAGGACCCTAAATAAATTTTAATTTTTATCTTTTCATGATCTTTGCTTATTTTGTTTAATTTTAATTAAAATAATTTTTGTTACTAACACTTTTCTTTTTCTTTTTTTGTTTTTGGTAAATTTTAATTAAACGTTTTTGAAATATAAGATTAAGAATAAATCAACTATTTATAAATTTTTACACACGTTCATTAGTTGACACGAAAAGTCAACAGTGCGCTCGCCTCACAGGCTGAGGTCGTGGGATTCAGCTCACGCTAAGCCACAATAAAAATATTGATGAATGACTATCGCTTAAAAGTCCAACGCTGACTTGGAGAGGAGATGGGCGCCGCCAAGTCTACCAAGCCCGGAGAAAGTTCAAATGGAAACATTGGAACACCCTGCGACCAAGAGGTCATGGGACAACACAAAAGAAAAAGATAAAAATCCAAATTTAAATTTTGATCACAAAATAATAACTGTTGATGCCATTCGGATCATCGAACGAAGGACGAAGGTAGTTGAGTAGAATGCAGATGATATAGCGATGATATGATTGAGAAGACTGTAAAACCCAGAAGTTTTCCTCTTTTTACGTGGCTAGGAATTATCTGCAGACCTAATTGAAATTTAATTTTTTTAAAGCTGATGACGTGTGAGATGGTCGTCGTTAGTGCCTGTCCTGGTGGTAATAAATTCTGTTCCGATGGAAGGACCGTTGCTTCAGATAATGTGTATGGTATGGCATCTGTCCGTCTACGAAAGACGATAGATTTATCTTTATTATTTGCAGCTCTTGATGTGGCTGATGAGACCAATCCTTGAGTGGCAGTCTCTTCTGCATGACACACACACGAAAGCAGTGGGGCAGTGTTGCCTGGCCTTTCTCCTCGCTCTTTTCCCCACTGCTTCTGCCCTAGTTTGCTCCTCTGCTCTTAGTGATCCTTCTTTCACTATAGCCCGCCACATGGACCTATCCTCTGCCAGGTTTTCCCAGTTTTGTATATCAATGTTGGCTACTTTCATGTCTCTCTTGCATATGTCCACGTATCTGAGACATGGCCGACCAACCGACCTTTTCCATGTCGCCATCTCGCTGTAAAGCACATCCTTGGGTATGCGACCAGTTTGCATCCTCTTGACGTGTCCAAGCCAACGGAGGCGTCTTTGGCTTAATACTGCTGCAATACTACTCATGCTTGCTTGAGCAAGGACCTCTGTGTTGGGGACTTTCTCTTGCCATTTGACGTGTGTACAACACAAGAATTGAATAACATCCCGCCGATAGCCTGATCTCATGTTTCACAAATAACCACAATGAACAAAAGTTACAGAGTAATGAAATATTGATTTGACCATCGACCAGAGTGCACCCCGGAACCAATTGACTTGAAGATATACATCCTGGCAAGGTTTGATGGTATAAATCCTGAAAACTTTAATGGTATGAATCCTGGCAAAGTTTGATGGTATAAATCCTGGCAAAGTTTGATGGTATAAATCCTGGCAAAGTTTGATGGTATAAATCCTGGCAAGATTTGATGGTTGGATATTACGCTAACGCCATACATCCATCACGTTAATTGGCCGAGAGGCGAGCAGCTTTGTCTGCAGATAAATAATGAGACCTCCACAGCTTCGGGCTATCATGGCGTCACAATGTTCGCATTGCAGGCTGTTGTAAACATGTAAGGGACACGTTGTCTCTCTACAAATGGCTGTCTGATATCATATATCCCCTCAATCATTGTAAACTCATCTCCTAAAATGTCACAGTCAATATCTCCCAATCTCATCTCACCAGATCCCATAGCTTCCGATCCCATCTCACCAGATCCCATATCTCCCCATCCCATCTCTTATCATCCCATATCTCCCCATTCAATCTCATCAGATCCCATAGCTCCTCATCCCATCTCATATCTCCAAATCCCATCTCTCTATCCGATATCTCCCATTTAATCTGTCCCAGCCCCATCTTTTCCCAACCCATCTCTCCCCATCTTCTGTATAGAAGGAGCGTCTGTAACAGATAAGATCCAACCTCTTCATGTCCAATCTTTTCCTATTACATTTAGCTTATTTATCGCATTAACATAAAGTCATTAGCCCGTGCACAAAAATTACTGTAAAAATCTCTTATTTATAGCCTACAGACTTTAATGTAACATAAGCTACTAGACGCCCCGCGGCGTACCATACGCCGCAGACTTGCTCATGGAGAGTGCAAAGAAAGTGGAGAAATAACGGACACAAACTACACTACGAAGAAATCAAAACTACGCGAGTGAACGGTTTGGGGGGGGGGAACTGCCAACTCATTGTTGGTTTCTAGACGTTTGCTGGAGAAATTCGGTACACCCGTAACTTCTATGAAGTCAGCTATAAAACGACAATCGGTTTAAAATCAGAGTTACATAATCGATAATCGGTTTAAAAAAAACAGAAAACAACAACACGCAATTAACAACCCTAAACATGACTAACCCTCGCTAGGGTCGGCCAATCACAGTTTATGTTTAATGGATGGTCGTATTAAATGGGATGCGGGTAACAACAACCTCAGTGTGCTTGTCTCCATGCTTACTCGCTATTTTTTACTTACTTTGTGCTGCTTTTTGTGTCTGTACTCTCACCCCCCCATCCGTTCTTTGCACTGTCTATTAGGAGCAATTCTGCGGCGTATGCTACGCCACGGGTCTCTCCAGAATTCCTTCTTTTCATTCAATCACAGTCGTTTGCCCAAACCCATCCCATTTTGACAACCGTGTCTTAACTAAATCAGCTAGTGTTGGCAATAAAGGGGTAAAAGAACGGGCACAATAAGACATTTTTAAAAATTAAAAAAAAATGTTTTCGCTGGGGCTTGAAACCAGGACCATCGACGTATGAGGCGGACGTGATAACCAGTACACTACTAATTTCACATTTAATGTGAAGGCACAATGCAACTGAACGCAAGTGCATTGTTGCCACCCACTCCTATCCCCCCCCCTTTTTTTTCCATTTCATCCCACCACGCTTGCCAACAGTGTTTAGTTGACCCGAGCGAGGGTCATTCGTCACGATCTGTTGCACATGCAGCTTCTTGTTGCCTCGCAGGGTCCGACCACTAAGAGAATTATATACAAAAATTGCTAAAAACAACTAGCTTCCTGGATTTGAAATAGTCAGATACATTCAACAAGACTCACTAGGAACCAAGCAGGAATCAGGAGTCAACACGACTCACTAGGAACCAAGGCAGGAGTCAGGAGTCAACACGACTCACTTGGAACCAAGGCAGGAGTCAGGAGTCAACACGACTCACTTGGAACCAAGGCAGGAGTAAAAAAAAACTCAACCTTCATAGACCTCATAAATTGAGCTACAATTTAATGCAAAGTAAAGATCTCATAATATTTGCAAGCCAAATTCTACACAGCGGTGTGAGATAATTTGTTTAATGTTAATTCTTATTTGCCAAAATTTCAATATAAATCTAATATATAAAGCTCAAATGTTTGTATGTTTGTATGTTTCACTTTTCGACTTTCTGTTAGACAATCACGGAAAAACCAAATGACGGACGGGGACCAAATTTGGCAGGGACGGTTCCTTTTACCCTGAAGGTGGTTTTAAGTTAGTTTTTGTAATTGTCCCTTTTGCCCGAATGCCGTAAATTAAATAATCAGAAAATGCAGAGACAAAGAATAAAAAATTTAACCTCATTTCTGTATTGAACAAATTTACGCGGACGTTCAAATGCCGTTCAAAGCGAGTTACTTTTGGTGACGTTTTTTTTCCCCAATGCCAATACTTTATTTTCATTTGAAAAAATATTATAATGTCTAATTACGGTGCGCACATTTTCGTGTACGCTTCATAATTTGAGCTGTGTAGTACAAAGAATTGTCATTTTCTTTACTGTTACTTTCTATATATTAGATAGACACGTAAACATATTTAATTACAACTGCCACACGATGCATTTGATTTAATTGTTTACACGTTTAAATTTAATTGCGAATTTGTTTTAATTATTTTCTGTTCCATAACTCGACATTTAATGAAAAACCTATTTATGTAATAATTGTGTCAGTATTTTTTTCAAGGCTTCATTTTTTAGCGGTGCACGTTTTAAAATCTTTTATCGCCTGATTACTGTGCGCACATTTTCGTGTACGCATCTTAAATTTAGCTGTGTCATATTAATATAACATTTATATTTTGTTTGTCTTTTACATAAGCTGTTGTCTTTTACATAACCTATACACTTATACTATTTAAACTTAGGCTACCGGACTTATTAACATAAGTAGATTAAACTAAATAAAGTGATCCTGAAAACGCTTAATTATTTTGTATTGCGAATTGAATATGTTATGTTCATTCGTTTGATGATGGATTAACATAGGCCATTTTTAAAATCAATTATTGTCATGCTTTCACATGCGTTTTTAACATAAAATTGATTAGTTTTGTTTGTTTGTTTTTTTAAAATTAGGAATATAGCCTAATTTCTTTATTTATCTGTATTATCTTTATCTCATAGACGCTGTTGCAAATATTGTATTAATTACAATTGTGTTACATTGCAGTGTCGTAAATATAAAAGAGGTTTTTAGTGACGACAGTGGCAGAGATCTTTTGGAAAAATGTCAACAAAGCAGTGGCCTTTTTTTAATGGATACAAACAAACAAACATAAAAATATCAACTGAGCTTTATATATTACATATGCGTTTAAATTATTTTATTTCAATTATTTTCACGATGCATTGTATTAATATTTTTCATGCAATGAATAAAATCGGGATTTTTAAACTTTAATTCATAACTCGACATTTAATTAAAAACCATAGATGTAGCGAGTTTATTTTATGTTGAAAGTGATGGCCTATGTCAAATAAACTTACACTTTAAAACAGTTTACTTAAGCTTTATATACACTATACATTATACACTTTCGATACCAAATTTATTAACAAAACTTGACTAAATTTAATGAAGTGATCCTGAAAACGCTTAATATGAATTGCGAATTTAATATGTTTGTATGTTCATTCCTTTGTATTCAGAACAGCTTAGGCCATTTCTAAAATTGCCCTTTAATCATTTTTAAGATGCACTTATGAACAGACGGTTGAATCTTTTTTTTTCATTTTTATTTTAATTTACAGATATAAAATCGGGGTGTGTGTGTGTGTGTGTGCATTGAATATAATTTACAAAATATGATGCCTTATCCGAAATAGGGAACAAAAAAAAAGATTCCTTTTTGAAATTATACACATTGCTTATAAACCGTAAATATAAATCGTAAAATATAGAGACATAAAAATGTTTATTATTATTTCCCTGTATAGACGATTATGAATACGTAAAAATGAAGAGTTATTTTGGTCCAGTGCATTTACTTTATAACAAGACTTTATTTTATGCGGCCAGATTTCTATATGTCTAAATATGGTGTGCACATTTTTTATATCATTTTTATACGACCGTTTTTTTTGTTAAATAGTATTTTAGAAAGTACATTTATAATTTTGTTTATTTGCGCTATGAGTCACTTAGCTTTCGCCTTTTAAAGGGATAGTGCCACATGTTCTTTATCTCATAGACGTGGTTACAAATATTATATAACTTATAATTGTGATACGATGCAGTTTCGTAATTATATATTAAATTTTTGAGTGACGAGGGTGGTAGAGCTCTTTCGGAAAACATATAAGTTATGTTAATTTTGTACAAGTGGGAATGAAATTATTGTAAATTTAGTTATTATGGTCGGCAAGAATCATCATTTAATAAGTCATATCTTTTGAATAGTAAGGTTATGTTAAAAGGCACTGCATTAAGTGAAAACAACTCACGCGGTAAAATGGCATATCTCTGTTTCTCATAAGATTTTAACTAAATAGTTGAATCTGAAATTTAACTTGGCAAATAAAAATTGTAATAACCATCACCTAATACTTGGATAAAGGGTCAGCAAACTCCCGCTACGAGTGCGGGTATTTTTCAAGTATATGTATATATACTAGTAGACCCGTCGTGCGTTGCAACGATCAAAGTAAAAAGGAATCAATTTAAAGAAACCAATGAGTGGTATGTTTAAAAATAATTATGAAGAAATCTTCGTGGAAGTGTGAAAAAAAAATCCAAGTTTCATAGCAAACGGATAAATAAATTAATAATTAAATAGCGTACAAAAGAAGAAACGATATTAAGGGCCCCGGCCCCAAAATGAGTGATATTATAGCTTTTTTTATTGCCATTGTACTCATTTCTTAAACGTTTAAGATTTTATTCACTATTCAGTCATTAACAATCTTGACAAATAATGACACTTGTATCCATTATTATACAAATTGAAATTAACAGGTGTTTTGAACTTTATATCTTGCCCAGAATGGGCCCTGGGGCCCTTTATGTTGTTTTTATATATTGTAATCAATATATATTCATCAATATCGTGTAAAATTGAATAGGGAATACAATGATTAAAGTTCAGTAAAAAGTCTTTTTCGAAGGAATGGAATTTAAGAGTTCAGTGCCCGATAGTAATATAAGCTCTTAAGTTTTTATATTTTAAGTTTTGTCAAAATCCAGTTTTTTTCTCAATATCTAACTCTTAAACTACTTTTTATATACCTACAATAGGGGGAAAATAGCATTAAGGGGCCCTGGCCCATTCGGTGCAAGAGGTCAATTTCAAAAACCTGTTCATTTTAGTTCATTTTTATTGTGGCTATATTTCTCAAGCTCTTTAAAAAGTAAATAGGAAAAATATCTTAAACATATACGAAAAAAGATATTTGGGGCCCCGGCCACGAAGATATTGGTATTAGAAGTGCAGTGTCTATAGAATTTTAATATAGGCTACCAAGTTTTTGTGTGCAAAGTGTGGTGAAGATCTATTCATTTACTAAGTAGCTAACGTAGAAACTATTTTTATATAGCTCATATAAGATAAAAACGACATTAAGGGTCCCAGGGCCCATTCTGGGCACGATATAAAGTTCAAAACATCTGTTCATTTCAATTAGTATAATAATTGATACATGTGTCATAATTCGTCAAGATTGTTAATGACTGAATGGTGAATAAAATCTTAAACGCTTAAAAAATGTGAATTTTTGGGCCCCCAGCCCCAAAGGAATGAATATTAGCAGTTTAGTGCCCTATAGTATTTTAATATTGGCTATCAAGTTGTCATATACACATTTTGGTTAAGATCCAATAATTTACACAGTAACTAAAGCTTAAACTAATTTTTATATAGCTCGTATAAGCAAAACATTACGATATGGGCCCCGGCGCCCAATGAGTGTTAAATTTTGAAAAAAGTGATAGTTACCATCCCGGGAGCATACTCAACAGTCTTGAAAAGTTTCATGACGATCGGGTGAATGGTTTAGACAGCTATAAAGGACATTCATGCACACACAAACATATTTAAATATTTATATATATCTAATATATAAAGCTCAAATGTTTGTATGTTTGTATGTTTCAATTTTCGACTTTCTGTTAGACAATCACGGAAAAACCAAATGACGGACGGGGACCAAATTTGGCAGGGCGGTTCCTTTTACCCTGAAGGTGGTTTTAAGTTAGTTTTTGTAATTGTCCCTTTTGCCCGAATGCCGTAAATTAAATAATCAGAAAATGCAGAGACAAAGAATAAAAAATTTAACCTCATTTCTGTATTGAACAAATTTACGCGGACGTTCAAATGCCGTTCAAAGCGAATATGTTTTTATGTTCATTCCTTTGTAATCAGAATAGCATAGGCCGTTTCTAAAATTGCCATTTAATCATTTTTAAGATGCACATATTGATAGACGGTTGAATCTTTTTTTTACACGCTTTTATTTAAGTCACATTGTTTGTATGTTGTATCCATCCATCCATCCATCCTTCCATCCATCCATCCTTCCTTCAAAACTTGAAACGTAAAATTCTACCACTTCTGATGGTCGTAGAGATCTACATTTTTTACCACAGATCGATCTTGGATGACAATGCATTGTATCAAAATTTCAGATCGCCCGAATGTACCGTTTTGAAATTATTGCATTTTTAGTTTATCTATAGTCTGCTTTGTTGACATCCATGAGTTCACCACGTGTACACGTTACCGTTGTATAAAACGTTGGGCGGGCGCTTATAAAAAAATAGTGGTAAAAAAGATGTGTGGGCTTCAGACGTGAATTTTAAAGAGTTTTTATTATAAGTTTTAAAAAATAGTTGTAAAAACAAAGATGTTAACTATAAATCCCTTAAATATGAGACGTAACTAAAAGAAGTGATTATGTTAAAAGCGTGTCCTTTTAAAAAAAATAAAAAATTAAATATTTATTTTATGCATTTTTATTTTATTTTTCAGATATAAAATATGGTGTGTGTGTGTGCATTGAATATAATTTACAAAATATGATGCCTTATCCGAAATAGGGAACAAAAAAAAAGATTCCTTTTTGAATTTATACACATTGCTTATAAACAGTAAATATAAATCGTAAAATATAGAGACATAAAAAATGTTAAATATTATTTCCCTGTTACAACAATTATGAATACGTCAAAAGGAGGAGTTATTTTGGTCCAGTACATTTACTTTATAACAAGACTTTATTTTATGCGGCCAGCTTTCTATATTGTCTAAATATGGTGTGCACATTTTTTTATATCATTTTAATACCACCGGTTTTTTTAAAAAGTATTTTAGAAAGAACATATATAATTTTGTTTATTTGCGCTATAAGTCACTTAGCTTTTGCATTTTAAAGGGATAGTGCCACATGTTCTTTATCTCAGAGACGTGGTTACAAATATTATATAACTTACCATTGTGATACGATGCAGTTTCAAAATTATATATTAAATTTTTGAGTGAGGAGGGTGATATAGCTCTTTCGGAAAACCTATAAGTTATTTTAATTTTGTACAAGTGGGAATGAAATTGTAAATTTAGTTATTATGGTCGGCAAGAATCATTATTTAATAAATCATATCTTTTAAATAGTAAGGTTATGTTAAAAGGCACTGCATTCAGTGAAAACAACTCACGCGGTAAAATGGCATATCTCTGTTTCTCATAAGATTTTAACTAAATAGATGAATCTGAAATTTAACTTGGCAAATAAAAATTGTAATAACCAGCAACTAATACTTGGATAAAGGGTCAGCACACTCCCGCTACAAAGTGCGGGTATTTTTCTAGTAAATAATAAACTCTACATGGATTATATAGTACGAGTGTATCATGCAGCACTTGATGGCTTATGTTATCACATACGAATACTGTAGAGCTAGGAGAGTTATGTAGTCATGATTGGATATTAATGCACAAAATGGACACATTATGTAGCACTAGTTTGGACACATAGCTCCAGATTGTTTATGTGTCCACGTAATATTGGGGGGGGGTCAGGCTGAATAAGAATGTAATTATGTGGTTCCATTTCCGCCCTAGTCTGTAAGGCTGATTGAAACCATTTGTTAGAGAACGACCCAGAGATTGGCGCATGAAGCACAAACAGAAATAGGATGAATTATAATTTAGTTTGTATTATCCCGGTAGTGAATTAACGGAGAGCGAACTATTCACAATTAAAAGAAAGTCAAAAACAACTTTTGTAATTCTGTAATTTGACTGAAATTTTTAATTGGTTTGATTATATTGTACTTTTTTTTATTCAGTAAAGAAATGAACAGATGTGAATTGTTTGTGCAAACATTACACCACACAACGGAACAGTTTTGGAGAGAATCAGCTTGGCTCTACAAATTTGTATTTAAGATAAGAATCAATTGCAACTTTTATCTGTAATTGTATCTTAATTGAGACTCGTTCAAATAAATGTGTAAAACAAAACTAAATTGGAAAATACGTCAGTATTGGATTGCCATAGACGAAGTCTTGTCATTTGATACGACTTGATTTATTTCTAGCAGAAGTTAAGAAGTAATGAATTCTGAATGAAGAAACTTACTATCATTTAGTAGTAATAAGAGTTTAAAATTTAATTTGACCTCTACTACCAGGTCAAAGGTCAGTGTCTACTAACATTTCTTCTGTTGCTTTGAGACAACATTGAGAAGATGTTTGAACCTTGAGATTTTTACCAGAGCTAAAACGAGCTATCAATATTTGATATTTAGTCATGTTTCAAACGTATGAACTGTATTCACAATCATTTTAACTGCATAAACTTGTGATAAAATCAGGCTTAATTTTTTAAGTACACCGATGCCACATTCATTTACTTTTTGAATACTCAATCATTGTTTTTTTTCCATTGGACGTCATCAAAATTGGTGCACATAACAGCACATCGGCATTTTTGTTTTGTAGTAAACAATAAAACGTCATCCATTTCACGTCATCGTACACAAAACAAGACATAATTTTGTCTCTTTTCACAATTACAATGTCGTCGTAACTGAAAAAATCCACAAGCCAATTAATTAATCATTAGCCTGCGGGCCAGTTAAAAGGTGTAACGCTGGCCGCATTTGGCCTGTGGGCCGGACTTTGGACACCCCTGATTTACAGTAATATGGGGTGGGGAGTGAGGAGGCGTAATGGGGAATAACTCTATACAAGAATTTGTTCATTTTCGTCAGTTACCATTTACTTATTGTGAAACAGAAACACAGAGTCTGGTTTGACCATCAATAATGGGAAAATAATTTTTTTTCTTAGATTACATCACTCAATGAACAAAATTAAATTTCAAATAATTGTATGACATAATCATGGGATTGATTTAACCTAATGATGTATCATTAGATGTGATTTTTAAAAAAAAATTGATCATGCTAACCTTTTTTCTTCTACTTTCAAAAAAAAATAAAAAAAAATAAAAAAAAATAATAATTAACCAAATAAAAAGAGCGGTTCACTTCTGTTGACCATTTTATCCAAAAGAAGATGTTGATGATAATGATGATTATAATGCTGTTGATATTTTCTCCATCATGTTTGTCCATGTTAGTCCAGCATTTTAACAGCACTCTGGCCTACAAAATTATGTTTAAAGTAAAATATCTTTAGACGTTACTTAAATGTTTCTTTGTCGTCACTTCAATAATTACAGAAGACTTGTCAATAACTTAAGTGCCATAGTTTCGCAAGAGCGCACTCCAAGGGATTTCTTTCACCGCCAATCAACAGCTGGGGACTTCCAGAAGTGACTGTGACGGTAAATGAAGTTCCCCTTAGCGGTACGTGTTTTGAAATCAGTTCATTCACATAAACTTGCGCCGATCCTAACATTCAGCCGTACGTCAGAGAGCTTTTTGGATTATTCGTTTACACACATGACACCAGTGTAGATTCTCTAGGTCTGTTGTGATATGATCTGAATCCCCCATCCGCAATACAACGCGCGTTGCATTATTTTGTACCTTTTGAATTCACATTTGGTTTTGAGGCAATCACAACAGACAATTGCGGCTGTGGTCCAGTCTCATCTGCATCATAAGAAACAACTACGGACATTTTCTGTCTCGTGTTCAGTTGCGATGCAACTGACCCAGAACTTATAGGTGACAAACCAAGCCCTGAGCAACGAACTAATATAAGGGCTCATTGTGAGTTTGGTGTCGGTGTGGAAGCCGAAAGTTCTAACAGTGTTGGAGAAGAAGGTGTTAGAAGTGCCAAATTTCATCGATGTTCTGTCAAACTTTCAAAGATTGGTGAAGATGCTCAATGCGACCCAGGAAACAATGTTCGTATTTCGATGTGTTCTATCATAATTTCTTCAGACCTTTCATTCCCATGTCTACACCTGGTGGTCGTGTGGATTAAACGTTGCCAAGTAAAGCCACTTTAACTTATTGTGTTCCAGCGTAACAGCAGTAAACAACATAACTTTAAAGTGAATAATGAATCTAGACTTCTTTATTATGACGTCACCTCGTATCTTGCAACGTCACAGTTGGACGATGATCCATTCCATCTGTCACATCGTTCTGAATAGCGACGTAATCAGGACAACAAAAATACCAATACCGTTAATTCTAGGGGTGTACCGGATTTCGGCTCCGACTCCAGCAAATTCGGAATCTGGCCATTTTTTACAAATCAGGCTCCGGCTCTGACAGAATATCAATCCATAAATCCGGCCAAATCCGGCTGACCGGTAGAGCCATAAAATATAAATACATATAATGGCTCCGCAAATCTGGAATCCGGCCATTTTTACAAATCCGTCTCCGGGTCCGGCCATATTTCTAAAATTTGAATCCGGTACACCTCTAGTTAATTCCGTTTTAGCTTTTCTCTTCATAATAAAAAGAATAGAGACCCTCTCTTCGTCCTTCATTAAAAAAAAACCTGTCGTACAAAATGGATGACACCCACATTATTCCACTGATTAGAGTATCGTACTTTATACGAAAACATCATATTAACCCCTTTATTCCGGGCAATATATTTCTGAATATTGATTGGTGCAAATGTGTTTAAGGTAAGAAGAAAACAAAAAGAATTAATGAAAAGGAAAATCGAGTCCATTAATTAGAGTCAATTCGCTCTAAGAGTTCGAACCCTGTGATTTTACAGGGCAAGTTATGACGTCGGTTAATTGCCCTTAAGAAAGGTAGCTATGAAATGAATATCGAACACCCCGTCCAATCATCGACCACTGGCTAGCGGGGAGGGTGAGGACGAACGATCAATTGTGTGCTCGTGTGATTTGACGCTGAGGCTAGCACTCGCCCTCGTCAGTCCTCGCCTCGGACATCACCGCGGCAGTCAGGAACCTGTAGCTGGACATTCGACTGTCCGGTCCACGGTTGGGTGAATTGTGGTATTCAGTTGTGGACAATCGTTAGCTGGTTGCCATTCAATGGTGTTGGGCTTGAAGACTTTCTGATTTTAATTATTAACTATGTTTGGTTTAAAAGTGTTATAAACCTACAAGAGATTCTATTGGAGTTGACATTCAGTTTCAAAGTGTTATTTATTTTAAGTTTTCAGTCAGATATTGACAAAGTACGAGCAGCGGGATAAATATGGCCCAAAGTCTCTTTTCAGCGCATTGCTTTAAAATAAGTGTTACTTTTGGAAATTACTTAATATTGCAAAAATTCTTTATATTTGAACCGAATGTAGATTATCTAATTATGTCCACAGGTTCTTTGTGGTAAACCTTGGGGTTGCAACCTCTTCTCTGACACAAACTAAACAAAAATTACTTTTCAAAAATATTAATGTACTCGCATCAGGAATCGACTTTTCCTCTCATTTCTCGATGAACCGTTTATTGCGTCATATCAAACCATCCTCTCATTTAAAAAAAAACAAAACAAACAAACAAAAAAACAAACAAACAAAAAACAAACAAACAAAAAACAAACAAAAACAAAAATCTATTTATTACGTCATATTTTTTATAATAGTATCATATAAAATTAATAATTTGAATTCTTTAAATTATTGTTTCTCCTGCTTCATTAGTCGGTGCTATTGTGAATGAATGTTTATACCGATGCTTGCCCAATAAAATTCCACTTACATCTATTGCTTTTTGATTCATTTTTAAAGCAGAAAATGTTTTATTTAATTTGTAATTTATAATTTGTGATATTCTCAAGTTTGTTGAAACATTTAAAAATGACTTGGAGTAATAAAAGTCTTATATTTACGAAGCTGCTGCAGATATTCGTGTTCACACAGTCTTATGATTGGTTCTGTTCATTGCACAGAAGGAGAACTCATTTTTTTAAAATGTATGCAACGCATTTTGTTGACATTGTAGTATACTGCACACCGAACAATGTTGTAAGCGTATAGTATTTTTTAGGTTGCTTCTAACTTTATCAGACTTTTATATACATCTTATTCTTTATGAACATGAAGCTTACAAACATTTCAACGTAACAGAATCATTGACGTAATTTTGTTTTCTTCCGTTTTCTTGCTTCCACTTCTGTTTTGCAATGTGGTCTCAGCGATACCCAGTTTCCACCCATGACCTAAAAGTCATTACTAAAACGAACCCGTAAAAGCAAAGTTTTTGACTATAAATTCCTTATATATGAGACATAACTAAAAGTATTGATTATGTTCAAGCGTGACAAACATTTACAGACTGAATCTGTCTTAACTCCCCTATGCTTTATAACCCGGGGGTGGGGTGGGAGAGGGGAAAGGTCTGGTCACCGATCGCTGGACCGAGCTCAGCGTGACACGTAAAATGTAAACAAAAGCACGCTGGTACATCGACGTGTGGCGTCAACGCGCGAACTGAACTGTCACGTGAAAAAAAAACATACCTGTGAAATTGAATTACATACGTTGTATTGAGTAAACTAAAAATGCATTAATTTAATTACGGTAAGTTCGATCGATCTGAAATTTTGATACGATGCATTGTTAGGTGACACAAGTCTATTTGCCAAATTTCAGCTCGATGGCATCACGGAAAGTGGGTCATTTTTTACTTTTGTTTTTCCGCCCGACCGACGTTCGAAAGAGATGACGACAGACAGAGAGACAGAGAGACAAGATTTCCAAGTTAATATAAGGGATTTTAAAAAAGGACGCAATGTCAAACCCTGTGATTTCATCGTGGATTTAGGACGGTCAGTGATGGACTGGCAAATTATCTACGATTAATTGTCTCCATGACAGAATTCAACAGCCACGTCATCACATTCAATTTTCAAAGTTAAAAACTAAAGTTTTTTCATTGTGATCACAGTATTATAAGAGTCTTTTCGACGCTTTTCTTCAAGGTGTTATTTTTTTTAATTTTTAAAAGATGTGTAGCAGTTCTCAACTCGTAATATGATGTGTAACAGTTCTCAATCAGCGTCCAGATATTGACTCTTACCCAACCTATTAACTTCTAACAAATACAGAGGAAACCTTTCCAAATACGAGAACTCCCCTAAGTTACAATGTTATTTAGCTGTATGATTATTGGACGTCGTTCTTATATGTTAGGAAACCCTTCGTGGCGGTGTAGACAAATAAAGCGAGCATAAATCGAGTCACGCCGTTATGACCGGTTCAATACCCGATAGAGTACTTCTAAGGGAAATAACGTTCTGAAAAAAAAAGTTTTCAATCTTTGTTGATGAGTCAACTCAAAACAAACACTAACCAGTAAATTGATGGATTCAACGATGGAAATGTCACATTTCAGTTTATTCAATACACATCAGATCCCAACAACATATGATATCAGCTGTATCTCATAGTTGATCTCAATGGAATATAAAATCCTCCCCTTTAAATGTCGGAATATCAGGATGATATTGACGTCTGTTATCATGTTTCTTTAATGGTTCAATGTTGCAACTGTGATTATTATTTTAAATGATAAAACCGGAAATGGGTTTAATTAATTCAACAATAATAAACCAAATACTCCATAATGTTCCTTTTAACGAGTTATGAAATTTTCCCTGACGTGCACGACTCTATGCGCCACTAAAGCCCCTACTCTAAGGATGAAATAGTCTATGATAGCTTGAGTGCTTCCTACATGTCCAATTTGAACGTTAAATTCTTATTTCCATGATGTGTTTAAATATGACATTCAACTGTCCATGATGTGTTTGAACGTGACATTCAACTGTCCATGATGTGTTTAAATATGACAATCAACTGTCCATGATGTGTTTAAATATGATATTCAACAGTCCGTGATGTGTTCGAATGTGACATTCAACTGTACATGATGTGTTTAAATATGATATTCAACTGTCCATGATGTGTTTAAATATGATATTCAACTGTCCATGATGTGTTTAAGAACATCTTTCATGTCAAATTTGAAAGTGACATTAAAAATCCACCCGTTTCCTCGTAATGTCCATGACGTCAAATAACGTTAATTACTAATCAACCAATCAACAAATATTCCATTATTTGATCGGAGTATAAACAATTCTATTGATCCGTCATGCACTGATTGCTAGTTAGGAAGAAATTGGGAGCCAATAACGGTGACAACGTCAAAAAAAACACACAACTAATTACTCTAATTACTGTTATGTTGAAGCAGCTTACGGGGGAGACTTTATACAAGTTTTAAAGCTAATCAAAATAACACTCGAATTTATGACGTTTACTAGTCCACACGTTCAACCAATAATTAACTCTTGCTCTCGGAATCGTGGCATGGAACAAAGTCTCCTGAGATTGCGTTGTTTATTTTTTTACGTTCTAAAAGTGCTTGAAGTCTTTAAAATATTCACTTTAGCTTCGTTATTAGAAAGTTGCATAACCAAAGATCTAGCTGCTTTGTAGAAGTTCATAACCAGATCTAGCTGTAGAGTTACATAACCAAAGATCTAGCTGCATTGTCAGAAGTTACACAACAAAAGATCTAGCTGAATTTTAAGAAGTTACTTAATCAAAATGCTAGTGCTAAAAAAATATACAATTTAATAAAATCGTAAATGTATAACTGTCTACAGTCTAGACATACCTCGTTAGGTACTAATAAAGACTAAAGTACATCTGTGTGTTTGAGTGCAGTATTAACTTCATCCTGGGGTTTGAATTTAAGTATCAATTTGTTCTTTAATTTGAGTAAAGAATTCAACTACATCCTTCAGTTTGAATAAAGTATTCACGCTTTATCTTTGCTTTCAGCTGAGAATTCTTGTGCAGTCTTTAGTTCTATGTAAAAGTTCACATCATGATGAGGGTAAACTGCTGCATAATGAACCTTATGTTTACAATAAATGTGATCGCTTTTAAAATAACGTGACCTGCCTGACCTTAGATTAAGTCTGGAACCTTCTAAACATCTTATTCAACTCTGCTGATTCTAGGATGGACAGTGTGTTGACATCTAGTCACTTCCGTTCGGATTAAACTGGACATTACACGTACCGTGAATGATAAGATGAGCTTATTGAGTCACCACGTCACGAATGTCGTGCCAAATCTTCTCCGTCGATACAGTGACACTGTCCCAGCGGTTCTCGTGCCTTAGATCAAAGCTGCTGCCCACAATGTCCCAAGTGACCATAGACCTACCGGACAGTAGGGCGGCGCTGCTCGCAGCTCGCTATCAAAAAGGGAATGCACTCGTCAGGTTGTGCCGGGGGAATCCCCTTACTAAAGCAGGTATGTAAAGCTCTTTCTCAGATCTTTCAACTGAATACCATCACTTCAGTTAGCTTTAAACCTTTAACAATACAAAAACCATGGCATTTTACATACATTAGTTTAATTTCCCAAACAACTAGTTAACAACTCTCCAAACTAACACTAAACGCACACAGGTTATAATTAAATTTAGATTAAGATACATTACAAGATAAATGAAGAAAAATGCAGGTAAAACTCAATTATTTCTTTAAATAACACACTAAAGATAATTTCTTTCAAATCTTCGTCTCACAAAACATTTAATTACTAAAAAAAATCATATTCTAATTGTTTTCTTAATTTGATCATGAAAGCAATCAAGATGAATGAAAGGGATGGAAAATCTCAAACCTAGCACATGACCCTCTTAGCAACAGACTAAAAACATATAACAATTGTAATATGTTCAGTAACTCTCAACTATATTTGGGGGTGGGGTGGAACTGGCTGCTACAACTTGTGAGACTGAGTTGCCCGGGGCACACTGTATTTTTTTTTGTGTTGACCCTTTCGGGTCATACCCTTATGTGTGCTGTCCTTGTGGCATTTGCCCTTCAACGATCTTTCATGGAAAAATAAGTACATATGTTTGTGCATTTATTTTGACGTGCCATCTAAGAAAAAGAAAATCCGAGTTAAAACTTTCTTATGGTTTCCAATTAATGCGGCCAGTGACAGCACTACGGCATATTTAAATATTATGCCTTGGTGTAACAGAGTAACAGTATCTCATATTAAAGTTAACATTTCTTAGTTATAGTGAATAGGTGAATACGTGAATAGGTAAATAGGTTAATATGTGAATAGGTGATTGTTATAATTAACAAAATATAAAATATCCCTTCAATTTTTAATTTTCTTTTCACTTGAAATTACTTTCTCTAATTTTTTTAAAAGAACTTATATTATTTTTGTATTTGTTGAAGGCCTACATTATTTCGTGAGAAATGCCCCGCAGACTTGCTCATCATAGATAGTGCAAAGAACGGGGGGGGGTGAGAGAACGGACACAAACAGCAGCACGAAGTAATGAAAAATAGCGAGTAAATGTGGAGACATGCTCACAGCGGTTGTTATTACATGCCCACCACTGGGCCCCCACCCCTTACTACCATCCCTTGCCAACCATAAACTGTGATTGGCCGGCCCTAGCGAGGGTTAGTCATGTTCGCAAAAAAGGGGGGAAAAGAACGGGCAGAAACAAACAAAAAAATAATTTTAATAAAAAAACTGGCAGAAACAAACATTTACAAATTTAGAAAAAACCTGGCAAAAACAAACATTTTTAAAAATTAAAAATAAAATGTTCCCGCTGGGGCTTAAACACAGGACTTTACGCGTGCAAGGCGGACGTGATAACCACTACACAACGGATCATATGTTATTCTGTGAAGGAACAACGCAAGTGAACGCAAGCAGCATCGTTGCAAGCCCCCCCCCCGCCCTTTTTTTTTCTCTTTCTTTTCATCCCACTACGCTTGCCAACTGTGATCGGTCGACCCCAGCGAGGGTCATTCGTCATGCTTATTTGTACATACTCGCTTTGGTGAATTATATATAGAATAGATGGACGCAACACAAGACTGTCAGTCAAAGTGATTGGTGGACAATTAATCAAACTATAAAAACTTACAAAGTTATATAATGTTTTTTCTTGTTAGAATAAAAAAGACTTAAGAGATTTTGGATTTCCTGACAGAAATCAAACATTTTACAAAGATCGTTGTTATGATACAAATTAATTTTAATTATTTCACCTAAATAAAAAAAAGAAAAATCATGATTTTTAAAAAAAATATCAATATATTGAGTTCAAAAAGACCAATAATAAAATCAATTTACTGACATACAACTTCATTCTCCTTAATTTACTGACATACAACTTCATTCTCCTTAATTTACTGACATACAACTTCATTCTCCTTAATTTACTGACATACAACTTCATTCTCCTTAATTTACTGACATACAACTTCATTCTCCTTATGTATATAAACATTTATGATGTCCCAACGATATCAATTTTAGGCCCTATAAAGGCGTCAGTCAAGGCATATTTTTGGTAGATAAGAAATTCTTTACTGACCAATGTCCATCTGTGTCCACAGGTAAACGTATCCAAATGGCTAGAATGCTACTACTGACCATCCTACCGACCATTGCCTTAGTTATAATCTCCTGTATAGATCTCAGCAACAAAGCCAAAACGGTAAGACATACAGATCCATCTCCTCTATCATAGAATAAACTGTAAGACATACAGATCTCCTCTATCATAGCATAGAATAAACGGTAAGACATACAGATCTCCTCAATCATAGAATAAACGGTAAGACATACAGATCTCCTCTATCACAGCATAGAATAAACGGTAAGACATACAGATCTCCTCTATCATAGCATGGAATAAACGGTAAGACATACAGATCTCCTCTATCATAGAGTAAAAGGGAATAGTGAGGAGTTAGCTGCTGAACTGTTGACATGTTGAGATGTAGATAAAATGAAACTTTTGAATCTTTGAAGCGTTGTAATTGTTGTGTTGTAAATGTTGATACCTTTAAAGGTACAATTTCGTTAGAAGGTTGATTCTAACATCGTTTTGGTAAGGATGTTGAAATTATGGCTGGAAGTGACAGATATCAGCACTTCATTATAATGTGCTTATCAATGTGGTGCGTAACAATCATACATTTATTTTTTAATTATGGCTATAGAGTGTTGCTTGGGTAAAAATGTTTTAGGTATAACCAGACAAATTTAAAGCAATGTTTAGGTATAGACAGACGTATATAAAGCAATCATTTCTATATAGCCAGACGAATATAAAGCAATGTTTAGGCATATCCCGACGAATATAAAGCAATGCTATAAGTATTGCCGATTTGTTTATTCTGTTTTAGAAGTTTAATATTAATCATGTGTGCCATTTTTCAAAATCGTGATTTGAGTCTTTCGCGAATGTAAGGTAACAGATTATGTATTCTTAAGCAACAAAAATCCATTTGCTTTGTTGTTTGTTTTGTTGTTTTTTTTAAACTTATTTATAGGACATCATACTTTTTATTTTATATATATATATTTTTTGTTGTTGTACGTTTGCAGTGTGGGGGAGGGGGTGGGTATGGTATAGTACAGAAACTTGGTAGTTTGATAGTTATTGAAATTAAATTACATTTTTGAATGTTAATAAGAAATACCGCACTCACATTTTGCTTGTTTTCAAGGAATTTCAAGAAATATAAAATTAACCTAAATTTAATTACCAACACGCTGCACAAAGTGCTTAGATTTTTACTGTTAATATTGTACAAATGTTACTTTTTCTCCTAGGCAACATTAAGAACTTTACAAAACTTATAACTCACAAAATTAGGAAGTTAAAATTAAAAGTACAAAAATTTAACACTTTGTATGGGGCCGTCCATAAAGTGCGTCACGTTCCAGAGGGGGGAGGGGTGTAAGAAAGTGTGACAGTTTGTGACAGGGGGAGGGGGGGATCGTCCGGCCAAGTGTGACGTCACGTTATTTTATATTTAATTTTAATTATTTTGTTAATAAAGAATACATTTTTGTTCCAACGTGTGACGTACTTTAAGGGGGGTGGTCCGTGATTTGTGACAGTTTGTGACAGGGGGAGAGGGGGGAGTTAAAAGTGGTCAAAAATAGCGTGACGTACTTAATGGACGGCCCCTATCTAAGTTGATGATGAAACTGAAACTATCGTAACCTGGTCAATACATCCAATGAACCTACAGGCAGTATAAAAGGTCATCCGATGACTGAATCGTCTAAATCCGAAAACGAATTTTGAATGTTAAAATGAAGTTTTTTTTGTTTTTTTTAGAGTTACCGCTCCTATTATTGGTAACTAAATTTGAAACCGGTCGGTTTGTTTTTGATAGGGATAAAACAAAATATAGGTAAATTAGGCAAATTGTTCTATATTTCAGCTTTTTTTTTGGATAAGTTTTAGAGTGATCCCAGGAATAAAGAATGTAACTGAAATAATTAGTCCCTCGACAATTTTACAGGTTCGTGTTCATAGGGGCCGTGCATAAATGATGTCACGCACCTTTGGGGGGGGGGAGGGGGGGTCCACACAATTGTGAAGATGTGTGAAGAGGGGGAGGGGCAGGGGGGATTTATGAAATGTGACTTCACACCAAAACTCGCGACTTTAAATAAAAGTTCCACTTAAATATTTGATTCCTTACAATTTATTTATTGACGTTTTGCATGGCTGCGCGCTTGTTACAATATTAGAGTGCAGTCTTACACTAAATACATGATTAAATGACAAAACAGTGGTTTGAAACATGCTCTTTTTATTACCACGTTTTTATTTATTTGCTTTCGTGTCTGTCTGTCTGTCCGCAATTTTTCAAATTTTCCAACGTAAAATTAAACCACTTCTGATAGCCCTAGAGAGCTCAAAATTTTACCACAGATAGATATTGGATGACAATGCATTGTATCAAAATTTCAAATCGATCAAATGTACCTCAATTAAATTATTGCATCTTTTAGTTTATCTCTATATGAGCATATGTATCCGTCTGCTGTACTTCAATTTCACGTGCCGAGTTCAGCCCGTGACCTCATCGCCGTTGGGCAGGCGCTGATGAGGTGTTTGGTAAAATAAATAGAGGTTAAAAACGATTTTTAAAAAAAAACATGTTTTTATTAGTGGACTAAAAAGAAGAAAATAAAAAAAAGACCCGTAAAAACAAAGTTTTTGACTATAAATCCCTTTTATATGAGACAGAACTAAAAGTATTGATTAGGTTCTAACGACACCGAGTGATGTCCCCTGTCTTTAATTACGGGGGATGGGACGTGAGGGGGCGTCGGCACGACGGTCGACGTCAACGCGTCAACTCAAACTCTCACGTGGAAGAAAAAACAATAAAAAACCGTGAATTTGACTTACATACGTTATATAAGGATACTAATGCATTAATTTAATTACAGTACGTTCGATCGATCTGAAATTTTGATAAGATGCATTGTTAGGGGAGACGGGTCCATGTGCCGAATTTCAGCTCAATGCCTTCACGGGAAGTGGGTCATTTTTTACTTTTGTTTTTCCGCCCGACCGACGTACGAAGAGATGACGACAGACAAGATTTCGAAGTTAATATAAGGGATTTAATAAAAGTAAAGAAGGATTTTTAAAAACCACGTTTTTAGAAGTGGACTAAAAATAAGAAAATAATTTAAAACTTCTATCTTCAAGTACTGTGAGTTAATATGACTAAAAGTACTTCTAAAAAGTAATCGTAATTTTCTTTTTCTTTTTTTTTGCGGCGGGAGATTACCATCGCCAAATTACGTCTTTTTTGAATTTTTTGGAGTCTAAGGCTTAAACCGCACCACATTAACACTATAGATTAACAATTAAATTAACGAACAATATTAAAATATAACAACTTTTTAAAAAAAATAAATATCAAAGATCAATTTTTATGGGAATTATTTGATGTAAAAACGACAGATGCAGGGTCAATTTTGATAACTTCTAGTAGATCGAAGAAACGAAAAAATTATTTAAAAAACACTCTCAAATAATGAACCTCTCTCCCCGCCCCACATGCACTGAAATGTCAATGAAATAAAGTGGTTAACCCCTCCCCTTCCCCCTCAAAGTTAAAGTTTACTTAAACTCACGGCCTACCATTAGATGACAGACGAATCGTTTAGTTTACTTAAATCATGTGACCTACATTGAATGGCCACCGACACCCATTGATGATGATGTTGTTGATTATCGTGACGTCCATTTGGAGACGTTTGAAGCGGTCACTTCAAATTCTCTTTAACAACTTAAGAAAAATTCATAGGGGCCGTCCAAAAAGTACGTCACGCTATTTTTGACCATTTTTAATTTGCCCCTCCCCCCTGTCCCAAACTGTCACACATCTCGGACCCCTTCCCCCCTTAAAGTACGTAACACTTTCGAAATAATCAAAATTAAGTATAAAACCACGTGACCTCACACATTGCCGGACCCCCCCCCTCCCCCTGTTACAAACTGTCACACTTTCTTACACCCCTCCCCCCTCTGGAGCTTGACTTACTTTATGGATGGCCCCATATCACATTTTTTATCTTTAAATTTTTAATGATAGGTCCCTAAAATTTGAGATAAATTTGGCCGTCAGTTCACCTCCTCATGAACGAATGTACATACCAAAAAAAAATGTTCTGCTCAGTATTTTAAAAAAGCTACAGTTCTGCGCGTAATAATGTCTCCACAGATATGAGTCGGAAATGCTTTTTCTAAGATAAAAGTATATATGTAACATAAACTTCTAGAGAAGAACACCGACTGTAATAGGACTTGTGGCTGGTCATGTGACAAATCTTTAACACACCGTGGTCTGGTTAACAACTGTCTTTAATCACTATATACAATTCACTGTGATCAACTGTACAATCAACTATCTAAGCAGCTCGTATGCAATCAACTACTATCCACCAACCCGGTTGCCTCATGAACCGTACATTTATAGCCAGCTATTCTCTCAGTCCTTGACCAGCACGCTTACAGTTCACCTCTCATACCACGTGTTTCATACTAGGTCAAGTCATTGCATTCTCATACAATATAAACACAACAACACGTCTCTCACATCTCCCTTCTAACAAAACAAATGAATGACCCAGAATAGCAATAAGAGAATAATACAATTAAAAACATCGAACAATTCAGTACATGAATTCTGACACTGAATCTTCAAATGTCTTTCAAGGCACAGTACACCTTAATGTCTCTTTGTCTGGGTCTCTCTTTGGTGGCTTCACCTCTTTCCCGTATCTGTTGTTGTTGCTGTTGACTTCGCTTGAGTATCATGTTTTGGTCGTTTACAAACATGATCGTTGTCAAGGAACTCCTGAAAAGTTCTTTTAAAAGAATTACCCAATCCTTTACCAGCATTGTTTGTTCCCTCTCCGTCATCAATGATGACTGAAGTTTTCTGACCTGTTGCTGACTGGGTGGACCCTTTCGTACTGACTCTGGGAGCGTGTACATCTTGCTTTGTCTCTGGTGAGTCGAACTCACAATCACCCGTAACACCTCTCCTTCCACGAAATGTCTGTCTCAACATGTTGTTGTTTCGTGGGTGTGTCACACCATCGCAAGTCTTAACGATGTATGACCTTGGCGTCGTTGCTGCCAACACGACGACTGCTGGCTGCCACGAGCCTTTATGTTCTTTCTGAATCGTTTGCGTTGCTTACACGCTGAGAGTGTGTATGTCTGTTGATTCTGTTTGATGCATTGTAATATTTCTTCTGTTGGGATCTCTGATATTTGTTGCTTGTTACGCCAACAATTTTAATCAGATTCAGCTTTTGATAAGGTTGCAGACCAAGTATAGGCTTTGAGTGCGTCTTGACTATTTGAAACTCCAGCACCTCTGTCTTGTCTTTCACAGAGCATTTGATTGACGTTTTGCCTACAACAGGCAATTTTTCCCGACTGTATGTAGTGAGCCTTGCTGTTGATTTCTGCATTCTTCCTATTCTTAGTTGACTAAACAATTTGTGTGGCAGAATGTTTACTTGTGCGCCCGTGTCCAGTGTGAACATCACTGGCTTCTGTTCAAGCGTAACGATTTTCCACCATTCATCACTTGTTGCGTGTTGCGTGGACACACTTCCTAAGCAGAAAGTTTGACTATTGTCCACGTGATCTTTCAGTTGACGGTTGACAACTTTTACCCGTTTTGACTTGCATACAGCAGAAAAGTGATTCAATTTTCCACAGTTGTTGCATAACTTGCCATAAGCAGGACATTTTCTAGGTTCATGGTTTTTTCCACAATACTTGCATTGGCCTGCTTTTATGTGTGTACTTGACCTTTGAGCTTGCTTGACATGTTGATTTGTTTTCTTGTGCGTACTTGATCTCTCATGTGCCTTTGAGTTTACAGCTTGAATATTCTTTTCTTCATTTAAACCTTTGAGTTGCCATTCTGACGTTTCCGCCGCTTTGCATATAATTTCAGCCTTGTTCAAATTCAGTTCTACTTCTCTCAGTAGTCTGACCCTGAGATATTCATTATTTATTCCAGCCACAATTCTGTCCTTTATTAGCGACTCTGTTAAATTTTCAAATTCACAAGACGTTGCTTTAAGTTTAAGGTCTGTGATAAAATTATCGAAACTTTCTCCCTCACCTTGCTTTCTGGAGAAAAACACGTGCCTCTCGACTGTCACATTCTTTCTTGGCAAACAATAATTATCGAATTTTCGTAACAAGCACTTCCCTGAATGAAAATCTGTGTCACATTCCTGTCCAGTCCATTGGAATATATTGTACACTTCTACCGCTTCCTGGCCTATAACATGCAGCAGTGTCATGCTCTGCACTTCTTTGCTTTTTGTGTCAAGTCCACTGGCTATCTTGTATATCTTGAATGACTGCTTAAATCTCTTCCAGTTGGCAGCAATGTTTCCATGTAGCTCCAGTGGTTGTGGCGGGTGGAGTCGGTCCATCTGACACCATGTAATAGATATGGCGTCATTTCTTCAAATAGTCTTGTGGTCCAACACTTCTGACACCATGTAATAGAACTTGTGGCTGGTCATGTGACAAATCTTTAACACACTGTGGTCTGGTTAACAACTGTCTTTAATCACTATATACAATTCACTGTGATCAACTGTACAATCAACTACCTAAGCAGCTCGTGTGCAATCAACTGCTATCCACCAACCCTGGTTGCCTCATGAACCGTACATTCATAGCCAGCTATTCTCTCAGTCCTTGATCAGCACGCTTACAGTTCACCTCTCAGACCACGTGATTCATACTAGGTCAAGTCATTGCATTCTCATACAATGTAAACACAACAACACGTCTCTCACATTCTTTAAAATTCTTTAAAATACCACAAAAGTGTTAGGTGGGCAAACTTGTAGCCTAACTTTAACAGACATCTGCATCTGTAAATGTGATGTAACAAACAGTAGTGTTTATCAGGATGTTCAGCATTAGAATATTAATGAAATTGAGAAGAGTACCACCATTATATAAATAATTAAACCTAGAAACAATAGACGACAGAAGAACAAAGTAGCAATAATGCATGCGCTTAATTCTAACTTGGAAATAACAACACAAAGATACTCTTATACAACCATCAGAAAGACATAGAAATAAAAAAAACACTTTTCTTATTCCGTATGCCAGAACAAACACATACCATTCTCGTTCTTCCCGTCTGGAGTTCGGGCGTGGAATGGGTTGCCCGATCAAAGCAGGAAAACCAACACACCATCTACATTCAAAACTCTTATAGAAATGCAAGGCTAGACATAAACCACGTATAAGCGTAGGAACAATAATATTCTGTTATAGATAAGATCAGATAAATTGAATTTCTGGGCCACGTATTCTAGTTTACACTAAATTCATAAAATTATCAAGTATCTTGTAACTATCAAGTATCTTGTAATATGTCAGGTTTTTAATACTGTAACAAAAGTACCTGCCTACCCTCAAGCACTTACCTTGACCTGGTTTAAGTGTGACCGCCCTTTAATGATCAACCTCGTGAGTAGAAAGTCTGGAAGCCTCCAGCCAAGTCTAAATTACTGTAATTTGATAAGAGGATTACTTCAGAGTAACTACGTCATTGGGATGTAATGAGAAATGAAAACATTGCCATTCCAAAAGTCGGTGGCTGTTTGACTTGTCACGTGATTGCATGTGTGAAAGATGTCATCTCTGTCAATGGCATAGCTCTACCGTCTGTAGCACTGGATTAATGCCACCTTCCCTTTGGACAGTATAATACGTAATTGATGGACTGACGAAAGTTTCTTTTTGACTAGCGCGGGTAACACAAATATGAAGTAGAATAAGAAAATTTGCTAGTAAAGATACGAGTATTGATTTTCTCCTTCTTGAAGTTCTTGCCTCGGCCTTTAACTAAACATCACTTTAAGTGCAACTTGACTAAGCTCAGTACACAACACTGTTGGCTAACTGGACTAAGCCCAGAACACTTTACTGCTGGGTAACTGGACTAAACCCAGAACACGTTACCGTTGGCTAAAATAATGGGGGCGAGACTGCGCCCAGGCTTATAAATTAGTAAATGTATAACATATAAACAGGGAATGAGTTAGCCCGAGTTACTCAGGCTAACTCATACACTGTTTATATGTTATACACTTACTGTTGGCTAACTGGACTAGGTTCAGTACAGTTTACTGTTATATAAAATATAAACAGGGAATGAGTTAGCCCGAGTTACTCAGGCTAACTCATACACTGTTTATATGTTATACACTTACTGTTGGCTAACTGGACTAGGTTCAGTACAGTTTACTGTTGTATAACTGGACTAAACTGAGTACGCTTTACTTTTGGGAAACTTTACTTAGCTCAGTTAACTTTAATGTTGTGTAAATTTCGGGTAACTGGACTAGCCCCAAACAGACATTTTCACTGAGTAACTTTGGGTAACTGGGCTCGTACCAATTCCTTTGGTGATTCTGGGTAACTGGGCTAGACTCAGTACACATGTTAGCGGGGTAACTTTGGGTAACTGGACTGCTGCATATATTAGGTAACTTATCAAGGCTTGGTACAATTTACTGCAGGGTAAATGGTAAAATTGTTTTAAGTTATCTTATTTTTTTAACTGAGCCGTGTACTTCCATTCGGAGTTATGTTCACTTTGTACTAAACTAGTTAAAAATTACTTATATAATGTAAACTGAGTACAACCTTCAGATAGTGTAGGGATAAAACACCTTTATTATTCCGTATGCAAGAAAAAACAAATTCAAATTCACGTTCTTGCGGTTTGGAATTCTGGCGTGGAATGGGTCACGTGATGAAAGCAGGATAGCGAACTCACTATCAGCATTCAAAACTATTAAAAATGGAAGACTATGCTAAAACTATGGATAAGCATAGGACGTATTAATCATTTTTTATAGAAGGAGAGTCTCTATTTATTAAGATAAGATACGATTGTGTCATAGAAAAACAACATTCTTGACATTTGTATGCAAAACAAAACTGACTACTTTACATTTATTGTTGTATACAACATTGACACATGACATTTATTTTGTCATACAACATTTACACATGATGTTTATTGTTATATACAACATTGATACATGAAATTTATCGTGTTCTAGACTCAAGCCGTTCTAGAAGTATCCAACATCATCCGCTGGAGTATGGAGGTAGGGGAGCTAATTCACTACATGCAGGTGGAACGTGGGTACACTGCCCTTCACTTCATCACTGGAAGAGAAACTAAAATTAATCAACTTATCGGAGAAACGAGAATTTTAGTCAAGGACAGTTTCACGTAAGTAGCGAAACAATGCAATAATAATATAACGGTAAATTTGTAATATGACCCTATGAGAAAAGTATTACTGTTATTAAATTGTTAAAAGTAAATGTAATTTATGGAAATTAATGGAAATTTTCAGTGTAAATTGTTGAAACTTCTTACAATTGATTCGACCTAGATGTTTTATCACTTCATATTATCAATATTGTTTACGTCTAAAGTTTAAGATCTTTGTTTTAACTTCTATGGCTGTTTAAAAATATTTTCGTTGTTACGTGTTTTTAAATGTTATCTTTTTGTGTTATTTAAATTTTGAAAATAAACTGGTAATGGTTGCCAACAAAGAAATTTTATTTTTTTAAAATATGTATAAGACAATCTTTTCCTTTTTTAAACAATAGATCGTACTCTAACTGGCCATGTTAATTCAGAATAGTTTTTAAAAAAATTATAAACAACTGGAAATTCAGGATAGTGTATACGACTACTGGACGCATTCAGATTAATTGACGATATCTTGGACACCAATAGAACATATAAAGAACCCATCTACCTACACGGGAGTAAATTAGAGATTAAAGGGTTGAGCGTTGTAATTTACAAGCACAAAATTTATTTTAAACGATTAACTCTTTATACACAAGATGGCGGCTTAATTTAAAATTGTTTTATTATACCACCAGACATTTCTTGTGATCAGTTTCACAATTGTGTAGAGAGGGATTTAAGAAACCATTTCACAGTGGATCGGGTCCCTTAATCTTTACTTGCGGTTCTTGCTAACCAGAACGAAAGACTTGGGGGAAAACTAAGTTAAGCATTCCGTGTTATTCATTGGTTGGTGGCGTATCATGTAAAAACACAAGGATACAAACAAGATGACGTACCTAAGAATATATTTAAAACAGACTTTGTATACACATACATGAGTCTCACAAACTAAGCAAACATATACAGATTTGTGAAAATGACGTTCGCATTTAAGGTTTGTCCACATCTCACAAATGCTCACGAGCATTTGCCCAAGCATCACACGAACGCACTATTTTATTGGCGAATGCAGATTTAATAGGCGTAAACTTTATTCACATGACTTTACTTTACAGCTGATATTAAATTTAATGGCTGCCAATTTCTTCTAGTCTAGATACCAGCAATGTTTTCGTTTGTAATTGCTGCATGCAATCAAGAGTATAACTTTCAAATCGCCATCACTCAATATTGTTCGATGTGCTGACTTCATATTCTTCACACTTTAAACACACGTTGATGACATACCAGCGGCAAATCTTGTCACATCAGTTCAGTCCAATCATGTTTTTTTCTTCTTCCATCAACTCTAACACCTGTAATATTATTACATTGAAGATAATTGTCTTAAAAAATTGTATACTTCAATGAAACTTTCTTTAGCTGGCGTTGTTTCATGCATGCATATGCGGATATCAAATCTTCCATAACCGGAAAATTCTACTTACACAATGAGCAAAACGCGGGAAGTTTTGACGTAATCGAGAGATCAGTAGACTCGTGTAGAGCAGTGCTTCTCAAACATTTTACTATGACGGACCGGAAGGAATTTTTTCCATTGCACCAGGGACCGGTGCACTATTTTCCCTGCACTGACAATTTTTTTGTCTTTTTTTCTAGAACTTCTGCGGACCGGCTGCGGATGGCCCACGGACCGGCACCGGTTCGCGGACCACCACTTTGAGAAGCACTGGTGTAGAGCAAGAAATAACACCGACAGTTGCTACATTTCTCACGTCTCTGTAGGATTCTGTTCTCTCCACGGTCTACTGTTCCCCGCACAACTGAATTTGGCGAAGAAATCATCTTTCTTAGTACTCTGCTGCATCCAACATACGTTATGAAGCTGTCATCACTAAACGGCATTCTTTTTTTCTTCTATTGTATGCATTAGTTTGTGACGCGTAACGTCGGAAATCATCTTCTAAGGTTTTATGAACCCCGTTTCATGGATTCATATTTCTCAGAGCGTAACTTTGCAGAAAAACTTTAAATACCGCAAACTGCAAAAGGGGGCCAAAAAAAAATTCCATTGAACAACAACTACAACAAAAAAAATACAAAACTTGTTCAATAATCTATAATAGTTAATTTAAGGCAAATATCTTGTGGTCTCCGCTTATTTAAAGTTCACCTGATGGAGTCAAAGATATGTATTGTGTGAAGTCAGAAGAATAAATTAAAGGCTCATGGGTAAAAAAAATATTTTTTTAAAATATAAAATTTCCAAAGTCTTCTGTTTTTGGAAGAGTAAATTGAAAATTGTAACTTCAGCAACTTGAAAGTTTGACTTTATTCTCCTCAAAATCAACAATATGAAAATATCTGGTTTTTAGACTTTCTACAATCTACCACCTGAAAGAACGTTGTCTTAAGTCGTCGTACTATCTTCCATTTCACGATGGCCACTGAAGCACTTCGTCTCTTTATTTATAGCCCCATGTAGCTAAGTCGTCTAATGTCCGACCCTGCATGTCAGAAACACACAAGTCATCGCCTGACCCAGAGACATCACAGAAACACGAAGACAGCAGGCAGCCGAGAGGTCGACCGAGAACTGTGAATGAAAGGCGTACTTCAATGGACGCTAACAACTTCTATTACAGCTTTAATCTGCGTCTGATAGCGTGTTAGAATTGATATGTAAGGACAGACCACGACTGGCTTAAATGTGGGACAAGCTGTTAGACTTTTTATTTTATATTAAACTAGGTTAACAATGGTTAACTCACTAGACCAGGGGTGGCCAGGCCTATTGTAACCGAGGGCCATTTTAACAATAAATACAAATTATTAAGAGCCTCATTGAGATTTTAACAATAAATAAAAATTATTGAGAGCCTCATAGAGGCACTATGAGTTACGACAAATGTTCCCTTTAAGCTGCACAGATATCTGACCGACGCCGCGCAGCAGTTTATAATTACTGCGCAGAAAATTATGTAAAAGAAATATTGCACAAAAAATAATGCTGTGCAAATTTGCTGTGAATGTTTTTTGGCTCTGCACACGGATCAACGAATCTCTAAGTCAACATTGGTTACGACATAACGTGCAATGAAAAATTCATATTCCAATTTAGTTTTTGTAGTTTAAAAAAAAATCGAATTAAAACTTAATTTAAACGTTGTAATTCTTGTAACACTGACCTAATACATGTGACGCATGCGTTACAGTAACAAAATTAAAAAAATATTTAAATATGTAAAAATTATGAATAGAAACACACTGCCTATAGGATCATCAACATACATAATTCACGTAATGGATGTAATGCTTCTTGGATGCAATGCTGATTTGTTCAATAGTGCGCACCAAAAATTACTGCACCAAATATAACTCTTTTCGAACGTTCCGCATAAAATTGTTCAATATGATAATAAATGAATCAAATAAAATAAATAAAATAAATGAAAGTTCTGTATTACGTTAATTCTTAATCTGATGTGTATTTATTTTTGAAAACTTCCGTCATTTTTGACGGGTGATACGCTAGTCATAATCAAAGTCAAAATTGATTGTGCTGAGAAGACTTTCTTCTCTCAAGTTTAAATCTGGTAGGTAGCTAGTGGCTGTGGAAGCAAATAGTTGTGGTAACTAGTAGTTGTGGTAACTAGTAGTTGTGGTAGCTAGTAGTTGTGGTAGCTAGTAGTTGTGGTAGCTAGTAGTTGTGGTAGCTAGTAGTTGTGGTAGCTAGTAGTTATGGTAGCTAGTAGTTGTGGTAGCTAGTAAATATGGTAGCTAGTAGTTGTGGTAGCTAGTAGTTGTGGTAGCTAATAGATGTGGTAGCTAGTGGCTGTGGAAGCAAATAGCTGTGGTAGCTAGTAGTTATGGTAGCTAGTAGTTATGGTAGCTAGTAGTTGCGGTAGCTAGTAGTTGTGGTAGCTAGTAGTTGTGGTAGCTAGTAGTTGTGGTAGCTATTAGTTGTGGTAGCTAGTAGTTGTGGTAGCTAGTAGTTGCGGTAGCTAGTAGTTGTGGTAGCTAGTAGTTGTGGTAGCTAGTAGTTGTGGTAACTAGTATTTGTGGTAGCTAGTAGTTGTGGTAGCTAGTAGTTGTGGTAACTAGTATTTGTGGTAGCTAGTAGTTGTGGTAGCTAGTAGTTGTGGTAGCTAGTAGTTGTGGTAGCTAGTAAATATGGTAGCTAGTAAATATGGTAGCTAGTAGTTATGGTAGCTAGTATTTGTGGTAGCTAGTAGTTATGGTAGCTAGTAGTTGTGGTAGCTAGTAAATATGGTAGCTAGTAGTTGTGGTAGCTAGTAAATATGGTAGCTAGTAGTTGTGGTAGCTAGTAGTTGTGGTAGCTAGTAGTTGTGGTAGCTAGTAGTTGTGGTAGCTAGTAGTTGTGGTAGCTAGTAAATATGGTAGCTAGTAAATATGGTAGCTAGTAGTTATGGTAGCTAGTAGTTATGGTAGCTAGTAGTTGCGGTAGCTAGTAGTTGTGGTAGCTAGTAGTTGTGGTAGATAGTAGTTGTGGTAGCTAGTAGTTATGGTAGCTAGTAGTTATGGTAGCTAGTAAATATGGTAGCTAGTAGTTGTGGTAGCTAGTAGTTATGGTAGCTAGTAGTTATGGTAGCTAGTAAATATGGTAGCTAGTAAATATGGTAGCTAGTAGTTATGGTAGCTAGTAGTTATGGTAGCTAGTAGTTATGGTAGCTAGTAAATATGGTAGCTAGTAGTTATGGTAGCTAGTAAATATGGTAGCTAGTAGTTGTGGTAGCTAGTAGTTATGGTAGCTAGTAGTTATGGTAGCTAGTAAATATGGTAGCTAGTAGTTGTGGTAGCTAGTAAATATGGTAGCTAGTAGTTATGGTAGCTAGTAAATATGGTAGCTAGTAGTTATGGTAGCTAGTAGTTGTGGTAGCTAGTAAATATGGTAGCTAGTAGTTATGGTAGCTAGTAAATATGGTAGCTAGTAGTTGTGGTAGCTAGTAAATATGGTAGCTAGTAGTTATGGTAGCTAGTAGTTATGGTAGCTAGTAGTTATGGTAGCTAGTAAATATGGTAGCTAGTAGTTGTGGTAGCTAGTAAATATGGTAGCTAGTAGTTATGGTAGCTAGTAGTTGTGGTAGCTAGTAAATATGGTAGCTAGTAGTTGTGGTAGCTAGTAGTTATGGTAGCTAGTAAATATGGTAGCTAGTAGTTGTGGTAACTAGTAGTTATGGTAGCTAGTAGTTGTGGTAGCTAGTAAATATGGTAGCTAGTAGTTGTGGTAGCTAGTAAATATGGTAGCTAGTAGTTGTGGTAGCTAGTAGTTGTGGTAGCTAGTAAATATGGTAGCTAGTAGTTGTGGTAGCTAGTAAATATGGTAGCTAGTAGTTGTGGTAGCTAGTAGTTGTGGTAGCTAGTAGTTGTGGTAGCTAGTAGTTGTGGTAGCTAGTAAATATGGTAGCTAGTAGTTGTGGTAGCTAGTAAATATGGTAGCTAGTAGTTGTGGTAGCTAGTAAATATGGTAGCTAGTAGTTGTGGTAGCTAGTAGTTGTGGTAGCTAGTAAATATGGTAGCTAGTAGTTATGGTAGCTAGTAAATATGGTAGCTAGTAGTTGTGGTAGCTAGTAAATATGGTAGCTAGTAAATATGGTAGCTAGTAGTTATGGTAGCTAGTAGTTATGGTAGCTAGTAAATATGGTAGCTAGTAGTTGTGGTAGCTAGTAAATATGGTAGCTAGTAGTTATGGTAGCTAGTAGTTGTGGTAGCTAGTAAATATGGTAGCTAGTAGTTGTGGTAGCTAGTAGTTATGGTAGCTAGTAAATATGGTAGCTAGTAGTTGTGGTAGCTAGTAGTTATGGTAGCTAGTAAATATGGTAGCTAGTAGTTGTGGTAACTAGTAGTTATGGTAGCTAGTAGTTGTGGTAGCTAGTAAATATGGTAGCTAGTAGTTGTGGTAGCTAGTAAATATGGTAGCTAGTAGTTGTGGTAGCTAGTAGTTGTGGTAGCTAGTAAATATGGTAGCTAGTAGTTGTGGTAGCTAGTAAATATGGTAGCTAGTAGTTGTGGTAGCTAGTAGTTGTGGTAGCTAGTAGTTGTGGTAGCTAGTAGTTGTGGTAGCTAGTAAATATGGTAGCTAGTAGTTGTGGTAGCTAGTAAATATGGTAGCTAGTAGTTGTGGTAGCTAGTAAATATGGTAGCTAGTAGTTGTGGTAGCTAGTAGTTGTGGTAGCTAGTAAATATGGTAGCTAGTAGTTGTGGTAGCTAGTAAATATGGTAGCTAGTAGTTGTGGTAGCTAGTAAATATGGTAGCTAGTAGTTGTGGTAGCTAGTAAATATGGTAGCTAGTAGTTGTGGTAGCTAGTAAATATGGTAGCTAGTAGTTGTGGTAGCTAGTAAATATGGTAGCTAGTAGTTGTGGTAGCTAGTAAATATGGTAGCTAGTAGTTGTGGTAGCTAGTAAATATGGTAGCTAGTAGTTGTGGTAGCTAGTAGTTGTGGTAGCTAGTAAATATGGTAGCTAGTAGTTGTGGTAGCTAGTAAATATGGTAGCTAGTAGTTGTGGTGGCTAGTAAATATGGTAGCTAGTAGTTGTGGTAGCTAGTAAATATGGTAGCTAGTAGTTGTGGTAGCTAGTAAATATGGTAGCTAGTAGTTGTGGTAGCTAGTAGTTGTGGTAGCTAGTAAATATGGTAGCTAGTAGTTGTGGTAGCTAGTAAATATGGTAGCTAGTAGTTGTGGTAGCTAGTAAATATGGTAGCTAGTAGTTGTGGTAGCTAGTAGTTGTGGTAGCTAGTAAATATGGTAGCTAGTACTTGTGGTAGCTAGTAAATATGGTAGCTAGTAGTTGTGGTAGCTAGTAAATATGGTAGCTAGTAGTTGTGGTAGCTAGTAAATATGGTAGCTAGTAGTTGTGGTAGCTAGTAAATATGGTAGCTAGTAGTTGTGGTAGCTAGTAAATATGGTAGCTAGTAGTTGTGGTAGCTAGTAGTTGTGGTAGCTAGTAAATATGGTAGCTAGTAGTTGTGGTAGCTAGTAAATATGGTAGCTAGTAGTTGTGGTAGCTAGTAGGTGTGGTAGCTAGTAAATATGGTAGCTAGTAGTTGTGGTAGCTAGTAGTTGTGGTAGCTAGTAAATATGGTAGCTAGTAGTTGTGGTAGCTAGTAGTTGTGGTAGCTAGTAAATATGGTAGCTAGTAGTTGTGGTAGCTAGTAGGTGTGGTAGCTAGTAGTTATGGTAGCTAGTAGTTGTGGTAGCTAGTAAATATGGTAGCTAGTAGTTGTGGTAACTAGTAGTTATGGTAGCTAGTAGGTGTGGTAGCTAGTAGTTGTGGTAGCTAGTAGGTGTGGTAGCTAGTAAATATGGTAGCTAGTAGTTGTGGTAGCTAGTAGTTGTGGTAGCTAGTAGGTGTGGTAGCTAGTAGTTATGGTAGCTAGTAGTTGTGGTAGCTAGTAAATATGGTAGCTAGTAGTTGTGGTAGCTAGTAAATATGGTAGCTAGTAGTTATGGTAGCTAGTAGTTATGGTAGCTAGTAGTTGTGGTAGCTAGTAGTTGTGGTAGCTAGTAGTTGTGGTAGCTAGTAGTTGTGGTAGCTAGTAAATATGGTAGCTAGTAGTTGTGGTAGCTAGTAGTTGTGGTAGCTAGTAGGTGTGGTAGCTAGTAGTTTAGGTAGCTAGTAGTTATGGTAGCTAGTAGTTGTGGTAGCTAGTAGTTGTGGTAGCTAGTAGTTGTGGTAGCTAGTAAATATGGTAGCTAGTAGTTGTGGTAGCTAGTAGTTGTGGTAGCTAGTAGGTGTGGTAGCTAGTAGTTATGGTAGCTAGTAGTTGTGGTAGCTAGTAAATATGGTAGCTAGTAGTTGTGGTAGCTAGTAGTTGTGGTAGCTAGTAGTTGTGGTAGCTAGTAGTTATGGTAGCTAGTAGTTATGGTAGCTAGTAGTTGTGGTAGCTAGTAGTTGTGGTAGCTAGTAGTTGTGGTAGCTAGTAGTTGTGGTAGCTAGTAGTTGTGGTAGCTAGTAGTTGTGGTAGCTAGTAGTTGTGGTAGCTAGTAAATATGGTAGCTAGTAGTTGTGGTAGCTAGTAGTTATGGTAGCTAGTAGTTGTGGTAGCTAGTAGTTGTGGTAGCTAGTAGTTGTGGTAGCTAGTAGTTGTGGTAGCTAGTAAATATGGTAGCTAGTAGTTGTGGTAGCTAGTAGTTGTGGTAGCTAGTAAATATGGTAGCTAGTAGTTGTGGTAGCTAGTAGTTGTGGTAGCTAGTAGGTGTGGTAGCTAGTAAATATGGTAGCTAGTAGTTGTGGTAGCTAGTAGTTGTGGTAGCTAGTAAATATGGTAGCTAGTAGTTGTGGTAGCTAGTAGTTGTGGTAGCTAGTAAATATGGTAGCTAGTAGTTGTGGTAGCTAGTAAATATGGTAGCTAGTAGTTGTGGTAGCTAGTAGTTATGGTAGCTAGTAGTTATGGTAGCTAGTAGTTGTGGTAGCTAGTAGTTGTGGTAGCTAGTAGTTGTGGTAGCTAGTAGTTGTGGTAGCTAGTAGGTGTGGTAGCTAGTAAATATGGTAGCTAGTAGTTGTGGTAGCTAGTAAATATGGTAGCTACTAGTTGTGGTAGCTAGTAGTTGTGGTAGCTAGTAGTTGTGGTAGCTAGTAGTTGTGGTAGCTAGTAGTTATGGTAGCTAGTAGTTGTGGTAGCTAGTAGTTGTGGTAGCTAGTAGTTGTGGTAGCTAGTAGTTGTGGTAGTTAGTAATTGTGGTAGCTAGTAGTTGTGGTAGCTAGTAGTTGTGGTAGCTAGTAGTTGTGGTAGCTAGTAGTTGTGGTAACTAGTAGTTATGGTAGCTAGTAGTTATGGTAGCTAGTAGTTGTGGTAGCTAGTAGTTGTGGTATCTAGTAAATATGGTAGCTACTAGTTGTGGTAGCTAGTAGTTGTGGTAGCTAGTAGTTGTGGTAGCTAGTAGTTGTGGTAGCTAGTAGTTATGGTAGCTAGTAAATATGGTTGCTAGTAGTTATGGTAGCTAGTAAATATGGTAGCTAGTAGTTATGGTAGCTAGTAGTTGTGGTAGCTAGTAGTTGTGGTAGCTAGTAAATATGGTAGCTACTAGTTGTGGTAGCTAGTAGTTGTGGTAGCTAGTAGTTGTGGTAGCTAGTAGTTGTGGTAGCTAGTAGTTATGGTAGCTAGTAGTTGTGGTAGCTAGTAGTTGTGGTAGCTAGTAGTTATGGTAGCTAGTAGTTGTGGAAGCTAGTAGTTATGGTAGCTAGTAGTTGTGGAAGCTAGTAGTTGTGGTAGCTAGTAGTTATGGTAGCTGGTATTTGTCGTAGCTAGTATTTGTCGTAGCTAGTACTTGTTGTAGCTAGTAGTTGTGGTAGCTAGTAGTTTTGGTAGCTAGTAGTTGTCGTAGCTAGTAGCTGTGGTAGCTAGTAGTTGTGGTAGCTAGTAGTTGTGGTAGCTAGTAGTTGTGGTAGCTAGTAGTTGTGGTGGGGTTCTGTCCGAATAATGTTCTTTAGCAAGAGCAATATTCCAAGCGATGGCATAACTTAACCCATGTAAAGTTGAAGTGACGCCTTTTTTCCTTTTTTGCTGAAAGCAGAAAGTAGTGTCTGCTGCTGACACATTCCAGACCTTAACTCAGCAAGCTTGTTTTTCTTTCTGTAGATCTAGCCAAAATATTTTCAAACCTTTGTTTCGGTCAAGATTTAAAAAAAAACTTCCATTAATTTTTGATACTATATATTTAAAAGAAAGTTGTTAATTTCATAAATTGTTCACGAGCCGCAATCTGAGCACAGAAGAGCCGCATGCAGCACATGAGCCGCCATTTGGCCACCGTTGCACAAGACAGATGAGGGATGTTACTTCAGTAGACAGATAAGAGAGTGTATCTCAGTAGACAGATAAGAGAGTGTACTTAAGTAGGCAGATAAGAGAGTGTACTTAAGTAGGCAGATAAGCGAGTGTACTTAAGTAGACAGATAAGAGAGTGTACTTAAGTAGGCAGATAAGAGAGTGTACTTAAGTAGGCAGATAAGAGAGTGTACTTAAGTAGGCAGATAAGAGAGTGTACTTAAGTAGGCAGATAAGCGAGTGTACTTAAGTAGACAGATAAGAGAGTGTACTTAAGTAGGCAGATAAGAGAGTGTACTTAAGTAGGCAGATAAGCGAGTGTACTTATGTAGACAGATAAGAGAGTGTACTTAAGTAGGCAGATAAGAGAGTGTACTTAAGTAGGCAGATAAGAGAGTGTACTTAAGTAGGCAGATAAGCGAGTGTACTTAAGTAGACAGATAAGAGAGTGTACTTAAGTAGGCAGATAAGAGAGTGTACTTAAGTAGGCAGATAAGCGAGTGTACTTAAGTAGACAGATAAGAGAGTGTACTTAAGTAGGCAGATAAGAGAGTGTACTTAAGTAGACAGATAAGAGAGTGTACTTAAGTAGGCAGATAAGAGTTTGTACCTTAGTAGAAAATAAGAGATTGCACCCCAGTAGACAGATAAGTGATGTTACCTCAGTAGACAGACAAGAGATGTTACCTCAGTAGACAGACAAGAGATGTTACCTCAGTAGACAGATAAGAGATGTTACCTCAGTAGACAGATAAGTGATGTTACCTCAGTAGACAGATAAGTGATGTTACCTCAGTAGACAGACAAGAGATGTTACCTCAGTAGACAGATAAGAGATGTTACCTCAGTAGACAGATAAGTGATGTTACCTCAGTAGACAGACAAGAGATGTTACCTCAGTAGACAGACAAGATGCATTATCCCAGTTGACACTTGAAGCAACTGTTAATAAAATAAGGAATAACGTTATTCGTTATATCGAATGATCATCGGAGAACTATCGGATCACATATTTGAATGAATTGGTTACATTTTCTAGCTAATACATGAATTTCCAGAATGGAAAAGATTCCAATATTATAAATAAATTCAATGTAATCAATAGTTCACAGTTGATCATGAATTATTTAAAAGCATACAATTTATATTACGAAAACTGTGAAAACCACTTTTGATGATACCGTCTGGCGAGACAGGTAACTCTGTTTACTGATGAAACTCTGTTTGATTACATCTATTGATATTTATTATTAGTGGAGTGTTTCATCGCTGAGACAGAGGACACTGACTGCTCTTCATTAGAGAACATTTGAGAGGTTGCAACTCGTTATCTAGGATGGCAACACTTTTACCAAAAGGCAGATTTTAAACTCAAACCGTGCTATATTTTCCCACAGATTGTCAATGAAAGAAGATAATTCCAGAAACGTCCCCGACATTTTTAACGATTAATCGAGAAATTCATCGTTAATTTCCCCAGCACTAATATTTTGACTTCCGAGTGTTCACTCGACATTCTTCACATCTTTTCAACGGTTAATTTTTTGATGATTTCAAAGTAATAAGGCTTGATTATTTTTCAAAAATCTTGTTTACAGAGCGACAGACGCGCGAATAGACGCCCTTGACGCGTGGCCGTTGGAAGGTAATCCGGCCTACGGCAACATCAGTGACTTTGACGAGTTCAAGTCTCAGCTGAGTGACTACAGGTACAGGCTCTTGAACGCCCCCGACACCAATCGAACCATCCAACAGGAGATGGCCTTCTACGTCAACGTCATCGAACAGCTGATCACGTGGTTGTATGGGTAAGGAATAATCCATTGTGTCGCCTGGTTAGATTAGATAGAAATCCTCTAGTTCGTCCCTTGGTTACATGCGATAGGAATTTTCTATTTGTGCCCTGGTTAAATATCATATGAACCATCGCTGCTTTGTCCCAAGGTTACGTCAGATATGAGTCATCTATTTTTCCCTCGGTTCATTGAAATAGGAATTGCCTAGTTTGTCCTTTATTTATAAATATGTCAATGATCTATTTCGTCCCCTGGTTACATGAGATGGGAATCTTTTATTTCTTGCCCTGGTTACATGACAAATGAATAAACCTGATCATTGCTTGATTTACTTAAAGTCGTGTTAACCTGAGTATTTACTATCAAGTCTACATTATATCATGTGTAAAAAATACTGCTTGAAAACCAATTATAATTTTGTAAAGTTGTTGACGCGATAACCTAATTTTTTAATGGAACTGTAAAAAAAAAGTATTTAATTTCGCTCTTTCTCTATCCTGGTTCTCGCTCACGTTTATTTAATAACATTTTCTTATCAAATATAACTGTGTCATCATCTATGTGAGGTAACTGAAATTAAATTCGTTGATCACATTTTTGTTCGGAGCCATCTTTAAATCCTTTATATTAACTCCTGGCGTCTGCTTGATTGCTTGATGTCTTGCTTGATTGTTTGTTTGCCGAAAAAACTTCGGATAGATTTTTAACACACTTCCTCGTATGCTAGCGAGCTGAAATTTTGCAGGCAGACTCGTGCCGATGATAAAAATGATCTGGCAGAATTTCAGATTCATCTACTGTACTGTAATTAAATTAATGAATTCTAATTTTATCTCTATGTATGTCTATGTAGCATGTTAATTTTTGGGCCAGAGTGTCGCGGTGCGTATTAAATTGAACAACCTTTTTAATATTTTCCTGTCGCGCGGTGCGGTGCGTATTGTAGTGACGATGCTTTTTAAAAATATATTCCCGATCTGTAAATGTAAATGCTAGTAATTATCAGTCTGTCTCGCGATGCGCACCAAATTAAATATGTTTTTATAGCCCTTGCCCCGTGATCAAATCGAGCTGAAATTTAGCAGGCAGATTAGTAGTTCTTTTTTTGCAATAAATCCTATATATATGAGACATAACTACAATTTTGTATTTTTGTATTGTCGTGCGATACGTATTATAATGTACACACTTTTAGTTATGTCTTCGTAAATAAATGATTTATAGTAGGGCTGTTATCGATTAATTTAAATTTAATCATTAACTTTTGAAAAATTATCGATTAATTAATCGATAATTTCGATTAAAACCAAAAATAGAAATTTATGACGTCATTAAACTGAACATTTCTCACGGACATTGAAAATTAAGAATATTTTGAACTAAATTTCATGACAATGTGTTGATACTTGATTTGTGCTGAAGGTGGTACGTCAGTGATGTATTTGATCCTTTAAAAGAGAATTGTTTATGGCAGTGAACACAGTAAACGTTTTCACCATCTTCGACTTTGCCATCCGCAGTTAGCTTAAAAACAACATATTTGCTCAACTTTCTAGTTATATGTTTAAATTTAACTGCGCTGATGCTGTCAGCAGGGCCGTCTTAACGCATAGGCCCTTTGGGCATTTGCCCGGGGGCTCACGAGCATATGGGCCCCATGGGAATATGCTTATTTATATATATTATGTATATTCATTTTTTATTCCTGCGGGGGAAGGGCCCAACACTATATCTTTGTCCGGGGGCCAAAAATGGTGTAAATACGGCTCTGGCTGTCAGCCCTTTTATAGTTGACGTCTGCCGGTCAACATATATTAATAAAATAAATTTTAATATTACGTGGGAGATGTTTGTGCGTAAAAAAATATATATAAATTATTATTTATTATTAATAATTTATTTTTTATTACTAAAATTTTTAAAAAATATTATAAATATTTTCTTAAATTTTAATCGAATTTTTATCGATTAAAACTATTTTATTCGATATTTAATCGATAAAATTTTTAACGATTAATCGAGAAATTAATCGATAATTTCCGCAGCCCTAATTTATAGTAAAAAAACTTTGTTTTTTTTGTTTTTTTAAACGTTTTTTACTAGTCTTATATTAATTCGCTTTGTAAGTTTAAGCGGACTATCCGAACATTTGTTTATGATTCACGTGCTCAGTTCACGCGTTGACGATTGCCGTGTATGTTCACACCCCTTACCGTCCCTTCGCCCGGTTTTAAAACCAGGGGAGATAATTGTGTTTCAGTCTGTAAATGTCGCGTTTAAACATAATCACTACTTTTAGTTATGTCTCATATATAAGGGATTTATAGTCAAAAGGTAAGCTGGCTTTGCACTTACTGTAAAATGCGTAGACTAAAAAGTAGAAAATTAGTGCATTTTTAATATAAGACTAATTTTTAAAAACTGTTTTTAATGTCGCTTATTTAAATTACGTTTTCAGAGCTATCAAATACACACAAGAAGGGGACGAATGGAGACAGCTGGTCTCGTATCAGCTACTGGTGTCCAGCAAGAATGACATTGGTAGGTTGTTAGGTGTTGTTTTTTTAAATTATCACCTGTTTGCATGTTCAATGATTAATGTCGTTCAATGATTAATGTCGTTCAATGATTAATGTCGTTCAATGATTAATGTCGTTCAATGATTAATGTCGTTCAATGATTAATGTCGTTCAATGATTAATGTCGTTCAATGATTAATGTCGTTCAATGATTAATGTCGTTCAATGATTAATGTCGTTCAATGATTAATGTCATTCAATGATTAATGTCGTTCAATGACTAATGTCGTTCAATGATTAATGTCGTTCAATGATTAATGTCGTTCAATGATTAATGTCGTTCAATGATTAATGTCGTTCAATGATTAATGTCGTTCAATGATTAATGTCGTTCAATGATTAATGTCGTAACACAAATTGATGAAACAAAAAATGTTTTATAATATAATTATATAAACTTCCAGTTGACACAAACACAAAAATTTTGCTTACAAATAACGTCCTTAATTTTAAATACTTGATACTACGGTTGTTCCGTTAGTATTTTTTCGACAAACCGATTATCGGTTATGTAAATCCAATATTAAATCGATTTTCGTTTTACCGCTGACTTCATAGAAATTATGTGTGTACCGGATTTCGGCTCTGACTCTGGCAAATCCGGAATCCGGCCATTTTCACAAATCTGGCACCGGCAGAAATTTACTTCATAAATCCGGATGGCCGGCTTTTTTCGATAAAATATATATAAATATGATAGCTCCGGCTCTTGAAAATCTGGAATGCGTATATTTTAAAAAATCCGGCTCCGGCTTCGGCTACAGCCGGATTTCACTTCATAAATCCGGCCGAATGAAATTCGATTATCGGTTTGAGAAATTTAAAACTAATTATCGCTTTCAAAACCGATAATCGTATTTTCAATTATTGTTTAACAACCTTACCTGGTACATAAATATCGTCAAAGAAAAATTTGATTATTTGTGAGAGTTTAGCGCCCACTATGAGATTTTAAAATTGTACACTATTGTATTAGTTCCCTCTAAGGTTCTTTGGTCCATGTGTAAAGTGGAAAAACAACGTGTGGAAAGTTGCACAGCATCCATAATTTGTGCAATATTCTACCAGATTTTCTGCGCGGTAATTCTAAACTGTTGCGCGGCGTCGGTCAGATATCTGCGCGGCCACGCAGCTTAAAAGGAACATTGATGTGCATCCTGTTTGATATCTTACACTGCTTAAGACGTGCACGCAGTAAAGATTTTTATTTACACTATTTTATTAGTACACACAATACAATTTGGTATTAGTATGTACTCTTAGTCAACGGTGGTCGAGCGGTAGCGCGCTAAGCTATCTTAGACGGCATAGACATGTTTTAAGTGGTAATAAATAGACACGTAAAAACAAAGTTTTTGACTATAAATCCCTTATAAATGAGACAGAACTAAATATGTGACATACTCATTGGAGGGCTGAGTCACTTAGACTCTTATAGCCCGGCCTACAATACCAACGGCGAGCCTCAACATAAGGGCATCGCCATGGAGATATTCTTCCACAGTGCGTGGGCTGTCTGATCCATCCGTGTCCCCAATCGCCACAGAGCATTCGGTCAGCAGATGTGCCACTGTCTCCTCGGCCATACCACATAAACGGCAGCCGGGTTCCCTGTTCCTGTCGAGCCTATGCAAGTAGCTGTTTGTTGGGCAGTGTCCAGTCCACATTTGCGTAATGAGGGACTGGCAGCTACGAGGCAGCTCCCACCAGGTCGCGGCATTTTGTTGTATAGCACCCTTGCCGTGTCACCATTTTCCCAGCCCGCATGCCATCTTTCCATAAAGCATGCTTTTAACCACGATTTGACTCCCAGATGAGTCATTGGGCGATTGATTTGGGGCTGGGCAGCGCCCTGTTGCGCCAGCAGGTTTGCCATTTCCTGCTGTGGTATCCCTGCGTGCCCTGTTATGTACTGTAGGACAACCATGCCCCCGCGATATCTAATGTTGTCCACGATCTCCAGTACAGCATTGACAATTTTCGTCTCCAATGAGCTCCGACCCAAGGATTCCAGGGAGGATCTTGAGTCGGTGAAGACTACGACTGTTGGAAAACTCTTTTTTCTACATAGGCGTAGGCTCACTTCTTTCACACCCCTGTGAATTGCTTCTAGCTCGGCATCCCCACTCGAGGCTATCAATCCACATGGTCCAGACAGCTCAGCTGCTGCTGGTCCCCCCGCGGGGTATTCAATCAGTGCGCCGTACCCGCTTCGTCCATCTGTGAAGCATGAGCCATCTGCGTATACTCTCACTACGCCGGTTTCATAGGCATTAATAGTTCTCAGCTCCTCTTCGTGCTGAAGCTCTACTGGACTATTTTTCCTCACCGCGGCATTTGCCAGTGTCAAAGTTAGATCGGGCGGAGAGAAGCATTCGTGGGGTCCCCTCGCCGGCACCATGGACATTTTCCCCTGCTTTTGGGTAAATTGACTGAAACCACGAGCTCGTTAACCGCATCCATGAAGGAGGGTCGTTTCAGTCGCGAGCGTTTTACCCACCTGTCTTGTATCTGAAAACAGGGTTCATCACGGTCCATAATACGGTAACGTTCCACCGTAGTTAGTATTGCCTTCTCTCGCCGTACTTTGAGCGGTTCTACGTTTGCCAAGATTTTTACCGCGGCGTTGGTTGTGGTACGTAACGCCCCGAAAACCAGTCTTAGAGCTTAGTTTTGGACTCTGTCCAGGTCTTCGAGCGCTGTTCTGCTCACAAAAGTCAATGGCACTTCTCACTTTGCTGAGGTAAAGAGCTCTCAGCGTTCTTGCGTCAGCGCCCCAATTTGTGCTAGCCAGTTTTTTCACCAGGGACAATTGAGCAGAGGTTTTAGCTCTAAATTCACGTATATGATTGTGCATCTGGAGTTTTTGGTCCAGTCGCATGCCCAAATACGTTGGCGTCTTCTCCCAATTCAGCCTTTTCCCGCAGATGTTAAGCACAACATCGTGTTTAAGTGCATTGCTTCCATTTGTAAAAATGGAGTGGACGGTTTTTTCTGAGTTCACTGTGAGTTTCCATTTTTTGGCATATGCTTCGATCTTATCGAGGTCGCGCTGTAGTCTGTGCTGCACATTTACTACGTCTTTACCGGACGTCAAGACAACCAAGTCGTCTGCGAACATCGCGCTCTGGCACTCGATAGACGTTTGAATGTCGCAAACGTATGCTCGGAATAGCGTACAGCTCAAGGCAGACACTGCGGGAGTCCATCCTGCAGCCGAGCGTCCCTGGATATATACCCCCCCCCCATGCGGGTTATGATCGTTCTATTCTCCAAGAAAGATTTTATACAGGCGTGCATTTTTGCTGTTATTCCCAATTGCCGGAGCTTATACATAAGCCAAGTGCGCCAGACCTTGTCAAAGGCCTGTTTTAGATTTTAAAAAATCACAGCCAATGTATGGTTTCGCTGCTGTAGCTCATTCGTGATAGTTTGCACAATTCGTACAACCTGGTCCATTGGCTGACGTCCCTCGTGGAAGCCGCCCTGAGTCACAGGAAAGCACTTGTTCTTCTCTAGAAACCAATAGAGCCTGGCGTTAGCCATCCGTTCAGCTATTTTCCCCAGACTCGATGTCAGGGATATCGGACGATAGCTGTCAGGGCGTTCGCCTGGTTTCCCTTCCTTCTGAATTGGGATAATTGTGGCCTTTTTCCACTGCTTCGGCAAAATGCCTGTAGTCCAGGTCCTATAGATAAACTTCAATAGTTTATGCTTCTCTTCGATGCCCAGCTGCTTGAGCATTTCGTTGTGGACCTTGTCCGGACCTGGTGCTTTCCCTGTTTCGCACTTATCGAGGGATGTTTGGACCTTGTCCGGACCTGGTGCTTTCCCTGTTTCGCACTTATCGAGGGATGTTTGGACCTTGTCCTGGCCTGGTGCTTTCCCTGTTTCGCACTTATCGAGGGATGTTTGGACCTTGTCCGGGCCTGGTGCTTTCCCTGTTTCACACTTATCGAGGGATGTTTGGACCTTGTCCGGGCCTGGTGCTTTCCCTGTTTCACACTTATCGAGGGATGTTTGGACCTTGTCCGGGCCTGGTGCTTTCCCTGTTTCACACTTATCGAGGGATGTTTGCAACTCTGTCAGAGTGAAGTTTGCCGTGAAGACCTCAAGGTGGGGGGAGGGGGTGGGGGCCATTACCTCTAGGTGGGGGGAGGGGATGGGGGCCATTACCTCTAGGTGGGGGGAGGGGGTGGGGGCCATTACCTCTAGGTGGGGGGAGGGGGTGGGGGCCATTACCTCTAGGTGGGGGGAGGGGGTGGGGGCCATTACCTCTAGGTGGGGGGAGGGGGTGGGGGCCATTACCTCTAGGTGGGGGGAGGGGGTGGGGGCCATTACCTCTAGGTGGGGGGAGGGGGGGGTGGGCCATTACCTCTAGGTGGGGGGAGGGGGTGGGGGCCATTACCTCTAGGTGGGGGGAGGGGGTGGGGGCCATTACCTCTAGGTGGGGGGAGGGGGGGTGGGCCATTACCTCTAGGTGGGGGGGTGGGGGCCATTACTTTGCCTCCGGTCCCCCTCCTTTCTCATTCGGTTTATGGTCCGACTTTCATCAGTCTCTCTGGCCTTCCGATTTACCTGGGCGAAGGGCTTATTCAGCGCACGAGCGCGCTTTTCTTCGCCTGCCTTCTTTTCCCAATCTGTCTCTAGTGGGGATGGGTTTTTAGTTTTCCCCATGCCAGAGAGTGCGTTTACCAATCGCCAGACCTTTCTACCGTCGAGATCGAGGTTTTCACACGTATCAACCCGTTTAGCCTTTTTTGCTTTCTGGACCGTATCTCGGACTTCAGCTGTTAATTTATTGTACGCCCTACGAGCTTCGGGCGTCTTCAATTTCGCAGCTTTTTTCCGAGCCTTCTTTCTCAGCTTCACAAGCTCTTTCAGGCTCTTATTCCAGTAAGGCCTGAATTTCAGTTTTCCATTCGTCCTCGGTATTGATTTGCGTGCTGCGCCAAGGATCGCGCTGCACAGTTTCTCGTAAACCACATTGACGTCGTCCACCTCGACGTCTAGGGGTAGTAACAATTTGTGGGTCTTGCCCACATATCGGTCCCAGTGTGCTTTCCGGAACACCCATTGTCGCTGCTCGCACCGTGCCTTAATTGTCTTGAGCTCAAACCTCATTAAGATTGGTAAATGGTCATTCCCTACCTCTGCTAAGACTTCCAGACTGTGTTGGGACACTAGGTCCGCTGATATTAGCGACATGTCTGGCCGGGACTCGGTGCTATGTCCCGCATGCAGTAAAGTAGGGGGCTCTCTGCGCTTTGGAGGCGAATGAGGTTTGTATTGAGTGCAACTTCCTCAATATAGCGACCGGATGGGTTTCGGTCAGCGTAGCCCCAGTCAGGCGATTGGGCATTGAAATCGCCTGCTATGATTCGCCTGTCAAATATGGTCTCTGTACCAATTGGCAGGGATATCGGGTTCCTGGGCCGGTTGTACACATTTGTGATAACGTAGGCCTTGTCACATTTGTGGACCTTAATCGTGATCGTATCAGTATTGTTGAGGCGCTTTATTTCGAGCACCTCAATTGCAAGGTCGTAACGCACCGCTGTGGAGATCCCTCGACACTTACTGCCACACTTACAGTGATAGAGAGAGTAACCTGTAAGGTGGAACGGCTTCCCTTTCAGAAACGTTTCCTGGAAGAGTGATACGTCCACATCTCGTTCGTGGAGTAGCTTGAGCACTTCCGGTTGTTTTGGACGGATGTCACACACATTCAATTGGAGTACATTAAGAGTACGTGTGAGTTGTCTCTTAGCAACTTTTTCTGCACAGTCAGTGTGCGTTACAACTCGGGCCGGCCTGTCGTTCGTCACCGGCACAAGAGGAGGAGCAGTGGCCGACCCTCGAGACGCCCCTATCCGAAGCGTCTTTTGGGGGCAGTTTAGAAGGACAGCACCATGTCCTGCGGAAGTATCAATATTGTAGTTCATATGCGAGGGGTTTAAACAGAAATCTTCATTCCATTGAGGGTGTAGCGTTGCCGCCACACCCCTTGTCCGGCTTTGTTAGGTTCTGGGAGGCTGCTCTCCCGTCGACCTTACACAAGACCTCTCGCTAAGGTCTAGCCCTTACCCCCTGGATTCCTGGGGGGTTCTGGTGCTTTGAATTTTGACATTGCCAGTTGTCAGGTTTGTTAGTTTCAGGTGTCGTCTGCTCTACTCGTCTCCCGGGCCACGTAGAGGCCAAACCTTTCCGGCGGACCATCCATAGGTCCGGCTCCATTGGAGCGAGTGAGACAGAACTAAAAGTATTGAGTATATTCCAACGCGACAAACATTTACAGACTGACATCGAGTGATGTCCTCTGTCTTTAATAACGGGGGATGGGACTTGAGGGGGTGTCGGCACGACGATTGATGTCAACGCGTCAACTCAAACTCTCACGTGGAAGAAAAAACAATAACAAACCGTGAATTTGAATTACATACGTTATATAGAGATAAACTAAAAATGCATTAATTTAAATACGGTACGTTCGATCGATCGGAAATTTTGATACAATGCATTGTTAGGTTTAGGTGAGACGGGTCCATGTGCCAAATTTCAGCTCGATCGGATCACGGGAAGTGGGTCATTTTTTTCCGCCCGACGTACGAAGAGATGATGACTGACAAGATTTCGAAGTTACTATAAGGGAATTAAATATCATAAGCTGCTAAATATTCATGGTAATTTTAGTATTGAAAAAAAATGTCTTTACATTTCAGAATTTTTCTGTTACGGGTTCCATTTTAATACTTAACTCTCTAAACAACATTATTTTGGCAATGTGCGCTTTTGTGATTTAATTAAATTTAACATGGAATGACCGGATTGGTATAAACAAAATTAGCGATGCTTCAAATATTTGTATTTTTGGTAAAAGCTTAAAAGCTCTTAAATGTTTTGTAACATCTATTTTTGAAATTAAGGGCAAAAACCTCAATAAAAGAATCAATACATCAAATAATAATTCATGTTAACCTCAGTTTAACAGTATTTTACAAGATTTAAACAATTACTTTGATGTATTTCCATTCCTAAGGTATTGAAAGGACTCTGGGCAGCGTCTTTTACCTGGTTGGTCATTTTAATCATAACCAGTTGATGTGGTTCTTAAGTGCCCAGAGCAGAGGAGAAGGTGGGTAATAAATGTGGTTACATATATACAGGATAAACTACGCATATGTCATATACAGGATAAAACTATTCATACGTAATATACATTATACAGGATAAGCTATACATTTGTCATATACAGGATAGAATACACATCTTTCCTATACAGGTTAAACTACACATTTGCCATTTGCATGATAAATTACGTATTAGACATATACCTTGTAAACTAAGGTGCGGACGAACAAGGGACTAATCACAATTTTTTTTTACTTTATCTGTTAAACATGTTATTTCAAATCTGAATTCTGGTGTCATTTCACTGCTGATTTTACCTGTTAAACTTGTATTTCCTGGCTGATTTTACCTGTTAAACTTGGCCTTTCTTCACAAATTTTACCTGTAAAACCTGTCATTTCCTGGCTGATTTTACCTTTTAAACGTGTCATGTCCTAGCTGATTTTACCTGTTTAACTTTTCATTTCCTGACTGATTTACCTGTTAAATTCATGTCACCGTTTCAGACTGCCATTCAGAGTTATTCCACAACCGATCGTTCAGCCAGTAATCCAGAGATTATTGGATTATGTTTCCTCTGGTTGTGGACGAGTCGAATATTGTGAAAGTGTTTAAATGTATAGAAGGGAGTTAAGCGCACTGATGATAATGACTTGTTTATTCAGTGTGTTATAGCTTGTATGATTATGGGCGAGGGAGGCAGCAGGACTTTTAGCAAATTCAACATCCGGTCATTTTCTTTAATTAAGCCTGAGATTTTGACGGACGAGCCTGAAATGGTTTATCCTTATCGGTTTTAAAAAATCTTTTACTTTTGTGCAGAGGCGTCACCAGATTTGGTGTCACCCGGTGCGGTATCTCATGTCGTCAACCCCTCACGACTTACCCCATAGACCTCTTCCGAGTCGTCCCATGCCAAAATACGAGTATATACAGAATTTTACTCTTTTGTGTCACCCCTTGTGATTGTGTCACCCGGTGAGGTCCGCAAAACCCGCACCGCTCTAGTGACGCCTCTGCTTCTGTGTTGCCTTTTACCAGAGAAATTACCGTTCTATCATATCAATGTGTGGATAAAGCCCAGCTTCGTGTTATAGGTGTGTTATAGTTGATCATCTCTGTTTTCAATACAGCCCATGTTCATATTATGACTTTGACGATGTCTAGGACTTCGATTGCACCCTCTCCCCCACGGTGTAAACTCAGAACACATTTACTGGCTTTGGAATCTTGCTATTTAGACGCAAAGTTGGATGGAAAGCGTTGGACTAGCGTAGATTCTAGGAAATATAAGTAACTAAAAACTCTTAAATATGTTTACTAGGCCAAGTTTGTTTTGTTTTTAATTAAATTTAAATGCGCCAAATGATTAAATGAACAGCTTGAGACGGACTTGCTTTAAACCGCAATGTAATATTAAAATAATGGAGCCAAAGTTTACGTAACCTCATATCTTATTTATCGCTAATTGTAATGACGATCCCAGCAGTTTAAAATCAATATTTCCTTGTTCAAGCTCAATGCCGCTAACGATGGCGACGATTTCCTAGATAGCGCTTGTGTTTTGGTATTGTAGCACGCTCTAAACATGAGGACAAGTTTCTTTGGTTCTAATCATTTCCTGGCTATACAACAAAAGTCAATAATCAGCATGCAACGGATCAAACATTTTATACGTGAAGGATACTTAGAACTAATAATAAATGAGAAACGATCACTTTTCTTATTCCGCATGCAAGAACAAACACATAACAAATTCTCGTTCTTCCCATCCGAAATCGGACGTGGAATTGTTTGCAGAGGAAACCAGGAAAACCAACTACCAACATTTATAACTCTAACAAAAATGCAAGACTAGGGATAAACAATCGATAACGTAGGACGCAATAATCTTCGGCATAGAAGGCGCGTCTGTAACAGATAAGATAAGATAAAATAAGATTGGGAATTAAACGCACAAAATTCATTATTATTATTATATAAATATGTATGCAAAGATTCAACAATGGTTATAATATTAATTTATATTAAAAGGACAAGCCATGATTTTAATAAATTTATGTATCAGAAGGACCGGACATGGTTAGTATACAAAGTATGAGAATGATAGATCATGTTCTTAATATAAATTTGTATTTGAAGAATAAGTCATGGGGATAATAAAAATATGCGTTCACAAAATTGCGTGACAAGATTTTTCGAAAAGTATCTATTGTTGACCTTCTTCAAACACACAAGTTGAACATGGGATCAATGGTCAGCATACACACATAATGACACAATGGACAGCACACACATATTGCCACCATTGACAGCACTCACACATTGTCACCATTGACAGCACACACACACCGTTGAAAAAGTTAATAGGATATTCTTGATATGTACAGATCGACTAACTGCTAATCACAAATCTGTGCAAATCGAAAACGACATCTCGTCATTAAGAGAAGATCTCTCGACTGGATGCATTAGCTTTTTTTTTCTAAACATACCCCGGAAGTTACTAAGTTTATTTTGTCCCAATGGTCGCACTTTTCTCTGTGAATTATATGTTTCTACTTTTCTCAACAATATGAATGCTATCCTAGACGTCCATGACTGTTGTCTCTTTAACTTTCAGGATACCTTCAGGCGTGTCGACTATTCTCTCCTTTACTTCAACAACTTTACCAGAGGAAGCTGCAAAAACACAGGTACCACATCCAGGGCGCAAATTGCAATTTAAAAATTCTACGATGTTCATCTCATCAGAGTCACCTTACTGACACTCCAGGCTCTGTAGTAGAAGAACTCTGGGCAGAGCCGTTTAACGAGTCGGAAATTTTGGTATAAGTCGGGGAATTCCCCTTTGTAACGGGTCTCAAATTTTAAATATTTAAAAATATATTTTTTTGAAAGAAACATTATAAGGCTTCTGGGGTTCTTAAAATGGCTCTTAAAGTGTGGGCGCTGGAGGCTATTATATTCCTGCAGCCCATTTCTTTAAATTTGAATAAGTCACTTTAAACACAGCAAAGTAATGGGTTGACCTACAAAGTTTTGACATAACTTCATGTCAAGTCGGTCTCTTTTGTAATCTTTGTTAAATTATAAAATGCTAGATACGCCCCGCGGCTTGCTCATCGATAGTGCAAAGAAAGGAAGGAAAGAACGGACACAAATGGGCATAAAAGACTTGAACATACAGGGCTAGTACATACAGGACTAGGACACGCAGGACTAGGACATGCAGCTCTAGAAAATTCAGAACTAGGACATAAATGACTAGGACATGCATGACTAGGACGTGTAGGACTAGGACATACATGATTAAAACATACAGCACTAGAACATACAGAACTAGGACGTACAGGACCATGGAACACATGACTAGGACAAGGATCCCTTTTAATTTCACCATCTTATAATCATCTTACAGGAATACATGATGGTTTATAATCCAATCATTTATTATTTTAAATAAAATGTTTAGATGAGTTGTCTAAATAAAAGAATCTTTCAACTAAAATAAAAATATAGAAATATGTTAAATTTGAATATGAAAAAATATATACTTCCCTGATGAAAATTTAGGATACTTAATTTTTTTTATTACACCTGGATAAATTCATATTTACTCCCCCCCCCCAGTAGACACTCCTGAATAATAAATGATTATGAAAGATGACGAATTTCATTTCAAAGACTCTTTTACGGGACAATCTCTTGTAGACATGTAGTACACAGTTAAAACTTTTTTCCAATCGACTGTTATTTTTTAAGAGTCTTTCTCATCGGTATCTCGTCTGTTCGGTGTAATTTGTTTTTGTTTGTAAACAAACATCCTGCCCCCCCCCCACACACACGCGCGCACCTACACACACACACACGCACAATTTATCGTGATTGATCTCGTCTGGATAGATTACAGTGCATGGCGGTGTGCACATTTGATATGGGGCGTAAGGGTCGCTCAATGAACTTCGAAGAAGAGCCCAAGGGTAACAATTTTATATATAATTGGAGAAATTTTTTATGGAAGATGTTTGAAGTAAAAAAAAAGATATCCTAATTATAATAAATTAACCAAAAACTTAAATAAAAAATTAAATTGGTGAAATGCATTTCGCAAAGACATTTGGTGGAGCAAATGTTTTGTTTTGTTTGTTTTAAAATTTAAAAAAAAACAATTAGTTTCCACTTGGTTCGATTTGAATACAAGGCTGAATATGAAACCCCTGTAGATCTATACTTCATCAAGGTCTTGCATTCCAATAAACAGAGCACTGATTTTTTTAACGATATATTGTATTTAAACTCACGTTTTGAATAAATTATTTCTTACAAAGATGTTTTATTTTGTTTATGACTTTATAACTTCAGTAACTGTACAAATAATTTAGTCTTCCAATTACTTTCAAACTTCTTTTCTTCAAACTTCGTCTTTCAGCTATGAGTTTCTGCTAGAGAACATTCAGCGAATGAGACAAGAGATTGCACTGAACGTGGAGAACACGTCATTGAGCAACTTCCGGGCATTTGAAGCAAGCACTTGGTGGTTCGATAACATGACCAGTTACTTGAATATTCTTTTTGAGATTCAGAATGAGCTCGCGACAGACATCGCTTCATCTTTAGACGGTTAGTCATACTTCATTGACCAAACATGTTTAGACAGCTAGTCCATATTTCATTGACCAAACATGTTTAGACAGCTAGTCCATATTTCATTGACCAAACATGTTTAGACCGCTAGTCCATATTTCATTGACCAAACATGTTTAGACCGCTAGTCCATATTTCATTGACCAAACATGTTTAGACCGCTAGTCCATATTTCATTGACCAAACATGTTTAGACCGCTAGTCCATATTTCATTGACCAAACATGTTTAGACCGCTAGTCCATATTTCATTGACCAAACATGTTTAGACCGCTAGTCCATATTTCATTGACCAAACATGTTTAGACCACTAGTCCATATTTCATTGACCAAACATGTTTAGACCGCTAGTCCATATTTCATTGACCAAACATGTTTAGACCGCTAGTCCATACTTCATTGACCAAATACCCTTAGATATCAGGGACAAAACAATTTCAAATAGCTGTGACTCCTCACTGTCTTTAGACTCTCTGTCATCTACACACACAAAAATTCTAGACATTTTGAGGTAATAATGAAGTTATTAAATGTCACCGCCCGAGTGTTAGTTTATATTGCACGGACTAAATATCATCTTTAGAGGTCAGTGATTAACTAGGTCAAAATTATCGTGGGTCATAGATTACTATGTCAGTTTGATAGACGAATGGCTAGGTAGTATACTACTGACATGTTTGTCTCCTCTTGTTTTGGTTGTAATGGTTATAGGGGCCGTCCATAATGTACGTCGCGCTCCAGAGAGGGGGGTGTGACAGTTTGTGACAGGGGGAGAGGGTCCGGCCATGTGTGACGTCACGGTGTTTTCTTTTAAATTTAAATTATTTTGTTAATAAAAATAACAAAATGTGTTCGAAAGTGTGACGTACTTTAGGGGGGGGGGTCTGAGATTTGGGACAGTTTGTGACTGGGGGGAGGGGGGGTAAAAATGGTAAAATAAAGCAAGACGTACTTTATTAACGGCCCCGTTCATGTTTGGTTTGATGACTCTCTTTGAATAGATGCCCACAGTGGCTGTGTTTATGTAAGCATTGTTGGCTGTGTTTATGTAAGCATTGTTGGCTGTGTTTATGTACGAATGTTTGGCTGTGTTTATGTAAGCATTGTTGGCTGGTTTTATGTAAGCATTTTTGGCTGTGTTTATGTAAGCATTGTTGGCTGTGTTTATAGTAAGCATTGTTGGCTGTGTTTATAGTAGGCATTGTTGGCTGTGTTTATGTAAGCATTGTTGGCTGTGTTTATGCAGGTTGGTTATTGTTTTGTCAGGTTGAATCATCCTATATAATAAAAAGGCAAATTTCTGTCCTTTCTGTCCCGTTATCTATAGCGATTGGTCCTTCAAACACATATGACTCCTACAGCCAATTACCAGCGGAGAAAATTTTACATATTACGCAGAGGTTCAAAACGAGTTATTTTTGGTGCAGTTTTTTTGTCATAATTCATTATGTTGTTCCCATCATGAAGTGATGCCTGTCGCTTATTCCAATGACAATTCTGTTAAATGCTTTTTCCTTGATGGTCCTGGGGGTAGTGGCAAGAGTGTTAAGTGTTATTTCTTTTTTGTTGCTGTAATTGTTGTTGTTTTGTTGTTGTTGTTTTTTTGTGGTTGTTGTTGTTTTGTTGTTGTTGCTTTGTTGTTGTTGCTGTTGTTGTTTTTTATTTGTTTTTGTTGTTGTTTTGTTTTTGTTGCTGTTGTTGTTGTTTTTGTTGATGTTGTTGCTGTTTTTGTTTCGTTGTTTTTGCTGTTTTTGTAGTTGTTGTTGTCCACATCCCTTGCCCTGCGACGACAATGTCCTGCAAACGCTTCAGCATAACAACTACCAAAACATAGCGTCCATGAACTTCATAGGTCACCCTACACTTATTCCAGTCCGTGGGCGTGCTTTGTTACTAGTAGTGAACATAAAATGCAAGAAGAACGAACATTAGTAAAAAAAAATTTAGTAGTACAGATCACGGACTTGATTATCTAGTTTACACACATTTCTTACACAATTTGTCGCAATTCGTCTCTTCGAAGATATGGGGTGTCTCCGTTAAACCCTATGTAATTCTTAAAAGGGAATAAACAACTTTTTAAAAGGAAATATAATTTATTTCCATTGTTTGTTCTTCAGTTTTCTTTCAGCTTAAATAATTTTTATAGCATTTTAATTTACTGGTTGTATTTCTATTGAAATCCATAATTCTGTTTCAGTAACATTTGTTTTTCACGATGGTGGATTGTTAGGCTGCCGTTCAACCGTCCGAAGAAAGCTAAAAGATAAACATATCCTCCATCTCTGTCAAGTGCTTTTAACAAACTTACAAATATTTGGAGATCAAAGACACTTAGCAAACATATAAAACTTAGGCTATTCAACTCTTGCGTAATCCCTGTACTAACATATGGGTGCGAAAGCTGGAAATCCACTCAAGCTATAGAAAAGAAATTAGTTGCCTTAGAAAACAAATGCCTCCGAAAGATTTTGCATATAAAATGGAGTGATTTTAAATCAAATGCAACAATAAGAGAAGAAACCAACCAAGAATATGTGTCAACTTTTATTAGGAGAATACGTTGGAATTATATCGGTCTTGTTCTTCGAATGGATGAGAGAAGACCGTCAGGCCTTCATATGGACACCAAAAGGCTAAAGAAAACAAGGGAGACCAAAGGAAACCCTACGTAGAACAAACAAAAGAGAAAGCTCAACCATGGGTCTAAGAAATAGTCAAGACCTAATACAATTGGTGACGGATCGTGGTAAATGGAAATCCATGACTTCTGCCCTATGTGCCGTGCCGTGCCGTCTTCGGCCCGAGAGGAAATAACTAAATAAGTAACTAATTTCTATTTCTTTCGCAAATCTTCAATCTGAACAATATTATATATGCTTGAAATAACCGAAGTTTATTAAAATGGCTTCTCATATGATCACGTTAAAAGTGCTATGGTAATTAATTTTGATGTGCGTATTTCTCGACAAAAATATTTTCTGCTCCGATGTGGGGAAAACATATAAATCAAGGAAAGTAGTGCTGATTGGTTAGTGTAGTCAACAAAGCCTTTACCGTAATGATAATAATGAAGTCCTTCAAGCCACTCATTCCTACACCAGGTCATTTTTTAATGTCAATTGTTCGGTAAAGCTAATTGTTCCTACAGGCGTAGGGAGGGGCGCGCCGTGTTGATTCAGCCTCAGGCACCTGTCTTTAGGTGAGGCTCTGTGTGATGTCATTTGATATTACTATAGTCACGGCTCGTATCTCAGCCTTTAAGTCCATAACAGTAGCGATTCATAATACTGACTTGAGTATGTCCATTTATGTAAGGTCTCATATTGTTGTGGATTCTGGTGGCCCTCATATTTACGTCAGCATGTCCATATTAGGCAGCGGTTGTCTAGCGGTAGCACGCTGGACTGCCGAACCGAGACAGAAGAGTGTAACGGGTTCTATTCTCTGTGCAGGCAAGGCCCCCGGGGAATTGTGCTAGCCACACAATCCCTTTCTCGTTAGTGGTGGCTAAATAAAACTTGTGAACGCTACTTCACTTGCCCTATTGTCCGTCATGGACTGGAAAAGGGGGTTATGTTATTTATGTCCATACTAGTGTATTACCCGTCAAAATGACGGAAGTTTTCAAAATAAATACATTTCAGCTGAAATCCATTTATTTAGAAAAAATACACATCAGAATAAAAAATAATGTAATACAGAACATTCATTTATTTTATTTAGGTTTATTTTATTCATTTATTTTCATATTGCACAATTTTATGTGGAACGTTCGAAAAGAGTTATTTTTGGTGCAGTAATTTGGTGCGCTGCTTTCTAAAATTAGTATTGTCACGGTCAGGACAGACGGGACATACATTGCAAATTATGTATGTTGATTATATTTAACTTCTCATATTGCTGTGGATTCTGTTGGTCCTGATATTTAAGTCAGTATGCCAAAATTATATGTAACTTCTCATATTGCTGTGTATTCTGCTGGTCTTGATATTTAAGTCAGTATGCCCATAGTATATGTAACTTCTCATATATTTGTGTATTCTGTTGGTCCTCATATTTATGTCAGTATGTCCATATTAAATGTAACATCCCATATTGCTGTGTATTATGTTGATTATGAGATTAAAGTTGGCTTGAGTGAGCATCAGCGACCTAACGAATTAATATTTTAAACAACATGAAAGAAAATGACGGACACAAAGACATTTCACTTTTCAATTTATATAACAAATCTTTGCAGCGAATGATGACCAGTCAAAAAATCTACATAATTTTAACTTTTAAACTTGTTCAATTGATTCCTATTACTCTACCGATAGCCAACAGATATTCAGGGTCGTGACTAGTTTTTTTTCCACCTGCCTCCGCAAAAAATACTACAGGAAAAGCTTCAATATTCCTAAACGTAACGTATGATTACACGCTTCAACCAAGTAAGCGGTCATTCTAGCCTTTCCTAATCTTGTGAACGAACTTTGTAAAGTGGAACATTTTTTAAAGCTCTATCTTTGTGTCATGTATTGTTGTGATGTAATAAATATCATTTATAACTTTGGTCAATTTTAACACACTGCATGGACAGGCCCTAAACACTGTAACTGTATCATTTATAACTTTGGTCAATTTTAACACACTGCATGGACAGGCCCTAAACACTGTAACTGTATCATTTATAACTTTGGTCAATTTTAACACAATGCATGGACAGGCTCTAAACACTGTAACTGTATCATTTATAACTTTGGTCAATTTTAACACACTGCCTGGACAAGCCCTAAACACTGTAACTGTATCATTTATAACTTGGGTCAATTCTAACACACTGCCTGGACAGGCCCTAAACACTGTAACTGTATCATTTATAACTTTGGTCAATTCTAACACACTGCCTGGACAGACCCTAAACACTGTAACTGTATCATTTATAACTTTGGTCAATTCTAACACACTGCCTGGACAGGCCCTAAACACTGTAACTGTATCATTTATAACTTGGGTCAATTCTAACACACTGCATGGACAGGCCCTAAACACTGTAACTGTATCATTTATAACTTGGGTCAATTCTAACACACAGCATTGACAGGCCCTAAACACTGTAACTGTATCATTTATAACTTGGGTCAATTTTAACACACTGCCTGGACAGACCCTAAACACTGTAACTGTATCATTTATAACTTGGGTCAATTTTAACACACTGCCTGGACAGGCCCTAAACACTGTAACTGTATCATTTATAACTTGGGTCAATTTTAACACACTGCCTGGACAGACCCTAAACACTGTAACTGTATCATTTATAACTTGGGTCAATTTTAACACACTGCATGGACAGGCCCTAAACACTGTAACTGTATCATTTATAACTTGGGTCAATTTTAACACACTGCATGGACAGGCCCTAAACACTGTAACTGTATCATTTATAACTTTGGTCAATTTTAACACACTGCCTGGACAGGCCATAAACACTGTAACTGTATCATTTATAACTTGGGTCAATTCTAACACACTGCCTGGACAGGCCCTAAACACTGTAACTGTATCATTTATAACTTTGTCAATATTAACACACTGCATGGACAGGCCCTAAACACTGTAACTGTATCATTTATAACTTTTGTCAATTTTAACACACTGCATGGACAGGCCATAAACACTGTAACTGTATCATTTATAACTTGGGTCAATTCTAACACACTGCCTGGACAGGCCCTAAACACTGTAACTGTATCATTTATAACTTTGGTCAATTCTAACACACTGCCTGGACAGGCCCTAAACACTGTAACTGTATCATTTATAACTTTGTCAATATTAACACACTGCATGGACAGGCCCTAAACACTGTAACTGTATCATTTATAACTTTGGTCAATTTTAACACACTGCCTGGACAGGCCCTAAACACTGTAACTGTATCATTTATAACTTTGGTCAATTCTAACACACTGCCTGGACAGGCCCTAAACACTGTAACTGTATCATTTATAACTTTGGTCAATTCTAACACACTGCCTGGACAGGCCCTAAACACTGTAACTGTATCATTTATAACTTTGTCAATATTAACACACTGCATGGACAGGCCCTAAACACTGTAACTGTATCTTTTATAACTTTGGTCAATTCTAACACACTGCATGGACAGGCCCTAAACACTGTAACTGTATTATTTATAACTCTGGTCAATTTTAACACACTGCATGGACAGGCCCTAAACGCTGTAACTGTATCATTTATAACTTTGGTCAATTTTAACACACTGCCTGGACAGGCCCTAAACACTGTAACTGTATCATTTATAACTTGGGTCAATTCTAACACACTGCATGGACAGGCCCTAAACACTGTAACTGTATCATTTATAACTTGGGTCAATTTTAACACACTGCATGGACATGCCCTAAACACTGTAACTGTATCATTTATAACTTGGGTCAATTTTAACACACTGCCTGGACAGGCCCTAAACACTGTAACTGTATCATTTATAACTTGGGTCAATTTTAACACACTGCCTGGACAGACCCTAAACACTGTAACTGTATCATTTATAACTTGGGTCAATTTTAACACACTGCCTGGACAGGTCCTAAACACTGTAACTGTATCATTTATAACTTGGGTCAATTTTAACACACTGCATGGACAGGCCCTAAACACTGTAACTGTATCATTTATAACTTGGGTCAATTTTAACACACTGCCTGGACAGGCCCTAAACACTGTAACTGTATCATTTATAACTTGGGTCAATTTTAACACACTGCCTGGACAGACCCTAAACACTGTAACTGTATCATTTATAACTTGGGTCAATTCTAACACACTGCCTGGACAGGCCCTAAACACTGTAACTGTATCATTTATAACTTTGGTCAATTCTAACACACTGCCTGGACAGGCCCTAAACACTGTAACTGTATCATTTATAACTTTGGTCAATTTAAACACACTGCCTGGACAAGCCCTAAACACTGTAACTGTATCATTTATAACTTGGGTCAATTCTAACACACTGCCTGGACAGGCCCTAAACACTGTAACTGTATCATTTATAACTTTGGTCAATTCTAACACACTGCCTGGACAGACCCTAAACACTGTAACTGTATCATTTATAACTTTGGTCAATTCTAACACACTGCCTGGACAGGCCCTAAACACTGTAACTGTATCATTTATAACTTGGGTCAATTCTAACACACTGCATGGACAGGCCCTAAACACTGTAACTGTATCATTTTCAGAAGCCAGAAGCTCCTCCTCAAAGGACATTTCCATCAGCATCACGCTGGTCAGTGTCTTCATCATGTTGGCCCCTCTCATCGTCATATCGGTCAGAGTTTTACTCTTGGACATACAAGTAAGTGATGGGATGTTTACACGTACAGAAATACGTACATGTAGGTGCTGGGATATTTAAAAGAAAGTACTGGGATATTTATAGATCACGCACAAACGGGTAATCCTGTTATATCATCATCGAAAGCAGAGGCGTCACTGGTGGTTGCCGGGCTGCGGACCGCACCGGGTGACACCATCACAAGGGGTGACACCAAAGTGTAGATTTCTGTATGTTCCCGTTATTACGCACTGGCAGACTCGAATAAGGTCTATGGGGTAAGTCGAGAGGGGGGTGATACCAACCCTAGTGACGCCTCTGATCCGACGTAAGACTTCTTGTCAGAAACCGTAATATGAATTAATATTTATTCATGTTTTTATACTTAATACATGTATTTTCCCTTTCATTTCAGAAATACGCCCATTCGTTATCAGAACAGACCAAAGAGTTGAATCAGGAGAGGAAGAGAGCGGAGTCACTGCTCTATCAGATGTTACCAGAGCAAGTCGCCAAACAGCTCAAAGAGAACAGTACGGTAAAGAATAACGCTTTCGAACTTATTGTGATAACATTTTGTTTTAAACTTGGCCCATACCATGGATATTTCAATGACGCCGAGACGAATTTACAGTAGATGCTGAAAGGAGTAACTCCATTTGAATATCCCTAAACCTATAAACACTAGAGGACAGAAGAACAAAGAGCAAAGAAGCAATAATACGTAAGGCCTTAAATAAATTCGAACCTGGAAATACAACGCAATAACAATCCGATACAACACTCAAATAAACTTAGGGATAAAAAACTTTTCTTATTCTATTCACAAGAACAGACACATATAAATCCACTTTTATTGCAGACAGCCCGCACTGTGGAGGAATATCAGCATGGCGATGTCCTTATGTTGAGGCTCACCGTTGGTATTGTAGGCCAGGCTATAAGAGTCTAAGCTACTCAGCCATCCAATGAGAATGTCACATATTTAATTCAGCTAATTTGAGGCAAAAACGATAATTTGGGCCTCCGGCCCCATAACAGTTATAATTTTAAAACTTTGTATTCTAGAAAACTTTGCGGGAATGTACTCAATATCCCAAAGTTTCATAACAATCTGGTTAACAATTATTTGAATGTGTAAAATTTATGAATTGAAACACATTCCACATAGACTCATATTTATAGTCAACATTAAGTGTTAAGATTCTGCTGAGAAGCCTTTGCACAAACTAATTTCTGTAAATCTGGTAGGCAGTACGTGTGGTGCGAGGTTCTCCCAGAATAATTTTGTTAGCACGAGCAATATTCCAATCGAGGGCAAAGTTTGCCTCATTTAAAGTAACACATTCTTGCTGACATGGGGCAGTAGTCTCCTGTTGCTGACGTGGGGCAGTAATCTCCTGTTGCTGACACATTCCAGACTTTTAATCAGCAAATCTGCCCTTTCTTAATTTATAACAAGCTGAAATTATTTTCAACCTTTTGTTTAGGTCAAGAATTGTTTTTTTAAAATGTATATATTGTATTTCAAACAAAAGTTTTATTCTCGTAATTTGTTCGCGAGCCGCAATGTGAACACAGAAAATCCCATTGCGGATCGGGAGCTGCAGTTTGGCTAACGTTGGTATAGAGTATAGGTGTACAAAATCATATTTTTTTAGAGCAATTTTCTTAAAATTCACTTATTTGAATAATGAAAAGTTATATATTCATACTTAAAATCTTAGTTGCCTTTGATGAACTAAAATATTTTTTTCTTTTTCTACAGTAAGATTTAGATTAGTAACGAAATTTTATTTGAACGGTTTTCAGGTAAACCCACTATTTAAAAAAAATACTTTTATTGCATTAAAGAAATAATGTGAAGGAAAAACATGTGACTTGAGACATTTCAAAATAGATCTATAAAGTTATTCTTGTATTAATTATTTCAAAATGTCAATATTTGGCAGGGTAATCCTATTTATAATATTTCTAAATTACACTATGGACAGTGGTATAGTTCTTACACTACCATACCACCGAGACACTATGGGCAGTGGCATAGTTCTTACACTACCATACCACCGAGACACTATGGCCAGTGGCATAGTTCTTACACTACCATACCACCGAGACACTATGGGCAGTGGCATAGTTCTTACACTACCATAACACCGAGACACTATGACCAGTGGCATAGTTCTTACACTACCATACCACCGAGTCAATATGGGTAGTGGTATAGTTCTTACACTACCATACCACCGAGACACTATGGGCAATTGCATACACTACCATACCACCGAGACACTATGGCAGTGGCATAGTTCTTACACTACCATACCACCGAGACACTATGGCCAGTGGCATAATTCTTACACTAGCATACCACCGAGACACTATGGCCAGTGGCATAGTTCTTACACTACCATACCACCGAGACACTATTGGCAGTGGCATAGTTCTTACACTACCATACCACCGAGACACTATGGACAGTGGCATAGTTCTTACACTACCATACCACCGAGACACTATTGGCAGTGGCATAGTTCTTACACTACCATACCACCGAGACACTTTGGCAAGTGGCATAGTTCTTACACTACCATACCACCGAGACACTATGGCCAGTGGCATAGTTCTTACACTACCATACCACCGAGACACTATGGGTAGTGGTATAGTTCTTACACTACCATACCATCGAGACACTATGGCAAGTGGCATAGTTCTTACACTACCATACCACCGAGACACTATGGCCAGTGGCATAGTTCTTACACTACCATACCATCGAGACACTATGGGTAGTGGTATAGTTCTTACACTACCATACCACCGAGACACTATGGCCAGTGGCATAGTTCTTACACTACCATACCACCGAGACACTATGGGCAGTGGCATAGTTCTTACACTACCATACCACCGAGACACTATGGCCAGTGGCATAGTTCTTACACTACCATACCACCGAGACACTATGGCCAGTGGCATAGTTCTTACACTACCATACCACCGAGACACTATGACCAGTGGCATAGTTCTTACACTACCATACCACCGAGACACTATGGCCAGTGGCATAGTTCTTACACTACCATACCACCGAGACACTATGGCCAGTGGCATAGTTCTTACACTACCATACCACCGAGACACTATTGGCAGTGGCATAGTTCTTACACTACCATACCACTGAGACACTATGGCCAGTGACATAGTTCTTACACTACCATACCACCGAGATACTATGGACAATGGCATAGTTCTTACACTACCATACCACCGAGACACTATGGGTAGTGGTATAGTTCTTACACTACTATACCACCGAGACACTATTGGCAGTGGCATAGTTCTTACACTACAATACCACCGAGACACTATGGGTAGTGGCATAGTTCTTACACTACGATACCACCGAGACAATATGGCCAGTGGTATAGTTCTTACACTACAATACCACCGAGACACTATGGCCAGTGGCATAGTTCTTACACTACCATACCACCGAGACACTATGGCCAGTGGCATAGTTCTTACACTACCATACCACCGAGACACTATGGCCAGTGGCATAGTTCTTACACTACCATACCACCGAGACACTATGGCCAGTGGCATAGTTCTTACACTACTACCATACCACCGAGACACTATGGCCAGTGGCATAGTTCTTACACTACCATACCACCGAGACACAATGGCCAGTGGCATAGTTCTTACACTACCATACCACCGAGACACAATTGCCAGTGGCATAGTTCTTATACTACCATACCATCGAGACACTATGGCCAGTTGCATAGTTCTTACACTACCATACCACCGAGACACTATGGGCAGTGGCATAGTTCTTACACTACCATACCACCGAGACATTATGTCCAGTTGCATAGTTCTTACACTACCATACCACCGAGACACTATGGGCAGTGGTATAGTTCTTACACTACCATACCACCGAGACACTATGGCCAGTGGCATAGTTCTTACACTACCATACCACCGAGACACTATGGCAAGTGGCATAGTTCTTACACTACCATACCACCGAGACACTATGGCCAGTGGCATAGTTCTTACACTACCATACCACCGAGACACTATGGGTAGTGGTATAGTTCTTACACTACCATACCACCGAGACACTATGGCCAGTGGCATAGTTCTTACACTACCATACCACCGAGACACTATGGGCAGTGGCATAGTTCTTACACTACCATACCACCGAGACACTATGGCCAGTGGCTTAGTTCTTACACTACCATACCACCGAGACACTATGGCCAGTGGCATAGTTCTTACACTACCATACCACCGAGACACTATGGCCAGTGGCATAGTTCTTACACTACCATACCACCGAGACACTATGGCCAGTGGCATAGTTCTTACACTACCATACCACCGAGACACTATGGCCAGTGGCATAGTTCTTACACTACCATACCACCGAGACACTATGGCCAGTGCCATAGTTCTTACACTGCCATACCACCGAGACACTATGGGCAGTGGCATAGTTCTTACACTACCATACCACCGAGACACTATGGTCAGTGGTATAGTTCTTACACTACTATACCACCGAGACACTATGGCCAATGGCATAGTTCTTACACTACCATACCACCGAGATACTTAGGCCAGTGGCATAGTTCTTACACTACCATACCACCGAGACACTATGGCCAGTGGCATAGTTCTTACACTACCATACCACCGAGACACTATGGGTAGTGGTATAGTTCTTACACTACCATACCACCGAGACACTATGGCCAGTGGCATAGTTCTTACACTACATTACAACCGAGACACTATGGGCAGTTGCATACACTACCATACCGCCGAGACACTATGGGCAGTGGTATAGTTCTTACACTACCATACCACCGAGACACTATTTTATCTCATCTTATCTTATCTTATCTTATCTGTTTACAGACGCTCCTTCTATACAGAAGATTATTGCGTCCTACGCTTATCTATGGTTTGTGTTTAGTCCTGCATTTTTATTAGAGATTTAAATGTTGATAAAGTGTTGGTTTTCCTGGATTCTTCAGGCAACCCATTCCACGCCCGAATTCCGGACGGGAAGAAGGAAAACTTGTATGTGTTTGTTCTTGCATACGGAATAAGAAAGGTGTTTTTATCCTTATGTCTATCTGAGGGTTGTATTAAGTTATCTTTGTGTTGTATTTCTAAATTAGAATTAATTGCTTTATGTATGATTACTACTTTGCTCTTGGTTCTTCTATCCTCTAGTGTTTCAAGGTTTAATGATTTAACTAATGGTGTTATTCTTGTCAGTTTCGAATATTCTCCAGTAATGAATCTGGCAGCTCTTTTTTGAATTTGTTCTAGTTTATCAATGTTTTCTTTGGTGGATGGGTCCCATACAGAAGATGCATATTCTAGTACAGGTCTCACCAAAGTGAGGTAGCATTTTAGTTTTATATCTCTATTACATTTGTTAAAGTTCCTTTTTATAAAGCCTAAGGTTTTGTTTGATTTTTTAATAACTTCATTGACATGGGGATTCCATGATAGTTTCTCATTTATTAAGACTCCTAAGTATTTTGCATCTTTAGTTTGGGTCAGTTCTTTTCCATGAATGTAATATTTTGAATTTATTTGTTTCTTTTTCTTTGTTACTCTTAACAGTTGACACTTTTCTGGGTGGAAAGACATACTCCAGTTAGTTTCCCATTTTATCAATTCATCTAAGTCTTTTTGTAAAATTTTGCTATCTTGTTCTGATTTAATTGTTCTATAGATTATACAATCATCAGCAAATAACCTAACTTTTGTACCTGTTGAGATGTTGTTGGGTAAATCATTTATATAAATTAAAAAGAGTAAGGGACCTAGCACAGTTCCTTGTGGAACTCCTGAGTTAACCTTTATTGGTGCAGATTTAGATCCATTAATTATTACAGTTTGCTCCCTGCCCAAAAGGAAGTCTTGGATCCAGTGATGTAAGGGAACCTGAGATTCCAAAGTAGTTAAGTTTTTTAAGTAAACTAAGGTGGGTGAACTTTGTCAAATGCTTTTGAGAAGTCTAGTAATATTGTGTCTATTTGATCATTTATTGTCTAAGCCTTTTGATAGTTCATCTATTAAACCTATTAATTGTGTTTCACATGATCTGTTTTTTCTAAAGTCGTGTTGATGTGGGCATAGGGCATTATATTTGTCTAGGTGGCTAATTATTTTACTATATATTATGTGTTCTAGCAATTTACAGGTGATACTAGTAAGTGATACAGGTCTGTATTTACCAGGGTCTGATTTATCACCTTTCTTAAAGAGTGGAGTTGCGTTAGCTAATTTCCAATCCTGGGGCACTTTACCCTGGTTTAGAGAGGCTTGAAAACGAACTACAAGGATTGGGGACAGTTCATTGATTAGTTCTTTTAATAACCTTGCAGGCAATTCATCTGGGCCAGTAGCTTTGTTTATTTTTAAGTTTTTTAGGAGTGAATGTATACCTATCTCGTGTACAGTTATGTTGTCTATTTCTTCCATTTTATTTAAATTTATTAAAACTTCCTTGTCGCCTGAGGCAGACAATGATGATGCAAAGTATGTGTTAAGGATATTAGCTTTAGTCTCATTATCATTATAGGTTTTATCATTTGAGCCTTATAGTGTGGCTATTCCTGAAGGTTCCATTTTTTTAGATTTGATAAAAGGACCATAAGTTTTTATTGTTATCTTTAGAAATTAAATTGTTTATATATTCATTTTGGAGGTTTCGACTAAGTTTTTGTGTCAAGTCTTTAATCTTTAAGTACTTTTTGTGTATCCTTTTTGAATTGGTAGCCTTAAATTTCTTAAATAAGTTCTCTTTTTGTTTGCATAGTGACATAGTTATTACACTACCATACGACCGAGACACTATGGCCAGTGGCATAGTTCTTACACTACCATACCACCGAGACACAAGGTCAGTCTTAAGTTCCAGTAGAATTGTTTTGAAAACAAAACATGAAATGTATATTTATAAATAGGCAATATAGATGTATCATTAGACGATGTAGGTGCATCAATAGACACATTAGGTGTATCAAAAGACAATGTAATTGCACCTATAAACATGTTTTGTGTATCATTTTAGACATATTTAAAGATAACTTCTTACGTTGTACACGGAAGTTTAATTGACAAAGCGCAAATCTGATCTTACAACTTGACTGCCCATTTCATTTTACTTCTAGAAAAGAAAAAAAAATAGCCGGACTTTTGTTCTATGCATCACAAATTACCGACTAGGTTTGTAAAGGGCCTCGTTGCTAACAATGACTTCAAAAACGAACATTGAAATCATTTTATATTTCTAGTATAAACAATTTGTCTTAAAGGATATTGTTTTGCTAAATGAAAGTAATGTCGTGTATTTGTTGTTTCTTTTTTATTTTCACATTAAGAAAGTTGACCTTGAACTTGCTTACTGTGTGATGTTGTTGTTTTTTCTTCATTTATTTATTCGTTCTGTATAAACATTAAGAGGCATCTGTTTTTGTATTTGTATTCTTTATATATAATTTAAATTAATTATTTTTCTTATTACCGTTTTTTTTAAAATCTTGCTATACAAGTCTAGAACTTTTTTAAAATACGTTTCGATGTCAAAATGTAATGGCACCAGGGCCGTACGTCTCGTTAAAACGATCGTTTCAATGATTCCCTCTCCAAAATAACTGGCTGTTAAAGTTACAAGGCATTGACCCTTGCGTATCCCAAGGCCTAATTTAAATGATCAGCCTTGATGTACCCGAGTCCATCGTTAAACTCATCAACTTTTGTAGGTGTTAAGCCATCTCAGTCCATCTTCTGGAACACGGTGACAATCTACGGCATGTTTTTGTTTTCATTCGAGTGCACAATTTTAACCCGGTACAGAGGCGTCGTCATGGGCATTAACGGTAATTTTGTTCAGCTTAAAACAATAATAGCTTCCATTTGGAGGTCATCGACATCCCATTGGTTGTTTTTTTATGTCGTCCATAGATGAAATTTTAAAAGCTTTTACTTTCTTAAAATCTTTACTCTATCAAGTTATAAATAGAAGTTAAGGTGAACTTTAAATAAATAAGCATATAAGTGAAACATTTTTTTATTTATTGTACAAGTAACGAAATGAAACTATCAGCATCCTTGACAAATGTGGCTCTTGGCTCTTGACTGGCAAAGAAGCGATGGCTCTTATATAATGTTTTTTTTGGTGCTTTATTTTCTTTAACAGATTAGTTTCAACCTGTATTGGCTTGATGGCCGCTTTCATTTTGAATCTCTAGAGATTTGGCACACCTTGTGCTTTGGCGGCACAGTGATTCAGCGACCCGGTACATTGGCGGCCCGTTGATCTAGCGGCCCGGTAATTTTGCGGCCTTGTAATAATTCGGCACTACTTGTGCTTTGGAAACCTGTTGATTTGGAAACCTTAGGGATTTGGTGACCTTAGGGATTTAGCGGCCCCGTGCGGAACAGCTTGCACATGCGTAAGACCGCCATGTCCTCACAGAGTAGTCATATATTCTTGTGTAGCCCCCCCCCTCCCTCCCGGACACTTAAGACTCTGCTCAACATAAACTAAAGTTAATTGTTTCCACCTCGCGATTTCTGCCCCCCCCCCACCTGGGCCTTCCAGAAATCTGCTTCCTGCTTCAGCTGCCACGGTTTGCAGACAAACGTGACGCCCCTGACTCATTAAGCCAAAGTGGATGCTCGACGCAAAGATTTAAAAGCTTTTGTTTTGCTCGCCACAACCATTGTTGATATTACTGGGCTAAAAGTTTTGTTCCTGTGCATGCGACAAGGCAGAGACTCCGAATACTTTGAGGTTAAAACTGAACGTTGTTTGTAGTGTATTGGATCAGTGTCAGATTGACAGAATAACAACACGTAAACATGTTTGTAGTGTATTGGATCAGTGTCAGATTGACAGAATAACAACACGTAAACATGTTTGTAGTGTATTGGATCAGTGTCAGATTGACAGAATAACAACACGTAAACATGTTTGTAGTGTATTGGATCAGTGTCAGATTGACAGAATAACAACACGTAAACATGTTTGTAGTGTATTGGATCAGTGTCAGATTGACAGAATAACAACACGTAAACATGTTTGTAGTGTATTGGATCAGTGTCAGATTGACAGAATAGCAACACGTAAACATGTTTGTAGTGTATTGGATCAGTGTCAGATTGACAGAATAGCAACACGTAAACATGTTTGTAGTGTATTGGATCAGTGTCAGATTGACAGAATAGCAACACGTAAACATGTTTGTAGTGTATTGGATCAGTGTCAGATTGACAGAATAGCAACACGTAAACATGTTTGTAGTGTATTGGATCAGTGTCAGATTGACAGAATAACAACACGTAAACATGTTTGTAGTGTATTGGATCAGTGTCAGATTGACAGAATAGCAACACGTAAACATGTTTGTAGTGTATTGGATCAGTGTCAGATTGACAGAATAACAACACGTAAACATGTTTGTATTGTATTGGATCAGTGTCAGATTGACAGAATAGCAACACGTAAACATGTTTGTAGTGTATTGGATCAGTGTCAGATTGACAGAATAGCAACACGTAAACATGTTTGTAGTGTATTGGATCAGTGTCAGATTGACAGAAAAACAACACGTAAACATGTTTGTAGTGTATTGGATCAGTGTCAGATTGACAGAATAACAACACGTAAACATGTTTGTAGTGTATTGGATCAGTGTCAGATTGACAGAATAACAACACGTAAACATGTTTGTAGTGTATTGGATCAGTGTCAGATTGACAGAATAACAACACGTAAACATGTTTGTAGTGTATTGGATCCGTGTCAGATTCACAGAATAACAACACGTAAACATGTTTGTAGTGTATTGGATCAGTGTCACATTGACAAAATAGCAACACGTAAACATGTTTGTAGTGTATTGGATCAGTGTCAGATTGACAGAATAGCAACACCTAAACATGTTTGTAGTGTATTGGATCAGTGTCAGATTGACAGAATAACAACGCGTAAACATGTTTGTAGTGTATTGGATCAGTGTCAGATTGACAGAATAACAACACGTAAACATGTTTGTAGTGTATTGGATCAGTGTCAGATTGACAGAATAACAACACGTAAACATGTTTGTAGTGTATTGGATCAGTGTCAGATTGACAGAATAGCAACACGTAAACATGTTTGTAGTGTATTTGATCAGTGTCAGATTGACAGAATAGCAACACGTAAACATTTTTGTAGTGTATTGGATCAGTGTCAGATTGACAGAATAGCAACACGTAAACATGTTTGTAGTGTATTGGATCAGTGTCAGATTGACAGAATAGCAACACGTAAACATGTTTGTAGTGTATTGGATCAGTGTCAGATTGACAGAATAGCAACACGTAAACATGTTTGTAGTGTATTGGATCAGTGTCAGATTGACAGAATAGCAACACGTAAACATGTTTGTAGTGTATTGGATCAGTGTCAGATTGACAGAATAGCAACACGTAAACATGTTTGTAGTGTATTGGATCAGTGTCAGATTGACAGAATAGCAACACGTAAACATGTTTGTAGTGTATTGGATCAGTGTCAGATTGACAGAATAGCAACACGTAAACATGTTTGTAGTGTATTGGATCAGTGTCAGATTGACAGAATAGCAACACGTAAACATGTTTGTAGTGTATTGGATCAGTGTCAGATTGAAAGAATAGCAACACGTAAACATGTTTGTAGTGTATTGGATCAGTGTCAGATTGACAGAATAACAACACGTAAACATGTTTGTAGTGTATTGGATCAGTGTCAGATTGACAGAATAGCAACACGTAAACATGTTTGTAGTGTATTGGATCAGTGTCAGATTGACATAATAACAACACGTAAACATGTTTGTAGTGTATTGGATCAGTGTCAGATTGACAGAATAGCAACACGTAAACATTTTTGTAGTGTATTGGATCAGTGTCAGATTGACGGAATAGCAACACGTAAATATGTTTGTAGTGTATTGGATCAGTGTCAGATTGACAGAATAACAACACGTAAACATGTTTGTAGTGTATTGGATCAGTGTCAGATTGACAGAATAACAACACGTAAACATGTTTGTAGTGTATTGGATCAGTGTCAGATTGACAGAATAACAACACGTAAACATGTTTGTAGTGTATTGGATCAGTGTCAGATTGACAGAATAACAACACGTAAACATGTTTGTAGTGTATTGGATCCATGTCAGATTGACAGAATAACAACACGTAAACATGTTTGTAGTGTATTGGATCAGTGTTACATTGACAGAATAGCAACACGTAAACATGTTTGTAGTGTATTGGATCAGTGTCAGATTGACAGAATAGCAACACGTAAACATGTTTGTAGTGTATTGGATCAGTGTAAGATTGACAGAATAACAACGCGTAAACATGTTTGTAGTGTATTGGATCAGTGTCAGATTGACAGAATAACAACACGTAAACATGTTTGTAGTGTATTGGATCAGTGTCAGATTGACAGAATAACAACACGTAAACATGTTTGTAGTGTATTGGATCAGTGTCAGATTGACAGAATAGCAACACGTAAACATGTTTGTAGTGTATTGGATCAGTGTCAGATTGACAGAATAGCAACACGTAAACATGTTTGTAGTGTATTGGATCAGTGTCAGATTGACAGAATAGCAACACGTAAACATGTTTGTAGTGTATTGGATCAGTGTCAGATTGACAGAATAGCAACACGTTAACATGTTTGTATTGTATTGGATCAGTGTCAGATTGACAGAATAGCAACACGTAAACATGTTTGTAGTGTATTGGATCAGTGTCAGATTGACAGAATAGCAACACGTAAACATGTTTGTAGTGTATTGGATCAGTGTCAGATTGACAGAATAACAACACGTAAACATGTTTGTAGTGTATTGGATCAGTGTCAGATTGACAGAATAAAAACACGTAAACATGTTTGTAGTGTATTGGATCAGTGTCAGATTGACAGAATAGCAACACGTAAACATGTTTGTAGTGTATTGGATCAGTGTCAGATTGACAGAATAGCAACACGTAAACATGTTTGTAGTGTATTGGATCAGTGTCAGATTGACAGAATAACAACACGTAAACATGATTGTAGTGTATTGGATCAGTGTCAGATTGACAGAATAGCAACACGTAAACATGTTTGTATTGTATTGGATCAGTGTCAGATTGACAGAATAGCAACACGTAAACATGTTTGTAGTGTATTGGATCAGTGTCAGATTGACAGAATAACAACACGTAAACATGTTTGTAGTGTATTGGATCAGTGTCAGATTGACAGAATAACAACACGTAAACATGTTTGTAGTGTATTGGATCAGTGTCAGATTGACAGAATAACAACACGTAAACATGTTTGTAGTGTATTGGATCAGTGTCAGATTGACAGAATAGCAACACGTAAACATGTTTGTAGTGTATTGGATCAGTGTCAGATTGACAGAATAGCAACACGTAAACATGTTTGTAGTGTATTGGATCAGTGTCAGATTGACAGAATAGCAACACGTATACATGTTTGTAGTGTATTGGATCAGTGTCAGATTGACAGAATAGCAACATGTAAACATGTTTGTAGTGTATTGGATCAGTGTCAGATTGACAGAATTAGCAACACGTAATCATTTTTTCTTCATTTTATTAGCATATGAAATAAATTAGAAAAAATATATATCTAAAGATATAAAAATCAAAGTATGTCTGTGTGTGTATGTGTGTGCATGTCCTTTATAGCTGACTAAACCATTCACCCGCCCGTCATGAAACTTTTCGAGACTGTTGAGTACGCTTCCGGGATGGTAACTGGCTACTTTTTTTCGAAATTTACCACACATTGGGCGCCGGGGGCCCATAATGTCATGTCTTGCTTATATAAGCTATATAAAAATTAGTTTAATCGTTAGCTACTGTGTTTATCTTATCTTATCTGTTTACAGACGCTCCTTCTATACAGAAGATTATTGCGTCCTACGCTTATCTATGGTTTGTGTTTAGTCCTGCATTTTTATTAGAGATTTAAATGTTGATAAAGTGTTGGTTTTCCTGGATTCTTCAGGCAACCCATTCCACGCCCGAATTCCGGACGGGAAGAAGGAAAACTTGTATGTGTTTGTTCTTGCATACGGAATAAGAAAGGTGTTTTTATCCTTATGTCTATCTGAGGGTTGTATTAAGTTATCTTTGTGTTGTATTTCTAAATTAGAATTAATTGCTTTATGTATGATTACTACTTTGCTCTTGGTTCTTCTATCCTCTAGTGTTTCAAGGTTTAATGATTTAACTAATGGTGTTATTCTTGTCAGTTTCGAATATTCTCCAGTAATGAATCTGGCAGCTCTTTTTTGAATTTGTTCTAGTTTATCAATGTTTTCTTTGGTGGATGGGTCCCATACAGAAGATGCATATTCTAGTACAGGTCTCACCAAAGTGAGGTAGCATTTTAGTTTTATATCTCTATTACATTTGTTAAAGTTCCTTTTTATAAAGCCTAAGGTTTTGTTTGATTTTTTAATAACTTCATTGACATGGGGATTCCATGATAGTTTCTCATTTATTAAGACTCCTAAGTATTTTGCATCTTTAGTTTGGGTCAGTTCTTTTCCATGAATGTAATATTTTGAATTTATTTGTTTCTTTTTCTTTGTTACTCTTAACAGTTGACACTTTTCTGGGTGGAAAGACATACTCCAGTTAGTTTCCCATTTTATCAATTCATCTAAGTCTTTTTGTAAAATTTTGCTATCTTGTTCTGATTTAATTGTTCTATAGATTATACAATCATCAGCAAATAACCTAACTTTTGTACCTGTTGAGATGTTGTTGGGTAAATCATTTATATAAATTAAAAAGAGTAAGGGACCTAGCACAGTTCCTTGTGGAACTCCTGAGTTAACCTTTATTGGTGCAGATTTAGATCCATTAATTATTACAGTTTGCTCCCTGCCCAAAAGGAAGTCTTGGATCCAGTGATGTAAGGAACCTGAGATTCCAAAGTAGTTAAGTTTTTTAAGTAAACTAAGGTGGTGAACTTTGTCAAATGCTTTTGAGAAGTCTAGTAATATTGTATCTATTTGATCATTTTTGTCTAAGCCTTTTGATAGTTCATCTATTAAACCTATTAATTGTGTTTCACATGATCTGTTTTTTCTAAAGCCGTGTTGATGTGGGCATAGGGCATTATATTTGTCAAGGTGGTTAACTATTCTACTATATATTATGTGTTCTAGTAATTTACAGGTGATACTAGTAAGTGATACAGGCCTGTAATTACCAGGGTCTGATTTATCCCCTTTCTTAAAGAGTGGAGTTACGTTAGCTAATTTCCAATCCTGGGGCACTTTACCCTGGTTTAGAGAGGCTTGAAAGAGAACTACAAGGATTGGGGACAGTTCATTGCTTAGTTCTTTTAATAATCTTGCAGGCAAATCATCTGGGCCAGTAGCTTTGTTTATTTTTAAGTTTTTTAGGAGTGAATGTATACCTATCTCATCTACAGTTATGTTACCTATTTCCTCCATTTTATTTAAATTTATTAAAACTTCCTTGTCGCCTGAGGCAGACAATGATGATGCAATAGTAGTAGTGTGGCTATTCCTGTAGGTTCCATTTTTTAGATTTGATAAAGGACCATAAGTTTTTATTGTTATATTTAGAAATTAAATTGTTTATATATTCATTTTGGAGGTTTCGACTAAGTTTTTGTGTCAAGTGTTTAATCTTTAAGTACTTTTTGTGTATCCCTTTTTAATTGTTAGCCTTAATTTTCTTAAATAAGTTCTCTTTTTGTTTGCATAGCTTTTTTAATTTAAAATTGAACCAGCATTTGTTAATTTTATTTGATGTTAATTTTGTTGGAACATTCTCATCCATAATAGTTTTTAGATTTGTTTTTATATCTTTCCAAATTTCTTCTACTGGGCTATTTGTATTAAATTTACATAGGAAATGTTGTTGAAAGTTAGCCGCTGATTGATGTAGTTTAATGGAATTACATTTACGTCAAAGATATATTCTTCTTCTAGGTATCTTATTAATTTTAGATTTTTATTGTATGGGTGACCCTAACAATATCATGGTCAGACAGTCCAGGAATTATATTATAGTCTAACACTAGTCCTGGTCTATTTGTTAGGAATAAATCTAGTGTTTTATTTTTCCTTGTTGTTTTTTTTTACTATCTGTTCTAGGTTTAAGTTATTTATAGAGTTTATAAAGTGTTCGTTAATATCTTTATTTGTTTGATGGTTATCAGTTGTATAGTTTTTCCAATTTATATCTGGAAGGTTGAGTTTTTATGACTTTCTTTAATGAAATTTAATTGACTACAAAGATTTTTTATGTGTTAATTGATAGATCTTAACTAAACTTTGTATATAAAAACTTGTCCGCCAATATTAAAATATTATAGGGCAATGAACTCCTACTCGTCATTCCTTCAGGGCTGGGGGCCCAAAATGCCTTTTTTCTTAAACGTTTAATATTTTATTCACCATTCAATTATTTACGATCTTGAAAAATAATGATAAATGTATCCATTATTATCAGTATTGAAATGAACAGGTGTTTTGAACTTTATGTCTTGCACTGAATGGGCCCTGGAGTCCTCAAAGTCACTTTTTGCTAATATGAGTTATATAAAAATTAGTTTATGCGTTAGCTACTGTGTAAATGAATGGATCTTAACTAAACTTTGTATTCAAAAACTTGGTGTCCCATATTAAAATACTTAAGGCACAGGACTTCTACCGTCAATATCTTCGGGCCGGGTGCTCCACATGTTTTTTTCGTATATGTTAATCATATTTTTCCCATTCTCTTTTTAACGGTCTTGAGAAATATATCCATGATGGAACCGAAATAAAATGAACAGGTTTTTGAAATTTACTATTGCACTCTGTTATACCAAGACAAATAATTTTTAATGACGTCATTTATCATATTAGATGTGCATTCAAATAATATTTCTTGTCAGCGCCGCACGATACAGCACCGATGTTAATGTAATTTTTAAGAAAATTAAAATGCCTTATTTATAAAAAGTATATATTTTTTATGAATGTAATTAAAAATTATATGGGATTATTTACTCCTAACCTGTGTTACCAAAATGTTAAGTTTTATATTTTAAAATGAATTTATACAAATAAAGTATTTCTATAAACAAATCATTTTTTAATTTGGCATTTAATAACATTTAATGAAAACTAGGAAGTTAAATCTTACAATTAAAATTAATTCATATTATATTCATTATTCATCGTTCCATGTGCTATGATGAATTTAACACAAGTGCATGCCACTTGATATCGATCTCTAATATTAGAGATACAACAGTAGTGTAAAGCTAGATTTCTTTTATCACAACTTGTTTAAAATAATACACACAAAGCAAATAAATGTATCTATTATTATATAAAAGGTTATCAAAAGTGGCACAGTATCATTTTATTGTATTATCTTTTGAAGAATTTTTTTTTATTCTCATAGTAGCATTAAATACGTCCCGCTTTCTGGTTGATTTTTGAATTAAAGTTATCAGTTCAGCACTAATTTACTGCAATCAATTCGTCACACATTACTTAGTTTTATAAGTATTGTAAAGCTCCTTCGTCGTACTTCTTGACTGACTCTTCAACTCTCATACTCAAAACAAAGGCAGCTTTAATGCTAACAGTTCTTCTCTTTATTAGCCATAACTTCTGGTTACATCTGCTCTCTATCTCTACGACTCTCTCTCACTGCCTGTCGTTTCCTCTGTGGTGGGCTACTCTCTGTCCTGGTCTCTACATGTCCCTAACCTGTTCTGTTACCCCGGGGTGGGTTGTTCTCCCCTAAACACTCTAAACTCTCCCTTATATCCTCGGTTTCCCTCGAGGTGTCAAAGTTTAATCTATTAACCTTCGACCCTTAATTTCCCCCCCACGAATTCTTTCCCGGTTTTATCCGTGACTTTCTTTACAAGTCACAATGATAAATAACTGTTGTCTTCCTTACAACCAACGCCCCTTAATAGCTGATCCAATCAACCAGACGTGAGGTGTTAGGTGTATTCCTCACGTTCCGTGGTCCATTCAGAGTTCATTGATACATCGGCGTGGTCGCCGGGCGTGAGCGCATAGGCGTTTTCCCACGTCCCACGTCCGACTCAGAATTCATTGATACGATTTATGCGCATTTGACCACCCAACATCCCGTACCTGGGGGTGGGGGGGGGAAAGAGAGAGGCCGGAATACTTTCATTTCCGGTAATTGTCTGAGCGCATCATTACACTCCAGGCACGTCGCCTACCCACCGTCCGCTCCCCTCTCAAACATTTAAACCAAGGTTCTCAATTATTTCAACCCAGGTCCTCCACAATACACCCTGTTTACAAAACAATGTCGTCCCGACATTTCGTAACATCTCCGCGTTATGTTTAATTGTCTTCAAATGGCTTTGAGTGACTAAGACCCTCAGCACTATTCAAATACGAATTAACAATGACGCTAAATTGTGTGTACCGCAACAACTGAACTCCCATATACTCAACCATTATTATCCTACACCTGCACTTCTATGTCAACCTCTACACGTCTGTCAAATCTAGTGTGTAATCAGTTTGTCAATTTGTGTCAGATACCTGGCAGTTCAACTCTCATACACAACTACCATTAATTAAAACAAGGTACATTGAACAGTAAGCAGTTAGCATTAAGACTGTAACCATAGTTAGGAAAATATGAAAAGAGAAAAAAAAATCAATGTGTAATGTCAATATAGTATAAAAACAAATGATTATGAAACTAATATATGGTAAGGAATTGATTAAGCATATCATCTTCAGTCTAAACATAGTAAGAAATCATAGTCATCTTCCGTTAAAATAAATTTATGCATCATAAACATAATTCCAAAATAGTTTCAAGGAGCAATGCTACCAAAACACAAGTAGGTCAATGTAAGCACCTAATTCATCAGATTTTAAGCATGTTACAAGCTACATAACCTGCTCATAACACATTAAAAATTCACACACGAGTAATGAATCACACACAAAAAAAAATGTTTCTATAACACGTGTACACCCGTACGTCATCAGTAGTTGAAAACATCCACCTGCTCATAATACGTTTATAAATTGACATACACAACAAATGAACAAATTATAACAATGTTGTACGCCCTTAATTCATCATAATAAAATTTAAAAATCGACATGCAAAACAAAAAAAATTGAACCACAGCATGTTTAAACACCAGCATGTTACATACTACAAAAGAAGAATTACATTACGAAAATCTTTATAAACAGAAAAACAACCAATCAAATTCAGTTTAACTTAAGCAGCCATAGCCCGCTGACTGCCTGCCCAGGCCCATGTAGACTTCTGGTAGACAAGGAGTCTCAATAAATGTTCTCGTATAATGTTTTTTTTTATGCGTTACAAAGTCGGACAGCAGGACCTTGTTCCCCAAATGAATTGAGCGGTTCTCTGCTGATGAAATGCCGTCACCATTCTTTCGCTTCTTTTGGATTGTCCCTCTTTTGTATTTGACAGCTGGACGATTCGGCGGCGCAGGCGAGTTGCCCAACGTATTGTCCACTTTTCTTATCTTTGTCTGCGGTGACAGACAGAGTACTAGGGTGTTCTGCCCCGAAGTGACCCGTGTCATTTGGCCTTTACTGGAGCCTGGTCGTTTGTTCCATGTCGCCGGATTTTCTCCCACGTGGGGAAAAATTAGGGAATGGCCCCTGTTCCTCTCATTAAAAGAATCACCACAAGTTTCTAAATTTACGTTACTCACCCAAACAATTTGAGGAGTTGGCCCGAATTGGGTCTGTAGATTCTCAAGTGGCCGCTGCTGAAATGTTGGCCACTGTGGTGAAATTTCACCTACATTGTCCTCCGAATTCACAGTCACTGCTGTACCACTAGACACACTAACTAATAAATCCACAGAATTAGAATGAACACCGCTGTTTAGCTGTAGCTGTCTGGGTGATTTTCTTCCCAATTCTCCAACAAAACAGTTACGAGCAAGGTGCCCAATCCCGTCACAATGGAAACACTGTCTTTTCTCAATCGTCTGATCACTCAAGCAAGACGTTTGATCATGACCCGGCACTTGTATGGCTTCCCTTGTGACCCCAGTCGTCTCCACATGGCTTTTAGCGAAGCCAGTGGGACATGAAGTTGACATATCAGGCGAAATGGCAAGTGGTGTTACGGCACGTTGAGTTACCATTGTTGCAGTTGGTAACTGGACATTGGTTGTGGTTATTGGAATCTCACCCTCCCGTCTCGATTCTTCAACTCTCGGAGGCTCTTCTTCTATCTCCTCCCGGCTCTCTTCTTCTATCTCCTCCCGGCTCTCTTCTGCTATCTCCTCCCGGCTCTCTTCTGCTATCGCCTCCTGGCTCTCTACTGCTATCTCCTCCCAGCTCACTTCTGCTATCTCCTCCTGGCTCTCTTCTGGTATCTCCTCCCGACTCTCTTCTGCTATCTCCTCCCGGCTCTCTTCTGCTATCTTCTCACGGCTCGATTCTTCAACTCTCGGAGTCGCTGGCTTGTTCTCCTCTCTTGTCATGTGGGCCGGAAAGTTAGAGTCATTAAACCTCGACGCCATGGCACCTTGTAGTGTCTCGTAATTGTCTCTTGCCTCTTCATTTAAGCAACAACAGGCATACTCTGCCGCCTCATCCTCTAATGCAATTATTAGGTAATGAAGTTTGTCTTCTTCACTCCACTGCAACTCTTTGGCCACCGATTCGAACTCAAAAATATACATTTGCCACGGCGATGATCCATCATAGGCGATAAGTTTGTCAAAAACATCTTCCAGCAGCGCCATCATTGTTCTTATATGCCGAATCGTTTACCACAAAAAAAATGCCTTCTATCCGGAACGTGAACAATTATAATCCTTCAATTATCCTCGAGACGTTGTAAGTAAGGCTACTATCTTCTCTTCGGAGACGTTGTAAGGTCAAATCCCACCGCTATGCCACCATTGTAAAGCTCCTTCGTCGTACTTCTTGACTGACTCTTCAACTCTCATACTCAAAACAAAGGCAGCTTTAATGCTAACAGTTCTTCTCTTTATTAGCCATAACTTCTGGTTACATCTGCTCTCTATCTCTACGACTCTCTCTCACTGCCTGTCGTTTCCTCTGTGGTGGGCTACTCTCTGTCCTGGTCTCTACATGTCCCTAACCTGTTCTGTTACCCCGGGGTGGGTTGTTCTCCCCTAAACACTCTAAACTCTCCCTTATATCCTCGGTTTCCCTCGAGGTGTCAAAGTTTAATCTATTAACCTTCGACCCTTAATTTCCCCCCCACGAATTCTTTCCCGGTTTTATCCGTGACTTTCTTTACAAGTCACAATGATAAATAACTGTTGTCTTCCTTACAACCAACGCCCCTTAATAGCTGATCCAATCAACCAGACGTGAGGTGTTAGGTGTATTCCTCACGTTCCGTGGTCCATTCAGAGTTCATTGATACATCGGCGTGGTCGCCGGGCGTGAGCGCATAGGCGTTTTCCCACGTCCCACGTCCGACTCAGAATTCATTGATACGATTTATGCGCATTTGACCACCCAACATCCCGTACCTGGGGGTGGGGGGGGGGAAAGAGAGAGGCCGGAATACTTTCATTTCCGGTAATTGTCTGAGCGCATCATTACACTCCAGGCACGTCGCCTACCCACCGTCCGCTCCCCTCTCAAACATTTAAACCAAGGTTCTCAATTATTTCAACCCAGGTCCTCCACAGTATGTCTCTAAATATGTATACAATTAATAATTTGTCTTTGTATGGGCTAAAAGTGTTCTAGTAATTAAATGATGTGTCCTAATATGTAAATTATGTATCTTAATATTAAAATCATGTGTCATAGAAGTTAATTGATGTTATGTACTTAATATTTAAGTATTGTGCCATAGTATTTAATTAATGTTATTGAATATTTAAATTATGTGTTAAAATAGTAAAAATGCGTGATTTATTATTTATTTATTTTGCATGGTTCTTTAAAACAAATAGGGTGTGGCCGGATACTTATCTGACAATTTTGTGGGATCCGGATATAAATGTAGTTAAGAATTATTTGAAATGAAATAAAATTAAATGAATACAATAACAATTTTTATTAACGTTGTTAATTGTTAACCGGTCCTGAGAATTGTTAACCGGTGACCACATGGGCGTCGATGACATGTCTGCCACCACCTTGGTTTCCTGCACAAACACACCCGGCCGGGTCAGTCTGGAGAATAGACTAATCCATGATTATGGGACTCTTACACCACACGGGATCAACGTTGTGTTCGCACTGACAAGCTGATTGATTGGCCCCACCCAAACCTATCCTTTCCTATATAAGCTCTTACTTTTCTCTTCTTACTTTATCCCTACTGGACTGCTTGGATTTCACCGCAGCTAAGTGTTTTTTTTTAATATTATTATTTCGTGTTATTCGTTTCATGTGTGTACTATTTGTCCGTTGAGGAAGGCTCTTTGCCGAAACGTTCGCTGTTGTATTACGTCTTGTCAGGCCAACTAATACCCTGTTTTTTTATATTATAAATTTACCTATTTAAAAACCTGATTGCAGTCTCACACCCATTACTTTATTTACTTTAACCCTTTGACTGCTCCTTTGTGTTTGTGTTTTGTTTCATTTTCGTTTTGTTATTTTCATTCCTATATTCCTCTCACTTCTCCATTAGCCCTTCCTTTTACTTGACCACTATGCCTTCTATCAAAAGCACCATGAACCAACTGAGATCCTTTATTTTAACTGTGTTCAGTTTACTAACACCTGACTTAGGCTACGATTGCAAAGACCTGGCCTTTAAGCTCTTTAAGAAAACCAGATACACTGTTCATCTCAACTTTCTTAATAATTGCATTCGCTTACAATTAATACCCAAAGGCTTTACCAGCAATTTTAACCCGGCATCCGCTTCTTTTAATTCTAAAGATAAATCTAAACTTTTATCACTTGAGAGAAAAGTTGCGTTTCAACGCATGCGTCTTCTCGTATACACTCACAAACGGTATATCTCTTATCTCAGCACCCCGATATACAGACTTGAAGACCGTATGAGATCCAAGTTACGTGATAACCATTTGGAACTTAACTTCATTAGAGTCATTATCCACCAACTCAACCGGGATCTATATCTGTTTCTATCAACTAACAAAAAGAAGAAGCTTGGTAACCTCAAACCTCCTCAAGCAAGAGCAAGGAAAAAATCTACTTCCCATTTTACAGAGACACTTTAAAAAAAAATCTGAGACACGCTGAATTAAAAACCAGAAATTTATTTGTTTTGGAGTGGTCAAATGTCACATCCAGGCTCCCGGACCATAGAGACAATTAAAAATTGTAAACATTCCACCAAACTAGCTTACACGCCTAGTGGCTAGTATATTGGCCGCTGACTTTGACCCATGAGACAAAACATTTATAATTATAATCACAACACATTTAAACAACCCCTGTCTGACACGTGTTTCTTATTATCACGTCCAGGTTCCGGCTGAGAGCTACGATGACGTCACGATCTTCTTCTCGGACATCGTCGGCTTCACGACCATCGCGGCGTCCTGCTCGCCACTGGAGGTCGTAGCCCTCTTGAACAACCTGTACACATGCTTCGACCGCCGCCTGGAGCTCTATGACGTGTACAAGGTGGAGACGATCGGAGACGCCTACATGGTGTCATCAGGTAAACAGCTGGCATTGCCGGTAAACAGCTGACATTCAGGTAAACAGCTGACATTTCAGGTAAACAGCTGACGGGGTTTGATGTCTGATTGACACGGTTTGATGTCTGACTGACACGGTTTGATGTCTGACTGACACGTTTTGATGTCTGATCCTTTCCGTGTTTGTATCATTCCTGTGTGGGTAAAATAGGGTTACCCTAGTTACGCACCTGGACTGAAAGCACCAAACCTAGTTACGCACCTGGACTGAAAGCACCAACCCTAGTTACGCTCCAGTATTGAAGGTAGTGGTGTGAATGATTGAGATCAAGATAGATGTAAAGGTCAAGGTGTCCTCGTATCTCTGAAGATTGCCTACCACAGGCACAGGACAATTTATAATCAATATTTCTCTATCGCTATTGCTTTGTATCAATTATTGAAGAGAGCAGGTTACAAGTGCGAATCTATGGATAGATCCGAGAACAGAAACGTCTACGTTTGTGTAATAACTAAGCTTTCATGGGCCATTTGTCGGGAATCGCTTGACTGATTACATTTTTATTGGCTGTGAAGTAGACCAATCTTTGAAAACCGTATTAAGTACAAGGTGATGTCTTTCGGTCCAAATTAATTTGTTTGTTGGTACCTCGAGCCAAATTTAGCTTTTGTTACTGTATATCTATTTCATTATTGTCGATTAGTTCGGGCTACAATAAATTATGTGTTAATACTTACTATTCATCTGTAACTTTCTATATATATATTTATGGCAAACCTTTCATATCCGACAGGTGTACCAAAGAGAAATGGGCGGAAACACGTGACTCAGATCGCGACAATGGCCTTAGATTTGGCTCACCATGCCAACCACATTACTATCACACATATTCCTGGAAAATTCCTGAGCTTAAGGGCAGGTGTTCATACAGGTAAGACGATTAACGCCAAGAAATAAACTACAATTTTAAACAGGCCTCTCGTTCTCCTTAATACAATTTACTTCATACACCAACATCACATCTCCATCACCACAATTCTAACATCAAATGTTGAACATCATATACCCAACCCCATAATTCCAAACATAATATGTCAGAATCATATGTCCAGAATCATATGTCCAAAATCACATGCCTAAAATCTAATTTTAATCATCAGCTGTCCAAATCACATTTAGCATCATATTTTAATAACAAATGTTAAACATATGTGAAACCAAAGGGTTAGGGAAAGCAACATATGACCATATAAATGTCCAATGCCATACGACCTGCCTGTTGTCTCTCGATCGAAACATTATGTTCCGGCAACTTTCGTAATCACTTACAAACATCCAACAACATAATATTGTTACATCACTTACAACTTTTATCAATTGCTACATAATCTGACTTGGAATTTTTCTTCTTCTCTAAGAAACCATATAATGTTATGTTCCCAATGCTGTCATGACAGGTGCAGTTGTTGCTGGTGTGGTTGGGTCAAAGATGCCGAGATATTGTTTATTTGGTGACACAGTCAACACAGCCAGTAGGATGGAGTCGACGGGAAAAGGTAGCTTTAATATTGATGTTCCTGACATGTTCTATCCAATCGCGGAATGAGTTTCAATTTCATATGTTCTATCTTATCTCCGGACAAGTTAGTTTCAATTCTCAAATGTTCTATCATATCACCGGACAAGTTAGTTTCAGTTCTCATATGTTCTATCATATCACCGGACACGTTAGTTTCAGTTCTCATATGTTTCTATCATATCACCGGACAAGTTAGTTTCAGTTCTCATAGGTTCTAACATATCACCGGACAAGTTAGTTTCAATTCTCATATGATCTATCATATCACCGGACAAGTTAGTTTCAATTCTCATATGATCTATCATATCTCGGTCCAAGTGAACACTACCCTGTATATCAACGTTTGTAAGTTTTTTGTACTTTCTAAATGCATTCTCAAGTCAAATTTGTAACATTATAGGGTATCTATTCTTTTCTACTAACAATCTATAATAACAAGGGTATCTTTTATTCTGTTCTAATGTCCTAATATACCAGCAACCTGTTATGACCAGAGGTTCTGTTATTGTGTGTCTAATGAAATAACATACCAGCACATCATTATAACAAGATGTTCTGTTATTGTGTCTAATGACCTAACATACCAGCACATCATTATAACAAGATGTTCTGTTATTGTGTCTAATGACCTAACATACCAGCACACCATTATAACAAGAGGTTCTGTTATTGTGTCTAATGACCTAACATACCAGCACATCATTATAAGAGGTTCTGCTTTATCCCCCACAGCCAATAGGATCCAGGTGTCCACAGCCACCTTCTCAGCCCTGGAAGCGCTTGGCTGCTACACATTGGAATGCCGAGGCAACGTCGAGATCAAGGTCAGGGTCAGGTCATGTCACAACGGCCTTTGTTGAAATAACACCAAAATATCCAGTCTCCATTCCGTTCGCTTTGACAACAATGAAGATAAGGTTGCCACTTATGAGCTCTATATTGGGTTGGCTGGTGTTAAGTAGTTGTAACACTGAATCAAATACTGAGCAAATGTGTAGTAGATGGAGGGGTGCATTGACGTAATCAACACCTGGGTATAGGCCTGTCAACGGGTACCCGGGAACTTGTCGGGTACCCGTTGCCATGCAATTACCCGGGTGGTAAAATTGCACCCGGGTACCCGTGAAAATGTTGCTCCAATGTCCATACCAACGGTGGTCGGCTGCGGGCCCTTGTGTGTTCACGCGGTGGTCGAGTGGCAGCGCACTGGACTGTCGTACCGATGGTCACGGGTTCGAATCCGTGTGAAGGCAAGGGTTTGTTCCCGGCGCCTAGGGCGTCCCTGAGTCACCCCACTCCGAATGGATACCTAACACTACATGTAGTTAGGCGGCTGGGTAATGCGTGGAACCCACAAAGCCGTGGCCTGTGAATGCTGCATCACTTTCCAACAGATCATCTGTCATGGTCTGTGGACGCAACTATCTTCTGCATAGAAGGAGCGTCTGTATAGATAAGATAGATGCTGTGAAATTCATTTTTACATGAAAACGCTTAAAAAGAAATAACTGTCAACCGGAAATAAAACAAGTTGCCGAAAACTTCTTTGTATTTTGATATCCCTTTTTTCTTGGAACATGACAACAAAATTATCTAACACAAAAAGGTTTTGGCTCTTTGAATTATTCCATTAAGGAAATTAGACCACAACCCCTAGATTTAGGAAGGCCAGGAAACGTCTGAAATAAACTTGGCTTTGAAATACGCCAACATTATTGAGATAAGCCAATGTTGTATATCTAATCCTCCTCTGAATACTTTCATCACACCATTTTTTTTTAAAATCACCGTTAAAACAAAACTAAACGCTGGGGACTGGGTCCAATGAGTAAGGGAAGTCTCGGAAAGTTAGGTTAATGACAACAGTTGTCAGCTATGAGCTAGAAAAAAACCCGCCATGTCATCATAGGATGACCAACATTTATCTTTAAAAGACTTTGTTTAGCCCCCCCCCCAACCAAAAAAAATCACTTTGGCACCCCTCTACTCTTTGTTTTTACACCACTATACTAAAATAGTATTTGAATGTCATCATTTTAAAATCTTTGATTCATTGCATCTAAATTTGCATTCTAATAATAAACAAAGAAGTACATGCATAATGTTAATAGCGGGCATGACCGCGAAAATTTGAGGTATTTCGAACGGTAACCCGAGAACCCGTTTAAAATTTGGACGGGTACCCCGGCTGCATTTTGCAACAATATTGACAGCCTTACCCGGGGTTACATTTGTTAGATCGAATAAAAGTCGTGGTGGAAGGAATAATTTTTTTAAAAAGGGAGATTAATTTTTTAGCCCACCCCGGGGTACTAACCCTAGATACGCCCCTGAGGGTGAAGTCAAGAGTCAATCGTGTTAAGAAATAGAACGTGTTAGAGGCAGTTTGATTTTGATCTCAGAGTTAAGATGAATGTTCAGCACAGCGTGCGACTGTTTGTTTGTTTTTGACCGCTTTTATTTATTTGTTGTCAGTTGCCATGGAGACGAATCAATTGCCGCAGAATTACCCAGCCGTTAAATCAATTTTCTTAAAACAACAACCTCCACGAATATCACAATAGCTCTAGTTCTGGAGCATATGTATAAAAAGGGTGTGTGGGAGGGGAAGTGAAATTTAAATTTTTTGCTATCCCAGAGATATCATCAACATCATTGAGATGTTGCCCCCCCCCTCCCCACACACATTTAACACTGTCTAAATATGAATCGCCCACACATGCTATGGTTAGTTTGGTTGTTTTTTTTAAAAAGTAAAATTACCAGTTACTTTTAAGAAATTTGCAATCAGCAGATTTCTTCTTGAATTTCCACACATTATAAAATACTTCGATTGTTATATTAAATTTCAAGGCACTATTATATCATTAAAAGACACATTTTATTTTTAGCGCAATTTCCCCAAAGAAATTTGGGCTTATAGGTTTGAAAAATCTGTCCGGTATGGATGTCTGCTCGAGCTTGCACAAGCAACTACTCCTGAACCATATCAGATAGAGGGTTCGGGTTATTTTCAAATTTGAATATTATGTTAAAAAGGTCCCAAGGATGTGCATGGGAAAAAAATTCCCGAAAAGGTTTACTGGATTGCTTGGAAAATCAACACAAAAAAGAAAAAATATCAGTATTTTGTCAATTTTTCGGCAACAATAATAGCTATCGGGTTGAAACAAACGCTAACTATAGCTAATATTATTTAGAACAATCTTGGAGAAGGAATTTTTCAAAAATCTCTTTTCGTTCGACTCCCGTAATTTTAGCAGAAACTTGTTGATGGCAATTGTTTTGTTTACTTTCAGAATTATTGATTTGAAATGACTTTTAATGTAATCTAGAATGATTTCCCTTGAATACAAAAGTCGTAAATTCTTATTACTAGTCTTATATTAGCTTGCTTTGTAAGTTTCATCGGAACCCTCCGTCCAACTATTTGTAATTAATTTTTTCACGTGACCAGTTCACGCATTGACGCCGACCGTCACTGTTCACACCCCTACCGTCCCTGCGCCCAGGGGGATATAAAAACCAGGGGAGATAATTCTGTTTCAGTCTGTAAATGTCGCGTTTGAACATAATCACTACTTTTAATTATGTCTCATATATAAGGGATTTATAGTCAAAATGTAAGCTGGATTTGCACTAACTGTAAAATGCGTAGACTAAAAAGTAGAAAATTAGTGCATTTTTAATATAAGACTAGTTTTTAAAAAGTGTTTTTAAGGTTAATTATTTTTAACTCAACGTGTTTTTACCGCAAAAGCAGCGTTTGAATTACTTGTTCTTAAGATTATGTGTGATCTTTATTTATTTGCTGAACACTATGTAGTGATTTGTCTCAAAATTGTTATGGACAAATTGGAAATTACGCTTAAATGCACATGTAACTTTTTATTACTTGTTTTTCTATGAAGCAAATTTTTATTGCTAGAATGTAGAGTGTAATAATTGCTGTTTTGAAGACATGTAGATATTTGTAGCTAAGCAAATTCCAATGTACGACATTTACATTTTATACAGAGGCGGGTGAACTTTTATAGTCTTTATATTCTACGCCTTAAAATACATGGGCGGTCACCTTAAATTCTTACATTCTATATACACAGAGGCGGGTATATTTTTTTTCTATACTTTAGTTGCAAATAATTTCAACAGAAAATCTATGGTGGTCATAAGAGCTGTTTAAAAATTATTAAATATTATAATATGAATGATTAATGAATACAAAGAAAATGATGCAAAGCTGATGACTAAATAATAGAAAACGAATCAATATATAAACCGAGATGATAACCATAAAAAACCTAACTATTAAAGTATAATGCGGTTTAATCTACTTTTGTTTAGTGTTTTATTCCGGTTCAGCTGCTTGAAGCATTTAAAGTAACGTAAACAATGTGAACACGAAAGCAATGATTCAATGACAAGATTTCAAATCCAAGAAAAGATCCGGCATTAGCCGGTCGATGTGCCGTGACCAAAAAATGTTGTAGAAAAAGATTATGCGTGAGCCTGGCGGGAAGCCATAAAACAACGAACGTCTCGGCAAAAAACCTTCGTCGGCGTTGAAACATTCAGACAAAGAAACTATTAGCAAAGCGAACATGAAATAAAATAAAACTTAGCAACAGTGTTAAGTTCAGGAATCCATCAACCAGAAAGAGGGTCAAAAGAGTAAAACAGAGGTTCATGAAGAGTAAGGGAAGAGTGGACAGAGCGTGGTTGAAACATCTCAGTGAGAACCAATGTTCCCTATAAGCTGCGTGGCTGCGCAGATATCTAAACAACGCCGCGCAGCAGTTTAGAAATACCGCGCAGCATTAAAAAAAATTAAAAAAAATTTTAAATTTAAAAAAAACCCTATTGCATAAGAAATTGATGATGTTAAATTTTGAACACGATTTTTTTTACTTTGCACAAGGACCAACGAAACCAATGAACTAAAGATGTTCATATATGTGAGATTGGAACTAAAGATGTTCATATATGTTTGAGTTTGCATCCCACGAAGAATTAAACATATTTTTGACACATTATTTCTTGATTACCACATGAATGTTTGACTTCTATTTCATGTTGCTGGCTCTCAGGGCAAGGGAATCATGGAGACCTACTGGCTCATGGACAAAACAGGCTTCGAGGTCGGCTTCCCTTGTGTACCTGGATGTGAAAAATTTAATGAGGTTCAGGCCAGCAGGATATACGCAATGGACGGCATCCACACAGTTCCCAGCATAAACTTTGAGAAACAGATGTAGCACAAGCAGGTCAAGGACACTGGCGCTATCTCAAGGTCGCAGGTAATGATGATGTTGTGCCAAGAAGTTGATGGTGATGGTATACTTCCGGTAACATGATACTCAATTCTCGATGTAAAATTTTAATCATAGATTTTGTAAACTATGTATATCGTTCTTATTGCTTCTTATTTGATTTGTTCATTTTTTTAAAGATATATATATAAGGGTATTTTTTATAACCATATTGTAACCATGTGCCGTGAAGATGTTCACAAATTTAAGATTGGAACTAAAGATGTTCATATAAGTGAGATTGGAACTAAAGATGTTCATTTATGTGAGATTGGAACTAAAGATGTTCATTTATGTGAGATTGGAACTAAAGATGTTCATATATGTAAGATTGGAACTAAAGATGTTCATTTATGTGAGATTGGAACTAAAGATGTTCATATAAGTGAGATTGGAACTAAAGATGTTCATTTATGTGAGATTGGAACTAAAGATGTTCATATATGTAAGATTGGAACTAAAAATGGTCATATATGCATGATTGGAACTAAAGATGTTCATATATGTAGGGTTGGAACTGAAAATGTTGATGTTTGTAAGATTTGAACTAAAGATGATCATATATATTAGATTGGAAATGAAGATATTCATATATGTAATATTGTAACTAAAATATTCATATATGAGTATGTGAGACTTCCTAATGGTGAGATCATTTAAAAGTGCCTCCCCTCGCCCCCTGCCCATAATGTTACCATACAATCCCCCCCCCCTTTAAATGAAATTGAAGAGAAATAATTCCATTTTAAAGACAAGATTTTGTATATACACGGTTATGTTCATTAAGAGATTATTTGGTTTTCAAATCTTCTTAGATTTTTTTTTCTGGGTCATAAAAAAACTATTTTTTGTTTTTACGAAATATTTGATCTCAGAGATGAATCAATTCATTTATCATTAAATTATATTTTAATCTTGTAAGAATAAACTAATTGAAAATTATTTCATTTATCGTGTCAAGGATTATTGATTACTTGTTTCAAACAATGAGAGTCGGCACCGATAATACCACGTTTGAACGCTAATGACAGATAATGACTTTAACAAATATGTTGCATATTGTGGAATGCACCATTTGCACATTCACATGAATAAATTGAACATTTTATTTTAATTGATTTTATTGTCTTCACAACTGTTGTAATTTGTCTTGTTCGTATTGTTTCACTGTTTATACGCTGTATTGAACCGTTTCACTGTCTATTTACTGTTTTCAACTGTTTCACTATCTATATATCTTTGAACTGTTTCATGGGAGTTAATAATGATAATTATTTTTTTTCAATAAAATATAATGATGTGTTTTAAAAATCTCACTAACAAAGAAGTAAACTTTGGCAATATTACTTGAACTTAGTTAGCATAACTGCCTATTGGTTGACATCGCTGCCTATTGGTTGACATCGCTGCCTATTGGTTGACATCGCTGCCTATTGGTTGACATCGCTGCCCAAAATTTTAACCAAAAAAACTTTCCCATTAGATAAAACAAGAGTGAAGAGATACAACGGTTAAATAAACAAAGTTAAATATACAAACTATCTTTAAGAAAACGTTATAAATTTATCATAAATAGCCACGACTTTTATCAAATTACAGAGAGAAGAGTTTTTTGTTTTCTTTTTCGGCATTATTTGTTGGGTGTGTGCGTGTGCATGCATTTGACGTGTGAAATCAAGTGTGACTGCGTTTGACGAGTGAAATCAAGTGTGACTGCGTTTGACGTGTGAAATCAAGTGTGACTGCATTTTGAACATCATTAAATCTCCGACAGTCTCGGTGATTTCTGACCTTTGAAAATTGTTGTGGATCTCAGGCCTGCGTTTACCATACAACTATACTTCTTTTGACCCTAACGTTGATGGCTGCGTCATTTCAGGTCTGTGTTACAACAAAGACGTCATTTCAGGTCAGTGTTACAACAAAGATGTCATTTCAGGTCAGTGTTACAACAAAGACGTCAATTCAGGTCAGTGTTACAACAAAGACGTCAGTTCAGGTCAGTGTTACAACAAAGACGTCATTTCAGGTCAGTGTTACAACAAAGACGTCATTTCAGGTCAGTGTTACAACAAAGACGTCATTTCAGGTCAGTATTACAAAAAAGACGTCTTTTCAGGTCAGTATTACAACAAAGACGTCATTTCAGGTCAGTGTTACAACAAAGACGTCATTTCAGTTCAGTGTTACAACAAAGACGTCATTTCAGGTCAGTGATACAAAAAAGACGTCATTTCAGGTCAGTGTTACAACAAAGACGTCAATGCAGGTCAAAGTTACAACAAAGACATCATTTCAGGTCAAAGTAACTGTCAGGGTATGAGAATCACTGCGAATGATTGTTGTGAGATTGTTGTGAGATTGTTGTGAACCAGTGTTGGAGTCGGGTCAAGGCGTTGTTGACGGGTATGAACTCCTATCACGGGAATAATGTCTAGTGATGTCTGAGTGAACTTCTGGTCACACGGGATATGTCGGGGACATGACCAGAGGACACGCCAGGGTCAGTTGAGACCATTTGGGGGGTTTATAAGAGAGTAGTCGAGACGAGGGCAGGGAGTTGCAGAAAGCTGTGTAGTTCGCACAGTGTGGTCAGACCGGTCAGGGTAGACCGGGGGAGCTGCAGGGTTGCAGTAACACAGAGAGCTGAGGTTTAATGTCGCCCAGAAGCGGTTAGGTTCGGACCGAGGGGACTTAAACGCTTTGTGTATTTACGTAGAGCTGTAAGAGGACTTGAGCATGGGCCCAGGATGGTCGAGTCGGACCGAGGGCATGCTCGAATATTAAGCCATTTGTAGATAGATGTATTTGATGTCTAGGCGGGACCGCCAGTTTATACAATTGTACATAGCAGAATAAACAGTGATTTGTACCCGAAATCTTGTGTCATCTCTTGTGTGTATGCAGCGGAGAGCAAGCAATAATCCAACAACGAATGAGACCTTAACATGGGGGCCCGGGCCAACGAAAGAGTCTCAGGATTGCCAAGCACCGCCAACAACACAAGAATCGACGTGAGAGAAACGACGAAAACACATCAGTGCAGAACCTACTGTACTAGCTAGTACTAGGGGTCGGTTACATACCGTACAAGTCGAGGGAGAGTCAAGCGTAGGGCGTAGGGCTTACGCCTCGAACCAGAACCAGCAAAACAACGACGTCGGAACCAGCACAGCAACGACGTCTGAACCAGCGACGAACACAGGCAGTCAGGGCGTCGACAGACGGTGCCAACTACGAGAGAAGACGATTTCAAACTGTACCGGGAGGTCAAGTTGCAGAACCAACCATCCCGCCCCAGCTACAGTGGGACCCTGAGGAGCCGAGACGACCCACAGCACCACAGTTCAAATCGGGACAAGATCGAGAAGATATTCAAGGTGGAGAAAAACATTACTAAGTGACAAGGAAACTGCAAAAAGTGTGACTTTGTGAACTTCTTACGAATGGATATTTATTGTGTAATGGGACTTTCATTGTATATGGATATTATGTCTGAAATATAACCCACAGTAAGTACGTACTTAATTACTTATAAAATAGTGTTAAATTGGGAAAGTGTGCTATAGCAAGATTGATCTGTTAGATAATATATATAGATATAGCATACCTGTCATATATAAACGAACAATATAAAAGATAGATGACATAATGGCGGACAACGATAGATGGTGGGTTAATAAAATTGAGGAAATACGGGCAAAGTGGCATAATGAGGATGAAAAATTACTGAGACAAAACGAAGAGAGACAAAGACAGCGACAGATAAAAGATGAGAAAAAACGGAGACAATACGAAAAGAGACAAGCAAAAATAGAGACAAAAAGACAGAGAAGGGCTATAGAGGAGACGGAAAACTATGACAGTGAAGTTATTAACTGTGAGGAAGAACTCTATGGAATAGCCAGTATATATTGCGAAGATCCATATCTAACGGAAGAGGTTTATAGGGTGGCGGACCCATCAGCTGGCCAGTTTAAATATTATAGACATGAGAATCCCGAAGAACCGGTCAATATCGTAAGGTATAAAAAGGAAAACATGATCCAGGGTGATCACAAGCCCAAGAGTAAGAAAGTTACTGAAGTTCATGAGAATTCCCCTAAGAGCAAAAGACAATATATAAAGAAATATGAAGAATATGACAAAAAAGAAATGGAAATTAGTTTCCTTAAAAACCGTAACGCCGAAGATAAAAAAGAAATAGATTGGTTAAACTTGGAATTGGCAGACAACCTGAGCCTTGTAGACAGGCTAAAAGCCGCATTGTTCAACAAAGATAAGGAAATAGCGGAACACACAGATACAGTAAATGAATTACAATCAACAGTACGTAGCTTTCAAAACAGACTTAAAGAACTAGAAAAAGAAGACGTGGAAAACAAATTAAAAATAGAGGAAACTGAAGCTGAGTCAATTGAAGTAAGAATGAAAATTGCCGAACGAGAAAGTCAGTTGGTTGAAAAAGAGGAATTATTGGGAAAAGTAGAAAGAGAGCTAAAAGACAAAGTGAAGTTATTAGACAAATTAAAGAGTGACCACAAAACAAAAGTAGACGAAAAAGAAGTCGAGCTATTGAGTTTAAAAATGAAAATCGACTCAATGGAGAGAGATTTTCCCAGATTATTAGAAATACTCAAGGTGAAAGAGGGCATACTAGCAGAGATGGAGATAAATGTAAACAAGGCAAACCAACATATAACAGAGTTGAAGAAGTCTGGGGTTGAAAAAGATGAAATATTAGAAAAATTACAGAGGGAAATCAAAGAAAAAGAGAGAAAAAACATAGAAAGGGAGAGAAACCTAATGATTACACACGACAATCTGAGTAAGAGTTTAGCAGACAAAGATGATTTATTAGAAGAATTGAAGAGAGAGCACAAAATAAAAATGAATGAATCTGAAGTTAAGTCCATGAACATGAAAAGTACCGAAATGGATGAAGTGTATTCTAATTTGATAAAAATATTCAAGGGGAAAGATGAAAAACTAGCAGAGATGGAAATAAACTTAATAATTGCAAACCAAAATATAACAGGGCTGAATAGGACGCTGGATGATAACGACGAACTTTTGGAAAAATTACAGAGGGAGCTAAAGGAAAGAGAGATAGAAAACAAAAATATTAAAGAAAGACTGACTCAAAAAGAAGAGGTCAATAAGCAGTTAACCCTAAAGGTAGCACGTAACAAAGAAGACATAACGGAATTATGGCGAATCATAACGGACAAAGAAGAAAAAATGGCTGACTTAAGCCTCAGGTTAACAGGGAAAGATATGACAGCTATGGTGCAGAGAAGGTGCAAGACACTCCATAGTATTGTTGAAAAACCGTACGAAAATGAGAACAAAGAGTTGATAGAGAAAGAGGAAATTGTTGACAAAGGTCGCCAAGTGGACATAGAAAAAATTAGTGACCCAGATAGTAAAGATGAGGTGAAGCCCTCAGAAGGAAAAAAAAGTACACAGGAATGTAATGCTACTAAGGAGCGAAAAACTGAGTTGACTACAAAGATGGTAGAAAAAAGCAAGCTCACAGAAAAATATGACAATGACATGTGCTCAGCGGGTCATAGCTTGGAGTCGGGGGACACAGGATACGGGTGCGACATCCAAACACATAGCACGGTAAACGTGACACCGTTACGTAAGGACATTGACACATTACGGTCAAGACGGGCCGGGAATAGGCAGACCGTGACCGGAAAAAGCTCACAGGACAGGGGTCAGAATCGGCTTAGGGTCAAGTCGCGTTACAGTGACCCACAATCAGAAAAAGGCTTTGCGGGTACATTACATTGCGGACTGATGTTTTTGTGGATAGTCATACTGAAAACATTAAGTCAGGTGGGGGGAAATTGCCGGTTCGCTGAGCTGTTAAAAACCACAAAGGTGATCTCGATAGGTCAAATAGAAGTTAAAGGAGGCCAAAGTTATTTTGACACGAGTTGGGAGACTGGTATAGCCATGAGGGAAATACCGACTAGGCTTGAGTTAGTACACATAAGCCTGTATAATGGAAACCAGGGTCGTGTTTTGTTTAGGATTGGGGACAAACGGAATATCCCACCCTCAAATACAATGACAATGGCTATGATTTTTTTTCTCAATGTGAGGAGATTTTTTTTTGCCTGTGTACATGACTATGATTCTTTTTCAAGATGATGTGGGGTTTTTTTTGTTGATAACTATAAGAGATAATAAGGTTTTTTTGTTAGAACTTGCGGGGTCCAGGTGACCTCGTGTCATTTTTTTATAACATGTATTGATGTGTCATGGGTACCAGTACTATACTGGGTATTGATGACGTATTTTGAGTGTCATGGCCATTGGGGTAATGATATAAGAAATGTTTCGCCCTGGAGATATCAGGACATTCTTGATTACAAGGATATGTATTGTTGATAGGTTCTGCTGAAAATAATGTTGGTGATTTTGATGATGAAATGAATTGTATTAATGAATTATGAATATGCTTTGGGTTTTGTGATGAGTATCATATTATGTTTATGATGATACGGATAAAAGGGGTCCCGCTGTGGGGACGTTAAAAGATACATAGGGGGACAATGACTGTCCGTACAGGGTCCCGCTATGGGGACGTTAAAAGATACATAGGAGGACAATGACTGTCCGGGAAGGATCCCGCTGTGGGGACGTGAAATATACATAGGAGAACAGTGACTGTTCCTTATAGGTCCCATGATGTGGACAGAGCTAGTTGTAATTAATGACAGATTTAATTGCAATCTGGGGTATTATGATTATTATGATGAATTATGTTAATTACGACTACTATATGCACATGATTGATGATTGTTATATAATTGATTGTAATGGGTTAAATACAATCAGGCTGAAATGTTTATAGTTTGGATAAGTAGTTATCCCTATAACATTATCTCATGCTGGAGGTAATCCTGGAATAAATATCTTAAGGAATTTATATGAGGTACCAGTAGAGTCAGTTGTAAATAGAAAACAATCTAGCGTAAAAATGGTCAATTGTTGGATACTAATTATGTGAGGTGTTATGACCAGTAGTAGGTCGAAGGTTGGTTCTTTGAGAATTAAGATAATAATGTACGAGTAGTCAAGAAGTAGGAAGTCAGACCTGTATGGCATGGGAGATAGGCTCCCTCTGTTATATAATTAACTACGTCCTGTGCGGCAGGAGTGATGGGCAGTTTTTGTTTATCAATTAACCAAGTTCCTGTGTGGCAGGAGCGATGGGCTGTATTTATATACATAGATTTAGAACTGTGCCTATGGAGGGATAAGAGAGCTTAATAACCCAGGTGTTATTAAAAAGTAATTAAGTGAGCAGTGATTGCTCCGTAATATGCCACATGATGTGGACAAGTGCTTAAGTGTTAGAATTTATTAATTTTTTTTTGTGTGTAATTTTTTTCCAAGATTTGTAAATGGCATATTGTTAGATGGATTGATTATTAGTGATAATGAGATGCATTAAGATTTCACATGTATATATATTTTCTTTTTGCACTAATGTATATATAGAGTATGTAATTCAGGGGTGGTAGTATGACGGCTGTCCATCTCGAATGACGTTGCGGGTTAGTGAAGTCGTATAAAGGTACGACCAAGTGGATTTATGCTCTGTGTTGTATATACTATTGTTTTTTTTCATGCAATGTTGTGTATGGAATTATTTTGAAAGATATTAATTCATTGTGTATTATGTTATTGTGATTGTAATGTGCAGTGATTCCATGCCCTGACTTTGTTGTATTGTGAGATTCTACCCGTAAGTAGAATCTAACGGAAGAGGGGGGATATGTCAGGGTATGAGAATCACTGCGAATGATTGTTGTGAGATTGTTGTGAGATTGTTGTGAGATTGTTGTGAACCAGTGTTGGAGTCGGGTCAAGGCGTTGTTGACGGGTATGAACTCCTATCACGGGAATAATGTCTAGTGATGTCTGAGTGAACTTCTGGTCACACGGGATATGTCGGGGACATGACCAGAGGACACGCCAGGGTCAGTTGAGACCAGTTGGGGGGTTTATAAGAGAGTAGTCGAGACGAGGGCAGGGAGTTGCAGAAAGCTGTGTAGTTCGCACAGTGTTGTGCGGTCAGACCGGTCAGGGTAGACCGGGGAGCTGCAGGGTTGCAGTAACACAGAGAGCTGAGGTTTAATGTCGCCCAGAAGCGGTTAGGTTCGGACCGAGGGGACTTAAACGCTTTGTGTATTTACGTAGAGCTGTAAGAGGACTTGAGCATGGGCCCAGGATGGTCGAGTCGGACCGAGGGCATGCTCGAATATTAAGCCATTTGTAGATAGATGTATTTGATGTCTAGGCGGGACCGCCAGTTTATACAATTGTACATAGCAGAATAAACAGTGATTTGTACCCGAAATCTTGTGTCATCTCTTGTGTGTATGCAGCGGAGAGCAAGCAATAATCCAACAACGAATGAGACCTTAACAGTAACAACAAAGACGTCATTTCAGGTCATTGTTACAACAAAGACGTCATTTCAGGTCAGTGTTACAACAAAGATGTCATTTCAGGTCAGTGTTACAACAAAGACGTCATTTCAGGTCAGTGTTACAACAAAGACATCATTTCAGTTCAGTGTTACAACAAAGACGTCATTTCAGGTCAGTGTTACAACAAAGACGTCATTTCAGGTCAGTGTTACAACAAAGACGTCATTTCAGGACAGTGTTACAACAAAGACGTCATTTCAGGTCAGTGTTACAACAACGACATCATTTCAGGTCAAAGTAACAACAAAGACGTCATTTCAGGTCATTGTTACAACAAAGACGTCATTTCAGGTCAGTGTTACAACAAAGACGTCATTTCAGGTCAGTGTTACAACAAAGACGTCATTTCAGGTCAGTGTTACAACAAAGACGTCATTTCAGGTCAGTGTTACAACAAAGACGTCATTTCAGGTCAGTGTTACAACAAAGACATCATTTCAGGTCAGTGTTACAACAAAGACGTCATTTCAGGTCAGTGTTACAACAAAGACGTCATTTCAGGTCAGTGTTACAACAAAGACATCATTTCAGGTCAGTGTTACAACAAAGACATCATTTCAGGTCAGTGTTACAACAAAGACGTCATTTCAGGTCAGTGTTACAACAAAGACATCATTTCAGGTCAGTGTTACAACAAAGACGTCATTTCAGGTCAGTGTTACAACAAAGACATCATTTCAGGTCAGTGTTACAACAAAGACGTCATTTCAGATAATTGTTACAACAAAGACATCATTTCAGGTCAGTGTTACAACAAAGACGTCATTTCAGGTCAGTGTTACAACAAAGACATCATTTCAGGTCAGTGTTACAACAAAGACGTCATTTCAGGTCAGTGTTACAACAAAGACATCATTTCAGGTCAGTGTTACAACAAAGACGTCATTTCAGGTCGATGTTACAACAAAGACATCATTTCAGGTCAGTGTTACAACAAAGACATCATTTCAGGTCAGTGTTACAAAAAAGACATCATTTCAGGTCAGTGTTACAACAAAGACATCATTTCAGGTCAGTGTTACAACAAAGACGTCATTTCAGGTTAGTGTTACAACAAAGACATCATTTCAGGTCAGTGTTACAACAAAGACGTCATTTCAGGTCAGTGTTACAACAAAGACGTCATTTCAGGCCAGTGTTACAACAAAGACGTCATTTCAGGTCAGTGTTACAACAAAAGCGTCATTTCAGGTCAGTGTTACAACAAAAGCGTCATTTCAGGTCAGTGTTACAACAAAGACATCATTTCAGGTCAGTGTTACAACAAAGACGTCATTTCAGGTCAGTGTTACAACAAAGACGTCATTTCAGGTCAGTGTCACAACAAAGACGTCATTTCAGGTCAGTGTTACAACAAAGACGTCATTTCAGGTCAGTGTTACAACAAAGACGTCATTTCAGGTCAGTGTTACAACAAAGACGTCATTTCAGGTCAGTGTTACAACAAAGACGTCATTTCAGGTCAGTGTTACAACAAAGACGTCATTTCAGGTCAGTGTTACATGAAAGACGTCATTTCAGGTCAGCGTTACAACAAAGACGTCATTTCAGGTCAGCGTTACAACAAAGACGTCATTTCAGGTCAGTGTTACAACAAAGACGTCATTTCATGTCAGTGTTACAACAAAGACGTCATTTCAGGTCAGTGTTACAACAAAGACGTCATTTCAGGTCAGTGTTACAACAAAGACGTCATTTCAGGTCAGTGTTACAACAAAGACGTCATTTCAGGTCAGCGTTACAACAAAGACGTCATTTCAGGTCAGCGTTACAACAAAGACATCATTTCAGGTCAGTGTTACAACAAAGACGTCATTTCAGGTCAGCGTTACAACAAAGACGTCATTTCAGGTCAGCGTTACAACAAAGACGTCATTTCAGGTCAGCGTTACAACAAAGACGTCATTTCAGGTCAGCGTTACAACAAAGACATCATTTCAGGTCAGCGTTACAACAAAGACGTCATTTCAGGTCAGCGTTACAACAAAGACGTCATTTCAGTTCAGTGTTACAACAAAGACGTCATTTCAGGTCAGCGTTACAACAAAGACGTCATTTCAGGTCAGCGTTACAACAAAGACGTCATTTCAGGTCAGCGTTACAACAAAGACGTCATTTCAGGTCAGCGTTACAACAAAGACGTCATTTCAGGTCAGCGTTACAACAAAGACGTCATTTCAGGTCAGCGTTACAACAAAGACATCATTTCAGGTCAGCGTTACAACAAAGACGTCATTTCAGGTCAGCGTTACAACAAAGACGTCATTTCAGGTCAGCGTTACAACAAAGACGTCATTTCAGGTCAGCGTTACAACAAAGACGTTATTTCAGGTCAGCGTTACAACAAAGACATCATTTCACATCAGCTGCGTTAACTCCAACCAATCAAGAGGCTTTGTGTGTTTGGTGGTGGAGGTGGGGGGGTATTTGAATTGACCATTTAGATGTGGGTTTAAAAAAGAGGAAAACTGAGTCTCATGAGTGAGATTATAGCTTTGGATAAAATTAGTAATATGACGTCATCTGCTTCCAGCACTAACATACAACTAGTAATCATCTACTAACCCTATAAATATTTTTTTTTAAAAACAGTTACATTAATTTATGCGATAACTTATTCAATCATTCTTGATTTTTAATTTGCTAGTAACTTTAGGGAGCATTCTACGGTATGGCCAAAGAAACCGAAGATTTCCGGACATAATTTATGGGTTGATCAAACATTTGTTTTTCAGCGACACAACTCGTATTTTCAACGAATTGTAAACCAAGTTTTCTTTGTAGTAGAGATGGTGACATAGTGGTGCACTGAGATTCTATCACCATACGAAACCTGAGATATCGACGCAATGTTTTAGAGACCCCGTTTAATAAATATTTATTTTAATATATAAGATAAAACAGCGGCGTAGCGTGGGTATGTGCCGCCCGGGGCAAACCGCAAATTTGCCGCCCCATCCCCCCCCCTGAAAAAAATGTTAATGCTATAAGATCCGTCCATAGATGACGTCACGCACCTATATTTGTGACGATGTGTGACGAGGGGGAGGAGGGTAGCCTAAGAATTGTGACTCCACGTGAAAACACGTTACTTTAAATCAAAGTTCAACTTAAATATTCTATTTCTTCTTATTTTTTTATTTTTTTGACGTTTTACATGGATTCATGCGTGTTACGATATTATTGTGCAGTCTTACACTAAATCAGTTTTTCTCAAATAGTGGGGCGGGGGGGGCACGAGGCTCCGTAAAGGGGGCACGTTTAACCGTTATGCAGAGGTGTACTTATAACAATTTTATAGACAAATGATACTATTTAAAGTCACGCTGGGGGGGGGGCGCGAAATGTTTTCTTTCTTCCTAAGGGGCATGACAGAAAATAAAATGAGAAACACTTTACTAAATACATACTAAAATGACAATAAATTGATTTGAAATATGCTCATTTTCAAATAAAAAATATTGCTTTTAGGGGATGGGTCACAGCTTTGTGATGTCATATTGGAGGGGAATTCTAAGTTTTTGTAACGAAGTGTGACGAGGGGGTGGTAGGGTTAAAAATCGCGAGACGTCATTTATGGACGGCCCCCACCAAAGTACCAGGCAGTCTTCATTAGAAAATAAAAATAAGGACACAATACATTTTTGTGTTATAAATGTTCAAAGTCCAGTATATTAGCTGGTGTATGCAAATCGTATCTGTTTTCTAAATTCGATATAACTGCCAAAAACCCACATGAATTTCTACAGTAATCTCATGTTATTTTTATGAAGAGAAAAACTTTCCGCATGCAATTTTATTTAATGTCAAAACATCCCTTAGTATTCAATTAATTTCTCTATTAGAAGCCTCTGTTGAACACTACAAGTTTGTAAATAATTTCGGGCATCTTTGATATCAATTATAAATTAGAAAATAAAAAGATTTCATTGTAGCTATCAAAGTTCATGCGTCTGTTCGTGTGTTGAGCCTATAGCTTTAAATATAACCTCAAAATGTATACCATAGTATATTCATTATTTTGTATCCCGAATTCTGTTTAATGCATTGCTTGTAGAAGCAATTTGATATTCCAAACGAAGTATGGACATGGAAAGGAATGCGTAACAACGTTCTAGTGTACTAAAGCAGTTAGAGTTAGAGAGTTCGTTTCAGTAGGAGTTTGATGTAAACAAAATTGGTTAAATGAACTTTTTGTGTGAGATTTGACATTGATATTTAATTTTTTACGTTTTTTTTTAACTCCTGCATACTTTTCAGCCATGATGAAATATTAACACACGTTGGGCATCTGCAATTTAATATTTTAAGATCATCATTTATTTAAAATCTTTTTAGAAATGTTGTTTTGTTATATATTAATATTTTTTTCTTTTTATCAAATCTATGATTCTTTCCAATTGCAAAAAAACATTGGTAATGTTGAGCACTTGTTCAGGAGTGGCTACTTTTGTGTTTGTGTGTGTCAAGTTTTAATTCCATTAGATAAACAATTGTATTCATCATTTTTATTTATTCCACACAAAAAAGACATTAACGTTAAAATAATTTTGCTTTGAAAGAAAAGACCATATAACTAGACCATATAACTAGACCATATAACTAGACCATATAACTAGACCATATAACTAGACCATATAACTAGACCATATAACTAGACCATATAACTAGACCATATAACTAGACCATATAACTAGACCATATAACTAGACCATATAACTAGACCATATAACTAGACCATATAACTAGACCATATAACTAGACCATATAACTAGACCATATAACTAGACCATATAACTACGCCAACAACTTTGTTCCAGTAGTTTACCTACGTTAATATATTATATTAAATGTACCAGCACATAATTGTCATGTTGGTACTCTACTTCTGCTCCAATGTTTTTCAACTCAGTAGCATTAGTTTAATAAGTCTTTGGACTAATAAAAGAATATGAGTTTGAAATATTGACATTAGAAAAGTCTACGCATTTTAATATAGTTTCTTCCTTTAAAAAAAAAGAAGTATCTTGTTTTGTATTTTATTTTGTTAAACTTTATTTTAACGCTTTTTATTTTTAGAAGCTAATTAACAATGAGGAATTTGCAAACAATGTGCCGCTCGGAGAATTCGATTCGCTCATGTTTCAAATTGATAGGGTACAGTAAGATTTGCTTTTACAACGGCAAATTTTAAGAACCAATTAAGTTCTTACCACATCAGGCTCTGGTTTTTCAGAACAGTAGCATTAGTATCAGAAGAATTTAGGAAGTTCTGTCAGTTGAAACGTTCACATGCTTGATGATATTTCCTTTATTTCTTTTATTAATTTCTTATTTGGCTGTTATTTTATTTCGATTAAAAGCTCCACTTTCTTATAAAATTTTCATTGTTGTAAATTCTATATAAAAACTGCTATGAATTTGCCGCCCCTGTCAAAATGCCGCCCGGGGCAGTCGCCCCCCCTGCCCCCCCTTCGCTACGCCATTGAGATGAAATCAATACTTATAATTATTAGTGTAATAGAAGGCTATTGAATGTATTGAAAAAAAGGTACTTTGCTTCTTTATAAATGTTTAATTTTTATATTGACTTTTTGTTCTGATTCTTAATATTGTAAATATATTTAAAAATTAAATCGACATTTTATCATATGCACTCGAATAAAAAAAATTAAAATAATAAATATTACAAATTGTTACTAAATGTAGTGATTGAAAACTGTTAACGTCAGTAAAAAAATTGTAAATCTTTCAACGTTCGCTACAGCTGAAAATGTAATCGTAAATTGTCCAATTACACATGTTCATGTCAGGTTGGTCTACAACACAAGATATCAATACTGTCTATCTAAGCTGCCTTCTTCCCTTTGTAAATGAACGCTTCTTGACATCGTTCTGTCTTTTTCCTGTTATTTTACTTCATGAGTCTTTTCGATTTCTTGTATCTGACTTCTCGGAAATAGATTTCTTGTTTGATCTGTCAGAAAATTCCGACAACCGCGCCTTATCGTATTTCTCAGATACATCTGAGATCAGTTTATTATCTGACTTTTCGTCCTTCTGTATTCTCTTGTCGGACTTTTCGGAAGCATCTGAACTCCTTTTCTTGTCAGACTTTTCGGAAGCATCTGAACTCCTTTTCTTGTCAGACTTTTCGGAAGCATCTGAACTCCTTTTCTTGTCAGACTTTTCGGGTCCATCTGAAATCCTTTTCTTGTCAGACTTTTCGGAACCATCCGAAATCCTTTTCTTGTCAGACTTTTCAGAAGTATCTGAAATCCTTTTCTTGTCGGACTTTTCAGAATTATCTAAAATTCTTCTCTTATCCGACTTTTTCGAAATTCGTTCCGACTTGTCTGACGGCTCTGATAGTCTGTCCTCATCGAGCTTCTCAGATCCGCCTTTTTTGTCTCCCTTGTGATTTGTTCCTGGTTGCCCCTTTTTGTCTCCCTTCTGAGGTGTCCCCGGCTGCTCTTTCTTGCCCGACTTGCCAGAGCTCGATGAGCTTGTCTTAGACATTTCAGTGTCTGTCTTCTTCTTGGTCTGGTCGTCTGACGTCAACATATGTCTGTCCCCCGAGCGGTCGGATTTGACGCTGCCGCTGCCGCTGCCGTCTGTGACGTGGCTTGCGTTGGATTCCTTCTTGTGAGACTTCTTCCTTGCGACCGATGACCTTCGTGACGCACCAGGCGAGACGTCCACCCCATCCCTTGCAAACGAGAGCCGATTGAGGGCGTACTCGGGCGTTTCGGCGCTGGCCACTGTACTGTGACGTGGTTTGTCGGAGCCGGAGTGAGATAAAGTTTTTCTCCGGGTTCTCTGTGAAGCTGCCTTGCCGATGAGAACTTGCTGGATGTTGGGGTCAATGGGATCAAAGATGAGGTCAGAGGTGTCAACGATTTTGTCGTATTCACGTGCTAGCCTCAGGCCAGTCAGCTCAATACCTGGACAGAGAACAGAGGCAAAGACCATGTCAGAGTAAGAAACAGAGACAGAGCCATGGACAGTCAGAGACAGAGTCATATACAGAGTCAGAGACAGTCTGAGACAGAGACATAATAAGAGTCACAGAGTCAGACTCAGAGACAATGTCAGAGACAGAGTCATAGACAGAGTCAGGGATATAGCAATAGTCAGAGACAGTCAGAGACAGAGTCCGAGTCAGATACAGAGTCAGAGCTAGAGACAGAGTCAGAGACAGAGACATTATCAGAGTCAGAGACAGTCAGAGACAGAGTCAGAGTAAGTTTGCTCTTAGCTACTTATTTGTATTATCTTACATTTATCTCTGATAGCTATTTATCTGTATTATCTTATGTATATCTCTGATAGCTACTTATCTTAATTACCTTACGTTAATCTCAGATGGCTACTTATCTTAATATCTTACGTTTATCTCCGATAGCTACTTATTTTTATTATCTTACGTTTATCTCTGATTGCCTTTTTCTTGAGCCACAAATCATCTCGAGACTTAGCCATTTCTAGCGGAGAGAAATATGATCAATAAATATTTATAGGAAACAATGTTGTAACAAACTTAACCTCCAGGCACAAAATCACTTTGGTAATGTAATCATTTTACTTTTAATTAGTTACAATGATGTTGAATTTTAGATAAAAATGTTGAAAGAAAAGCTTTTAAAAAGTAATTTCTTGAACTTACTGAGCTGCGACGGGGTGGAATCGGTAACTCTCGGCTCATCACCGCCATCACTCACTGCAAGGAATAAAAAAAATGTCAGTGCAAGAAACCTATTCATAGTTACAGAAAACAGTTTCATGTTGTAAAATTTTGTTTATAGTCATGAAGTACACATTTATGTTAAGATAAAAAGGGTTTATAATCATAGAAAAAACTTTTAAATTGTCACAGAAAACAGATGTAATTTAAACCTCCATAAAACAATTCATGGTCATAGAAAACATTTTTATTTTGTCATAAAACCTGCTAATAGTAACAGAATAATGACTAGTGTATTTGTAACTACGTTAAACGTTTCTTTCTCATTCTGCCAGATAATGTATATTTTAGTGGCTTCTCATTCTAGCATTTCTGTTCCCTAAGTCTGTATATTTCTCTTCAATTTTATTGTGATTTTTGTCGTGAGACCCCACGACCCCCACGAAGACGACACTGGCACCACACGACCCCCACTAAGACACCACTGGCACCACATGACCCCCACAAACACACCACTGACAACACACGACCCCAACAATAAAACCACTCGAACACACGAATGCGACCGTCCAACTTACTTGTCTCTGTCCCAACTTTCTCCAGCTTGAAGACGACTTGAGACTTTTTCACACCAACCGGCTCTTGCTGCTTCTCTTTGGGAGAAATCAACTTGGCCCCGCGCCACCTCTCCGCCATGACCCGCCACTTCCAGTTGGTCTGCGTCGATCTGTCTGTCTTGGGGAGTCTCACCAGCTGCTTGGCCAGCACCGCCCCGAGGGTGTCAGAAATATCCTTGGATTTGCGTTTTTCTTCAGGGGGGGGGGAGAGATTAACATTTATTCCAATTGTATATTCACACATTTAAAACGGCCTACTACACATCCGACTTGGAATACAATGTTGGTATTTTTCTTTTTGTTTTATTTTTTTTTATAAATTAGTAAATGTTAGTCTAGACAAACATGTACAGGTAGTGCAATAGAAGAAACCCTAACACCATCATAAGCATCAACATTAATAAGAGAATAAAAGAATGTTTCCTCTATAGCGTTAATACAAATCACGCTAAACAAGCACGCGCGTTGCGCTTTGATGTTATCATACTATTTCAAATAAAAATAGGTCTTTAAATGATAAAAAAATTGATTTTTGTTTTAACATTCTTTAACAAATTTCCAAAGTCAGTTACAAAATTTTGGTGTCTCCGATTCAAAAGGGCGTTCCCCAAAGGACTTTCTCCTGTGTCCATCCACACTGGGAATTTTCGAAAAGTGTGCGTAGAAAATCGCATCCTCTTTAGAGATGTTAATTCCTTCAAACAATAAGGCGCTGATACGTTCATACATCTATAAGAGAGTGAACGAATCTTATGGTCTTTTCTTTTAGCGATAGTTAGCAGTTGTAGATCCTTAAGTAAGTAAAGGTAAAAGTTCCCGTTTCAGACCATTGGCCTATAGGGCAAGTGAAGCAGCGTTCACAAGTTTCAATACGAGGGGATTGTGTGGCTAGCTCAATGCCCAGCCGCCTTTATTTCCCCAACTGATGTAACTAAACTAAAGGACATTTCTTTTATCGATTGTAACATTCATGTTTTTAGTTACCCTAGAACAGTGATGGCGAACACTTTTGGGCCGCGTGAGCAACATTCCACCAAAACCCACTTATTTATATAACAAAGTGCCAACTCTACCCATGAAACCAGAAAATGGGAGTTTGGCTGGGCTGGTTTGTTTAAGGAAGTAATATTTTAGTCGCGTGCCGGCTGATGAGGCTCTGCGTGCCGACTGTGGCACGCGTGCCATAGGTTCGCCATCACTGCCCTAGAATATATACCACATTAGCTAAAGCAAAGATTACGGTGCTCTCATCTATTTACATTGTTGATATGGCAGAGCGTAGCGTACTTCCGGGAATGGAATTATGTATTCCTGCGACTCTAATTTATATTGAGGAAGGGAAGAGAACATTGTATTCTTCCGTTAATGATTAGACTAGTGCAAGACCGGCATTAAACAAGTAGGCGAGGGCCGCAGGCACGAGCGCAGGGGCTAAATGAAGCTATCCGGCGCATAATCTAGTTTTTGTTTCAATGGTTATGATTCAGCAATAGAATTATTTATAATTTAAATAATTTTTAGGCACTACTTTTGTCGCTATCTTTGTCACGTGTTGACAACAAAGATGGCGGCAAAAGTAACCTAGAAAAGGGGGCACCGCTCTCTTTGCTTTTACCACATTATCTTTGATTCATTCCTCTAAATAGAATCAATTCTACTTACTCGTTGAGTCATTACTCTAGATATAATGAACTATACTTAATTGTTGAGTAATTACTCTAGATAGAATCAACTGTACTTAATTGTTGAGTCATTACTACTCTAGATAGAATCAACTGTACTTAATTGTTGAGTCATTACTACTCTAGATAGAATCAACTGTACTTAATTGTTGAGTCATTACTACTCTAGATAGAATCAACTATACTTAATTGTTGAGTCATTACTACTCTAGATAGAATCAACTATACTTAATTGTTGAGTCATTACTACTCTAGATAGAATCAACTATACTTAATTGTTGAGTCATTACCACTCTAGATAGAATCAACTCTACTTAATTGTTGAGTCATTACTCTAGATAGAATCAACTGTACTTAATTGTTGAGTCATTACTACTCTAGATAGAATCAACTGTACTTAATTGTTGAGTCATTACTACTCTAGATAGAATCAACTGTACTTAATTGTTGAGTCATTGCTACTCTAGATAGAATCAACTATACTTAATTGTTGAGTCATTACTACTCTAGATAGAATCAACTATACTTAATTGTTGAGTCATTACTACTCTAGATAGAATCAACTGTACTTAATTGTTGAGTCATTACTACTCTAGATAGAATCAACTGTACTTACTTGATGTGTCGTTACTCTAGATAGAATCAACTGTACTTACTTGACGTGTCGTTACCCTAGATAGAATCAACTGTACTTACTTGATGAGTCGTTCCTCTAGATAGAATCAACTGTACTTACTTGATGTGTCGTTACTCTAAATAGAATCAACTGTACTTACTTGATGTGTCGTTACCCTAGATAGAATCAACTGTACTTAATTGTTGAGTCATTATTCTAGATAGAATCAACTGTACTTAATTGTTGATTCACTACTCTAGATAGAATCAACTCTACTTAATTGTTGTGTCATTACTCTGGATAGAATCAACTGTACTTAATTGTTGAGTCATTACTACTCTAGATAGAATCAACTGTACTTAATTGTTGAGTCATTACTACTCTAGATAGAATCAACTGTACTTAATTGTTGAGTCATTACTACTCTAGATAGAATCAACTGTACTTAATTGTTGAGTCATTACTACTCTAGACAGAATCAACTGTACTTAATTGTTGAGTCATTACTACTCTAGATAGAATCAACTGTACTTAATTGTTGAGTCATTACTACTCTAGATAGAATCAACTGTAATTAATTGTTGAGTCATTACTCTAGATAGAATCAACTCTACTTAATTTTTGAGTCATTACTACTCTAGATAGAATCAACTGTACTTAATTGTTGAGTCATTACTCTAGATAGAATCAACTCTACTTAATTGTTGAGTCATTACTACTCTAGATAGAATCAACTGTACTTAATTGTTGAGTCATTACTACTCTAGATAGAATCAACTGTATTTACTTGATGTGTCGTTACTCTAGATAGAATCAACTGTACTTACTTGATGTTTCGTTACTCTAGATAGAATCAACTGTACTTAATTGTTGAGTCATTACTCTAGATAGAATCAACTGTACTTAATTGTTGAGTCATTACTCTAGATAGAATCAACTGTACTTAATTGTTGAGTCATTACTCTAGATAGAATCAACTCTACTTAATTGTTGAGTCATTACTCTAGATAGAATCAACTCTACTTAATTGTTGAGTCATTACTCTAGATAGAATCAACTGTACTTAATTGTTGAGTCATTACTTCTCTAGATAGAATCAACTGTACTTAATTGTTGAGTCATTACTACTCAAGATAGAATCAACTGTACTTAATTGTTGACACATTATTCTGGATAGAATCAACTCTACTTAATTGTTGAGTCATTACTACTCTAGATAGAATCAACTGTACTTAATTGTTGAGTCATTACTACTCTAGATAGAATCAACTATACTTAATTGATGAGTCATTACTACTCTAGATAGAATCAACTATACTTAATTGTTGAGTCATTACTACTCTAGATAGAATCAACTATACTTAATTGTTGAGTCATTACCACTCTAGATAGAATCAACGCTACTTAATTGTTGAGTCATTACTCTAGATAGAATCAACTGTACTTAATTGTTGAGTCATTACTACTCTAGATAGAATCAACTGTACTTCATTGTTGAGTCATTACTACTCTAGATAGAATCAACTGTACTTAATTGTTGAGTCATTACTCTAGATAGAATCAACTGTACTTAATTGTTGAGTCATTACTACTCTAGATAGAATCAACTGTACTTAATTGTTGAGTCATTACTCTGGATAGAATCAACTCTACTTAATTGTTGAGTCATTACTCTATATAGAATCAACTGTACTTAATTGTTGAGTCATTACTACTCTAGATAGAATCAACTGTACTTAATTGTTGAGTATTAGTACTCTAGATAAAATCAACTGTACTTAATTGTGGAGTCATTACTACTCTAGATAGAATCAACTGTACTTAATTGTTGAGTCATTACTCTAGATAGAATCAACTGTACTTAATTGTTGAGTCATTACTCTAGATAGAATCAACTGTACTTAATTGTTGAGTCATTACTCTAGATAGAATCAACTGTACTTAATTGTTGAGTCATTACTACTCTAGATAGAATCAACTGTACTTAATTGTTGAGTCATTACTCTGGATAGAATCAACTCTACTTAATTGTTGAGTCATTACTCTAGATAGAATCAACTGTACTTAATTGTTGAGTCATTACTACTCTAGATAGAATCAACTGTACTTAATTGTTGAGTATTAGTACTCTAGATAAAAATCAACTGTACTTAATTGTTGAGTCATTACTACTCTAGATAGAATCAACTGTACTTAATTATTGAGTTATTACTCTAGATAGAATCAACTCTACTTAATTGTTGAGTCATTACTCTAGATAGAATCAACTGTACTTAATTGTTGAGTCATTACTACTCTAGATAGAATCAACTGTACTTAATTGTTGAGTCATTACTCTAGATAGAATCAACTGTACTTAATTGTTGAGTCATTACTCTAGATAGAATCAACTGTACTTAATTGTTGAGTCATTACTACTCTAGATAGAATCAACTGTACTTAATTGTTGAGTCATTACTACTCTAGATAGAATCAACTGTACTTAATTGTTGAGTCATTACTACTCTAGATAGAATCAACTGTACTTAATTGTTGAGTCATTACTACTTTAGATAGAATCAACTGTACTTAATTGTTGAGTCATTACTCTAGATAGAAACAACTGTACTTAATTGTTGAGTCATTACTACTCTAGATAGAATCAACTGTACTTAATTGTTGAGTCATTACTCTAGATAGAATCAACTGTACTTAATTATTGAGTCATTACTCTAGATAGAATCAACTGTACTTAATTGTTGAGTCATTACGTTAGATAGAATCAACTGTACTTAATTGTTGAGTCATTACTCTAGATAGAATCAACTGTACTTACTCGTTGAGTCATTACTCTAGATAGAATCAACTGTACTTAATTGTTGAGTCATTACTATAGAAAGAATCAACTGTACTTAATTGTTAAGTCATTACTACTCTAGATAGAATCAACTGTAGTTAATTGTTGAGTCATTACTCTAGATATAATCAACTGTACTTAATTGTTGAGTCATTACTACTCTAGATAGAATCAACTGTACTTAATTGTTGAGTCATTACTACTTTAGATAGAATCAACTGTACTTAATTGTTGAGTCATTACTCTAGATAGAATCAACTGTACTTAATTGTTGAGTCATTTCTACTCTAGATAGAATCAACTGTACTTAATTGTTGAGTCATTACTCTAGATAGAATCAACTGTACTTAATTATTGAGTCATTACTCTAGATAGAATCAACTGTACTTAATGTTGAGTCATTACGTTAGATAGAATCAACTGTACTTAATTGTTGAGTCATTACTCTAGATATAATCAACTGTACTTACTCGTTGAGTCATTACTCTAGATAGAATCAACTGTACTTAATTGTTGAGTCATTACTATAGATAGAATCAACTGTACTTAATTGTTAAGTCATTACTACTCTAGATAGAATCAACTGTAGTTAATTGTTGAGTCATTACTCTAGATATAATCAACTGTACTTAATTGTTGAGTCATTACTACTCTAGATAGAATCAACTGTACTTAATTGTTGAGTCATTACTCTAGATAGAATCAACTGTACTTAATTGTTGAGTCATTACTACTCTAGATAGAATCAACTGTACTTAATTGTTGAGTCATTACTATAGATAGAATCAACTCTACTTAATTGTTGAGTCATTACTACTCTAGATAGAATCAACTGTACTTATTTGTTGAGTCATTACTATAGATAGAATCAACTGTACTTACTTGTTGAGTCATTACTATAGATAGAATCAACTGTACTTAATTGTTGAGTCATTACTACTCTAGATAGAATCAACTGTACTTAATTATTGAGTCATTACTACTCTAGATAGAATCAACTCTACTTAATTGTTGAGTAATAACTCTAGATAGAATCAACTGTACTTTATTGTTGAGTCATTACTCTAGATAGAATCAACTGTACTTAATTGTTGAGTCATTACTACTCTAGATAGAATCAACTGTACTTAATTGTTGAGTCATTACTACTCTAGATAGAATCAACTGTACGTAATTGTTGATTCATTACTACTCTAGATAGAATCAACTGTACTTATTTGATGTGTCATTACTCTAGATAGAATCACCTGTACTTACTTGATGTGTCGTTACTCTAGATAGAATCAACTATACTTACTCGTTGAGTCATTAATCTAGATAGAATCAACTGTACTTAATTGTTGAGTCATTACTACTCTAGATAGAATCAACTGTACTTAATTGTTGAGTCATAACTACTCTAGATAGAATCAACTGTTTACTCGTTGAGTAATTACTCAAGATAGAATCACCTGTACTTACTTGATGTGTCGTTACTCTAGATAGAATCAACTATACTTACTCGTTGAGTCATTAATCTAGATAGAATCAACTCTATTTAATTGTTGAGTCATTACTACTCTAGATAGAATCAACTGTACTTATTTGATGTGTCATTACTCTAGATAGTATCACCTGTACTTACTTGATGTGTCGTTACTCTAGATAGAATCAACTGTACTTACTCGTTGAGTCATTAATCTAGATAGAATCAACTGTACTTTATTGTTGAGTCATTACTCTAGATAGAATCAACTGTACTTAATTGTTGAGTCATTACTACTCTAGATAGAATCAACTGTACTTAATTGTTGAGTCATTACTACTCTAGATAGAATCAACTGTACTTAATTGTTGATTCATTACTACTCTAGATAGAATCAACTGTACTTATTTGATGTGTCATTACTCTAGATAGAATCACCTGTACTTACTTGATGTGTCGTTACTCTAGATAGAATCAACTGTACTTACTCGTTGAGTCATTAATCTAGATAGAATCAACTCTACTTAATTGTTGAGTAATTACTCTAGATAGAATCAACTGTACTTTATTGTTGAGTCATTACTCTAGATAGAATCAACTGTACTTAATTGTTGAGTAATTACTACTCTAGATAGAATCAACTGTACTTAATTGTTGAGTCATTACTACTCTAGATAGAATAAACTCTACTTAATTGTTGAGTAATTACTTTAGATAGAATCAACTGTTTTTAATTGTTGATTCATTACTACTCTAGATAGAATCAACTGTACTTACTTGATGTGTCGTTACTCTAGATAGAATCAACTGTACTTACTCGTTGAGTCATTAATCTAGATAGAATCAACTGTACTTAAAAGTTGAGTCATTACTACTCTAGATAGAATCAACTATACTTAATTGTTGAGTCATTACTACTCTAGATAGAATCAACTGTACTTACTCGTTGAGTCATTACTCTAGATAGAATCAACTGTACTTAATTGTTGAGTCATTACTACTCTAGATAGAATCAACTGTACTTAATTGTTGAGTCATTACTACTCTAGATAGAATCAACTGTACTTAATTGTTGATTCATTACTACTCTAGATAGAATCAACTGTACTTATTTGATGTGTCATTACTCTAGATAGTATCACCTGTACTTACTTGATGTCTCGTTACTCTAGATAGAATCAACTGTACTTACTCGTTGAGTCATTAATCTAGATAGAATCAACTCTATTTAATTGTTGAGTCATTACTACTCTAGATAGAATCAACTATACTTAATTGTTGAGTCATTACTACTCTAGATAGAATCAACTATACTTAATTGTTGAGTCATTACTACTCTAGATAGAATCAACTATACTTAATTGTTGAGTCATTACCACTCTAGATAGAATCAACTCTACTTAATTGTTGAGTCATTACTCTAGATAGAATCAACTGTACTTAATTGTTGAGTCATTACTACTCTAGATAGAATCAACTGTACTTAATTGTTGATTCATTACTACTCTAGATAGAATCAACTGTACTTATTTGATGTGTCATTACTCTAGATAGAATCACCTGTACTTACTTGATGTGTCGTTACTCTAGATAGAATCAACTGTACTTACTCGTTGAGTCATTAATCTAGATAGAATCAACTCTACTTAATTGTTGAGTAATTACTCTAGATAGAATCAACTGTACTTTATTGTTGAGTCATTACTCTAGATAGAATCAACAGTACTTAATTGTTGAGTAATTACTACTCTAGATAGAATCAACTGTACTTAATTGTTGAGTCATTACTACTCTAGATAGAATCAACTCTACTTAATTGTTGAGTAATTACTTTAGATAGAATCAACTGTACTTAATTGTTGATTCATTACTACTCTAGATAGAATCAACTGTACTTACTTGATGTGTCGTTACTCTAGATAGAATCAACTGTACTTACTCGTTGAGTCATTAATCTAGATAGAATCAACTGTACTTAATTGTTGAGTCATTACTACTCTAGATAGAATCAACTGTACTTAATTGTTGAGTCATATCTACTCTAGATAGAATCAACTGTACTTAATTGTTGAGTCATTACTACTCTAGATAGAATCACCTGTACTTACTCGTTGAGTAATTACTCTAGATAATATCAACTGTACTTAATAGTTGAGTCATTACTACTCTAGATAGAATCAACTATACTTAATTGTTGAGTCATTACTACTCTAGATAGAATCAACTGTACTTACTCGTTGAGTCATTACTCTAGATAGAATCAACTGTACTTAATTGTTGAGTCATTTCTCTAGATAGAATAAACTATACTTCATTGTTGAGTCATTACTACTCTAGATAGAATCAACTATACTTAATTGTTGAGTCATTACTACTCTAGATAGAATCAACTATATTTAATTGTTGAGTCATTACTCTAGATAGAATCAACTATACTTAATTGTTGAGTCATTACTACTCTAGATAGAATCAACTATATTTAATTGATGAGTCATTACCCTAGATAGAATCAACTATACGTAATTGTTGAGTCATTACTACTCTAGGTAGAATCAACTATATTTAATTGTTGAGTCATTACTCTAGATAGAATCAACTATACTTAATTGTTGAGTCATTACTTCTCTAGATAGAATCAACTGTACTTAATTGTTGAGTCATTACTCTAGATAGAATCAACTGTACTTAATTGTTGAGTCATTACTACTCTATATAGAATCAACTGTACTTACTCGTTAAGTCATTACTCTAGATAGAATCAACTGTACTTAATTGTTGAGTCATTACTCTAGATAGAATCAACTGTACTTAATTGTTGAGTCATTACTACTCTAGATAGAATCAACTGTACTTAATTATTGAGTCATTACTATAGATAGAATCAACTCTACTTAATTGTTGAGTCATTACTACTCTAGATAGAATCAACTGTACTTAATTGTTGAGTCATTACTACTCTAGATAGAATCAACTCTACTTAATTGTTGAGTAATTACTCTAGATAGAATCAACTGTACTTTATTGTTGAGTCATTACTCTAGATAGAATCAACTCTACTTAATTGTTGAGTCATTACTACTCTAGATAGAATCAACTCTACTTAATTGTTGAGTAATTACTCTAGATAGAATCAACTGTACTTAATTGTTGAGTCATTACTCTAGATAGAATCAACTGTACTTAATTGTTGAGTCATTACTACTCTAGATAGCATCAACTGTACTTACTTGTTGAGTCATTACTATAGATAGAATCAACTGTACTTAATTGTTGAGTCATTACTACTCTAGATAGAATCAACTGTACTTAATTGTTGAGTCATTACTATAGATAGAATCAACTGTACTTACTTGTTGAGTCATTACTATAGATAGAATCAACTGTACTTAATTGTTGAGTCATTACTACTCTAGATAGAATCAACTGTACTTAATTATTGAGTCATTACTACTCTAGATAGAATCAACTCTACTTAATTGTTCAGTAATTACTCTAGATAGAATCAATTGTACTTTATTGTTGAGTCATTACTCTAGATAGAATCAACTGTACTTAATTGTTGAGTCATTACTACTCTAGATAGAATCAACTGTACTTAATTGTTTAGTCATTACTACTCTAGATAGAATCAACTGTACTTAATTGTTGAGTCATTACTACTCTAGATAGAATCAACTCTACTTAATTGTTGAGTAATTACTCTAGATAGAATCACCTGTACTTACTTGATGTGTCGTTACTCTAGATAGAATCAACTATACTTACTCGTTGAGTCATTAATCTAGATAGAATCAACTGTACTTAATTGTTGAGTCATTACTACTCTAGATAGAATCAACTGTACTTAATTGTTGAGTCATAACTACTCTAGATAGAATCAACTGTTTACTCGTTGATTAATTACTCTAGATAGAATCACCTGTACTTACTTGATGTGTCGTTACTCTAGATAGAATCAACTGTACTTACTCGTTGAGTCATTAATCTAGATAGAATCAACTGTACTTTATTGTTGAGTCATTACTCTAGATAGAATCAACTGTACTTAATTGTTGAGTCATTACTACTCTAGATAGAATCAACTGTACTTAATTGTTGAGTCATTACTACTCTAGATAGAATCAACTGTACTTAATTGTTGATTCATTACTACTCTAGATAGAATCAACTGTACTTATTTGATGTGTCATTACTCTAGATAGAATCACCTGTACTTACTTGATGTGTCGTTACTCTAGATAGAATCAACTGTACTTACTCGTTGAGTCATTAATCTAGATAGAATCAACTCTACTTAATTGTTGAGTAATTACTCTAGATAGAATCAACTGTACTTTATTGTTGAGTCATTACTCTAGATAGAATCAACTGTACTTAATTGTTGAGTAATTACTACTCTAGATAGAATCAACTGTACTTAATTGTTGAGTCATTACTACTCTAGATAGAATAAACTCTACTTAATTGTTGAGTAATTACTTTAGATAGAATCAACTGTTTTTAATTGTTGATTCATTACTACTCTAGATAGAATCAACTGTACTTACTTGATGTGTCGTTACTCTAGATAGAATCAACTGTACTTACTCGTTGAGTCATTAATCTAGATAGAATCAACTGTACTTAATTGTTGAGTCATTACTACTCTAGATAGAATCAACTATACTTAATTGTTGAGTCATTACTACTCTAGATAGAATCAACTGTACTTACTCGTTGAGTCATTACTCTAGATAGAATCAACTGTACTTAATTGTTGAGTCATTACTACTCTAGATAGAATCAACTGTACTTAATTGTTGAATCATTACTACTCTAGATAGAATCAACTGTACTTAATTGTTGATTCATTACTACTCTAGATAGAATCAACTGTACTTATTTGATGTGTCATTACTCTAGATAGTATCACCTGTACTTACTTGATGTCTCGTTACTCTAGATAGAATCAACTGTACTTACTCGTTGAGTCATTAATCTAGATTGAATCAACTCTATTTAATTGTTGAGTCATTACTACTCTAGATAGAATCAACTATACTTAATTGTTGAGTCATTACTACTCTAGATAGAATCAACTATACTTAATTGTTGAGTCATTACTACTCTAGATAGAATCAACTATACTTAATTGTTGAGTCATTACCACTCTAGATAGAATCAACTCTACTTAATTGTTGAGTCATTACTCTAGATAGAATCAACTGTACTTAATTGTTGAGTCATTACTACTCTAGATAGAATCAACTGTACTTAATTGTTGAGTCATTACTACTCTAGATAGAATCAACTGTACTTAATTGTTGAGTCATTACTACTCTAGATAGAATCAACTCTACTTAATTGTTGAGTAATTACTCTAGATAGAATCAACTGTACTTTATTGTTGAGTCATTACTCTAGATAGAATCAACTGTACTTAATTGTTGAGTCATTACTACTCTAGATAGCATCAACTGTACTTACTTGTTGAGTCATTACTATAGATAGAATCAACTGTACTTAATTGTTGAGTCATTACTACTCTAGATAGAATCAACTGTACTTAATTGTTGAGTCATTACTATAGATAGAATCAACTGTACTTACTTGTTGAGTCATTACTATAGATAGAATCAACTGTACTTAATTGTTGAGTCATTACTACTCTAGATAGAATCAACTGTACTTAATTATTGAGTCATTACTACTCTAGATAGAATCAACTCTACTTAATTGTTCAGTAATTACTCTAGATAGAATCAATTGTACTTTATTGTTGAGTCATTACTCTAGATAGAATCAACTGTACTTAATTGTTGAGTCATTACTACTCTAGATAGAATCAACTGTACTTAATTGTTTAGTCATTACTACTCTAGATAGAATCAACTGTACTTAATTGTTGAGTCATTACTACTCTAGATAGAATCAACTCTACTTAATTGTTGAGTAATTACTCTAGATAGAATCACCTGTACTTACTTGATGTGTCGTTACTCTAGATAGAATCAACTATACTTACTCGTTGAGTCATTAATCTAGATAGAATCAACTGTACTTAATTGTTGAGTCATTACTACTCTAGATAGAATCAACTGTACTTAATTGTTGAGTCATAACTACTCTAGATAGAATCAACTGTTTACTCGTTGAGTAATTACTCTAGATAGAATCACCTGTACTTACTTGATGTGTCGTTACTCTAGATAGAATCAACTGTACTTACTCGTTGAGTCATTAATCTAGATAGAATCAACTGTACTTTATTGTTGAGTCATTACTCTAGATAGAATCAACTGTACTTAATTGTTGAGTCATTACTACTCTAGATAGAATCAACTGTACTTAATTGTTGAGTCATTACTACTCTAGATAGAATCAACTGTACTTAATTGTTGATTCATTACTACTCTAGATAGAATCAACTGTACTTATTTGATGTGTCATTACTCTAGATAGAATCACCTGTACTTACTTGATGTGTCGTTACTCTAGATAGAATCAACTGTACTTACTCGTTGAGTCATTAATCTAGATAGAATCAACTCTACTTAATTGTTGAGTAATTACTCTAGATAGAATCAACTGTACTTTATTGTTGAGTCATTACTCTAGATAGAATCAACTGTACTTAATTGTTGAGTAATTACTACTCTAGATAGAATCAACTGTACTTAATTGTTGAGTCATTACTACTCTAGATAGAATAAACTCTACTTAATTGTTGAGTAATTACTTTAGATAGAATCAACTGTTTTTAATTGTTGATTCATTACTACTCTAGATAGAATCAACTGTACTTACTTGATGTGTCGTTACTCTAGATAGAATCAACTGTACTTACTCGTTGAGTCATTAATCTAGATAGAATCAACTGTACTTAAAAGTTGAGTCATTACTACTCTAGATAGAATCAACTATACTTAATTGTTGAGTCATTACTACTCTAGATAGAATCAACTGTACTTACTCGTTGAGTCATTACTCTAGATAGAATCAACTGTACTTAATTGTTGAGTCATTACTACTCTAGATAGAATCAACTGTACTTAATTGTTGAATCATTACTACTCTAGATAGAATCAACTGTACTTAATTGTTGATTCATTACTACTCTAGATAGAATCAACTGTACTTATTTGATGTGTCATTACTCTAGATAGTATCACCTGTACTTACTTGATGTCTCGTTACTCTAGATAGAATCAACTGTACTTACTCGTTGAGTCATTAATCTAGATAGAATCAACTCTATTTAATTGTTGAGTCATTACTACTCTAGATAGAATCAACTATACTTAATTGTTGAGTCATTACTACTCTAGATAGAATCAACTATACTTAATTGTTGAGTCATTACTACTCTAGATAGAATCAACTATACTTAATTGTTGAGTCATTACCACTCTAGATAGAATCAACTCTACTTAATTGTTGAGTCATTACTCTAGATAGAATCAACTGTACTTAATTGTTGAGTCATTACTACTCTAGATAGAATCAACTGTACTTAATTGTTGAGTCATTACTACTCTAGATAGAATCAACTGTACTTAATTGTTGATTCATTACTACTCTAGATAGAATCAACTGTACTTATTTGATGTGTCATTACTCTAGATAGAATCACCTGTACTTACTTGATGTGTCGTTACTCTAGATAGAATCAACTGTACTTACTCGTTGAGTCATTAATCTAGATAGAATCAACTCTACTTAATTGTTGAGTAATTACTCTAGATAGAATCAACTGTACTTTATTGTTGAGTCATTACTCTAGATAGAATCAACAGTACTTAATTGTTGAGTAATTACTACTCTAGATAGAATCAACTGTACTTAATTGTTGAGTCATTACTACTCTAGATAGAATCAACTCTACTTAATTGTTGAGTAATTACTTTAGATATAATCAACTGTACTTAATTGTTGATTCATTACTACTCTAGATATAATCAACTGTACTTACTTGATGTGTCGTTACTCTAGATAGAATCAACTGTACTTACTCGTTGAGTCATTAATCTAGATAGAATCAACTGTACTTTATTGTTGAGTCATTACTACTCTAGATAGAATCAACTGTACTTAATTGTTGAGTCATATATACTCTAGATAGAATCAACTGTACTTAATTGTTGAGTCATTACTACTCTAGATAGAATCACCTGTACTTACTCGTTGAGTAATTACTCTAGATAATATCAACTGTACTTAATAGTTGAGTCATTACTACTCTAGATAGAATCAACTATACTTAATTGTTGAGTCATTAATACTCTAGATAGAATCAGCTGTACTTACTCGTTGAGTCATTACTCTAGATAGAATCAACTGTACTTAATTGTTGAGTCATTTCTCTAGACAGAATCAACTATACTTCATTGTTGAGTCATTACTACTCTAGATAGAATCAACTATACTTAATTGTTGAGTCATTACTACTCTAGATAGAATCAACTATATTTAATTGTTGAGTCATTACTCTAGATAGAATCAACTATACTTAATTGTTGAGTCATTACTACTCTAGATAGAATCAACTATATTTAATTGATGAGTCATTACCCTAGATAGAATCAACTATACGTAATTGTTGAGTCATTACTACTCTAGGTAGAATCAACTATATTTAATTGTTGAGTCATTACTCTAGATAGAATCAACTATACTTAATTGTTGAGTCATTACTTCTCTAGATAGAATCAACTGTACTTAATTGTTGAGTCATTACTCTAGATAGAATCAACTGTACTTAATTGTTGAGTCATTACTACTCTAGATAGAATCAACTGTACTTACTCGTTAAGTCATTACTCTAGATAGAATCAACTGTACTTAATTGTTGAGTCATTACTCTAGATAGAATCAACTGTACTTAATTGTTGAGTCATTACTACTCTAGATAGAATCAACTGTACTTAATTATTGAGTCATTACTATAGATAGAATCAACTCTACTTAATTGTTGAGTCATTACTACTCTAGATAGAATCAACTGTACTTAATTGTTGAGTCATTACTACTCTAGATAGAATCAACTCTACTTAATTGTTGAGTAATTACTCTAGATAGAATCAACTGTACTTTATTGTTGAGTCATTACTCTAGATAGAATCAACTCTACTTAATTGTTGAGTCATTACTACTCTAGATAGAATCAACTCTACTTAATTGTTGAGTAATTACTCTAGATAGAATCAACTGTACTTTAATTGTTGAGTCATTACTCTAGATAGAATCAACTGTACTTAATTGTTGAGTCATTACTACTCTAGATAGCATCAACTGTACTTACTTGTTGAGTCATTACTATAGATAGAATCAACTGTACTTAATTGTTGAGTCATTACTACTCTAGATAGAATCAACTGTACTTAATTGTTGAGTCATTACTATAGATAGAATCAACTGTACTTAATTGTTGAGTCATTACTACTCTAGATAGAATCAACTGTACTTAATTATTGAGTCATTACTACTCTAGATAGAATCAACTCTACTTAATTGTTCAGTAATTACTCTAGATAGAATCAACTGTACTTTATTGTTGAGTCATTACTCTAGATAGAATCAACTGTACTTAATTGTTGAGTCATTACTACTCTAGATAGAATCAACTGTACTTAATTGTTTAGTCATTACTACTCTAGATAGAATCAACTGTACTTAATTGTTGAGTCATTACTACTCTAGATAGAATCAACTCTACTTAATTGTTGAGTAATTACTCTAGATAGAATCAACTGTACTTTATTGTTGAGTCATTACTCTAGATAAAATCAACTGTACTTAATTGTTGAGTCATTACTACTCTAGATAGAATCAACTTTACTTAATTGTTGAGTCATTACTACTCTAGATAGAATCAACTGTACTTAATTGTTGAGTAATTACTCTAGATAGAATCAACTGTACTTAATTGTTGAGTCATTACTACTCTAGATAGAATCAACTGTACTTATTTGATGTGTCATTACTCTAGATAGAATCACCTGTACTTACTTGATGTGTCGTTACTCTAGATAGAATCAACTGTACTTACTCGTTGAGTCATTAATCTAGATAGAATCAACTGTACTTAATTGTTGCGTCATTACTACTCTAGATAGAATCAACTGTACTTAATTGTTGAGTCATTACTCTAGATAGAATCAACTCTACTTAATTGTTGAGTCATAACTACTCTAGATAGAATCAACTGTACTTACTCGTTGAGTCATTAATCTAGATAGAATCAACTGTACTTAATTGTTGCGTCATTACTACTCTAGATAGAATCAACTGTACTTAATTGTTGAGTCATTACTCTAGATAGAATCAACTATACTTAATTGTTGAGTCATTACTACTCTAGATAGAATCAACTGTACTTATTTGATGTGTCGTTACTCTAGATAGAATCATCTGTACTTACTTGATGTGTCGTTACTCTAGATAGAATCAACTGTACTTACTCGTTGAGTCATTACTCTAGATAGAATCAACTGTACTTAATTGTTGAGTCATTTCTCTAGATAGAATCAACTATACTTCATTGTTGAGTCATTACTACTCTAGATAGAATCAACTATACTTAATTGTTGAGTCATTACTACTCTAGATAGAATCAACTATACTTAATTGTTGAGTCATTACTCTAGATAGAATCAACTATACTTAATTGTTGAGTCATTACTACTCTAGATAGAATCAACTATATTTAATTGATGAGTCATTACTCCTAGATAGAATCAACTATACTTAATTGTTGAGTCATTACTACTCTAGATAGAATCAACTATATTTAATTGTTGAGTCATTACTCTAGATAGAATCAACTCTACTTAATTGTTCAGTAATTACTCTAGATAGAATCAACTGTACTTTATTGTTGAGTCATTACTCTAGATAGAATCAACTGTACTTAATTGTCGTGTCATTACTACTCTAGATAGAATCAACTGTACTTAATTGTTGAGTCATTACTACTCTAGATAGAATCAACTGTACTTAATTGTTGAGTCATTACTCTAGATAGAATCAACTCTACTTAATTGTTGAGTCATAACTACTCTAGATAGAATCAACTGTACTTAATTGTTGAGTCATTACTCTAGATAGAATCACCTGTACTTACTTGATGTTTCGTTACTCTAGATAGAATCAACTGTACTTACTCGTTGAGTCATTACTCTAGATATAATCAACTGTACTTACTCGTTGAGTCATTACTCTAGATAGAATCAACTGTACTTTATTGTTGAGTCATTACTCTAGATAGAATCAACTGTACTTAATTGTTGAGTCATTACTCTAGATAGAATCAACTGTACTTAATTGTTGAGTCATTACTCTAGATAGAATCAACTGTACTTAATTGTTGAGTCATTACTCTCGATAGAATCAACTGTACTTAATTGTTGAGTCATTTCTCTAGATAGAATCAACTATACTTCATTGTTGAGTCATTACTACTCTAGATAGAATCAACTATACTTAATTGTTGCGTCATTACTACTCTAGATAGAATCAACTATATTTAATTGTTGAGTCATTACTTTAGATAGAATCAACTATACTTAATTGTTGAGTCATTACTACTCTAGATAGAATCAACTCTACTTAATTGTTGAGTCTTTCTACTCTAGATAGAATCAACTGTACTTAATTGTTGAGTCATTACTCTAGATAGAATCAACTCTACTTAATTGTTGAGTCATAACTACTCTAGATAGAATCAACTGTACTTACTCGTTGAGTCATTACTCTAGATAGAATCAACTGTACTTAATTGTTGAGTCATTACTACTCTAGATAGAATCAACTGTACTTAATTGTTGAGTCATTACTCTAGATAGAATCAACTCTACTTAATTGTTGAGTCATAACTACTCTAGATAGAATCAACTCTACTTAATTGTTGAGTCATTACTCTAGATAGAATCAACTCTACTTAATTGTTGAGTCATTACTACTCTAGATAGAATCAACTGTACTTAATTGTTGAGTCATAACTACTCTAGATAGAATCAACTGTACTTAATTGTTGAGTCATAACTACTCTAGATAGAATCAACTGTACTTACTCGTTGAGTCATTACTCTAGATAGAATCAACTGTACTTAATTGTTGAGTCATTACTACTCTAGATAGAATCAACTATACTTAATTGTTGAGTCATTACTACTCTAGATAGAATCAACTGTACTTATTTGATGTGTCATTACTCTAGATAGAATCACCTGTACTTACTTGATGTGTCGTTACTCTAGATAGAATCAACTGTACTTAATTGTTGAGTCATTTCTCTAGATAGAATCAACTATACTTCATTGTTGAGTCATTACTACTCTAGATAGAATCAACTATACTTAATTGTTGAGTAATTACTACTCTAGATAGAATCAACTATACTTAATTGTTGAGTCATTACTCTAGATAGAATCAACTCTACTTAATTGTTGAGTCATTACTCTAGATATAATGAACTCTACTTAATTGTTGAGTCATTACTCTAGATAGAATCAACTGTACTTAATTGTTGAGTCATTACTCTAGATAGAATCAACTGTACTTAATTGTTGAGTCATTACTACTCTAGATAGAATCAACTCTACTTAATTTTTGAGTCATTACTACTCTAGATAGAATCAACTGTACTTACTTGATGTGTCGTTACTCTAGATAGAATCAACTGTACTTACTTGATGTGTCGTTACCCTAGATAGAATCAACTGTACTTACTTGATGAGTCGTTTCTCTAGATAGAATCAACTGTACTTACTTGATGTGTCGTTACTCTAGATAGAATCAACTGTACTTACTTGATGTGTCGTTACCCTAGATAGAATCAACTGTACTTACTTGATGAGTCGTTCCTCTGGATAGAATCAACCGTAATTACTTGATGTGTCGTTACTCTAGATAGAATCAACTCTACTTACTCGTTGAGTCATTACTCTAGATAGAATCAACTCTACTTACTCGTTGAGTCATTACTCTAGATAGAATCAACTCTACTTACTTGATGTGTCATTACTCTAGATAGAATCAACTCTACTTACTTGATGTGTCATTACTCTAGATAGAATCAACTCTACTTACTTGATGTGTCATTACTCTAGATAAAATCAACTCTAATTACTTGATGTGTCATTACTCTAGATAGAATCAACTCTACTTACTTGATGTGTCGTTCTCCCCTTGAATGATCTCTTTCAATAACTTCATTTCGGAGAAATTGCTTTTCGAAGATTTATTAGAAGCCATTTTATATTATAGAGACGTTAATTCAAATTGGGAGAATAAATGTCTCCAGTTATTGTCTTGTCAAAAACGTTGTTGTTAGTCGTTTCTTGTTTTCAATCGTACAGTTGTCTACTGCGTGACGTTACAGAGGGGAAAAGTGGAGACATAATTCAATTCAAACTAAATTGTGTACACCGCACTGTAAGAGACTTTCGCACCATATGAAAGCATTGAAGCTTGGTGCGCTACTGTATGTGATTTCTATTGAAAAATTAATTTGATAGTTTTGTCCATAGCTAGATTAATGGAAATAATTGAAAAAAGTTCACAATAATTTGTATTTTTTTTTAATTTTTTTTTGATATTTGTTAAATGATTGAAATTAAAATTTCTAGGTTTCATTTTTTACTTGTGTTTGTTGTATTTCATCTAACACATAGAGCAGAAATTTTCAACAAAAAAATATCTAAGCTTTTGAAGAGTATAATAATTTTAAGCTTAATCGATGTATGACAAATAAAATGTCCCAATTTCCTTTGTCTAAAATTATTTTTATAGTTGCTTAACCCAGTTACTTCCCTTTGACAGGATGTAGTTTTTCTTGCACTCCTCACAAAAGCGAAGAAATATTGTCAGGTATTTCAATCTACCCCTTATGAATAACTAGCAGACCCGTCATGCGTTGCAACGATCTCAGTAAAAAGGAATACATATAGATAAAGCAGAAATTACATAAAGGGTCACCGGGCCCATCAGTTTAACATATGACGTTCGAAAATCTGTTCATTTCAATCAATTTGATAACAAAAAACTGTATCTATATTTCTCAATATCGTGTAAAATTGAATGGGGAATACAATATTAAAAGTTTCTTTTAAAAAAAAATTTAGGGCCCCCAGCCCCGAGGAAATGGACATTAGGAGCTCAGTGCCCTAAAGTAAATTTAATATAGGCTCTGAAGTTTTTGTTTACTAAGTTTTGTCAAAATCCGTTATTTTTTCAATTATATAACACTTAATCTAATTTTTATATAGCTAATATAAGGGGGGAAAAGCATTAAGAGGCTCTCGGGCCCATTCGGTTTAAGATGTACATTTTTAAAACCTGTTCATTTAAATTCAGTTTCATCATGGATATATTTCTCAAGATTGTTAAAAACTGCGTGGGAAATACAATCTTAGAGTGTACCAAAACAAAAAAAAAGACATTTCGGGCCCCCGGCCCATTCGATGTAAGATATAAATTTCAGTATGCTGTTCATTTTAATTCAGTTTCATCATGGATATATTTCTCAAGTTAGTTAAAAATAGAATGGTAAATAATATCTCAAACATATTCGAAATAAAGACATTTGGGGCCCCCAGCCCTGAACAATTGGACATTAGAATTGCCTTTTTCCCTTTTTTTATTCAAATATGGGCAACAAAGTTTTTATATACAAAGTTTGGTTAAGATCCATTCATTTACTCAGTAGCTATCGCATAAACTAATTTTTATATAGCTCATATTAGCAAAAAATGACATTAAGGGCCCCAGGGCCCAATTAATGCAAGATGTCAAGTTGAAAACACCTGTTTATTTCAATTAATTTTATAGTGCATATATTTATCTATATTTATCAAGATCTTTAAACATTATCTTGTCTTATCTTATCTGTTTCAGACGCTCCTTCTATACAGAAGATTATTGCGTCCTACGCTTATCTATGGTTTGTGTTTAGTCCTGCATTTTTATTAGAGTTTTAAATGTTGATAAAGTGTTGGTTTTCCTGGATTCTTCAGGCAACCCATTCCACGCCCGAATTCCGGACGGGAAGAAGGAAAAACTTGTATGTGTTTGTTCTTGCATACGGAATAAGAAAGGTGTTTTTATCCTTATGTCTATCTGAGGGTTGTATTAAGTTATCTTTGTGTTGTATTTCTAAATTAGAATTAATTGCTTTATGTATGATTACTACTTTGCTCTTGGTTCTTCTATCCTCTAGTGTTTCAAGGTTTAATGATTTAACTAATGGTGTTATTCTTGTCAGTTTTGAATATTCTCCAGTAATGAATCTGGCAGCTCTTTTTGAATTTGTTCTAGTTTATCAATGTTTTCTTTGGTGGATGGGTCCCATACAGAAGATGCATATTCTAGTACAGGTCTCACCAAAGTGAGGTAGCATTTTAGTTTTATATCTCTATTACATTTGTTAAAGTTTCTTTTTATAAAGCCTAAGGTTTTGTTTGATTTTTTAATAACTTCATTGACATGGGGATTCCATGATAGTTTCTCATTTATTAAGACTCCTAAGTATTTTGCATCTTTAGTTTGGGTCAGTTCTTTTCCATGAATGTAATATTTTGAATTTATTTGTTTCTTTTTCTTTGTTACTCTTAACAGTTGACACTTTTCTGGGTGGAAAGACATACTCCAGTTAGTTTCCCATTTTATCAATTCATCTAAGTCTTTTTGTAAAATTTTGCTATCTTGTTCTGATTTAATTGTTCTATAGATTATACAATCATCAGCAAATAACCTAACTTTTGTACCTGTTGAGATGTTGTTGGGTAAATCATTTATATAAATTAAAAAGAGTAAGGGACCTAGCACAGTTCCTTGTGGAACTCCTGAGTTAACCTTTATTGGTGCAGATTTAGATCCATTAATTATTACAGTTTGCTCCCTGCCCAAAAGGAAGTCTTGGATCCAGTGATGTAAGGAACCTGAGATTCCAAAGTAGTTAAGTTTTTTAAGTAAACTAAGGTGGTGAACTTTGTCAAATGCTTTTGAGAAGTCTAGTAATATTGTATCTATTTGATCATTTTTGTCTAAGCCTTTTGATAGTTCATCTATTAAACCTATTAATTGTGTTTCACATGATCTGTTTTTTCTAAAGCCGTGTTGATGTGGGCATAGGGCATTATATTTGTCAAGGTGGTTAACTATTCTACTATATATTATGTGTTCTAGTAATTTACAGGTGATACTAGTAAGTGATACAGGCCTGTAATTACCAGGGTCTGATTTATCCCCTTTCTTAAAGAGTGGAGTTACGTTAGCTAATTTCCAATCCTGGGGCACTTTACCCTGGTTTAGAGAGGCTTGAAAGAGAACTACAAGGATTGGGGACAGTTCATTGCTTAGTTCTTTTAATAACCTTGCAGGCAAATCATCTGGGCCAGTAGCTTTGTTTATTTTTAAGTTTTTTAGGAGTGAATGTATACCTATCTCATCTACAGTTATGTTACCTATTTCCTCCATTTTATTTAAATTTATTAAAACTTCCTTGTCGCCTGAGGCAGAAAAAGATGATGCAAAATATGTGTTAAGGATATTAGCTTTAGTTTCATTATCATTATAGGTTTTATTATTTGAGCCTTTTAGTGTGGCTATTCCTGAAGGTTCCATTTTTTTAGATTTGATAAAGGACCATACGTTTTTATTGTTATCTTTGGTAATTACATTGTTTATATATTCATTTTGGAGGTTTCGACTAAGTTTTTGTGTCAAGTGTTTAATCTTTAAGTATTTTTTGTGTATCCTATATGAATAGGTAGCTTTATATTTCTTAAATAAGTTCTCTTTTTGTTTGCATAGCTTTTTCAATCTAGAATTGAACCAGCATTTGTTAATTTTATTTGATGTTAGTTTTGTTGGAACATTCTCATCCATTATAGTTTTTAGATTTGTTTTTATATCTTTCCAAATTTCTTCTACTGGGCTATTTGTGTTAAATTTACTTAGGAAAGTTTGTTGGAAGTTAGCCGCTGATTGGTGTAGTTTTATTGAATTACATTTATTCCAAAGATAGATTATTCTTCTAGGTATCTTATTAATTTTAGTTTTTATTGTATTGGTGACCCTAACAATATCATGGTCGGACAGTACTGGAATTATTTTATAGTCTAACACTAGTCCTGGTCTATTTGTTAGGAATAAATCTAGTGTTTTATTTTTCCTTGTTGCTGTTTTTACTATCTGTTCTAGGTTTATGTTGTTTATAGTGTCTAAAAAGTGTTCATTAATTTCTTTGTTAGTTTGGTGGTTATCAATTGTATAATTTTTCCAATTTATATCTGGAAGATTAAAGTCCCCCATAATCCATAGAACTGCATTTTTATTATTCTCTTTTATGAAAGTTAATTGACTACAAAGATTGTTCATGTATTCTAGGTTTGTATTCGGTGGTCAATATATACTGCCTGCAATAAGTGGAGATGAGTTTGGAGTAATTATTTTACAAAAAATAGACTCTATATTAAAATTAGGCTGTGTAGTAATTTCTTCAGCTATGATATTTGATTTAATTGCAGGTAGTACTCCTCCATAATTGTCTGGTCTGTCTTTCCTAAAAATATTATAATTGGTGTTTAAAATCTCAGAGTTATATATGTTGGGGTTCAACCAAGTTTCAGAACCAGCAATTATGTCTGGTTCTTCTGTTTTTATAAGTAGTTCTAAATCTGGAATTTTATTTTTTATGCTTTGGAAATTAACTATTAGTGTTTTGAGAATGTTTTGATTATTATTATTATTAGATTTTGTATGGGTTAGTGTTAGGTTTCATTTTATCTAGTGGTTTATTTATAAAAGGATTAGCCAAAACACTGTAAGGGTTTGTGGTGATAAGGTCCCTATAGTTAAATAAATCTGAACTGATTTGGGGCAATCCACAATGTATGCAGTGCCAAGATGCATATTTATTTCTTAGGCCTATTGCTATGTGCTTTGGTGTGTTAGTATGCAGGCATGCAATGTGGTACAGTTCATTGCAGGTGTCACACTGAAGGGTTCCTTGTTTGCTAGTGCATGCCTTAATACAAATTTGACATTTATATGATACTGGGCCTGGGTTAAGTTCTATGTCGCCTGAGAGGAGCAAAATTAAGATTAAGTGTTTTTGCCTATATCTACATTTTTTATGTTTCCATTGTTTGAATGAGATTTCCTTTATTGTGCTTAAGATAGAGGTGTAGTCAGTGTGCTTTGTGTTGTGGTGGTTTATTATTATTGATATATTACTCTGATTTTTAGGATGTTTGTTGGTTGATGTTAATGCCCTTAAAAGTAGTGTACTTATTACTAAGACTAAGATGAAAATTCTCATTTTCGGGTTAGTGTTATACTAGGTTTAAGTTTAAGGCTTACGACTATTACTAATTACTATTATTATTATTACTAGGGTCTGCCTTGAGCTGTACGCTGTTCCTAGCATACGTTTGCGACATTCAAACGTCTATCGAGTGCCAGAGCGCGATGTTCGCATACGACTTGGTTGTCTTGACGTCCGGTAAAGACGTAGCAAATTTGTAGCACAGACTACAGCGCGACCTCGATAAGATCAAAGCATACGCGAAAAAATGGAGACTCATAGTGAACACAGAAAAAAACGTCCACTCCATTTTCACAAATGGAAGGAATGCACTTAAACACGATGTTGTGCTTAACATCTGCGGGAAAAGGCTGAATTGGGACAAAACACCAACGTATCTGGGCGTGCGACTGGACCAGAAACTCCAAATGCACAATCATATACGTGAATTGCGAGCCAAAACCTCTGCTCAATTGTCCCTGGTGAAAAAAACTGGCTAGCACAAATTGGGGCGCTGACGCAAGAACGATGAGAGCTCTTTACCTCAGCAAATTGAGAAGTGCCATTGACTACAGCCTCCCCGTCCAGGCTTTTGCGAGCAGAACAGCGCTCGAAGACCTGGACAGAGTCCAAAACCAAGCTTTAAGACTGGTTTGCGGGGAATTACGTACCACACCCAACGCCGCGGTAGAAATATTGTCAAATGTTGAACCACTCATTAATACTTAAATGCTGAATAAATCTTAAACGTTTATGAAGAAAAACACTTTGGGCCCCCAGCCCCGAATAAATGGACATTAGGAAATTAGAGCCATATAGTATTTCAATATTAGCTAACAATTTTATATATACAAAGTTTGGTTAAGATCCATCAATTAACTTAATAGCTAACGCCAGTGGCGTAGCAGCGGGCTGGCATCGGGGCAGTTGCCAAGGGCGCCAGCTCAAAAGGGCGCCACTAAATCTCTAATTTTTTAAATTGCATTTAAATAAATACAGTGGAGCCTCTCTAAGTCGAACTCAAAAGTACCCGAAAAAATGACTTATTGAAATTTTGAGTTAATGAGATTGTGTAATTGGACAATGTAGATAATGAGAGGGCGGAGGAACAGCCATACTGGCTAGAAGGCTTGTCAGGAAAGAGAGACGATGTCTAATTTTTATATGAAAGGAAGCCAACTTGCTTTGACATGCCGACACAAGCCCTTGAGAGGAGATACCTTTCCTCCCCGCCCCCACTTTACTCCCTCCACAGTGGGATTGGGTGAGTAAGATTTTTCTTTTAAAAAAATGTCACAGCACGCAGCAAAGGGACGCGAATTAGTTCCTACTCCATTTTCTTGTCGTTTTCATTTTTTGTACTTGCAAGGGTCGCTTAATCCCTCGTGGAATGCACTAAGATAAGATTGTACGTCCATTTACGTGGCTCTACGGAACACGTGTTCTGAAATGTCACTCCAGAATAATAACCCAAACGCCTTGGAAAATTCGACTGAGAGAGATTGAAAGCCAAAAATCTCGGAGTTAAGGATATCTAAAATACAATAGTCTTATGGAATTTGGTCGGGAACTAACAATTAATTCGATACAGGGAGGTTTTCGACTTTATTAGGGAAGTTCGACTTAGCGAGGTCCGACTGTATTTCACTTTTATCCTCGATGACAAAAAAGTGAATAATTAATTATATTTAAATATATTTCATTTAAACTATTTTAATATTTTTATTATGTGTATGGCCTTTGCGGGGCTTATTATCATATGTAAATGTGATTTTACAGTCTTTCTTTTTAAAAATAAATCTTTCTATTCCCATCCCACTGTCGAGGGAGTAAAGTGGGAGAAGGGTGGGAAGGTGTCTCCTCTCATGGGCTTGTATCGGTATGTCAAAGCAAGTTGGCTCCTTTCATATGAAATATCACTGCCCCTCTTTCCTGTCGAGCCTACTAGCCGATATGGCTGTTCTCCCCCACCCCTTCTCAATATAAACATTGTCCTTGACTAATCTTTCCCTATTACGCCAGTTTCCCTAACTCGAAAACTCCGTAAGTCGATTTTTCCCCAGTTGAATTCGACTTAGAAAGGTCCGACTGTATTAGCAACACGCCAGCTAACGGAAGTGCTGAGCTGTAGTCGGTGGAGTGTTACTTAAAATTTACTTTTAATTGTGAGTTTCTATCGTTATGTATGAGATAATGAGTATGACACATTGACACTATTATTTTTATTTATAATACACGTTACTTCAAGTTTTGCTGTAGTCTTTAATAACGCAACATTATTCCGTTTTAATCACCAATTTATTTGGTATTATTTAGTAAATCATAAACTGCAAATTAGTATTGTTCCTGTCTTATACATTTTTATATTCAAGTTGTGTGACTGTCACTGTCAGACTACGTAATTATTGTCACAAATAAAATAAGAGAAATTCAATGATGTTTTCTAACAAATGAAAAAATCGCAAAGCTGAAACTTATCAATTTATCAAGGGCGCCCAAAATAAATTAGCCAAGGGCGCAAAAAACCTAGTTACGCCTCTGGCTAACGCTTAAAATAATTTTTATATAGATGATATAGGAAAAATTCATTTTATAGGCCCCCGGCGCCCCATGAGGGTTAAATTTTGCAAAGAAAGTTGCCAGTGACCATCCCAGGAGCGTACTCAAGTGTCTCCAAAAGTTTCATGGCGATCGGATGAATGGTCAGCTATAAAAGACATGCACACATACATACTTTGATTTTTTAAAATCCTTTATATTGTGGGGAACCTGGGTACTAGTGTGACGGTGGTCGGACACTTCGACCCCAGACGATTCGACCCCGGACGATTCGACCCTGCCAGTTCAATCACAGGACGTTTCGACGCCAGGACGTTTCAACCCCGATTGGTTCGACCACGGACGTTTCGACCCTAGGATGTTTCGACCCCGGACGTTTGGACCCTTTCGTTTCTACACTGTGAAATATTTTTTTATTTATTCTTTGTAACTTTATTACTATTATTATTTTTAATTAATTTTTGGTATATTATGAATTAAAAATTACAAACAGAATCTCCACTCCTATACCAAACACACTTATAAAGGACCTAATTTATTATTGGGTTTTAAAAATGTATATATTTAAGTCGTTCAAAGATTTTCAGTGTGATAACATAAATAAATGAACGTGTTTTTGTTTTGTTTTGTTTCTCAAGGTGTCCACATGCTGAACAACGCACCATGCAGGCGCTGAAACCATTACAAACTTGAGCCCTTTCATTCACTTCTTTCCCCCTAACCCTCGCAAGCGTACGGCGTGCTGTGGCGGTCACTGGGTCTAGCCATCGTAAGATGTCATTATGTAAGCCCCTGAAAAAATGTAAATAACAATGGCTTTATGTTGAGACAGGTCATACGGGCTCAGCAGTTTAAATATTATTATTGTCTGCTAGGCGGCAGCATTAAGTATTGACCTTTTTAAACTTTAAAATACTGACAACTTTGTACGTCTTATTAAAATCAGCATACCTGTGAGGGAGGTCTTCTGTTTATTGCTTCACTTCTTCAATTCTTGCTACTTCTCACTTAAACTAATTTCTACAGTCCAACTCTCTACAAGTCTCCACTTTCCCTAGTGGTCCGTCTCCCAGAGTCCCTTCTCTCGTCCCCTAGCCTGGCTCTCCTAGTTTCTCGTTCCTAGTTTCTCCCCTCTAATACCCCTCAGACTCCGCCCCTAAAATTCATCTCGTGTCCGGTACTTTGTCAAATCTGTCAGTCATAAATGACCACCCCTATAAGACGGGGGTGGAGCTGGTTTGACATAACCGTCTCTGGTGAGACCCCAACCACTTACCTACCCCCAACCAGACCACCTGCGCGTCTGGTCATCCTATCTACCATTGGGCATTTCACACCTCTGGTCTTCCTCACTCGGCTACCTCCTTGATTTCCCAATTCAAGCGAGGTAAAATTTTGTGCCAGAATGACACATTTCGCACCTCCAGTCCCGCGAACTCCCAGTCATGGTAAAAAGTCTGCTTCCGTTTCATGTTCCTGTCTTATCTCAAGACCCTCTTACCACCCTAGATCTAAGGGCCCGCCCGCACTCAGCTCCGCACTAGTTGCGGTCAGTCTTTGATCTCAGCTCCTGGCAGTCAATGCAAGTTGACCTAAATTCCTTACAATATTAACTCGTGGTGTCTGGTTGCTTGCTTGTTTGTTTGTCGAACAAACTTTGGATCGATTTTTAACCCATTTTCTCGTAAGCTAGCGAGTTGAAATTTTGCAGGCAATTTTGTGCCGACAATAAAAACAATGTATCAAAATTTTGCGGTGCATATTATACTGAACGAGCTTTTTAATACTTTCCTGTTGCGCGAATCGGTGCTTATTATATGGACGATAATTTTTAAAAATATATTCCCGATCGGTGCGCATTATATTAAACATGTTTTACGAGACAAAACTAAAATTTTGCATTTTTGGATCGTCGTGCGCTGCGTATTATAATGAACATTCTTTTAGTTATGTCTCGTCTTTAAAGGATTTATAGTCAAAAACTTGTTTTTACGGGTTTTTTAATTATATATATAGATATGTCACACAATTTTCATTCTTTGCGACTTTCATCCAAATAGATCAATGCTATTTAAAAACTCTTCGTAAGGACAAGAGGTTAGTTCCAGCCTTGTGCGTGAAGCCACTTAGCTCTGGCAATGACGTCATTGCTGTAGTCGTTTCCTGTGGTTCCAATGTCAAGGCCACCCCAAGTTTGAACGTTACTAACACCAGAGTTGTAAGCAGCGACAGCACCTGAAATATGGCATTGAGCATGACTTTAGGTAACAGTCTCTAAGTCATTAAATATGACTTTAGTTAACAGTCTCTAAGTCATTGATCATGAATTTAGTTAACATTCTTTAAGTCATTGAAAATGAATTTAAGTAACAATCTCTAAGTCATAAAATGACATTAGTAACAATCTCTAAGTCATGAAAAATGACTTCATTCAATTTTCTATAAGTGATTGATGAACATGACTTATGTTAATAGTCTCTAAGTCATGGAACTTGACATAAGTTAAAATTCTCTATGAAAAGTTCATTTCATTTGATACCAGTATTAATTTTTTTTTAAATATGGAGCATATATACCTAACTATCATGTCCTTGTAAAGTTCTCTGTCATATTTTACATAAAAATGTCAGAACTTTGTTTTAGGGTACTATACCTTGAAGTGCTTGATGTTGTGTCCAGCTGGGATGTTTGGCATGGACCTGGGTAAGTGGGGAAAAAAAAGTTAAATGAACGTTGTCAATGCATAAGTCCGGATAATATGTTACGTCAATGTTAATGTTAGAGTTAAGAATAAGGGTGGTGTTAGTGCCAAACTTAACTATAATTTAGGAAACCTTAATCAATATTTTCGTCCAAAATGATTATTAATATTTGATTATCGTACATATTTGTTGCGCTCCTTTATACAGAATATTATTGAGTCCTAACGTTATCTATCTCGTGGGAGATGCTGATCTTCTATCGAGCGCCTCCCCAGCCGGCGGATAGGGGAAAGCCCACCAGATATGGAGGGTACCGGGGAAATAAAATACCCGGGGTGGACCAAAATCAGCCCTACTGCCTTGTAGGAAGTGGAGGGATCCACAAAGGCTAGGGACCTAACCCGAACAAAGGCAGCTACCCATTGAGCTGTGAGGGGCGACCCCCCAAGTGGTTGTGCGCAAGGCCAACAACCCTGCCATGTAAAAAATCATAGTTACAAAAACACCGAAAAGAGTAACAAAAGACATTTCAGTCCTGGGAGAGGATGGATTCCTTGAGGAGGAAAATATGACGCCTAATAGTGAAAGCCAAAACTTGGAAGCTATTAGGCCGACAACCATCATTTCTACCAGGACTACCACCGTCATTGGAGCTTGGAATGTCCGCACCATGTACGAGGCTGGTAAAGCTGCACAAATAGCCGCTGAGATGAGGAACTATAAGCTCACCATTCTCGGAATTAGTGAAGCAAGATGGACTGGATGGGGACAGAAGAGATTAATCTCAGGAGAGATGGTGTTATTTTCGGGACACGAAGAAGACGATGCCCCACATACCCTGGGTGTTGCTATGATGCTATCAAGGGCAGCGCAAGGAGCACTCATTGGATGGGAGGCCCATGGACCTAGAATTCTTTTAGCAACCTTTCGAACAAAGAAACGTAGCATCAACCTAGATGTTATACAATGCTACGCACCAACTAATGAAAGTGATGAAGGAGACAAAGAAGAATTCTACAATAGAGTAATGACCATAGTCCAGGGTCGCCCACGGAGGAACATCGTCGTCCTCATGGGAGACTTTAATGCCAAGATCGGCAATAGCAACACAGGGTACGAAGAGGTTATGGGACAGCAAGGGATAGGCGAGATGAACGACAATGGTGAGAGGTTTGCTGACCTATGTGCCGCAGCAGACCTGGTCATAGGGGGGAGTATTTTCCAGCACAAGAGGATTCACAAAGCTACATGGGTCTCACCGGACATGAGAACGATGAACCAAATAGACCATGTATGTATTTCTAAAAAATTCAGGCGATCTCTCCAAGACGTACGTGTTAAGAGGGGAGCTGATGTTGCCTCAGATCACCATCTTCTTGTGGCCAGGATGAAATTAAAACTAAAGAGACATTATACCGAGCAAACAGCATACAGGACTCGGTATAATACCTCCCTCCTGAAGGACCAAGCCAAAAAGGAAGAATTCAAAATCTCACTATTCAACAAGTTCCAAGTCCTACAAGAAATACTGGAAGATGAAACCACCGAAGGGAAATGGCAAAGCATGAAAGAAACAGTACAGTCAACATGCCAAGAAGTGCTAGGAAACAGGAAACTGGCACACAAAGAATGGATGACAGCAGGTACGCTGAGTAAAATAGAAGAAAGGAAAAGAAAGAAAGCAGAAGTGAATAACAGCCGCACCCGAGCACAGAAAAACAAGGCCCAGAAGGAGTATGCAGATGCAAATAAGGAAGTTAAGAAAAGCATCAAGAGGGCCAAGAAGGAATTTGTTGATAAACTTGCTAAAGAAGCAGAGGATGCAGCTCAACAGGGGAACATGAGGGAACTGTTTGATACCATTAAGACGCTGTCAGGGAAATTTAGCAAGGTAGAGAGACCAGTAAAGGACAAAATGGGAAACACCATACCAAGTGAGGAGCAACAGAGAGGGAGATGGAAGGAGCACTTTGAAGAGCTCCTAAACAGGCCTGAGCCAAGGAATCCACCAGATATTCAACCAGCCGATAATGACCTACTAATTGACTGTAATAGTCCCACCAAAGAAGAGATTAGCAGGGCCATTAAACAACTCAGAAATGGAAAAGCTGCAGGACCCGATGGCATCCCAGCAGAGGCACTGAAGGCGGACTTGGAAACCAGTGTGGAAATGCTGCACCCTCTGTTTATGAAGATATGGGAAGAGGAGCAAGTTCCTTCCGATTGGAAAGAGGGATACCTTATCAAGATCCCAAAGAAGGGAGACTTAAGCTCCTGCTCGAACTACAGAGGGATCACCCTGCTGTCCATCCCAGGAAAGGTTTTCAACCGTGTACTACTTAACAGGATGAAAAACGCTGTAGACCCTCTATTGCGGGACGAACAAGCTGGCTTTCGCACCAACAGATCCTGCACGGACCAGATAGCGACACTGCGCATCATTCTAGAGCAGTCACTAGAGTGGAACTCACCGCTCTATGTCAACTTTGTTGACTATGAAAAAGCCTTCGACAGTGTTGACAGGCAAACCTTGTGGAGATTGCTAAGGCATTACGGGGTGCCACAGAAGATTACGGATATAATCAGAAACATGTACGAAGGGATAAACTGCCGAGTTATCCATGGCCAGCAGGTGACAGATGCGTTTCAGGTGAAGACTGGTGTGAGACAAGGTTGCTTGCTGTCACCATTCCTCTTCCTGTTAGCCATTGACTGGGTGATGAAAACATCTACACAGCAGAAAAGGAATGGCATCCAATGGACCTTGTGGGATCAACTGGATGATCTTGACTTTGCCGATGATCTTGCTCTTCTTGCACATACCCAACAACAGATGCAGGAGAAAACAAACATTGTCGCAGCCACTTCTGCTAGCATGGGTCTCAACATTCACAAAGGGAAGAGTAAAATCCTCAAGGTTAATGCCACCAGTACATCACCCATTATGCTTGAAGGAGAAGCCCTTGAGGAGGTGGACAGTTTTGTTTACCTTGGCAGCGTGGTAGATAAGCAAGGTGGTACAGATGCGGACGTCAAAATAAGGATCGGAAAAGCAAGAGCAGCCTTCCAGCAACTCAAGAATGTTTGGGTCTCTAACAACTTAGGCAGCAAGTTAAAAGTAAGGATTTTTAACGCTATGGTAAAACCTGTGCTGCTATATGGAGCCGAGACATGGAGAACAACGGCCGTAAACTTGACCAGAATCCAGTCCTTCATCAACAACTGTTTAAGAAGGATTCTCAGAATTCACTGGCCAGACAAAATCAGCAACCAGGAACTGTGGCAGCGGACAAAACAGAAGCCCATTGAGGAAGAGATTCTCCAGAAGCGGTGGAGGTGGATTGGTCATACACTAAGGAAACCTGCTCCTAACACAACAAAGCAAGCCCTGAAATGGAACCCACAGGGTAAGCGGAAAATGGGCTGTCCAAGAAACACTTGGCGCCGAGAATTGGAGGCAGACATCAAGAGAATTGGCCATGAATGGAAGATCCTGGAGAAGCTGGCCCAGGATAGAGATGCCTGGAGGTCTCTCGTAGGTGGCCTATGCCCTTGGAGGAATCGCAGACGCCGACGATGATCGGTAGATGCCCCTCATGGACGAGAAGGCTCAACAACGTTATCTATAATGTATGACAAGTCATGCTTTAAAAAAATTAATTATCAATTTCGTAATGTTTTGGTTTTCCTGATTTGTTCAGACAATCCATTCCACCCCCAAAGTCCAAGCTTAAATATACAGGATTTGAATGTGTTTGTTCATATACGAAGCTGGCATCTATGTTTAGGATATCTGCTTCTTTTATAACTATACATTCCAAGATGAATGTTCAAGATATCTGCTTCTTTTATAACTACCCCTAACAGGACGAATGTTAAGGATATTTGCTTCTTTTAAAACTACCCATACTGTTTCAAATAATCTGTTTGTAAAGCTACACGTATCTCTGTTTAATAAAACGATATTTGACTCACCTGGTTGATGTAGGGCACGAGAAGTCTGTGGACCATCATCTCAATGTGGGCACAGCTGTCCCAGGGCACCGACTTGCAGGGCAGACCGGAGTGGGTGATGTCACACTGAAGAATTCATATAATTATTCTGATGTCCTGATACTTGGGCTGTTTAGTTTTCATTTATTGACTCGCTTATCTTTGTAAAATAAGGATAACAATAATAACTTTAACTCATTTGTAGACCAGCCAATCAATATAAACATTGAACTCATTTATAGACCAGCCAATCAATATAAACATTGAACTGATTTATAGGCCAGCCAATCAATATAAACATTGAACTCATTTATAGGCCAGCCAATCAATATAAACATTGAACTCATTTATAGGCCAGCCAATCAATATAAACATTGAACTCATTTATAGGCCAGCCAATCAATATAAACATTGAACTCATTTATAGATCAGCCAATCAATATAAACATTGAACTCATTTATAGGCCAGCCAATCAATATAAACATTGACTTTGAACGGGCCAATGAAAACCGTGTTGTTTTTTCAACAAATAAATAATGTTTCATTTTGCAGTTTTACAAGGGCGTGAAAATTAATATTGAATTAATGAATTTAAATTATTCCACCACGGGTCTTCTAAACTAAGTGACTGCCAAAGTTTTGCTGACACATTCCAACTTATATTGACTTCATGACTTTAAGACCCCATCAAGTTTTACTGACACATTCCAACTTATATTATTGACTTCATGACTTTAGCCAACCCCGTCAAGTTTAACTGGATGATCCAAAGTAATGTTGACTTTAAGACGACTGTAACTGCTCCCACCTGCATGATACCCCAGGCTGCTCCGTGGTCACCGTAACCCCCAGTGCTAACTAGGAGACTTCCGCCTCTGGACTCTCTGCTAGCTATGGCTGCAATAACTGATGCTTGAATACCTAAACAGACAAATATATAGCATTCTGAAATACGCGCGGGCAAGGTTTACATGCTGCAATTCTTGTACCTGGTTGAACAAATAAATGACGTCATCATTACTGTAACACCATTTGAAGCGCTTTCAATTCGTCTTTCGTTTATAAAATTCTTTCTATCACTGATATTTAAAAAATAAGTTATTATTGTTGAAATTTTAAAAAAAATTATTTAATTTTGCATTGTTGTTCTTTTGTTGACAATAATTTGGGTCGAATAAATATATGGGACATTTTTTGTCATTCACTTAAATTTTTAAAATGTAGGAATGTATGCATACAGTTTGTGTCAGCCGTTGCCTGGTAACAGTGTTTATGATTGTTCAACGCTGGGAGGTCATGCTGGACTTCAGCATTAGAGGCGGCGACACCTGTTCAGAGAAAGGGTACATAGATTGACAACACAAGATTACCACACGACTGAAGAATAGCGTCTTTTATTATAGATATACTGTAAATTTTCTATTTTTCTCGCGTTCAAGATTTTTCTTCGAATTCAAAGTTGTTGTTTTTTAACACCGTGCATAGTGCACAGTGCACACCCATCAATACCAGCTCTCACCCCACACCTCACATGACCTGCTTTCCTGCCGGGCAAGACCACCTGAGCTGCACGTCAGATGGTCAGCTGGATACGTGACATAAACCAGATTTGGACAATGTCATCCACAACAAATATGTATAATGAATAGTTTGAAAGAAACTCTTTAAAACATGTTGATAGACACAAAGATATTTCAATGATGTATTGCTAGACATAGAGATGTTCAATGATGTATTGCTAGACATAGAGATGTTCAATGATGTATTGCTAGACATAGAGATGTTCAATGATGTATTGCTAGACATAGAGATGTTCAATGATGTATTGCTAGACATAGAGATGTTCAATAATGTATTGCTAGACATAGAGATGTTCAATGATGTATTGCTAGACATAGAGATGTTCAATGATGTATTGCTAGAGACATAGAGATGTTCAATGATGTATTGCTAGAGACATAGAGATGTTCAATGATGTATTGCTAGAGACATAGAGATGTTCAATGATGTATTGCTAGACATAGAGATGTTCAATGATGTATTGCTAGACATAGAGATGTTCAATGACGTATTGCTAGAGACATAGAGATGTTCAATGATGTATTGCTAGAGACATAGAGATGTTCAATGACGTATTGCTAGAGACATAGAGATGTTCAATGATGTATTGCTAGAGACATAGAGATGTTCAATGATGTATTGCTAGAGACATAGAGATGTTCAATGACGTATTGCTAGAGACATAGAGATGTTCAATGATGTATTGCTAGACATAGAGATGTTCAATGATGTATTGCTAGACATAGAGATGTTCAATGATATATTGCTAGACATAGAGATGTTCAATGATGTATTGCTAGAGACATAGAGATGTTCAATGATGTATTGCTAGAGACATAGAGATGTTCAATTATGTATTGCTAGAGACATAGAGATGTTCAATGATGTATTGCTAGGCATAGAGATGTTCAATGACGTATTGCTAGACATAGAGATGTTCAATGATGTATTGCTAGAGACATAGAGATGTTCAATGATGTATTGCTAGAGACATAGAGATGTTCAATGATGTATTGCTAGACATAGAGATGTTCACTGACGTATTGCTAGAGACATAGAGATGTTCAATTATGTATTGCTAGAGACATAGAGATGTTCAATGATGTATTGCTAGAGACATAGAGATGTTCAATGATGTATTGCTAGAGACATAGAGATGTTAAATGATGTATTGCTAGAGACATAGAGATGTTCAATGACGTATTTGCTAGAGACATAGAGATGTTCAATGATGTATTGCTAGAGACATAGAGATGTTCAATGATGTATTGCTAGAGACATAGAGATGTTCAATGATGTATTGCTAGAGACATAGAGATGTTCAATGATGTATGTCTAGAGACATAGAGATGTTCAATGATGTATTGCTAGAGACATAGAGATGTTCAATGACGTATTTGCTAGAGACATAGAGATGTTCAATGATGTATTGCTAGAGACATAGAGATGTTCAATGATGTATTGCTAGAGACATAGAGATGTTCAATGATGTATTGCTAGAGACATAGAGATGTTCAATTATATATTGCTAGACATAGAGATGTTCAATTATATATTGCTAGACATAGAGATGTTCAATTATATATTGCTAGACATAGAGATGTTCAATGATGTATTTGCTAGAGAAATAGAGATGTTCAATGATATATTGCTAGACATAGAGATGTTCAATGATGTATTTGCTAGAGAAATAGAGATGTTCAATGATGTATTGCTAGAGACATAGAGATGTTCAATGATGTATTGCTAGACATAGAGATGTTCAATGATATATTGCTAGACATAGAGATGTTCAATGATGTATTGCTAGACATAGAGATGTTCAATGATGTATTGCTAGACATAGAGATGTTCAATAATATATAACTAGACATAGAGATGTTCAATGATGTATTGCTAGAGACATAGAGATGTTCAATGATGTATTGCTAGACATAGAGATGTTCAATGATGTATTGCTAGACATAGAGATGTTCAATTACGTATTGCTAGAGACATAGAGATGTTCAATGATGTATTACTAGACATAGAGATGTTCAATGATGTATTGCTAGAGACATAGAGATGTTCAATGATGTATTGCTAGACATAGAGATGTTCAATGATGTATTGCTAGACATAGAGATGTTCAATGATGTATTGCTAGACATAGAGATGTTCAATGATGTATTGCTAGACATAGAGATGTTCAATGATGTATTGCTAGACATAGAGATGTTCAATGATGTATTGCTAGACATAGAGATGTTCAATGATGTATTGCTAGACATAGAGATGTTTAATGACGTATGTGCTAGAGACATAGAGATGTTCAATGATGTATTGCTAGAGACATAGAGATGTTCAATGATGTATTGCTAGAGACATAGAGATGTTCAATGATGTATTGCTAGACATAGAGATGTTCAATGATATATTGCTAGACATAGAGATGTTCAATGATGTATTGCTAGACATAGAGATGTTCAATGATGTATTGCTAGACATAGAGATGTTCAATGATGTATTGCTAGACATAGAGATGTTCAATGATGTATTTGCTAGACATAGAGATGATCAATGATGTATTGCTAGACATAGAGATGTTCAATGATGTATTGCTAGACATAGAGATGTTCAATGATATATTACTAGACATAGAGATGTTCAATGATGTATTGCTAGAGACATAGAGATGTTCAATGATGTATTGCTAGACATAGAGATGTTCAATGATGTATTGCTAGACATATTGATGTTCAATTACGTATTGCTAGAGACATAGAGATGTTCAATGATGTATTAGTAGACATAGAGATGTTCAATGATGTATTGCTAGACATAGAGATGTTCAATGATGTATTGCTAGACATAGAGATGTTCAATGATGTATTGCTAGACATAGAGATGTTCAATGATGTATTGCTAGACATAGAGATGTTCAATGATGTATTGCTAGACATAGAGATGTTCAATGATGTATTGCTAGACATAGAGATGTTCAATGATGTATTGCTAGACATAGAGATGTTCAATGATGTATTTGCTAGAGACATAGAGATGTTCAATGATGTATTGCTAGAGACATAGAGATGTTCAATGATGTATTGCTAGACATAGAGATGTTCAATGATGTATTGCTAGACATAGAGATGTTCAATGACGTATTGCTAGAGACATAGAGATGTTCAATGATGTATTGCTAGAGACATAGAGATGTTCAATGATGTATTGCTAGACATAGAGATGTTCAATGATGTATTGCTAGACATAGAGATGTTCAATGATGTATTGCTAGAGACATAGAGATGTTCAATGACGTATTACTAGAGACATAGAGATGTTCAATGATATATTGCTAGACATAGAGATGTTCAATGATGTATTGCTAGACATAGAGATGTTCAATGATATATTGCTAGACATAGAGATGTTCAATGACGTATTGCTAGAGACATAGAGATGTTCAATGATGTATTGCTAGACATAGAGATGTTCAATGATGTATTGCTAGAGACATAGAGATGTTCAATGATGTATTTGCTAGAGAAATAGAGATGTTCAATGATGTATTGCTAGACATAGAGATGTTCAATGATGTATTGCTAGAGACATAGAGATGTTCAATGATGTATTTGCTAGAGAAATAGAGATGTTCAATGATGTATTGCTAGACATAGAGATGTTCAATGATGTATTGCTAGACATAGAGATGTTCAATTACGTATTGCTAGAGACATAGAGATGTTCAATGATGTATTACTAGACATAGAGATGTTCAATGATATATTGCTAGACATAGAGATGTTCAATGGTGTATTGCTAGAGACATAGAGATGTTCAATGATGTATTGCTAGAGACATAGAGATGTTCAATTATATATTGCTAGACATAGAGATGTTCAATGATGTATTTGCTAGAGAAATAGAGATGTTCAATGATGTATTGCTAGAGACATAGAGATGTTCAATGATGTATTGCTAGAGACATAGAGATGTTCAATGATGTATTGCTAGACATAGAGATGTTCAATGATGTATTGCTAGACATAGAGATGTTCAATGATGTATTGCTAGAGACATAGAGATGTTCAATGACGTATTACTAGAGACATAGAGATGTTCAATGATATATTGCTAGACATAGAGATGTTCAATGATGTATTGCTAGACATAGAGATGTTCAATGATATATTGCTAGACATAGAGATGTTCAATGACGTATTGCTAGAGACATAGAGATGTTCAATGATGTATTGCTAGACATAGAGATGTTCAATGATGTATTGCTAGAGACATAGAGATGTTCAATGATGTATTTGCTAGAGAAATAGAGATGTTCAATGATGTATTGCTAGACATAGAGATGTTCAATGATGTATTGCTAGAGACATAGAGATGTTCAATGATGTATTTGCTAGAGAAATAGAGATGTTCAATGATGTATTGCTAGACATAGAGATGTTCAATGATGTATTGCTAGACATAGAGATGTTCAATTACGTATTGCTAGAGACATAGAGATGTTCAATGATGTATTGCTAGACATAGAGATGTTCAATGATGTATTGCTAGACATAGAGATGTTCAATGATGTATTGCTAGACATAGAGATGTTCAATGATGTATTGCTAGACATAGAGATGTTCAATGATGTATTTGCTAGAGACATAGAGATGTTCAATGATGTATTGCTAGAGACATAGAGATGTTCAATGATGTATTGCTAGACATAGAGATGTTCAATGATGTATTGCTAGACATAGAGATGTTCAATGACGTATTGCTAGAGACATAGAGATGTTCAATGATGTATTGCTAGAGACATAGAGATGTTCAATGATGTATTGCTAGACATAGAGATGTTCAATGATGTATTGCTAGACATAGAGATGTTCAATGATGTATTGCTAGAGACATAGAGATGTTCAATGACGTATTGCTAGAGACATAGAGATGTTCAATGATATATTGCTAGACATAGAGATGTTCAATGATGTATTGCTAGACATAGAGATGTTCAATGATATATTGCTAGACATAGAGATGTTCAATGACGTATTGCTAGAGACATAGAGATGTTCAATGATGTATTGCTAGACATAGAGATGTTCAATGATGTATTGCTAGAGACATAGAGATGTTCAATGATGTATTTGCTAGAGAAATAGAGATGTTCAATGATGTATTGCTAGACATAGAGATGTTCAATGATGTATTGCTAGAGACATAGAGATGTTCAATGATGTATTTGCTAGAGAAATAGAGATGTTCAATGATGTATTGCTAGACATAGAGATGTTCAATGATGTATTGCTAGACATAGAGATGTTCAATTACGTATTGCTAGAGACATAGAGATGTTCAATGATGTATTACTAGACATAGAGATGTTCAATGATATATTGCTAGACATAGAGATGTTCAATGGTGTATTTGCTAGAGACATAGAGATGTTCAATGATGTATTACTAGACATAGAGATGTTCAATGGTATATTGCTAGACATAGAGATGTTCAATGATGTATTTGCTAGAGACATAGAGATGTTCAATGATGTATTACTAGACATAGAGATGTTCAATGATATATTGCTAGACATAGAGATGTTCAATGATGTATTTGCTAGAGACATAGAGATGTTCAATGATGTATTGCTAGACATAGAGATGTTCAATGATGTATTGCTAGACATAGTGATGTTCAATTACGTATTGCTAGAGACATAGAGATGTTCAATGATGTATTACTAGACATAGAGATGTTCAATGATGTATTGCTAGAGACATAGAGATGTTCAATGATGTATTGCTAGACATAGAGATGTTCAATGATGTATTGCTAGACATAGAGATGTTCAATGATGTATTGCTAGACATAGAGATGTTCAATGATGTATTGCTAGACATAGAGATGTTCAATGATGTATTGCTAGACATAGAGATGTTCAATGGTGTATTGCTAGACATAGAGATGTTCAATGATGTATTTGCTAGAGACATAGAGATGTTCAATGATGTATTGCTAGAGACATAGAGATGTTCAATGATGTATTGCTAGACATAGAGATGTTCAATGATGTATTGCTAGACATAGAGATGTTCAATGACGTATTGCTAGAGACATAGAGATGTTCAATGATGTATTGCTAGAGACATAGAGATGTTCAATGATGTATTGCTAGACATAGAGATGTTCAATGATGTATTGCTAGACATAGAGATGTTCAATGATGTATTGCTAGAGACATAGAGATGTTCAATGACGTATTGCTAGAGACATAGAGATGTTCAATGATATATTGCTAGACATAGAGATGTTCAATGATGTATTGCTAGACATAGAGATGTTCAATGATATATTGCTAGACATAGAGATGTTCAATGACGTATTGCTAGAGACATAGAGATGTTCAATGATGTATTGCTAGACATAGAGATGTTCAATGATGTATTGCTAGAGACATAGAGATGTTCAATGATGTATTTGCTAGAGAAATAGAGATGTTCAATGATGTATTGCTAGACATAGAGATGTTCAATGATGTATTGCTAGAGACATAGAGATGTTCAATGATGTATTTGCTAGAGAAATAGAGATGTTCAATGATGTATTGCTAGACATAGAGATGTTCAATGATGTATTGCTAGACATAGAGATGTTCAATTACGTATTGCTAGAGACATAGAGATGTTCAATGATGTATTACTAGACATAGAGATGTTCAATGATATATTGCTAGACATAGAGATGTTCAATGGTGTATTTGCTAGAGACATAGAGATGTTCAATGATGTATTACTAGACATAGAGATGTTCAATGATATATTGCTAGACATAGAGATGTTCAATGATGTATTTGCTAGAGACATAGAGATGTTCAATGATGTATTACTAGACATAGAGATGTTCAATGATATATTGCTAGACATAGAGATGTTCAATGATGTATTTGCTAGAGACATAGAGATGTTCAATGATATATTGCTAGACATAGAGATGTTCAATGATGTATTGCTAGACATAGAGATGTTCAATGACGTATTTGCTAGAGACATAGAGATGTTCAATGATATATTGCTAGACATAGAGATGTTCAATGATGTATTTGCTAGAGACATAGAGATGTTCAATGATATATTGCTAGACATAGAGATGTTCAATGATGTATTGCTAGACATAGAGATGTTCAATGACGTATTTGCTAGAGACATAGAGATGTTCAATGACGTATTTGCTAGAGACATAGAGATGTTCAATGACGTATTTGCTAGAGACATAGAGTAGCTAAATGATATGTTTCATACATTCCTAGACACATAGAGATGTTTAGTCATACAATCCTAGATACATAGAGATGTTTAGTCATACATTCCTAGACACATAGAGATGTTTAGTCATACAATCCTAGATACATAGAGATGTTCACCATATATTCTGGTTACCTCCAGTGTGTTTGCCTGTAGGATGTAGTTGCATGATGTCACCATGACAAGTTCGTGGGGCTGAAAATATAGTCATCGAATTATCTTTTACTTTTGTCTTGTTCTTTAAAGCAGATATTAAAGTTCCGTACAATCTTCTTCTCATCGCCAAGATGTTAACCTCCATTAAGTCAAGTCAAATATTATTAGGTATCTATTTTTATTATTTTAAAAAACTTAGAACGTAGACATGAAGCTGAACAGTCTAAACGTATATAGATGTAAGACATGTGGTATAAACGTTTTATAGCGCGTCACAAAAGCAATTTCCTAAGTATTTAGTTTCATGGCGGTTTGGTGAATTTTCTGGATAAAACTATTGTAACGATAACTTTATGTATACTCTTTTTGTAGGCGTTCTCACAATAAATAATCCTGTGCACAATAATTCACTGAAGAATTCGTTTATCCAAAACAACTTTAATATATATATATTATGTACACACATATCATTTGAGGTAATATATTATGGAAATCTTGAGGCATGCACCATACATCTTTCCTCGACGGAAATCTACACACAACTCCTCACAGGGTTGCCAGATTGTAATTTGGGTAAAAGGCCAAACTGACTGCCAAAAAAGGCCCAAAAAGGCCAAACTTATGTTATATGAAAAATGACAACAAAAATGACGTCACGCACCTAGGGGGTGGGAGGGGGTCAAAGATTTATGGCGAGGGGGAGGGTGCTTTTATGAACTGTGACGTCATATTGGAAAGGGTCTAGCTCTTGATAACGTATGACGAGTGGTGGGGGGTGAAAATACATTGAAAATCTGCCAAAATCACGTGACGTCATTTATGGACGGCTCATAACGGCTGAAAATTATTTAACTATTTAAAATGAAGGTAGAACCAGGAGAAAAAGGATAATAAATGTGTAAATGCCAATGTTCGTATGTATGGTTGTACTCACAAAATAAATAGACTATGATACTAACATAAAAATTTGAAAGAAAATCTTCAGGTCATCCTTTTCCTCTAGACTGCTATTATCAGTATTATTATAAACCTTATCAGATGTCTAGTCATCAAGCATTCTTGGTAAAATGAGAAAGTCCTCACTGCATTTATTTGTAAACAAAAGCTCAGCCCTGACTCTAACAATAGCGTCTAAAAGTGTGAGATGCATTCTATATCTGGCTTTTTCTTAATAGCCTTTTCGTTAAAAATTTTAATGTCTAACATACACGTAAGCTATTCAAATATAGAAAATAATTAATAAGGTTATTGACTTATTGGCAATTTTTTTTTGTGATGAACATTCTTTTTTATATATATTTTATATATATTTTTTCTTTTAAAGAAAAAGGCAAAAAAGGCCAAAAGTCCAAAAAAATTTTTTTAGGCCAAACCCTCTTAAAAAAGGCCAAATTTTGAGAATTTAGCCTTAAAAAGGCCAATATGGCAACCCTGACTCCTCGCCCAACACTTTCAACCAATAGAAATGCTCCTTTCTTCCCGCGTTTCTTGTACACGTGACCTTACGTCACAAAATTATGTTAATCACATGTGACATTCACCCCCATCCTTCAAAAAAAAATGTTTATGAAATACAACATTTTTGGTCTTCATAAAATCAAATTAATCTATATCTATATTCAAATTTCAAATTTTTATCATCAATGAACATTCATTTTCTTACATACAACTTCTGGATATAGAATCAATAAGAAAAAATCTGTAGTACTGCACCATACATCTTTCCTCGACGGAAATCTACACACAACTCCTCGCCCAACACTTTCAACCAATAGAAATGCTCCTTTCTTCCCGCGTTTCTTGTACACGTGACCTTACGTCACAAAATTATGTTAATCACATGTGACAACTATATAATATAACCTCATGTGCGTCTCGTTTTACACACAACTGATGACGATATTGCAAGTCCACAAATACAGGTTTAATTCGTGTCTTTTTATAAAAGAAATTATAAACGTCCATGTAGTATTCAATAAGGCTACAGTACTAAATCGTTTAAAAACTTCAGCATCAAGTTATCTCCATAACACTATCTTTCATCTCTACAATCACGACAATCACTAAAAGAAAAACTGTTACCTCACTCTCTCTACCAGACTCAATCTCCTTCTATTACTACACACCATACCTACCAATTTTCAGTCCCTCTCAGCCACACACTATACCTCCAATCTCTCAGTCCCTCTCAGTCACACACTATACCTCCAATCTCTCAGTCCCTCTCAGCCACACACTATACCTCCAATCTCTCAGTCCCTCTCAGCCACACACTATACCTCCAATCTCTCTGTCCCTCTCAGCCACACACTATACCTCCGATCTCTCAGTCCCTCTCAGTCACAGACTATACCTCCAATCTCTCAGTCCCTCTCAGCCACACACTATACCTCCAATCTCTCTGTCCCTCTCAGCCACACACTATACCTCCGATCTCTCAGTCCCTCTCAGTCACAAACTATACCTCCAATCTCTCAGTCCCTCTCAGTCACAAACTATACCTCCAATCTCTCAGTCCCTCTCAGTCACACACTATACATCCAATCTCTCAGTCCCTCTCAGTCACACACTATACATCCAATCTCTCAGTCCCTCTCAGCAACACACTATACCTCCGATCTCTCAGTCCCTCTCAGTCACAAACTATACCTCTAATCTCTCAGTCCCTCTCAGCCACACACTATACATCCAATCTCTCAGTCCCTCTCAGTCACACACTATACATCCAATCTCTCAGTCCCTCTCAGTCACACACTATACATCCAATCTCTCAGTCCCTCTCAGCAACACACTATACCTCCGATCTCTCAGTCCCTCTCAGTCACAAACTATACCTCCAATCTCTCAGTCCCTCTCAGCCACACACTATACCTCCAATCTCTCAATCCCTCTCAGTCACACACTATACCTCCAATCTCTCAGTCCCTCTAAGTCACACACTATACATCCAATCTCTCAGTCCCTCTCAGCAACACACTATACCTCCGATCTCTCAGTCCCTCTCAGTCACACACTATACCTCCAATCTCTCAGTCCCTCTCAGCCACACACTATACCTCCAATCTCTCAGTCCCTCTCAGCCACACACTATACCTCCAATCTCTCAGTCCCTCTCAGCCGCACACCATACCTCCAATCTCTCAGTCCCTCTCAGTCACACACCATACCTCCAATCTCTCAGTCCCTCTCAGCCACACACCATACCTCCAATCTCTCAGTCCCTCTCAGCCACACACCATACCTCCAATCTCTCAGTCCCTCTCAGCCACACACTATACCTCCAATCTCTCAGTCCCTCTCAGTCACACACTATACCTCCAATCTCTCAGTCCCTCTCAGCCACACACTATACCTCCAATCGCTCAGTCCCTCTCAGTCACACACTATACCTCCGATCTCTCAGTCCCTCTCAGTCACACACTATACCTCCAATCTCTCATTCCCTCTCAGTCACACACTATACCTCCGATCTCTCAGTCCCTCTCAGCCACACACTATACCTCCAATCTCTCAGTCCCTCTCAGTCACACACTATACCTCCAATCTCTCAGTCCCTTTCAGCCACACACTATACCTCCAATCTCTCAGTCCCTCTCAGTCACACACTATACATCCAATCTCTCAGTCCCTCTCAGCCACACACTATACATCCAATCTCTCAGTCCCTCTCCGCCACACACTATACATCGAATCTCTCAGTCCCTCTCAGCCACACACTATACCTCCAATCTCTCAGTCCCTCTCAGTCACACACTATACCTCCAATCTCTCAGTCCCTCTCAGCCACACACTATACCTCCAATCTCTCAGTCCCTCTCAGCCACACACTATACCTCCAATCTCTCAGTCCCTCTCAGTCACACACTATACCTCCAATCTCTCAGTCCCTCTCAGTCACACACTATACCTCCAATCTCTCAGTCCCTCTCAGCCACACACTATACCTCCAATCTCTCAGTCCCTCTCAGCCACACACTATACCTTCAATCTCTCAGTCCCTCTCAGCCACACACTATACCTCCAATCTCTCAGTCCCTCTCAGTCACACACTATACCTCCAATCTCTCAGTCCCTCTCAGCCACACACTATACCTCCAATCTCTCAGTCCCTCTCAGCCACACACTATACCTCCAATCTCTCCGTCCCTCTCAGCCACACACTATACCTCCAATCTCTCAGTCCCTCTCAGTCACACACTATACCTCCAATCTCTCAGTCCTTCTCAGAAACACATTATACCTCTAATCTCTCAGTCCCTCTCAGTCACACGCTATACCTCCAATCTCTCAGTCCCTCTCAGAAACACATTATACCTCTAATCTCTCAGTCCTCTCAGTCACACACTATACCTCTAATCTCTCAGTCCCTCTCAGCCACACACCATACCTCCAATCTCTCAGTCCCTCTCAGCCACACACTATACATCCAATCTCTCAGTCCCTCTCAGCCACACACTATACATCCAATCTCTCAGTCCCTCTCAGCCACACACTATACATCCAATCTCTCAGTCCCTCTCAGCCACACACTATACCTCCAATCTCTCAGTCCCTCTCAGTCACACACTATACATCCAATCTCTCAGTCCCTCTCAGCCACACACTATACATCCAATCTCTCAGTCCCTCTCAGCCACACACTATACATCCAATCTCTCAGTCCCTCTCAGCCACACACTATACATCCAATCTCTCAGTCCCTCTAAGTCACACACTATACCTCCAATCTCTCAGTCCCTCTCAGCCACACACTATACCTCCAATCTCTCAGTCCCTCTCAGCCACACACTATACCTCCAATCTCTCAGTCCCTCTCAGTCACACACTATACCTCCAATCTCTCAGTCCCTCTCAGTCACACACTATACATCCATCTCTCAGTCCCTCTCAGCCACACACTATACATCCAATCTCTCAGTCCCTCTCAGCCAATCACTATACCTCCAATCTCTCAGTCCCTCTCAGCCACACACTATACATCCAATCTCTCAGTCCCTCTCAGCCACACACTATACCTCCAATCTCTCAGTCCCTCTCAGTCACACACCATACCTCCAATCTCTCAGTCCCTCTCAGTCACACACTATACCTCCAATCTCTCAGTCCTTCTCAGCCACACACTATACATCCAATCTCTCAGTCCCTCTCAGCCACACACTATACCTCCAATCTCTCAGTCCCTCTCAGTCACACACCATACCTCCAATCTCTCAGTCCCTCTCAGTCACACACTATACATCCAATCTCTCAGTCCCTCTCAGCCACACACTATACCTCAAATCTCTCAGTCCCTCTCAGCCACACACTATACCTCCAATCTCTCAGTCCCTCTCAGCCACACACTATACATCCAATCTCTCAGTCCCTCTCAGCCACACACTATACCTCCAATCTCTCAGTCCCTCTCAGTCACACACCATACCTCCAATCTCTCAGTCCCTCTCAGTCACACACTATACCTCCAATCTCTCAGTCCCTCTCAGCCACACACTATACCTCCAATCTCTCAGTCCCTCTCAGACACACACCATACCTCCAATCTCTCAGTCCCTCTCAGACACACATTATACCTCCAATCTCTCAGTCCCTCTCAGCCACACACTATACCTCAAATCTCTCAGACCCTCTCAGACACACACCATACATACTGCCTTTCAGTCCCTCTCCACCATGGACGTCCCATGTCATTAGAGTTCAATCACAACCAGAACATTTACGACCTTTTACATCACAAGGTATCAGGCGGTGACAACAAACGTCAACTAAACCCACATGTTGTCAAATTACTCAAGTCCAGTTGGGCATTTGCTTTGTCGATATAAAATAAATATCCTTCTTACCTGCATAGGCTTGGACAACCAGGGCGCATAAAATAAAGACGAACATTTTGGAGGTTTAGAGGATTCCAAATTTTTTTAAGTCAATAAATAATCTAGCCTCAAAACAAATTGTTTTATACTTTCTCGTCGCGTTATAAAAGGAAAATAATCTGGACATGAGCAAATCTGCATGACCGCCCCCATCCCCCTAAAAATAAGATACAATTTACTTCAGAGATTATAAATGCAATTAAATTAACACTGGCCAAACAAGCAGAGAATTGATAAGGACTAGATAAGATCTGTTACACATATTTTAAATTGGTTTTAAATATTTAAGTCATATGCATTTAAAATATTTCAATAACTTTGATTGTTTTTTTTTAAATTCAATCACCTACTTCTGCATGACATGACATTATGGGGTTTGGTTTGTTATGAGATCTGGCAAATGGCATGACATTAAGGATTTATTATGAGATCTGGCAAATGGCATGACATTAGGGGTTTATTATGAGATCTGGCAAATGGCATGACATTAGAGGTTTATTATGAGATCTGGCAAATGGCATGACATTAGGGGGTTGATTATGGTAAGACAGAGAGGGTAACATCAAAGTATTTAGAGATGGTGTCGTTGAGGTAGGGGGGGGGTGTAATTAAATCACAGTGTAGCCTATGTTAGATTAGTTACTGATTATTTTCCTACCCAACTGAAATATCCGCTTCGTTTACAATGGTTGTCATTTACATTTCTGTGGATTTACGTATAAAGACCGAAAAAGTAAAAAAAACGGCTACGTATTATTAAAAAAAAAGTTACCTGATAGAGCAGGGGTGGGCAAACTACGGCCCGCGGGCCGCATGCGGCCCACTAAGCAGTTTTTTGCGACCCGTGGAAGCCTGCGGTAGTATCGAAAAAATCAATAAATGTATATTTAAGATGGATGCTTGTACTTGAATCGAGGCTAAAATTTGGTTAGGTGTGGCCCCTTGATGTTAAGTTTCTTACTAATGAGGCCCTGGCTCTAAAAAGTTTGCCCACCCGTGTGATAGAGGGTCAACAATGGAATGTTCTAAATGAGATTGTATGTGAAAATAACATCTCTTGAAAATTCAAATGTATTTGGTAATTAAATGATGAAACTGTATAGTTTTGAACTTCAAAATTCGGATATCTCAAAGCTACAAAAAAATGTCACATGGCCTTGGGGTCTTTATTTGCTTCAGAAAAATTTTGTACTTTTCTGATCTCTAGCTGGTGGGACATCGCGTAAATCAAGAAATATTACATAAAATAGTTTATAAGAATTTAATTGCATTTCATTTTGTAAACCAGGGGTCTCCAAACTACTGCCCGTAGTCGGCCCCAAAACTGCTGTTTGACAGTTAATGCGGCCCTCCAGCAGAAAAGTTTGGAGACCCCTGTTTTAAACAAACGCTGTAAACAAGTAATTGGGATGTAATCTAGAGTTGCATCTATTGCTTGGAACTGTGAATGAATATTTCATTTATAATGTAGCCGTCCATAAAAACTTTGTTTGAAAATAAACATATACAAACTCTATTTAAATCACTGAGCTAATTAATATGTGTTTGCAGCATAGCAGTGAGTGGTTTATATATGGCGAAGTAGGTTAAATTATAGATTATAATCTAATGCTAACTTAGTTTAATGTCTGTCACGTTAGAGATTTGAATATCATCTTATCAGTTCTTCTTAATTATTTTTTTACACCTCTGTTGTGTCAGGAAATGCACTTTAACTGTATGAATATAACCAGTACAAAAATATAATTGAAAGTAAAACTTTAGATGCTCTCACCAAAGTATGTCAGTTGCAGGATACCCTTGTTATTAAGTATATGTTGAACTCGGTACGTGAAACTCTTTTATCTAAAAATAGAAGGTTTCATTTAAAAAAATTTAGATTTTTTACATCTCGGGTTATTTTATTTTATTTTATTTTATTTATTTTTTTTGGGGGGGGGCGGATGGCGTAGGTGGGATGGAGGGGCGGGGCAATAAAATATTTTGACCAATGAACAGACGAAATAATTTTTTAGTACTGAAAGGCTTATCTACTCTAATAGTAAAACTAGTTGATGGTAAGCACATCTGGTTGGTGATGGTAAGCACATCTGGTTGGTGATGGTAAGCACATCTGGTTGGTGATGGTAAGCACATCTGGTTGGTGATGGTAAGCACATCTGGTTGGTGATGGTAAGCACATCTGGTTGGTGATGGTAAGCACATCTGGTTGGTGATGGTAAGCACATCTGGTTGGTGATGGTAAGCACATCTGGTTGGTGATGGTAAGCACATCTGGTTGGTGATGGTAAGCACATCTGGTTGGTGATGGTAAGCACATCTGGTTGGTGATGGTAAGCACATCTGGTTGGTGATGGTAAGCACATCTGGTTGGTGATGGTAAGCACATCTGGTTGGTGATGGTAAGCACATCTGGTTGGTGATGGTAAGCACATCTGGTTGGTGATGGTAAGCACATCTGGTTGGTGATGGTAAGCACATCTGGTTGGTGATGGTAAGCACATCTGGTTGGTGATGGTAAGCACATCTGGTTGGTGATGGTAAGCACATCTGGTTGGTGATGGTAAGCACATCTGGTTGGTGATGGTAAGCACATCTGGTTGGTGATGGTAAGCACATCTGGTTGGTGATGGTAAGCACATCTGGTTGGTGATGGTAAGCACATCTGGTTGGTGATGGTAAGCACATCTGGTTGGTGATGGTAAGCACATCTGGTTGGTGATGGTAAGCACATCTGGTTGGTGATGGTAAGCACATCTGGTTGGTGATGGTAAGCACATCTGGTTGGTGATGGTAAGCACATCTGGTTGGTGATGGTAAGCACATCTGGTTGGTGATGGTAAGCACATCTGGTTGGTGATGGTAAGCACATCTGGTTGGTGATGGTAAGCACATCTGGTTGGTGATGGTAAGCACATCTGGTTGGTGATGGTAAGCACATCTGGTTGGTGATGGTAAGCACATCTGGTTGGTGATGGTAAGCACATCTGGTTGGTGATGGTAAGCACATCTGGTTGGTGATGGTAAGCACATCTGGTTGGTGATGGTAAGCACATCTGGTTGGTGATGGTAAGCACATCTGGTTGGTGATGGTAAGCACATCTGGTTGGTGATGGTAAGCACATCTGGTTGGTGATGGTAAGCACATCTGGTTGGTGATGGTAAGCACATCTGGTTGGTGATGGTAAGCACATCTGGTTGGTGATGGTAAGCACATCTGGTTGGTGATGGTAAGCACGTCTGGTTGGTGATGGTAAGCACATCTGGTTCTCGTGTCATTGTTAGCAATAGTTTCCATCCCCTCCCTTACTCCACATGTGTTTTATGTCAATAGATTTATTTAAACAAAGGATTTGATGCAGCGAGTTTCCGTCGTGACGTCTGTTCTGTGATGAAAATGTTGATTATTTGTAATTAAGAAATAGGTCTAAAGTTTCTATTAAACGGGTAAAAATGTTGATTGTCATCTCTAAGGCGAGGAGATTATTAGCAAATATTGAGAAGAAAATGGTTTAAGGGTGTTATGGGTACAAATTTAGAGAGTTTAAAGGAGTTTTAACTTGGATCAAAAACATTTGTAAAAAGGTTAAAAGACAGATGTTGAATTCTGAATAAGATAGTGTTGGAGGGTGGAAGAGCGACTGAGCAAGGGAAAAGTTTAAATCGACTTCTTTAGAGTTAGTCACATAGGAGGTGTTCCTGGAGGGAATGATCTGAGGTCACATTAAGATTATTATTTTTTTGTCAGGAAAGAGATAGAACGTGTCATTTTGATAATTTTGATACCTAGATGTGAATTTTTTACAAAGTGAAATTTTGAGTCAAACATGGCAGACAGCGTGAACTGACGCCGTGTCAGCTAATGAGGTTATCATTGGTGTTATTCTAAAAATAAATTTGGAGTTTTTCTAAAAATAGATATAAGTATCAAAGTGTATTCTTTAAGTTTTTAAATTCGTATTGATGAACTCACATCTTTTAGCCTCCAATATTTTACGGTTTTTGTTTAGCCCTTGGCGAGGTTATTTCAGTAAACTATGAAATAATTTGTTTACCTATTGCACGATAGCAGAAGATATATATATTATATCCATCTCTTTAAACGAAAAATAGAATAAAATTAATGTGTCTCAAAAATCAATAATTTTTTTTTGCAATATTTCATTTACTTCAATTTTTTATGGTAAAACAAATGGATTTATAATTCTACAAATTTTTTTATATAAATTATGTTTACATTTTAGAACCACTCAGTTTTTAGACTGTAAGTATTACTTACATTTTCCTATTAATAGTTTTAATGTAACACGTCTCGGTTACGTGCTGTCAAATTTTGAATCTCTAAAGTCTATTCATATCTGCTATCACTCGTTAATAAATATAACATGTCTTTACTTTTTTGTAGGGCTGTTATCGATTAATTTAAATTTAATTGTTAACTTTTGAAAAATTATCGATTAATTAATCGATAATTTCGATTAAACCCAAAAATAGAAATTTATTACGTCATTAAACTGAACATTTCTCACGAACATTGAAAATTAAAAATATTTTGAACTAAATTTCATGACAATGTGTTGATACTTGATTTGTGCTGAAGGTGGCACGTCAGCGATGTATTTGATCCTTTAAAAGAGAATTGTTTATGGCAGTGAACACAGTAAACGTTTTCACCATCTTCGACTTTGCCATCAGCAGTTAGCTTAAAAACAACATATTTGCTCAACTTTCTAGTTATATGTTTAAATTTAACTGCGCTGCTGCTGTCAGCAGGGCCGTCTTAACGCATAGGCCCGTTGGGCATTTGCCCAGGGCTCACGAGCATATGGGCCCCATGGGAATATGTTTATTTATATGTATTACATATATTCATTTTTTATTCCTGCGGGGGAAGGGCCCAACACTATTTCTTTGCCCGGGGGCCCAAAATGGTGTAAAGACGGCTCTGGCTGACAGCCATTTTTTAGTTGACGCCTGCCGGTCAACATAATTTAATAAAATAAATTTTAATATTACGCGGGAGATGTTTGTACGTAAAAAATATATATAAATTATTATTAATTATTAATAATTTATTATTTATTACTAAAAATTTTAAAAAATATTATAAAAATATTTTCTTAAATTTTAATCGAATTTGTATCGATTAAAATTATTTTAATCAATATTTAATCGATAAAATTTTTAACGTTTAATCGATAAATTAATCGATAATTTCCACAGCCCTACTTTTTTGCTATCAATACTTGGGATATAACATTTTTGGTTTATCTTATCTTATCTTACCTTATCTGTTACAGACGTTCCTTCTAAACAGGAGTTTATTGCGTCTTAAGCTAATCTATGGTTTGTGTCTAGTCCTGCATTCTTATAATAGTTTTAAATGTTAATAAAGAGTTGGTTTTTCCTGGTTTCTTCAAGCAACCCATTCCACGCCCGAATTCTGGACGGCAAACACGAGAATTTGTGTTTGTTCTTGCAAATGGAATAATTAAGGTGTTTTTATCCTTATGTCTATCTGAGAATTCAATTAAGTTATCTTTGTGTTGTATTTCTAAATTAGAATTAATTGTTTTATATGTATAATTACTGTTTTACTCTTGGTTCTTCTATCCTCTAGTGTTTCAAGGTTTAATAATGGTGTTATTCTTGTCAGTTTTGAATATTCTCCAGTAATGAATCTGGCAGCTCTTTTTTGAATGTATTATAATTTATGAATGTTTTATTTGGTTGATGGGTCCAATACAGAAGATGCATATTCTAATAGAGGTCTTGCCAAAGTGAGGTAGCATTTTAGTTTTATATTTATATTACAGCTGTAAAAGTTTCTTTTTAAATACCTTATATTAACTTCACCACCGTCTCTGTCGTCATCTCTCTCTGTCTGTCTGTCTTGGGCGGGCGGAAAAACAAAAGTCAATAAAACAAACCCGTAAAAACAAAGTTTTTGACTATAAATCCCTTATATATGAGACATAACTAACAGTATTGATTATTTTCAAACGCGACAAACATTTACAGACTGAATATGTCTTAACTCAACTTTGCTTCATAACCCTGGGGGTGGGAGAGGGGAAAAGTCTGGTCACCGATCGCTGGATCGAGCTCAGCGTAACACGTAAAATGTAAACAAAAGCACGCCGGTACTTCGATGGGTCGCGTCAACGCGTCAACTCAAACTCTCACGTGGGAAAAAAACAATAACAAACATGAAATTTGAATTACATACGTTATATTAGGATAAACTAAAAATGCATTAATTTAATTACGGTACGTTCGATCGATTGGAAATTTTGATACGATGCATTGTTAGGTGAGACGGGTCCGTGTGCCAAATTTCAGCTCGATTGGATCACGGACAGTGGGTCATTTTTGAATTTTGTTTTTCCGCCCGCCCAAGACAGACAGACAGAGAGAGATGACGACAGAGACGGCGGCGAAGTTAATATAAGGGATTTAAATAAAACAAACCCGTAAAAAGAAAGTTTTTGACTATAATTCCCTTATATGAGACATAACTAACAGTATCGATTATTTTCAAACATGACAAACATTTACAGACTGAATCTGTCTTAACTCAACTTTGCTTCATAACCCTAGGGGGGAGGGGTGGGTGGGAGGGGGAGGGGTGGGTGGGAGGGGGAGAGGGGAAAAGTCTTGTCACCGATTCGCTTGACCGAGCTCAGCGTGACACGTAAAATGTAAACAAAAGCACCCCAGTACTTCGATGGGTCGCCTCAACGCGTCAACTCAAACTTTCACGTGGAAAAAATACCAATAACAAACAGTGAGTTTGAAATACAGACGTTATATTAGGATAAACTAAAAATGCATTAATTTAATCAAGGTACGATCGATCGATCTGAAATTTTGATACGATGCATTGTTAGGTGAGACGGGCCCGTGTGCCAAATGTCAGCTCGATTAGATCACGGTAACTGGGTCATTTTTTACTTTTGTTTTTCCGCCCGCCCAAGACAGAGAGAGACGACCGCGAGTTAATATAAGGGATTTAATAAATAAAACAAACCCGTAAAAACAAAGTTTTTGACTATAAATCCCTTATATATTAGACATAACTAACAGTATTGATTATTTTCAAACGTTTACAGACTGAATCTGTCTTAACTCAAGTTTGCTTCATAATCCTGGGGGAGGGGGTGAGAGGGGAAAAGTCTGTTCACTGATTCGCTTAACCGAGCTCAGCGTGACACTTAAAATGTAAACAAAAGCACCCCGGTGCTTCGATGGGTCGCCTCAACGCGTCTACTCAAACTTTCACGTGGAAAAAAACACAAAAACAAACAGTGTATTTGAATTACATACCTCATATAAGGATAAACTAAAAATGCATTAATTTAATTACGGTACGTTCGATCGATCTGAAATTTTGATACGATGCATTGTTAGGTCAGACGGGTCCGTGTGCCAAATTTCAGCTCGATCGGATCACGGGAAGTGGGTCAATTTTGACTTTTGTTTTTCCGCCCGCCCGCCCATGAGATGACGACAGACAGACAGAGAGAGACGGCCGCGAAGTTAATATAAGGGATTTAAAAATGACCCACTTCCCGTGATTTAGTTTATTATCTAGTTTAATGTTTAGCTTATGCTTTGGTTTATGATTTGGTTTATGATTTGGTTTATGATTTCGTTTATGATTTGGTTTATGATTTGGTTTATGATATGGTAAGACCGTAAAAAAACCATTCATTTCAAGGGTTGTGAAAACGTTTTTTTAAAAATCGGAAAAAAAATTTTTTTAAAATAAACAGCTTTTAAAAAATGAAAATTTGAAAGCAATAGCCTCAAAAGAATGAAATTAAATATATTTGGTAAGACGACGATTGGTATCATGGATTGCAATCACCCTGTTTCAACATCTGAATATGTGACCGTTTATAGATTTTAAAAGACTACAACCTCTACCCTGTACAAAAAAGTGTTTGCTATGTTTTGAAAAATGAGTCGAATTCCTACCTTTCAATGTTTTAATCAGTGATCTCCCATTGACAGGTTGGCTAAACAGATGTCAATCTAATTCCTATGATCAGACCTTATCCAGAGATGTGAATTGCTTCTTTTCAATACAATAATGATGTAGACACTCAGCTAACGTTGTTATATACTTAGTAGAAATGTTCGTGCCTTTATCAAATGTTATCCAAATAGTATTGTTACTTTCAAGGGTATCGTTTCTAACTGTGAGTCATGACAAAACGTGATTTATATTCAGATAATTACTTACCGGCATTTTGTGTGGGGCGTTTGTGTGTGTGTTTGTGAGTGTGAGAGAGAGAGAGAGAAAGAGAGAGAGAGGTAGAGGGAGAGAGACAATGACTTGACATGCTTAACAAAAGAAACATATTAGTGCTTGAACACATACTAATACATACACACACGCGCACACACGCGCGCACACACACGCGCACACACACGCACACATACACACACACACACACATATATATATATTATGCCCTTGTAAAATTCAAAGACGTTATATTTGAAAAAAAACAATTTTAAACGTAACTGGTTGTAACGTTAAAATGAGAGCATAAAAGTAAAAGAAACTCATCTACATTACGTCATGTCATAGTATTTATTTAATATGTCTCTTCTTTTCTTTTCTTTTTACAATCTTCAATCTTTAAACCGCAGCGCTTAGTTCCAGCCATTAGCGTAAAGCCACTTAGCTCTGGCGATGACGTCATTGCTGTAGTCGTTGCCAGTGGTTCCAATGTCAAGGCCACCCCAAGTTTGAACGTTACTAACACCAAAGTTGTAAGCAGCGACACCACCTGGTTGAAGGCATGAATCAAGACATATAGTTGACATAGTGAAAAGTTGACATTCTTGATGACGAAATGATAAATAAGACACAAGAAGTGTGCTTTAAATAAGACACAATAAATGTGCTTTCAATAAGACACAAGAAATGTGCTTGAAATGAGACACAATAAATGTGTTTTAAAGAAACTTCTCATTTTAAGCTTCAATTGTCCTAATAAGTATAACTTAGAACTTATTTAGTGCGGTACCTTAACCGGAAGCTGAGTTAATTGCGTTTCTAAGTTACGGGAGCCCACTCAGTCATCTGTCAGTATTCAGGTGTACGTAGATTATTTGTCTATTTTGTCATTTGCTAATTTCATGAATAGTTTTCCTACTTTGGAAGGCATTTTGTTTTTAAGGTGTGATTTTTTTTATTTTAATTTCATGATTCAAGTTTTACTCTCATTGTTGTGTTTACAGATATTGTTTTTCTTTCATGTATTCCGTTCTTTGTAGAAGGAGATGAGACAGACTGTATCGTAGCGCAGCTTTTTTATACTCTGTGATTCTGGCAATATTTATTTTATTTTTAGAAAGGCAAGTGATCGCAAACAAACATGAGATTCCTTGGTAAACATGGACAGGATATTTGATCTAAAGTTTATGTAACTATGATATGAAATACAAGCAACAAAGCCCGTCCAAGGTAAGGTGACCTGTGAAGTTCGTGTTAGGATATCACAACATTCACATCAACTGACTCCAAAATGAAAATTAACCAGTCGTCGTTTCAACAAGAGGCTTTGTCCAGAGACCCTACCTCCCCCCTCCCACACCGTGGTCTGTCCAGAGACCCTACCTCCCCGCCACACCGCGGTATGTCCTAGAGATCCTACCTGTTGACCCGCCGTCTCGGTCGGCCATACACGTGTATCACGTCAAAAATACTATACGTTATAGTTATAATAAATAACCCGTAAAAACAACGTTTTTTTTACTATAAATCTCAAAGCGCACCGCTCAAAATAATGTTCTTGAAAAAATACTGCACCAAAAGTAACTCGTTTTCAACATCCTCGTAAATTTGTTCAATATGGAAATGAGATTTAATTTTTCTCGCTTGTGATTGGCTGTAGGAGTTTGAGGGACCAATCGGCTATCGATGCCCACACAGACAACTGCCTTTTATTATTAAAGATTACCTTGAAGAGCTTGGCTTTGGGTCCAGCTAGAATGTCTTGATTTCACCTAGAAGCAATACGGTTGTCATGAAAACACTTTCACAATGAATAAACAAGAATTATAATTTTTAAATATTTAACGAAAGCCGTTCAAACGGCATTTCTTGACTAATGTTAATAGCCAATCAAACTTTGTTACTAACTTAATTTCATTTGAAGATAGACTCGTTTCTTATTCTTTTCATTAACGTGTCTATCCACAATGACCCGTTAGGTCATTCTACCGGACGTCAACTCACCTGGTTGATATAGGGCACCAGAAGTCTGCTGACCATCATCTCAATGTGGGCACAGCTGTCCCAGGCCACCGACTTGCAGGGCAGACCGGAGTGGGTGATGTCACACTGAAGAAGTGTTTACAAGTGGTGAGATGTCGTGTTGTTAACAAATGGTGAGATGTCGTGTTGTTAACAAATGGTGAGATGTCGTGTTGTTAACAAATGGTGAGATGTCGTGTTGTTAACAAATGGTGAGATGTCGTGTTGTTAACAAATGGTGAGATGTCGTGTTGTTAACAAATGGTGAGATGTCGTGTTGTTAACAAATGGTGAGATGTCGTGTTGTTAACAAATGGTGTAATATCGTGGTGTTTACAAATGGTGAGATGTCGTGTTGTTAACAAATGGTGAGATGTCGTGTTAACAAATAGTGAGATGTCGTGTTGTTAACAAATGGTGTAATATCGTGTTGTTAACAAATGGTGAGATGTCGTGTTGTTAACAAATGGTGAGATGTCGTGTTGTTAACAAATGGTGAGATGTCGTGTTGTTAACAAATGGTGAGATGTCGTGTTGTTAACAAATGGTGAGATGTCGTGTTGTTAACAAATGGTGAGATGTCGTGTTGTTAACAAATGGTGAGATGTCGTGTTGTTAACAAATGGTGTAATATCGTGGTGTTTACAAATGGTGAGATGTCGTGTTGTTAACAAATGGTGAGATGTCGTGTTAACAAATAGTGAGATGTCGTGTTGTTAACAAATGGTGTAATATCGTGTTGTTAACAAATGGTGAGATGTCGTGTTGTTAACAAATGGTGAGATGTCGTGTTGTTAACAAATGGTGTAATATCGTGGTGTTTACAAATGGTGAGATGTCGTGTTAACAAATAGTGAGATGTCGTGTTGTTAACAAATGGTGTAATATCGTGGTGTTTACAAATGGTGAGATGTCGTGTTAACAAATAGTGAGATGTCGTGTTGTTAACAAATGGTGTAATATCGTGGTGTTTACAAATGGTGAGATGTCGTGTTGTTAACAAATGGTGAGATGTCGTGTTGTTAACAAATGGTGTAATATCGTGGTGTTTACAAATGGTGAGATGTCGTGTTGACAAATAGTGAGATGTCATGTTGTTAACAAATGGTGTAATATCGTGGTGTTTACAAATGGTGAGATGTCGTGTTAACAAATAGTGAGATGTCATGTTGTTAACAAATGGTGTAATATCGTGGTGTTTACAAATGGTGAGATGTCGTGTTAACAAATAGTGAGATGTCGTGTTGTTAACAAATGGTGTAATATCGTGGTGTTTACAAATGGTGAGATGTCGTGTTAACAAATAGTGAGATGTCGTGTTGTTAACAAATGGTGTAATATCGTGGTGTTTACAAATGGTGAGATGTCGTGTTGTTAACAAATGGTGAGATGTCGTGTTGTTAACAAATGGTGTAATATCGTGGTGTTTACAAATGGTGAGATGTCGTGTTAACAAATAGTGAGATGTCATGTTGTTAACAAATGGTGTAATATCGTGGTGTTTACAAATGGTGAGATGTCGTGTTAACAAATAGTGAGATGTCATGTTGTTAACAAATGGTGTAATATCGTGGTGTTTACAAATGGTGAGATGTCGTGTTAACAAATAGTGAGATGTCGTGTTGTTAACAAATGGTGTAATATCGTGGTGTTTACAAATGGTGAGATGTCGTGTTAACAAATAGTGAGATGTCGTGTTGTTAACAAATGGTGTAATATCGTGGTGTTTACAAATGGTGAGATGTCGTGTTGTTAACAAATGGTGAGATGTCGTGTTGTTAACAAATGGTGTAATATCGTGGTGTTTACAAATGGTGAGATGTCGTGTTAAGAAATAGTGAGATGTCGTATTGTTAACAAATGGTTTAATATCGTGGTGTTAACAAATGGTGAGACATCGAGTTGTTAACAAATGGCGAAATGTCGTGTTAACAAATGGTGGGATTTCGTGTTGTTGAGAAATGGTGAGATATCGTGTTGTCAACAAATGGTGAGATGTCGTGTTGTTGAGAAATGGTGAGATGTCGTGTTGTTGAGAAATGGTGAGATGTCGTGTTGTTAACAAATGGTGAGATGTCGTGTTGTTAACAAATGGTGAGATGTCGTGTTGTTGAGAAATGGTGAGATGTCGTGTTGTTAACAAATGGTGAGATGTCATGTTGTCAACAAATGGTGAGATGTCGTGTTGTTAACAAATGGTGAGATGTCGTGTTGTTAACAAATGGTGAGATGTCGTGTTGTTAACAAATGGTGAGATGTCGTTTTGTTAACAAATGGTGAGATGTCGTGTTGTTAACAAATGGTGAGATGTCGTGTAGTTAACAAATGGTGAGATGTCGTGTTGTTAACAAATGGTGAGATGTCGTTTTGTTAAAATATGGGGCTGATGTTGGTACACTCATGAAACTACATTGTCACCAGACAGCAAAATCGTCATTGCATCCAGTTAGCTGAGGTTCATATTAGTATACCATATATGGTAGACGACCTACCTGCAAGATACCCCAGGCAGCTCCGTTATCACCGTAACCCCCAGTGCTAACTAAAAGACTTCCGCCTCTGGATTCTCTACTGGCCAGGGCCGCAATGACTGAAGCTTGAATACCTGAAACGGAAAATATGATAAGAAAATGTGAATGTCTTTTTTGCTACATTATTAAGTTGTGGTGTTTCTTTCACGTTGTGCTATACAGCGTTATGTGTGTGCAGGGTAATCAAAACATGACATATTATATTAGGATAATTGTCAAAAATTTTGTTAAAGGAGTTTAAATTTTTAAAATATATACAATTATGATAAGAGGCTAGAATGCCATGTGCTAAGACTATTAAAATGAATTTCGAATGGCTTTAATTGTGTGTATCATTAAATTCTCTCGTGATGAAAGTTAGTATTCAGGTAGGTCAATGTAAGTATTCAGGTAGGTTAATGTAAGTATTCAGGTAGGTCAATGTAAGTATTCAGGTAGGTCAATGTAAGTATTCAGGTAGGTCAATGTAAGTATTCAGGTAGGTCAATGTAAGTATTCAGATAGGCAAATCCATCAGACAAGTCTACTCACAGTTGGCATCAGCGCTGGCCTGGTAACAGCTTCTGTGATTGTTGAGGGCGGGGAGGTCGTGCTGTACTTCGGCGTTAGATGCTGCGACACCTGCGGAGAACGGTTCTCGAAATGTATAGATGGGGTCAAGAAGATAGGTCTCAAGTAAAAGTGTATCAATGTTATAAAATAAGAATGGATTTAGAGAATTCGAGTGTGTTTCCGACTAGCTAAATATGATTTTTATTGTAAGATATCGTTATTGTTAAGATGTTGTTTTTTTTCTGAAATATTCAGCACATGTATCATATTTAGCAAATAAAGACGTGCTTTTAGGGTAGAATTAGTTAATGAATTTATCAGCATACACTACCTCCTGAACGCCTTCCTGTGGGAGTCAGTTGAGTGATGTCACCATGACAGGTTCTTGTTGCTGAAACACAATGTTCAATGAATGTCAAACATGTCATGTCATGTCATAGTTTGAGCCAGGCATTTGTTTCCCGTAGAAGTCAGCGGATTGATGTGACATTGACAGGTTCTAGATGTTGCTGAGACACATGTGTCAATACACGTCAAACATTTTCCGTCTAACTTTGGATCAGCCATTGACTGACTTTTCTAATGTCATATTTAAAATTTAAAAAAACACGGATTGATGAAAATTGTACACACGTGACGTAGATAGTCCGTTTGTTTTAACGCTCAAGGGCAGCCTAATAAAACAAGCTGTCACATATAACTTTTTGATGTTATATTTACTAAACAAAAATCTATTGTGCAGACTTAAATCATCAATCAATTGTTTGACTGGGAAAAACAAAGAACTGCTCTTGAAAAAACTATTTGAAGCTATAGTAATTTGTGGGGAAAAGACATTGGTTTTGTATTGAACAGTTCTAATTGTAAAAAAAAAGAAAGAAAAGTATGCAATTTATAAATATATAGTTAACTGTTGGAAATAAAAATGTACAATGGAAGATGAATCAAAAGTTCCCATTTATGAGGATATATACATCTTCATGCCTAGTCTGTGTAATAAACTGAGTTAATCACGTCATCAAAATCAGCGCTACTCACTGATGTTATATTCCTCAACTTTTAAAATTTAGACACTTCGTGCAGAACATCTTATTTCTAATTTGGAATGGGAATATAATTCAATAAGAGCACAAGGAACGTCATGTTGAGTTTATAAATGTAAAAACTTTGAATTAAAGTGAAGCTTATTCTGACGAGGTGTAACTTACCTGCATGAGAATAAGCCAGCAAGGCACATAAGACAACCAGAAACATCTTGGATTTTGTATGTTAGAATTACAACTGTTCAACGCAGAACTTTGTCTATCAGTTAAGATCAACCACCGTTATACATTGGGACTGGGTATTTATAGCCCGGTCTTCCAAGTGAACCGAACATTTGGGGCTTTAGACCCACTGACCTACTATGCCAAGGGAAAGGAAAGATTGTTTTTATCTTCGGAAAAAAACAAAACTATACCGAACTATACTCATACTCATACACAAACATACATTAATATTAATAATCATTATTTTATTTTTAAAATATTATTTCCTGTTTTACCTATTCTTTAAAAATAGCAATGCATGTTATTTATTACTTTTAAAATATCTGTCAATATTCCTTTAATTTTGCGAATTCATTCTTACTATTTCTTACTGATAAAGTATTATAAAAGGTAAACGGTGTATTGAAGGAGCGTCTGTAACAGATAAGATAAGATAAGATAAGATAAGATAAGACAAGATAAGATTACTTATTATTCCTTGATTTTTAAAAAATTACTTTTTCTTTTTCTTACTTTAAAATATTATTTTTTATTGTTTAAAGGAAATTTCTTATTTTTCTTTATTTATAAAATATAGTTCTTGTTTGTTTTTTTCTCTTATTTAAAAAATATGATTTCTTTATATTCCTTTTTACAACATATTATTTTTATTATGCCTTTACTTTTAATAAATTATTTCGTATAATTCCTTAACTCTAAAATTATTTTAAATATTATTTTTTAGATTCCTGTGAAACAATGAATCATTTAAAAGGCATCTCTTTGATCTTACACGAATTATTTGAAAATTGAATCTTCTCTACGATGTGTTAATTATTAATAACGTTTCTAAAATATTTACTTTTTTTACATTAATTATTTTATTTTATTTTAAGTTATGAACTTTGTGTAAAGATCTTTCAAATGAACATGGAAGAATGGATTGATTCAGTGGCCTCTGGTTTAATGGTTTTCATTATATGACTGTCAAACCAATGCTGTCTCACCTAAACAGTGTGATACAATTTATTAACCTCAAACTAATGATGTCTCACCTAAACAGTATGATACCAATTTATAAACGTCAGACCAATGCTGTCTCACCTAAACACTGATACAATTTATAAACGTCAGACCAATACTGTCTTACCTAAACAGTATGATACCAATTTATAAACACCAGACCAATGCTGTCCCAAAAAAACTCTCAAGGGGAACAAAGAAGACAACAAAAACCACTATCATCAGACCGGTAGTAACTTTCGCTAGTGAGACTTGGACCCTGACCAGAAAAGCAGAGAACCTGCTCAACACTTGGGAGAGGAAAATCTTCCGGAAAATATATGGCCCTGAGATAGAAAATAATATCTGTAGAATTCGTACAAAACCAAGATCTATACCATCTGTCTTTGACCCACCCATCGTCACAATGATTAAAAAAGGAAGACTACGCTGGGCATGACAATTTAAAAGGATGCCAGAATGTAGAGCAGCAAAAGTTATTTAAAGGCACAAACCTAGGGTCAGACGACTCACTGGACGCCAAAGACTGATGTGGATCGATGATGTGGAAATGGACCTACACCAGCTGGGGGTTTGGACATGGAGGAGGAAATCCATGGGCCGATCCGAAAGGAAAGATGAGGTTGAGCAGGCCAGGGCCCTACATGTACTATAGTGCCATAGATGATGATTTGGTGGAGCAGGCTAGGGTCCTATATATACTATAGTGCCATAGATGATGATGTGGTTGAGCAGGCCAGGGCCCTAATTGGGCTATAGTGCCATAGATGATGATTTGGTGGAGCAGAACAGGGCCCTACATGTACTATAGTGCCATAGATAAGGATGTGGTGGAGCAGGCCAGGGCCCTACATAGGCTATAGTGCCATAGATGAGGATGTGGTGGAGCAGGCCAGGGCCCTACATGGGCTATAGTGCCATAGATGATGATGTGGTGGAGTAGGCCAGGGCCCTACATGGGCTATAGTGCCATAGATGATGATTTGGTGGAGCAGGCCAGGGCCCTACATGTACTATAGTGCCATAGATGAGGATGTGGTGGAGCAGGCCAGGGCCCTACATAGGCTATAGTGCCATAGATGAGGATGTGTTGGAGCAGGCCAGGGCCCTACATGGGCTATAGTGCCATAGATGATGATGTGGTGGAGTAGGCCAGGGCCCTACATGAGCTATAGTGACATAGATGATGATGAATGCTGTCCCAAGTAAACTTCAAGAGATACGTCATTTGACAGATGAAATGTGACAAGGAGGCGCCTCCCAGATACTGAGTCATGCCAGGGAGGGAGGCCTGGCAGGGTGTGGTCCATGTAAGGGAGGTAGGCATGTCAGGGAGGGAGCCATATCATGGAGGGAGCCATGTCAGGGCGGGAATCATGTCAGGGAGGGAGCCATGTCAGGGATGGAGGCATGCTAGGGAGGGAGCCATGTCATGAAGGGAGTCATGTCAGGGAGGAAGCCATGTCAGAGAGGGAGCCATGTCAGGGCGGGAATCATGTCAGGGAGGGAGCCATTTCAGAGAGGGAATCATGTCAGGGAGGGAGCGATGTCACGAAGGGAGTCATGTCTGGGCAATAGAGTCACTTTCTGATCCTCGATAAGGTTCCTGTCACTCACAGAAACTGACAAATTGGAATAGAGTTGGGTCAAGGTCGTGGACGGGAAAAACAGAGCTGGTATCTGAAATAGTGTGTTGACTTATAACATATTTACATTTATCATATTGTCTTACTTCACATTCATTTTTTTAAAAAATATTTAAAGTACTTTTATAGACACTAAATTAAGTTTCCAAAATAGATTAAACATCTCCAGCAAGTCAATGAAATATTGTGACTGTGTTTTATGGTTGTTATTGAATTCGGAAGAATGACCCTTGCATTTTCTCGTCACAAATGGATATCTAGGTCCCATTTTTCGTTTCCGTTAATAAAACTGATCAGTACTCTTCATTAAACTATATCCTGAAAACAGTTGCTTCAATGTTAAATAGTGAAACTATCTTGAAATTTAAGTTGTATAACTAGCTCTTTTAAAGTTAAACTGTTAAACTAGCTATTCCAAAGTTAGACTGTTCAACTAGTTCTGTAAAAAATTGAATTGTTAAACTAGTCATGTCAAAGTTAATTTGTTAAAATATCTCTTTAAAAATAAAATTATCTAAATTTGTATTAAAAATAATAATTTTTAACTATCTCTGTCAAAGTTTAATCGTTCAACTAGCTCTGTCCAAGTTAAACCGTTAAACCAGCTCTGTCCAAGTTAAACTGTTAAACCAGCTCCGTCAAGGTTAAACTGTTAAACCAGCTCGTTCACAGTTCAATTGTTGACTATCTCTGTCCAACGGACAAGGGCACCTACAGATAAGAACTGCATTTTATCAGTAGTCAGGAAGAAGCACTAAACTAGTTCATCTAAGAAACACGATTGAAAGTCACACTTCAGTGGTTCTTAAATATCTATTTGTTGAGAACCCTCCTTAAAAAATGATCGCCGCCTAGACTCTTCTATGTAACTGACCAATCGGTTCATGCCTTCACATGGGAGAGACTCGGCTCCTGTGACTACTGCACGGTGAAAACTGTTGAAAACTGTTGAAAACTGTTGAAAACTGTTGAAAACTGTTGAAAACTGTTGAAAACTATTGAAAACTGTTGAAAACTGTTGAAAACTGTTGAAAACTGTTGAAAACTGTTGAAAACTGTTGAAAACTGTTGAAAACTGCAGTTTTTTTTACTCCATGTTATTATTTGTACTTGACTGTGTTCGTACCTCACCGCTTGTATACTGTAGGACTTTATAATCGTTTCATGCCAGTCTTTGAGAACCACTCTAAAACCATTTGTTTGACATTCCATACTATAAATAACTTACGTTGTTGTTTTTTTAAAGATACAATCTTCTAGAAATGCAAACATATGTACTTTAAAATATTTATCTACAAAAAAATCACTCACGGTGTATTCTTTAGATAGCTGAACAATATTTAGCTAACAAATGTGCATTTACCACACTATGTGTCCCCGTTAATGGACTGCGTCCTGCACGTTACATTTGTTTGTGATGTTTTTAAGTGAAGTGCTTTTAACCTGTTCATAAAACGTTATATTTCAGTCTCTACCCCCCCCCCACACACACACACCCCTGCCCCATATGTCATGTTTCCTAGTCAATTAAAACAATTTAAGCGATCTTTTCAGTTTGTTTTTAATAATAATAAATTGGATAATTTGCATAGCGCTGTACCCAAGTAAAGAACTGGGCTCACGGTGCTTTACATAAAAATAATGTTGTTCGTCCGTCGATTCGACGAAGACCACTCTAGTCATCCGAGGGTTGCTGGGACTGGCTTTGTTTGTGCGTGCGCAGATGGCTGATGAGGCCGATCCTAGCACGGAAGGTTCGGGAACAGAAGGGACAAGGGACGAGTGGGACATCTCCAGGAGGGTTCACAGCACGGGCCTTTCGGTCTTGCCTCTTCTTTTCTGCGGAGGTGATCCTGTTTGCCTCACATGACTTGGCACCTTCGTGGATGGAAGAACGCCAGGTGGAACGGTCCTTTGCAGCAAGTTCCCACGTGTCTGGGTTGATGGCAAACGCTTTCAGTGAGACTTTCAGTGTGTCTTTGTAGCGTTTCTTTTGCCCACCGTGGGACCGCTGGCCATGCTGGAGCTCGCCATAGAAGAGTCTCTTTGGCAGTCTCTCGTCTGGCATTCGGACCACGTGCCCTGCCCAACGAAGCTGGGACTGCATCAGGAGTGTGAAGATGCTGGGGAGACCTGCCTTGGTCAGTACCACTGTGTCTGGTATTTTATCCTGCCACTTTACGCCGAGGATCTTCCTGAGGCTTGTTGAATGAAAGTGGTTAAGCTTCCTAGCATGGCGCTGATACACAGTCCATGTTTCACACGCATATAGCAGTGTGGGGAGCACCACCGCCCTGTACACTTTCAGCTTGGTCTGGATGGTAATGCCTCTTCTGTTCCAGACATTTGGGTACAACCTGCCAAAAGTGGAGCTGGCTCTGGCAATTCTGACACTCACTTCGTCATCGATGGTGGCATTTTGCGACAGTGTGCTGCCTAGGTATGAGAACCGTTTCACTGTGTTGAGTCTCTGGCCGTTGACAGTGATGCTGGGCTCAACGTAGGGCCTTCCAGGCGCAGGCTGATGGAGGACTTCAGTCTTCTTGGTGTTGATCGTCAGACCAAAGTTTGTGCAGGCGCTGGAGAACAGGTTAACGCTGCATTGCATGTCGGCTTTTGAGGCAGCATTGAGGGCACAGTCATCAGCAAACAGGAGGTCTCTGATGATGTCTGTCATAACCTTGGTTTTTGCATGGAGCCTCCGAAGGTTGAACAGTTTGCCATCTGTGCGGTACCTCAGGTTAACACCAACACCCTCGTCTCTGAAGGCCTCTGTCAGCATGGCGGAAAACATGAGGCTAAATAGTGTTGGTGCCAGGACGCAGCCCTGCTTGACCCCGTTTGTGACTGTGAAAGGATCAGAAAACTCTCCGCCGTCCTGGACTCTGGCGTGCATGCCCTCGTGGAATTGTCTCACCAAGACGATGAATTTCCTTGGGCAACCGTACTTGGCCATTATCTTCCACAGACCCTCTCTGCCAACGGTGTCAAAAGCCTTGGTCAGGTCGACATAGGTGGAGAACAGGTTGACGTTCTGCTCCTGACATTTCTCTTGCAGCTGCCTGGCAGCGAACACCATGTCGATGGTCCCTCGCTCTTTTCGGAAGCCACACTGACTTTCAGGCAGGAGTCCTTGGTCAAGGTGGACCGTGAGGCGGTTGAGCAGGATTCTGGCAAGGATCTTTCCTGCGATAGATAGCAGGGATATGCCTCTGTGGTTGTCACAAGCCTGTCTACTTCCTTTTTGCTTATAAAGATGTATGATGGAGGCATCTTTGAAGTCCTGCGGGATCGTCTCTTGCTGCCACACCAAGAGAAATAGATGGTGGAGCCTTTCAGTCAGGGCTGTTCCTCCCTCCTTGTAGACCTCAGCTGGTATGGCGTCAGAACCAGGTGCTTTGCCACTGGAGAGAAGATAAATTGCTTTCTGGGTCTCGAGCAAGGTTGGGGGGTCATCCAGTGCTTTGTTTGTGGGCACTTGGGGAAGACGATTGATGGCTTCTTCGTTGATTGTCGAAGGGCGATTTAGGATGCTTTCGAAATGTTCGGCCCACCTCTTCAAGATCTTCTCTTTGTCTGTGATGAGAGTGTTACCGTCTGCGCTGAGGAGGGGGTTTGAACTTGAGGGCGTGGGGCCATACACTTCTTTCAAAGCGTTGTAGAAGTTTTTATAGTCACGCTTGTCTGCATAGCCTTGGATCTCGTCGGCTTTGTTGCTGAGCCAATCGTCCTGCATCTGACGGAGCTTTTGCTGTACAGTCCTGCGTATGTTGTTGAATGCATCTCTCCTTGCCGTGGACCTGGGATTATTGAGGTAAGCTTGGTGTAGGAGGTGTTTCTCATCCAATAACTGCTTGATGTCTTCGCATTTCTCATCGAACCAGTCCTTATGTTTCCTGGTCTGGTGCCCCAGAGTCTCTGAAGCTGTGGTGTAAATCAGCTCTCTGAGTGACGCCCAGTCTGCCTCCACGTTCTGGTTGCCTGGAGAGGTAGATTTCAAGCGCTCTTCCAGAGCATCCACCAGGGACTGCTTGCAGCTGGCGGTCATTAGTTTGGCAACATTTAGCCGTTTGGGGGCTTTCTTCCCTTGCGGGCGCCGTTTCAGCTGAATGCGGATGTTGAGCTTGGTGATGATGAGGCGGTGGTCTGTCCAGCATTCAGCCCCGCACATGGACTTGGTCACTCGTACATCCTGCCTGTCCCTCTTCCTCACGATGGCGTAGTCAATAAGATGCCAGTGCTTCGAGCGGGGGTGCATCCATGACGTCCGGTTACGGGTTGGGAGGCGGAAGATCGTGTTGGTGATTAGCAGTTCATGTTCAGCGCAGGTCTGGAGTAAAAGAAGACCGTTGCTGTTGCAGTGACCCACTCCATGATGACCAAGGACTCCTTCCCAGGCAACGTTGTCTTTGCCAACTCTTGCGTTGAAGTCGCCTAGCAAGATGAGTTTGTCCGCCTTTGGAACGTCGGCAATGACAGTGTGAAGTTCTTCATAAAACTTTGCCTTCACTTCATCTGTATTGGTCATGGTTGGAGCGTAGGCACTGATAATGGTGAGGTGTTTCTTTCCAGCCAGTCGAAATAATAACATACATACAAGTATTCAATAAACGTTCATATCCTAACAACCACATAAATGACAGTACGGTGAACAAAAGCTACGTTTATTGTTAGAAGAAATGCTGTTTAATTAATTTTGAAAGTAAAGTTTGAAGACATGTGTCTTAAGTGCAGTCTGTGTAATAACGTCTTTTGTCTCCCAAGCAGGCGGCATGGAATCAATGAACTTAACATCAAAAATTCTCTTTGCCTTGCGGCTGCCAGATTTTCTCTAAACATGACCTACTCTATGAAGCTGGATCTTTTTCCCCCCAATGTCATATCATTTTTTCCAATAAAACTAAATATACTGAGAAGTTATGAAAAACTGTCATTTTGTATTTTAAAAAATCTTTTAAAAATATTTCCAAAGCGGCGATATCCCGTTGGCAAAACGTTTTGTTCGGATAGAATAAATATGGAGGCTGAAGAACGATTAAACGATTTTCCAAAGATTAAAAAGAGTAAAATAGAATATATTTATCATGAAAACATTTCTGAAACACGCGCTTCAGTTCATATCACAATTATTAAAATAAATAAACTAATCATCTTTTCCTGCTGGCATGGATGGTTAAATCTTTAAAAGACGTTGAACAAAGTGGTGTGGTTAACAATAGATAGAAGGTTATGTATTCTTTATCCCTCATAAATATATGATCATTATTTAGACAAGGCTCTTTTTACACAAATGAACTGTAACTTTAATTTAATTTGCGCTTCCTGCTAATCATTTTTTGTGAACATTAACTCCATAGTGGGCCATATTGTATCGTTGAATTCTTTGTATACAACAAGAACAGACACACAGAAAACCTCCATCTTCCCATCTGGCATTGAGGAGTAGAATTGATTTCCGGAGCAAGCCAGGAAAACAAAGATACTGTCAACTTTTGAAACTCTAATACAAATAAAAGACTAAAAACAAAGATACTGTCAACTTTTGAAACTCTAATACGAATAAAAGACTAAAAACAAAGATACTGTCAACTTTTGAAACTCTAATACAAATAAAAGACTAAAAACAAAGATACTGTCAACTTTTGAAACTCTAATACAAATAAAAGACTAAAAACAAAGATACTGTCAACTTTTGAAACTCTAATACGAATAAAAGACTAAAAACAAAGATACTGTCAACTTTTGAAACTCTAATACAAAAAAAAGACTAAAAACAAAGATACTGTCAACTTTTGAAACTCTAATACAAATAAAAGACTAAAAACAAAGATACTGTCAACTTTTGAAACTCTAATACAAATAAAAGACTAAAAACAAAGATACTGTCAACTTTTGAAACTCTAATACAAATAAAAGACTAAAAACAAAGATACTGTCAACTTTTGAAACTTTAATACAAATAAAAGACTAAAAACAAAGATACTGTCAACTTTTGAAACTCTAATACAAATAAAAGACTAAAAACAAAGATACTGTCAACTTTTGAAACTCTAATACAAATAAAAGACTAAAAACAAAGATACTGTCAACTTTTGAAACTCTAATACAAATAAAAGACTAAAAACAAAGATACTGTCAACTTTTGAAACTCTAATACAAACAAAAGACTAAAAACAAAGATACTGTCAACTTTTGAAACTCTAATACAAATAAAAGACTAAAAACAAAGATACTGTCAACTTTTGAAACTCTAATACAAATAAAAGACTAAAAACAAAGATACTGTCAACTTTTGAAACTCTAATACAAACAAAAGACTAAAAACAAAGATACTGTCAACTTTTGAAACTCTAATACAAATAAAAGACTAAAAACAAACCAAGATGAGCGAAGGATGCAATAATATTCTGTATAGGAGGAGCGTCTGTAGAGGAGCGTCTGTAGAGGAGCGTCTGTAGAGGAGCGTCTGTAGAGGAGCGTCTGTAGAGGAGCGTCTGTAGAGGAGCGTCTGTAGAGGAGCGTCTGTAGAGGAGCGTCTGTAGAGGAGCGTCTGTAGAGGAGCGTCTGTATAGAGGAGCGTCTGTAGAGGAGCGTCTGTAGAGGAGCGTCTGTAGAGGAGCGTCTGTAGAGGAGCGTCTGTAGAGGAGCGTCTGTAGAGGAGCGTCTGTAGAGGAGCGTCTGTAGAGGAGCGTCTGTCATATCTGAAATAAGAATAGTTTTAAAATATGTCATGGGCACCAAACGCTTTCATAATATGTATTTAGAATTTGAACCATGCCGAAACTAATTTAAGGTTAAGGTTGTCCATAGAACGTGTATAGCATGAATAGAATTAGAAGAGAAAAAATAATTCATTCATGCATTGATTCATTCATTCATGCATTCATTCATTCATTGTATCAACTGAACTTTTGTTTGTCGCTGATAGAGTATACAGTCGATGCTGAGGAAGCGTTTTCTTCCAATACAACTCAAATGAAGTAAATCATACCACGCCGCAGCCCCTCTTTAAACTTAAATGAATAATTGTCACATTCATTACATTACTCTAGATTTGTTTTACAAGAAAAATGGTTAATCAGAATAATTATTTGTTACAAATGTATGTAACGGGACGTGGGAAGAGAAATAACTTTGAACTGAAATTTTCGAGCATACCTATGGTCTAAGCTGTTTAGCGCAACGTAACCGAAGGTGTAGAATTAACAATGAACGTGGCTTTATGCGTGTCATTTAATGTTTGCCATATTTGGTAATTACCTTTCTCATCCCACCTGGAGTGGGACTTGGGGTCCCACAGATCAAAGTTCGAGAAGCCAAATCGGGATCACATGGGAGACAAAAGACCAAGTATGTTTGTTTGTACGGCTTGGTGTCGTACGTTTCTGCATATATATATATATATATATATCGTATTTGGCACATATATAATCCTAAGTTAAAAGCTACATGTATTAGCTGGTGTCGATACAGCATATTCCCCTCTCCACGTCATTGGTGTAACCAAGGGAACGACTTGCGTCGATGCAGCTTGACAGCCATTGGAGTCGCAGGAGCTGCCGGAATGTACTTTTATGTATAGGCCGCCCGTAGGTGCTCCATTTCCTGTTTTTCTGCCAGGGTTTACGCCCTTAGCATTTCCCGAGTAGCGGGTGTGGCCGCAAGGCAGCGGAGGTTTGAAGTCGGAGTTTCCTTCTCCTAGATGAACTACCAGCCAAGGTTAACGAGCATCATCTACCCGTAGGGATGCCCAAAGGGAGCTGAGTAAACTCGAGGCCAGCACCAGGAATCGAACCCGTGACCGAATTTTTTTTAGAGTCTCGGTACCACCAAGCCCCTCTGGTGGATGGATGTATATCCACAAACATGCTAAACTAAACATTGATAAAGAAAATAAATTAATAATACTTGACGCCCCGCCACGTAGCATACGCCGCAGACTTGCTCATGGAGAGTGCAAAGAACGTGGAGAAAGAACAAACACAAATTACAGCCCGGAGAAATCAAAACAATGCGAGTGAACGTCGGTTTGTCACCCCGACTCATTGTTGGTTTCGAGACATTCGCACTATGGTTATCCACCTGCCCACCACCCTTTACCATATTAGCTTGCCGACCATAAACTGTGATCGGCTGACCCTAGCACGGGTCAGCCATGTTGGCAATAAAGGGGTAAAAGAACGGGCACAAACAGACATTTTAAAAAAATGTTTTCGCTGGCGCTTGAACCCAGGACCTTCCCCGTGTAAGGCGGACGTGATAACCAGTACACTACGAATTTCAAGTTATTTCGTGAAGGAACAATGCAAGTGAACGCAAGGACCATTGTTGGTCTCGAGACATTGGTCGACCCCAGCGAGGGTCATTCGTCATGCTCGTTTGCACATACTCGCTTTGGTGAAGTGGGCGGAAGGAGATTTAGAGAGTCGTCGTGAGTGCGTGGTGTCACGCATGGTTGGGCGACGTAGAGAATTATATTTACAGATTGCATTGAACTAAATTTTTTCCCTTTTGTGACCAGTGTCCCTATTTGATTTTTCTCTTATGATCTTTATTTTAAAAAAAACGTAAAAACACAGTTTTGAATATAATACCTTATATATGAGACATAGCTACAAGTATTGATGACGTTCCATATAATACGCACCACGCGACGGACTAGCATAAACATTTATATTTCTTAGCCTAGTGGTGGCTAAGTTATTAAAACAATAAAGTCCAAGTCACTAATTGCTAAGGATATCAAAAGGTTTATTAACTCAAGACACAGAATACATAATTGTTAAGTCACTTCTCTCTCTCTCTCTCTCTCTCTCTCTCTCTCTCTCTCTCTCTCACTCACTCACTCACTCTCTCTCTCTCTCTACACTCTACCTCTGCATTCCCCTCTCTCACAGACAAGTCGAAGTGTGTTACTTGCCCACCAGTCGTGTCCATAGTCTTCACGTTACTGAACTCCCCATGTTGTAAAACTTGGGGAGGGATGTGGTCGGGCTTTCTCCTGACCCCTGTGACATCGAGGACTGGAGTGAACCTCCATAGACCCATGGAGGTCACCAATAGCATATGGCTATTCATGATACATAGAGATAAACTAAAAATGCTTTAATTTAATTACGGTACATTCGATCGATCTGAAATTTTGATTCAATGCATTGTTAGGTGACACAAGTTTTTGTGCAAAATTTCAGCTCGATAGTATCACGGAAAATGGGTCATTTTTTACTTTTGCTTTTTTGGGGGACCAGGACAGAGAGATCGACAAGATGGTGAAGTTACTTTAAGGGATTTAAAACTAACTATATATAATTATTAAATAACCAATGAAATGAACCTAAGTCAAAGTTGGTAGTTATGCCCTATGTTGTACATGCCGTTGGTAGTTATGCCCTATGTTGTAAATGCCGTTGGTAGTTATGCCCTATGTTGTAAATGCCGTTGGCAGTTCTGCCCTATGTTGTACATGCCGTTGGTAGTTATGCCCTATGTTGTACATGACGTTGGTAGTTATGCCCTATGTTGTACATGCCGTTGGTAGTTATGCCCTATGTTGTACATGCCGTTGGTAGTTATTCCCTATGTTGTACATGCCGTTGGTAGTTATGCCCTATGTTGTACATGCCGTTGGTAGTTATGCCCTATGTTGTACATGCCGTTGGTAGTTATGCCCTATGTTGTACATGCCGTTGGTAGTTATTCCCTATGTTGTACATGCCGTTGGTAGTTATGCCCTATGTCGTACATGCCGTTGGTAGTTATTCCCTATGTTGTACATGCCGTTGGTAGTTATTCCCTATGTTGTACATGCCGTTGGTAGTTATGCCCTATGTTGTACATGCCGTTGGTAGTTATGCCTATGTTGTACATGCCGTTGGTAGTTATTCCCTATGTTGTACATGCCGTTGGTAGTTATTCCCTATGTTGTACATGCCGTTGGTAGTTATGCCCTATGTTGTACATGCCGTTGGTAGTTATGCCCTATGTTGTACATGCCGTTGGTAGTTATTCCCTATTTTGTACATGCCGTTGGTAGTTATGCCCTATGTTGTACTTGCCATTGGTAGTTATGCCCTATGTTGTACATGCCGTTGGTAGTTATGCCCTATGTTATACATGCCGTTGGTAGTTATGCCCTATGTTGTACATGACGTTGGTAGTTATGCCCTATGTTGTACATGCCGTTGGTAGTTATGCCCTATGTTGTACATGCCGTTGGTAGTTATGCCCTATGTTGTACATGACGTTGGTAGTTATGCCCTATGTTGTACATGCCGTTGGTAGTTATGCCCTATGTTGTACATGCCGTTGGTAGTTATGCCCTATGTTGTACATGCCGTTGGTAGTTATGCCCTATGTTGTACATGCCGTTGGTAGTTATGCCCTATGTTGTACATGCCGTTGGTAGTTATGCCCTATGTTGTACATGCCGTTGGTAGTTATGCCCTATGTTGTACATGCCGTTGGTAGTTTTGCCCTTTGATGTACATGCCGTTCGTATTTATGCCCTTTATTGTACATGCCATTGGTAGTTATGCCCTTTGTTGTACATGCCATTGGTAGTTATGCCCTTTGTTGTACATGCCGTTGGTAGTTATGCCCTATGTTGTACATGCCGTTGGTAGTTATGCCCTATGTTGTACATGCCGTTGGTAGTTATGCCCTATGTTGTACATGCCGTTGGTAGTTATGCCCTATGTTGTATATGCCGTTGGTAGTTATGCCCTATGTTGTACATGACGTTGGTAGTTATGCCCTATGTTGTACATGCCGTTGGTAGTTATGCCCTATGTTGTACATGCCGTTGGTAGTTATGCCCTATGTTGTACATGCCGTTGGTAGTTATGCCCTATGTTGTACATGCCGTTGGTAGTTATGCCCTATGTTGTACATGCCGTTGGTAGTTATGCCCTATGTTGTACATGCCGTTTGTAGTTATGCCCTATGTTGTACATGCCGTTGGTAGTTTTGCCCTTTGATGTACATGCCGTTCGTATTTATGCCCTTTGTTGTACATGCCATTGGTAGTTATGCCCTTTGTTGTACATGCCATTGGTAGTTATGCCCTTTGTTGTACATGCCATTGGTAGTTATGCCCTTTGTTGTACATGCCGTTGGTAGTTATGATCTTTGTTGGACAAGCCGTTGGTATTTATGCCCTATGTTGTACATGCCGTTGGTAGTTATGCCCTATGTTGTACATGCCGTTGGTAGTTATACCCTTTGTTGTACATGCCGTTGGTAGTTATGCCCTATGTTGTACATGCCGTTGGTAGTTATGCCCTATGTTGTACATGCCGTTGGTAGTTATGCTCTTTGTTGTACAGGCCGTTGGTAGTTATGCCCTATGTTGTACATGCCGTTGGTAGTTATGCCCTATGTTTTACATGCCGTTGGTATTTATGCCCTATATTTTACATGCCGTTGGTAGTTATGCCCTATGTGGTACGTGCCGTTGGTAGTTATGCCCTATGTTGTACATGCCGTTGGTAGTTTTGCCCTATGTTGTCATGCCGTTGGTAGTTATGCTCTTTGTTGTACATGCCGTTGGTAGTTATGCCCTTTGTTTTACATGCCGTTGGTAGTTATGCCCTATGTTGTACATGCCGTTGGTAGTTTTGCCCTTTGATGTACATGCCGTTCGTATTTATGCCCTTTGTTGTACATGCCATTGGTAGTTATGCCCTTTGTTGTACATGCCATTGGTAGTTATGCCCTTTGTTGTACATGCCGTTGGTAGTTATGCCCTATATTGTACATGACGTTGGTAGTTATGCCCTATGTTGTACATGCCGTTGGTAGTTATGCTCTTTGTTGTACAGGCCGTTGGTAGTTATGCCCTATGTTGTACATGCCGTTGGTAGTTATGCCCTATGTTTTACATGCCGTTGGTATTTATGCCATATGTTTTACATGCCGTTGGTAGTTATGCCCTATGTGGTACATGCCGTTGGTAGTTATGCCCTATGTTGTACATGCCGTTGGTAGTTATGCCCTATGTTGTCATGCCGTTGGTAGTTATGCTCTTTGTTGTACATGCCGTTGGTAGTTATGCCCTTTGTTTTACATGCCGTTGGTAGTTATGCCCTATGTTGTACATGCCATTGGTAGTTATGCCCTATGTTGTACATGCCGTTGGTAGCTATGCCCTATGTTGTACATGCCGTTGGTAGTTAAGCCCTATGTTGTACATGCCGTTGGTAGTTATGCCCTATGTTGTACATGCCGTTGGTAGTTTTGCCCTTTGTTGTACATGCCGTTGGTAGTTATGCCCTATGTTGTACATGCCGTTGGTAGTTATGCCCTATGTTGTACATGCCGTTGGTAGTTATGCCCTATGTTGTACATGCCGTTGGTAGTTATGCCCTATGTTGTACATGCCGTTGGTAGTTATGCCCTATGTTGTACATGCCGTTGGTAGTTATGCCCTATGTTGTACATGCCGTTGGTAGTTATGCCCTATGTTGTACATGCTGTTGGTAGTTATGCCCTATGTTGTACATGCCATTGGTAGTTATGCCCTATGTTGTACATGCCGTTGGTAGTTATGCCCTATGTTGTACATGCCGTTGGTAGTTATGCCCTATGTTGTACATGCCGTTGGTAGTTATGCCCTATGTTGTACATGCCGTTGGTAGTTATGCCCTATGTTGTACATGCAGTTGTCACAATGTAAATCAATTTGTAAGTAATCTAATTCAATTGGGATGTTCCAGAAAGTGTTGTAGGTTAATTGTTTGAAGAGCTCTGTTATTGTCAACCGATTTTAAATGCACACGTATTAAGTGTTTCATCATAATTATTTGTCGGACTTTGAATTTAATATAATTCTTTTTATTCACGTCATTTGATCTGAAACGTTCTAGAAAGTTGTTTAATTTAATCTTTGGCAAGATTTCAGTCAATTTTCTATCGATGTTAAAATCCTATCACATTTTATATGACTTACTGCCGCAAAGATGTACCTCACCTTATAGTATGGGCCAGAGCTATTCTTCACTGAGAATTGTACCCCATCTTGAATTGGACCCCATTAAATTAAATGCTACAAGGAGTGGTACCTGATTAGAAAACTAGATTTCGCTAGGAAACAGAATCACATTGGGGAACGGGATTTTAGACAAGAACGAAATCCCGTTCATATTGCTGTAGATGATCCCATCAGGTATCCCATGGGATCGGGTTAAGGAAAGGGGTCCTATCGACACACACAAATGTTTCAAATATTATAATACTTTTTTTTTAATTTAAAAAAACAGGAGACTTTTGATGACAACATGGTCCTTAATGACTATGTTAACGAAAAGGTTAAATGTGTTTCTACTAATGCAGAGGTGTTCAAACTCCGGTCCGTGGGCTAATGTGGCCCGGGTTTACATTTAAACTGGCCCATAAATTCATTTTAAATAATTAAATGACACGTGATTTTTTTCTTGACGACGAAGTTATATTCATAAGTAAAGCCAAACTTTGTGCTGTATTTAGTACAAAATACGATGCCAAAAATCAAACACCTTGTATTGTTTTCCAATTTGAGTATTCATTACAATAGCCATTGAAGTTGTGTGCTGTTACGTTTCGATGACGTTAAATGACAAAAAATCGATGGCATAATTTTGTTTACATCTGACAATGCAAACAAGGGAATAAATGTGGCGTCGACGAACTGAACATTTTAAGCCAGCCTTCACATCATAATTTTCGACACAACTCTGTTAGGTCGAGATATAATATTTCAATACTTTTATTTATTGTGAGGTACGTAGAATTTAATAATTATTTTTATTAGGGCTGTATAAATTAACGATTAATTTCTCGATTAATTGTAAAAAAAAATAATTTAACGATTAAATTAATTTTTTAACCTCAGCCAAACTATTAACGACTCTTTTTATATCATTCCCTTTTCCAAAATTAAAATATAAGCTCAAACAATGACGCCTTATAATATTTTATGGCGAAAGACACCACACGCTCTGTTAATCACGAAACCAAATTGATTATGACTTTATGTCTATATTTTCAATTTTAAAAAATATATGCTGATTATGTTCCTTAGCGTTACAGAATGACCTGGGCTTTTATATAGTAGATTAGACCCACTCATCACTTGAACCAAATAATGTCAAAAAACTTCTTTTTTGTTTTTGTTTTGGGTTGTTGTTTTTTTTTGCGTAGTTGGTTAAAATTTGACATATAAAGGAGACATTCCAGTGTTATTTAGATTTTAACACGATAGATAGATTTTCAACAAGAACGTTTAAAAAGTGTTACTTACGACATCATACATTTTAATTTGTGGCTTTAATCGAAAGTAACGATTAATTAATTGTTAATTTTTCAAAAAGTTAGCGATTAAATTTAAATTAATCGTAAACAGCCCTAATTTTTATTCTATACGTTGGCCATTGTTTATCAAACTAATGTATTACCTGTCAAAAATGACGGAGGTTTCAGCTGAAATCTATTTATTTTGAAACAATGCACTTTTTATTAGGGCGCCTATGGCGCCCCTTTGTTTTTTTTATTTTATAATTAACCATCATCAAATCCTCTTTTTACATTGTTCCCTTTTCCAAAATTAAAATATGAGCTAAAACAATGACGTCATATAATATTTTTACGGCGCATCTTTAATTTGCACACCTTTTGATGCACACCTTGTATTAAATATAAGATCCAACAATGAAGTCATATAATTCATTACACACATACATACATACATACAGACGACACGAATTATGTATATTGATTTTAGTAATTTCTTATGATGGAATGACATCGTTTTCAAGTCTTGAAAATTGCGAAAGTATTGTCCCCTATGCCCCCACAATATATCTCTCTTATAAATTACAAAATAATAAGTAATTAAATAGATTGTTTTAAATAATGGTATACAGTGTAACCTCTTATAACAAACATTAAACACAAAAAAATTCCCATACAAATCAATGTAAAATACGATAATGCCGTTCCATGTTGACAGAAATGCTCTTTATTTAAAAATGGGTATTACGATTTATTTAAATAAAATTACTTAAGAATTGTTGAAGAGTGCAACAACCTTGAATGTAATTTAGATCTGAAACAAACAAAAATAATAAAAATATGAATTTATGACAAATAATTAATCCTTTTTAACTAGAAAACTAAGGACATTTGTTTTTGCTGACGCTTCAAAATTGGACAAAAATTGTCTTAGCCATTATTGACACTCCTTTTGAAGCATCCATCTCCTTAATTTTGTTTTTGTTCTTGAGAATCGTTGATGTTGGCCGATTGTAAGTGCGCGCTAGACCAGCCACGCTAACACCTTGTTCTCTCTCTCATTTCAACAGTTATTTTTTCTCTCTTATGATTGTCTACTTTTGTTTTGTTTTTTTGCGAAGACATTGTAGCACAGGTTATTACACATTAAGGAAGTTACGAACACTGTCTGAATACAAAATTTGTAAAAACGGATGATCACACACGAAAACAATACTCTAACAGACCGAGTGCTAAACACATTCTTACTAATGCATCTGGGCGGAAGTGCCGGCTTACAAATGAATTTCCAGGGGACGTCCCTTTCTGCGTCACTCATGCGAATTTTTCACTCGTAAAGGGAGTAACTTTTTCAATTTTTTTCTCGTTATGCGAATTACTCGTTATGATAGGTGCTCGTTATGAGAGATTCCACTGTACTAAAAATAATTAATTTTTCAAGTCCAAGGTAGAGCATCAAATATATTTTTATATATTTGACATTCTTTTGATGGTTGTGACCCTTTCAAAAACTTATTTTCAGGCCTCGGGTTTACAATACATATATATGACATAATACACAAATTAAATACAATAAATTGACTTTAAGCAGCCAATGTCGTGTTTTTGTTGTGACAAAACTTCAAAATGGGACTCTTGCTTTCCTTTGACATTAACTAAAGGAGTGAGTTAACCAGATCAGAGCAAACGAATTGTAATTTTTTTTTCTTTCTTAATCTTGAATGAAATAAACAATTGCAAAAATATGAAAATTAATTGATCCGATTGTTTTGTGTGTATAGGATTTAGAAAGGTACCGTTTGCAAGGTAATGTTTGCTTTTTAACAGCTCAGTCCCAATGCAATAGTTGTTAGGTATGGTTGAGACTAAGTATTTTCAGACAAAAGCATGAGAAAGTGTGTGTATTAAGGGTAATCAGATTAAAGTTTTGAAGTAAGAGTTATCAGGAAACAGTTTCGAGGAAAATTAAAAAGGTAACTGTTTCCAGGTACGGGTAATCAGGTAACAGCTTCAAGTTAAGTATAATCAGGTAAGAGCTTCCAGGTAAGCTTAATCGGGTAACAATTGCCAGGTAAGTGTAATCAGTTAACAGTTGCCGGGAAATAGTAATCATGTAACAGTTTCCATGTAAGTCTAATCATGTAACAGTTGCCAGGTAAGTGTAATCAGGTAACATTTGCCAGGTAAGTGTAATCAGGTAACAGTTGCCAGGTAAGTGTAATCAGGTAACAGTTGCCAGGTAAGTGTAATCAGGTAACAGATGCCAGGTAAGTGCAATCAGGTAAAAATGTCAGGTATGTGTAATCAGGTAACAGTTGCAAGGCATGTGTAATCAGATAACAGTTTTGCGAATAAGAGTATCCTGATGGAAATTTTATGTACGAGGTGTTTGTATAAGAGTTTCCAGGTTATTAGCTTCAGGTCAGAGTTGGCGTTAAAACCTGTCAGGTTGCAGTGAACAGGTGCAGTAGTGTGAGTAGCGTTCACCTATCTAATATCGTGTTGTCAGATGGACGTGTTAGGATATGAGGATCAGTGTCGAAGGCTTGTCATCCCACTCACAGCTCACAGTCTCATCCAGTCTTCTCAACACTAGACCTTGTGCCTACAACGACGTGGACGAGCCTCTCCCACAAATGTGTGAAACATGATAAGAGACAGCTGTCAGACAATATCACGATCTGTTTCATCTGATGATCTGGATGTTTCGTGTTTCGTTTGCAAACATCGCAATGATAGATGCATTTTTTATATAATTAAATTAAAAATCAAAAGGCGATACATATGTTAAAATATGTTATTTTATTCTCTGTTACTCCTTGCCGAATTTAGCAAAGTGCTTCAATTTTAACTTAGATATACAATACTTTGTAAATGGTGGCTGAATAATAAATGATAGTATTTATGACTGTAATGCTGCGAAACGAAAGAAATTGGGTTTAATAACAGTGCTGTAAAAAAGTTCTGATTCTAAAAGAGATTATTAAAGATTATGAAATTTAGAACATTGCCATAACATATACATAACACACATCATTGCTTCAAACTATTTTGTTGCCAATAAAATTTATAAAATGAGAAATGATAATCAACTTTGTATTATTTGAAAATTTATTGTTTTTAGTAATAAATGGCTCTGAGGACAAACAATTTGAAAAATAAATCTAGTTCCATCCTAGGGCCTGGAGTTTCTTGGCCCGTGCGATGACGTCATTGCTATAGTCTCCCTGAGTCGTGCCAACATCAACACCACTCCAGGTCCGAACATTTGACGTGCCAAAGTTGTAGGCGGCAACAGCACCTGTGGAGGAGAGATTTTAAGTGTCGAGAAGTTTGACCTCTTGTATTATGAAAGACCTTTGAACTTGGTCGTTATGTCTAGGAAACAATTTCTGTTTCTTGTTAAACTCAAACTTCCAGTTAGCTTTGCACAATAAAGGCCCTAAATGTTAGCTTTGCACAATAAAGGCCCTAAATGTTAGCTTTGCACAATAAAGGCCCTAAATGTTAGCTTTGCACAATAAAGGCCCTAAATGCTTTCATTCCAGTTAGCTTTGCACAATAAAGGCCCTAAATGCTTTCATTCCAGTTAGCTTTGCACAATAAAGGCCCTAAATGTTAGCTTTGCACAATAAAGGCCCTAAATGTTAGCTTTGCACAATAAAGGCCATAAATGCTTTCATTCCAGTTAGCTTTGCACAATAAAGGCCCTATATGCTTTCATTCCAGTTAGCTTTGCACAATAAAGGCCCTAAATGCTTTCATTCCAGTTAGCTTTGCACAATAAAGGCCCTAAATGCTTTCATTCCAGTTAGCTTTGCACAATAAAGGCCCTAAATGCTTTGATTCAAACTTAACACTCTGATATAAGTTGACAATACCATATCCTCGTCTGGTGCAAGTTGCAACAGCATCTAGTGAACACCCTCCTCTAGTCTAAAAAAATGTACGACACCATGCCTTGGTATAGTATATTTTAACTGTTCTGATTTACTATCATTTACAAAAAAACTTCTTTTGGTTTAATGCTATTTTGTATACCTTTTTGTTGTCTAAAATAATTTACAACGCCATACCTTGCTTTACTTCCTCTAAACCGGTTATTCCTTTTATTCTACTGTCATTTACAACATCATCTGTTGGTTCTATAACATTTAAAACACCGTCTCTTGGTCCGATATCATTAACAGCACAGTCGTATAGTATATCATCATTTACAACATCATCTTTTGTCATTTTATCATTTACAAACTAATCCTATAGTTTAAGATCATTTGCAACATCATCTTTAAGTTCTTTATCATTTACACAATGGTGTCCATACTTCTTGACTACTTCTGACGATCCTCGTGCATGGATTGGTTTCGTAGACTGTAGCCGTGTTCTAGTGTGAGGTTCAAGCCAGGCGGAACAAAAAGTGTGTACTGAGGCAGGGATGGGGCAAGATATCAAACGTCCAGGGACCACACCTAACCAGAACTCAGCCTCAGTTCAAGTACAAATATTCACCTTTAACATATTTTTTTCTCTACGATATTACTGCAGGCTTCCGATGAGCGCAAAGAACTACGCGGACCGTAGTTTGCCCACCCCTGTACTAAGGAAAAGCAAACTTTCAAAAGTTAACCAGATTGTAGTCCCAGTACCTTGGAGAATTTGGCTTGGGGTCCAACTGGAGAGTCTTTTAGCGAGCTGTAACAAAATTTAAAAGATTCTTACTAATTATGCGTATTTATTTTGTATCACGAACCATTTTATCCTATGGTTGACATTTAAAAGATGATATGTTAAATTGAGAGCATTTTTTATTATCTTATCTTATCTTATATTACCTGTTACAGGTGCTACTTCTATACAAAAAGATTATTGCGTCCTACGCTTATCTATTAATCTATGATATGTGTCTAGTCCTGCATTCTTATTAGAGTTTTAAATGATGATAAAGTGTTAGTTTTCCTGGTTTCTTTAGGCTACCCATTCCATGCCCGAACTCCGGACGGAAAAATAAGAATTTGTATGTATTTGTTCTGGTATACGGAATTAGAAATATGTTTTATCCTATTATGTCCATCTGAGGGTTTTATTAAGAATTAAAATTAGAATTAATTTAGGGCTGCGGAAATTAACGATTAATTTCTCGATTAATCGTTAAAAAAATTGTATCGATTAAAATTATTTTAATCGATAAAAATTCGATTAAAATTAAAGAATATATTTATAATATCTTTAAAAAAATATTAATAAATAATTAATAATTAATAATAATTTATATATTTTTTTGCGTACAAGCTTCATCCGCGTAATATTGTAATTTATTTTATTACATTTTGTGGACCGGCATATGTCAACTAAATAATGTCTGACAGCATCAGCGCAGTTAAATTTAAACATAGAACTGGAAAGTTGAACTAACGTGTTGTTTTTAAGCTAACTGCGGATGGCAAAGTCGAAGATGGTGAAAAAGTTTACTGTGTTCACTGCCATAAACAATTCTCTTTTAAAGGATCAAATACATCGCTGACGTACCGCCTTCAGCACAAACATTGGATCAAGTATCAACACATTGTCATAAAATTTAGTTCAAAATATTCTTAATTTTCAATGTCCTTGAGAAATGTTCAGTTTAATGACGTCATAAATTTCTATTTTTGGCTTTAATCGAAATAATCGATAATTGTTCAAAAGTTAACGATTAAATTTAAATTAATCGATAACAGCCCTAAATTAATTGTTTTATGTATTATTACTACTTTACTCCTGGTTCTTCTATCTTCTAGTGTATCAAGGCTTAATGATTTTTACAATTTATTAAGTTATGACATGAAAACTGGCGGTGGGACTTCCAGATTAACCTATTAAGTATTTTTTTAAATATGAGCAGATTCAACACAATTACTGAAAATGGATGAAAATATATGAAAATGTTATTTAAATTTAAACAGTAATAAATAAAGTGTTCGTTAAACTGTTAAAAATAGGTGGCATTTAACAGGTATGAATGTGGTAGTCAAAATGAGAGCAACAATGCGTTCAACTACTCACCGTTTTGATGTCAGGCACCAGCTTACGACTGACCATCATCTCAATGTGTCCACAGCTGTTCCACGGCACAGAAGTACAAGGAAGGCGAGACCTGGAGATGTCACACTGTGACAAGAGAACGAGACAAAATGTTTCACTGAACGTTGCTATGTATCGCGGCGTGTAAAAGTAAAAGTATCTTGAAAGGGAAAATGCTGCTTTAATAAAGTGGGCGTAAACTCTCTTCAATGATAAATTTTGAATCTCTGTAGGCTGATGTCAATGTCATGAAGTAAGCTGATGTCAATGTCATGAAGTAAGCTGATGTCAATGTCATGAAGTAAGCTGATGTCAATGTCATGAAGTAAGCTGATGTCAATGTCATGAAGTAAGCTGATGTCAATGTCATGAAGTAAGCTGATGTCAATGTCATGAAGTAAGCTGATGTCAATGTCATGAAGTAAGCTGATGTCAATGGCATGAAGTAAGCTGATGTCAATGTCATGAAGTAAGCTGATGTCAATGGCATGAAGATGCAGACTGATTTCAGTTGTGTTTGATGTACACACCAGTGTCAACATTTTGTAGTCAGCTTCGATTCAAGTTAAAAAAATTTAAAATACATATGAGAAAATTGAAATCAAATTAAACACTCTTTTTTCAGTCATACTTGATACTACAATAACATAAAATTTGCATCCAAGGAATAATTAAAATATAAAGTTAGGTCATCGAATACCCCACAAAAACAATAGCAGAAGAACTTTAAAAATGTATATTACACTAGGCTCTCATATCTCCACAATTGTTCTAAAAAAAGGGAGAAAAAGGGGGGGGGGATTCCAGATTTATTTTGTTTTTTTTTAAGTCTTCAACTTTTGAGCTCTTTATCTTCTCCTCCGACATTGTTTTTTTTTCCAGATTTTGTTTAAGAATTCTCGCGGTAACCATAAACTTGTAAGTTAAATAAATCAACTTTATGGTGTTTCCAACCTGCATGACACCCCATGCTTTCCCACCGTCGCCGTAGCCATTTTTAAGTGTTTTCCCACCGTTGGATTCTCTGCTGGCGATGGCGGCAATGACAGAGGCTTGGATACCTGGTCATTTCAAGAGGACGAGAAAACATTAACATCTAGTAGTATAACTCTACCTTTACGTTGTTCTGTATAAATTATAAATAGCGTGTGTAATGTATTAGAAATATTGTCTGGAATCAAAATATTTTCTACAGTAGTTTCAGTTTTAGCTCTTTTATCTGGGACGGGTCGTTAAACTGTCGAACCTTGACCCCTGGTAGTTTAAAAAAAAACAAAAAAAAACAACAACGTACAGTTCTTGTCGGCGGATGCCTGGAAGCAGTCCTTAAGTGCGTTTAGCGCGGTCAGGTCGCTGAGAACAGCGCTGTTGGATGCAGCCACATCTGTTAAGTCAAGAAGTTAGTTACAGCAACAATTTTGTTAATTACAGGCTTAATTATAAGAATGAACAAACTAAGGTTTAATTACTGTGTCAGAACTCTAACCTTGCCTGAATACAACCTACTTTTAATGGAATGATAATCATAGAATTTAACTAGCTTTAATCGGGTTAATAAACTTCTAAAGCTTAACATAGAACAGATAATCATAGAGTTAAAAATAAGAAGTAAAGAAGAGGAAAAAAACATGTGTTCTGGAATTCCTCGGTAAAAGCTATTAATAAAAACGAAATAATAGCAAGTTTCTATTTTCATAAATTGGGAATTTCTCAAGAATTCACAAACTTTACGATTAGTCATCATCATGGCTCACCAGCTGTCTAAATATAAATGTATGTGTTTTACATCCTCCTATGTTAGCATTAGACAGATCAAAAAATTTCCCTTCAGTTGCTTATCATTATAAATACCTTTGATTGAAAAATAATATCTTTAGATCAAGCATAGTCACGTATTTCTTCTTTTTTTCAATTATTATATTAGTAATTTAATACGTGAAAATAAATCCTTAACTCTCTATTAGGAGAGTTCGTTTTCAATGTAGTAACATTATGTGTTTGTGATTTTTTACCATTCTTCCGGCCAGTTGGAGAGAGTTGAGAGATGTCGCCGTAGCAGGTTCTAGAAGCTGAAACAGTTTCTTTTCATCAATCAATCAAATCATTCCAACATTTCAACACTATTTAAAGAATTTTTGCTAATTTAAGGGCGACGATGTAAAGGTATCATGAAATTTCACGTTTGAAGAGCTATTCAAATTATATACTTTAACTCTTATAATCTTTCTTTTTTTTAAATTGTAAAATTTGAAGTCCTTAACATAAATTTACATGAATCTAATATTAAATAACAATTGCACTTTTTAGTGTTTAAAAAAAAATAATAATAAAAGTGCAATTGTTATTTAATCTTAGATTTATGAAAATTAAATTAATATTTATAATAACTGTCAAGAACTTGTTACATCTCAACCCTAACCACATATGTACTCATTGCTAATCAATTTGTTTTCAAAATTACATCTCTTACCGGCTGACGTCAGTCCTAACAAAACGCTTGCAACAAACCAAAACATTTTCAGCAGTTGCTTGACAAGTGGGATATGCTCAACACGGACAATCTGTCCGCCCCTCTATATATACCAGCTGTCAAGTGTTACTGCGTTGTTTGCATCATAAAGTAGGTTGTGTGACACACACGTAACCAAATCACGTACGGTGTCACTTAATTTGTTCTCACCTAAACATCGTTTTTTTATAGTTGGGGGGGGGGTTATTTGGGCTATTTATCATTCAATCCATCCAAGTTCAAATATGTGTTTTCTTTATCTAAACAAGAAACATTTGCAATGGATGTTGGGCACGAAACGTGGCAAATAGATATGTGAACGAAAGGTGGCCAATAGATGTGGGCATGAAATGTGGGCAATAGATGTGGGCACGAAATGTGGGCAATAGATATGAGCACGAAACGTGGACAATAGATGTGGGCACGAAACATGGGGAAATAGATGTGGGAGCAAAATGTGCGTGTAAGATAAGGAGACAAAAATTTGCACAAGAAATTGAAACGAATTTTTGGCAAACGTTATGGATAAAGATATAGAATTCAAATATGGTTGAATATGGGTATTAACCAGAAGTAGCCTCTAGATATAAACACGAAATGTTAGAAATATTTGGACTTTTTTAAAACAAATCATTTATTCAATTCTTAGAAATATGGACACCATTTAAAAAATTTATAACTACCTTTACATTGCATTTACCACAGAATAATATGTTGTTGTTTAGTTGTTCTTTTTAAGGAACTCCTGGTTGAAGAGTCCACCATTATAATTGTTTTAAAAAATTGAAGAGCTGTCAGACAAGTGTGACGCTATGAATGAACTCAATCAGGTCGTGGCGACGTCTGACGTCATGTTATGTCCTGTCTACACTTGACGGGACACATGAATGTTACCTGCATGTTGCCGAATGTTACCTGTGTGTCACCTGCATTTAGTAGGTTTTCTGTTTACTGCATGAAAAGCGAACAGGATGAACACTAACAAAATAAGATATTTTTACCTGTGACCAAAAATGATCCCTTGAAGCTGCGCGGCTACAAGACAGTGAATGTATTTGACCAACGCAGCAGCAGTTTAGTGTAACCGCAAAGCAAACTTTGATAAGGATATTTTAATATCTGTGTTTATAATATGTGAAATCATGCACAAATAGTTGATGCTTTGCAAATTCTCACACGGATTAATATCTATATAAATAATTCACCAGAAATTAGGACACGCACAAGACGCATGCGACCCCATTAGTTTTTCAAGTCTGAGAACGACATTAAAACGAATATTTAACAAATTATTAACAATGCCAGAACACAATAAAATGTTAATATATCGATAGTTTGCAAATTACAAGTATGATATCAATATGAAAAATCGATAGAGTAGATGTGTGTATGGAGGTGCGAATCTCGATTTAGTTGCTCTTTATATATATAATATATATATATATACATGTATTATATATATATCCTATATAATAAAAGCCAATGTTCTGTGCGGTCATTGAAAGCGATTGGTCCCTCATACTCCTACAGCCAATCAATAGCGGAGAAAAATTAATTCTCATTTACATATTGTACGACGTTCAAATCGAGTTATTTTTGGTGCAGTTTTTTCCGAGAGTTTATTTTGAACGATGGGCGTTGGGATTTGTAGTTTAAAAAGTTTGTTTTACGGGTTATTTATTATAACTATAATGTATAGTATTTTTGACTTGCACATGTATGGCCGGTGGGAAGACGGCGGGTCTCTCGACAAACCGCGGTGTTGAGGGGGGTAGGGTCTCTGGACAGACCATGATGTTGGGGGGGGTCTGGTCTCTTGACAGACCGGCGGTGTGAGGGAGGTAGGGTCTCTGGACAGACCACGATGTTGGGGGGGGGTAGGGTCTCTTGACAGACCGGCGGTGTGGGGGAGGTAGGGTCTCTGGAAAACCGCGGTGTTTAGGGAAGGTCGGGTCTCTTTACAGACCGGCGGTGTGGGGGAGGTAGGGTCTCTGGGCATGTGAGTGTGGGGGAGGTAGGGTCTCTGGAAAGACCGTGGTGTTGGGGGAGGTAGGGTCTCTTGACAGACCGGTGGTGTTGGGGGAGGTAGGGTCTCTTGACAGACCGGCGGTGTGGGGGAGGTAGGGTCTCTGGACATGTGAGTGTGGGGGAGGTAGGGTCTCTGGAAAGACCGTGATGTTGGGGGAGGTAGGGTCTCTGGACGGACGAGGGTGGGTAATGTTGTTTTAACTATAATGTACAGTATTTTTGACGTGATACACCTGTATGGCCGGTCGAGACTGCGGGTCTCTCGACCAACTGCAGTTGAGGTGTTTGGGGGTGGGAAGGTAGGGTCTCTGGACAGACGCGGTGGGGGGAGGTAGGGTCTCTGGACAGCTGGGGGGAGCTAGCGTCTCTGGACAGACGGGGGTGGTTAATGTTGTGATGTCCTACCATGAACTTCACAAGTCACCCTACACTTACTCCCGTCCTTGGACGGGTTTTTTTTGCTAGTTATATAATAAAAGGCTATGTTTCGTGCCGTCATCGATAGCGATTGGTCCCTCAAACACATATGATTCCTACAGCCAATCATATTGAACACGTTTACGCGGACGTTCAAAACGAGTTATTTTTGGTGCAGTATTTTTGTTCCATTATGAATAGGAAATGGGCTTGGAACACACTGCTTCAACTGTTGCTTGACAAGGAATTTCTAGATGTAAATTTCTTTGAGCAAGAAAAAATTAGAAAATAAATCTAGTTCCATCCCAACTCTTTGAGTTTCTTGGCACGTGCAATGACGTCATTGCTATAGTCTCCCTGTGTTGAGCCCTTATCCAAACCACTCCATATCTGGACATTTGACGTACCGAAGTTGTAGGCGGCAACAGCACCTGTGGAGGAGAAATTTTAAGTGTCGAGAAGTTTGACCTCTTGTGTGATGAAAGACGTGGAAACTTGGTCTTCATATTGATGAATTAATAATCTAGTCTAAAAAGTGTGTTAATTGTTAGGGTTAAAATTGTGGAGTTATAGTCTATGAAATGATTTATGCTTTTCGGTTGTGTAATTAAAATCTCGGTACTGGGCCTAAATCCTTCAATTCAAAGAACATAATACTATTTTTTATGTGTGTAACTTATATTTTTCAAAGAAGTTTATACTCTTTAGAACGCATACCAAAATTATCTTATAAATTAAAGACGCCTTTTCGTTAACAGAAGATTATTTGTTGGTCATAAACAATACCCTGTCCGTTACTTTTGGACATTTCTAGCATTTCTCGCAATATTTTCAATTTGAATACTGTTTGGATGCGTGACGAACGAACCAGGGAAATGAAATCAACTTTCACTGATAAACACTAAACTATAACTAGACATTTTTTCTCAGTACCTTGGACAATTTGACTTGCAGTCCAATTAGAAAGTATTTTAGTTTTAATGAGCTATAAGCAAGATCAAACAGATTATTAACTAAACGAAATATAATTGTTTCTATGCAACAAACTATTATAACACATTGTATCATTATTTAAAATCAACAATACAATTTGAAGTTAATTATACTTATTATTTTATTGTTTAGTTTGGCTCTAGTTTTAGTACTTTTGAAATAAGATAGTATAAACTTTATGAAAGTGTTGTTGTTGTTTTTTTATTTCAAACTTTTTATCTTTAAAATATCAAGATTTATATTTAACATTTTTAATTATCTTTTAAAAATATAAAGTGATCTACACAACCTATAACAATAATTCATTATATATCATGGGCCCCATGCTTTCCCACCGTCACCGTAGCCATTTTTAAGTGTTTTCCCACCGTTGGATTCTCTGCTGGCAATGATAGAGGCTTGGATACCTGGGCATTTACAGAGGACGAGAAAACATTAACATCTAGTAGAACTACTCTAACTTTGCATTGTTCTGTATAAACTATATATAACTTGTGTACTGTTTTGGAAATATTGGCTAAAATAAAAATATTTCCAACAGTAGTTTTATTTTTTAGTTTTTTATCTCTTTTATCTGGGGAGGGTGGGTTAACTTTGAACCTTTGACCCCTGGTAGTTAAAAACGTACAGTGTTTGTCTGCAGATGCCTGATAGCAGCTTTTAAGTTTGTTGAGTTCGGGCAGGTCACTGACAACAGCCTTGTTGGATGCAGCCACACCTGTTAAGTCGAGAAGAAAGCTGTAGCAAATGTTTTGTTATTTACAAGACTATAAGATTGAGGGTAAAAAACAAGGTTTAATAATGGTTTCAGAACTCTGACTTTGGCTGAACACAAACCTTGGAAACCTACTTTCAATGGAATGATAATCATAAAATTTACTTAGCCTTAATCGATTTCATAAAATTGTATCGCTTAAAATTATAGAACAGATGATACAAACATTAAACATAAGAAGAAAAGGGGGAAAACAGACGTTATTTCTAGTAAAAGGTTATTATTATTAAAGAAATGATACCATGAAAGATTAATAAGGACATTGCCATGAATCTCCTTGACATATGTTTCTATTTCTATACATGTTAGATTTGACAAGAATTTACAAACTTTATTATTAGTCCTCACCGTGTCTCACTATGTCTTCAACTAGCAGTCTAAATGTAGATTATGTGTTTCAACAGAGACCAATCAAAGCTCTTCGTATGCATTAGACAGATATAAATATTTCCCTTCGGCTTCTTATCATTATTAATACCTTTGGTTGAAATATCATAATTTCTTTATGATAAAATATGGATGCATTTTTTTTTCAAATATTATATTAGTAATTAATTTAATACGTCATGATAAATGTTGATTAGAGATACAAGACTTTGTGTCCTCCGGAGAGGACTTTAGTTATGGTGCCCTCCCACTCCCTTCCCCACAAACACACACACACACACTCACTGCTTTGTTTGGATAAATCTGGAGATGACGAAAAGTAGTAGCGAATGCCCTAAATCAGCTGTCCCCAATTCTGGGCCGCGAAGCGGCACCGGTCCGTGGATCAATACGTACCGGGCCGCCAGAGAAAACATAAATTATTTCCAGCTTATTTACTGTGATCTATTTCTCTCTGGTTTCCAAAGAAAAATTCCTTGAATATTTTGAAAAGAAAAAAGAAATACAGGGGAACATGGAGGAAAGAAGAAATTTCTCAGGGCCTCCACATCAATAAAAGAGACTGCACTGAAAGCTGACTTGGTGGCTAACCGCATTGCTAAGGCTAACAATTATGAACTGTAGGTGAGCAATTGATCTTACCTTCTACCTAAGACATTAGTCTTGAACTTCTAGGAGAACCTGCTTTTAAAAACATAGCACATGTGTCTTCGTCGGCTAGCGTTGTGTCTAGGGGCATTGCGAAAATAACCAAAATATTCTACACACCATTGAGAGTTAATACATCACCGTGGTACGCACCATGATAACAAATCTACAGACGCCGATAAAAAGGTAATAGTACTTCTTTATTTGCGATATTTTTAGCAGGAGAATATGCATGAGAATGTATGTACATAACACTTTAACAATCAAAACCACAGGAGCAGAACTAATCTACAGCAACTAGATAAGGGGTCGGAAAACTTTTTGTCTGAAAGAGCCATGAACACCACATATTTTGAAAAGTAATTATGTGAGAGCCATACATAAGGTAAAAACTAAAAATTCAATTAAGTGTGTCAATTTTGTGTAATTTCAACCTTTAAAGTACAATAATTGAATTCTGAATTCTCTGAATTCTTTTTAATAACATTTTTATGCTGTTTTTTTAAAATGCAATTAATATGTAGATCAAATGAGTGTGAATGAAAGTTTTTGTTTCTTTTTTTAATTTTTTAAATAAAAAAAACATTTGTTTGGGAGCCAGATGCAGCCATCAATAGAGCCACATCTGGCTCGCGAGCCATGGTTTCCCGACCCCTGAACTAGATGTTTAAATATAAAGGGCAACTAAAATGGTCCCATTGCCTCAACATGTGCAAAGACGGAGATGCTGCCCTGACCGGACGACTGTCGGGTTTAACTGGTCAGTGGTCAGGTTAAGAAGATTAAACCTGAGAGTGAATTTACGGAAGATGATGGCAAGGAAAAAAATGGCACCTAATGTAACAGCGTATTGAATGGTGGCGTTAAGTTATTTACCCAATCAAAGAACAAGCTTTTAACTCGCGCCTGTTTTCGCGGCTTTTTGAGCAGGTGTACGCAATGCACAGATGTCTTCTCTTGTACTCAGAAAAAAGATGGTAATGCGGAGACAAAAATTGCTATTTGAATAATGAGAGGCATTTCATAGATTTCTCTCAGAAAAGAAGTCACCGCTGGCAATATATTTCAGTGACAAGGTATGTATCGCAAAACTGTTTGAAGTGTGAGACATTCAGCCTGCTCAATGAACTCATACTGGCTTTTAAGGCAAAATAACAACTGTTTTTACGTTGTCAGCCAAATCAGCTGCTTTTAAAGGCAAAGTGAAGTTGTGAAGACAGCACGTAAACAGAGGCATTCTAAGCGTGATTGAGCATTCACTCTCCAAGTTGGTGCACAATAACATGTCTTGCTTTTAAAAGATTTCTAATGCCACTTCCAAATAAAAACACAAGACACACGAATGGTCAGAAATGGATCCGTGATCTAATTATCAACAAACTAGGAGAATCTTGCACGTCTTTGCAAGACGGCAACTGGTATAGATTGCAAATGACGTCAGCCTTAAAACTACTTTCGAGACAACAACTCTGGCGATGTTCTGTATTCAATTCATCATGGCGGAATATCCTTGTATTGCCAACATTACACTGAAATCCACATTACCATTTTTGACATCCCATCTGTGTGACGCGAGGTTTCCTGCATAGTTAGTGATTTTAAAAAACTAAAAAACAATATTTTTTTAAAAAATACTGAACACTTTGAGTAACATAGTCTCCTGTTACCCCATATAGAACTGTTAAGTTGCAGAATAACACGCTGCAGGTTATAATTGCATTACCGCTCTAGTTTGTTAAAATGTTACATCATTTTACATTCATTTTTGGCGTAACCGTGTTTTATTTTGAAGACATGTTTAAATAAAAATCAATTAAAATCTATACAATCAAAGAAATCTTAAATATGAACAACCAATCTCCAACACCCCCTCCCCCTCAGTGGACCGCGGTAATATTACCAATTGATGACTGGCCCGCCGCGATAAAAAGGTTGGGGACCACAGCCCTTAATGACCCTTGTAAAAAGGTTGGGGACCACTGCCCTAAATGACCCGTGCAAAAAGGTTGGGGACCACTGCCCTAAATGACCCATGTAAACAGGTTGGGGACCACTGCCCTAAATGACCCGTGTAAAGATAGTTCTATTACTATTAAATAACAAGTTGCCGTTTCGATGCTGACTGATCAGTCATGTAACAGTCTAACTGTACAAAATTCCAGACACCGGTCCTTGGTCTGTGTAAACAAGAACTTTAATTGCATTCGCATTGCATATATTGCCACTGTGAGATCACCTCACTACACACGTATCAGTTAACGTCACTAGACAAATCCCGCGGTCTCCAAACTCAGTCAAGTCGAATCCTCAGCTAATGTCAACACAACAAACTCATCTCTTACATCTCCCTCTAAAAAAATAAATAATAATCAATGACTCAGACCTTCACTAAACAAATATTGTAAGTAAAACATCAAACATGTCAATATTCAGTCTAACATTAAATGTCCCTTAAAATGTCATTTCAAACACTGTATAGATTCATTTGTCTTTATCTTCGTATCGTGCTGGTGGCCATAACTGACTCCTGTATCTTGTTGTTGTTGACCCCTTAGCTCAGTGAAGGCGCACATACTTCCTTAAACAAACAAGCTGAGCCAAACCTACATTTTCGGGTTTCATTGGAGTGTTGGCACTGTACTATAAATAAGTGGGATTTGGTTTAATTTCTGGGCATTCGGCCCCAAAAAATTTCGCCACCACTGGTATAGCTTGATGAGTTGCGACGCTCGGTACCGTATATACTCGTTCTATAGCCCGTTCGTTCATAAGCCGACTCCCCCCCCCCTTTCCATCTTTTGGAAGAGAAAAGTATTAAAAGTGTGTAACCCGCTCGTAAGCCGACCCCAAAAATAATAGGACAGTGTAAACAAAATGGTACACATTTTTTAAAAACTAAAAGCTAAATCGATCATTATGATCATTTACTTTGTTTAAGTTGAAAAATCAAGAGATTTGAATAACAGAGAATATAAGATTGTATTTCCTACTACTTTGGCAAGGGTTACTGATTTTTTTTTCCTTTTCTTTGGTAAACAGTGGCGAAAGCGTGTACATTAAAATTCGTTGCTGAAAACAAAATTCGTAAATCAATTTATGAAAACATTCACAAAAATAAATAAAATTAATAAATAAGGTAAGTGCAGATGTTTAATAATTTTAATAGCTTCTGGTAGAGCAGTCGAATCTTGTAGAATGAGGAAAAGAACCTTGATTATCTACAATAACAACACCGATATTCAATATCCATGCAGAAATACTTTAATGACCCACTCGTAAGCCGAACCCCCCACTTTTTTCCCTAGATTCTGTCCAAAGTTCGGCTTTAAAAGGAGTATATACGGTAATGACACTTTTGTGTCGGCTTTGGGAACGTGTACTTCTTCCTCTCATTCAGGTGTGTCCAACTCAAAAATATCTGGAACACCTCTCCGTCCACAAAATGCCTGGTAACTTTTGATCTAGAATTGTCGAAATAGTAGAAGATTTAAAAAACGAGATGACGACAGCATCATTTCCAAATAAAAGTGCATGCTCCTTTCATTCAAGGCAGAGGCGTCACTAGGGTTGGTGTCACCCGGGGCGGTAGCTCATGTTGTCACCCCTTCACGACTGAAGGGGCCATCCATAAATGACGTCACGCGAGGTTGCCGATCTTTACCCCACCCTCCCCCAGCGTCATACTTTGTCACAAAAACTTTGACCCCACCCCTTTTTTACGATATGACGTCACAAAGCTTTGACACCCCTCCCCAAGCCGTATTTTCTCAATAAAAGTTAACATGTTGCAAATTATTTTTTGTCATTTAAATATGTATTTAGGGTAAGTCTGCACTGTAATATCGTAACACGCGTGAAGTCATTGAAAACGTAATTAAATAAATGGTAAGCAATCAAATATTTAAGTGGAACTTTTATTGAAAGTTTCGCGTTTTTGATGTGACGTCACATTTCTTAAACACCCCCCTCCTCGTACCACATCGTCACAGATGCGTGGACCCCTATGGCGGATTAAAAGGGGGGGGGCAGCTGAACGGGCTAAAGTCCCCCAATAATTTAAGGGCCCCCAAACTTTTTATGAATTATAGTGTATAATAAAGATGCAGGCCATTATGTTTGTACGAATCCCTGAAAATGCCTTGGACAGTCATACGGCAATGCTGCAAATGAGTAGGAAGTATAACGGAAACCAGGCTATTCTTCGTGAGAAGTTCATTGTAGCTCATTATGTGACGTGCACAGCTCATTCCTTTAATTTGGTTGGGAAAAGAGCAGCAGGTTGTCCTACTGCGGTCAGATTTTTTTGTCTTCTGCAAAATCTTTATACCCGACTTGTTGCATCTACTCATCGTTGACAGGTACTTCAAAAACATATGAAATTGATACATGCAAACAAAGCCTTGTCTGACACAAGATGGTCAGCCTGACATTATGCTATAAGGTCTGTTAATAGCTCATACAATGAGAATATCGCAGCACTAGAAGAATTAGCAACGAATGAAAATCAGCCACGTGACTGCCGAGTTGAAGAAGAAGGATTTCTAAAGGAAATTGAATAACTGGAAGTCGCTATTTTACTTGAAATTTGGGAAACAATTTTAGAAAGGAAGTATCTCATTGAATTTGTTAAAAAAAATAGCATTCTTAATTTTATTCCTATGAATACAAAGGAAAGGAAAAGTCCGTGGTAAAAACAGTGTAAACAATCTTCAATACTATCAAACAAAAAAGAAAGCGTCAGTTTGATAAAGGGACATCAACAAAACAGCATTCTCCTGGAGAAAAAAATTCAAGATTGAGGTATTTCTGGTAATCATTGACAAACTTTCTTAAGCCCTACAACATTGGTTAGGTGCATATAAATACATCCATGAGAAATTTGGCACTGATCTCAGCACTTTCGCCAACCGATGGGCAGCAGCCAAGTTAATGGAAGAACATTCAAGTGATTTCGAAGAAGGGGTCGGGTAAATCCGAAGCAACCGTTTCGTCCCCCCTCAATTTACTAGCAACGCCATCGAGCGGAGCCGGTTTAAGGCCAGGAGCGCCAGTACGGATTAGCAAAAAGTGCCGCGAAGAACGCATTGGACGCCAGCTCTGAGGAAACCTTCGAGTGGAAGTTGCACCCTAGGTAGGTCTTTGATGATCAGCCGGTCTGCGGCGGTCCTAACCATGGAGACCCGTGTGCTTTGCCGGGATGGCGCCAAAGTGGTAGCGGGTCGTAGTAGGAAATTTCACCACCTCCTTGTGAGGGCAACTTAGTGGGAGGAATCTTCGACTGTATGTCCTGGATGCCCAGGTGGCCGCTTCAGAAGCGACCGCTTTTGGGGGGTTCCTCAGCTGTTACGTCCCTTTGGTGGCCAGATGGCTGAGGGGGTCTTCCGGGAAGACCCATAAAGAGCACTAGGCTCGGGGCTTCTAATTTTCTTCCACATGTAGGTTCATGCGTGATTTCGAAGACTGCTTACCTTCAGAATTAGTCCAATTTTCAGAACTCTTAAAAAAGTTATTGTCCAGCCCCAGGCTCAGGGTTAGGAAAAGGAATTAGCACAAAGCGAAACTCAAAAAACTTGCACAGAGCTAAAAATTTTGCTGCTTTTAAATGAGCTATATTTCACACAGTCCTTTACAAATGTACACATCGCACTTCGCATCTATCTTTCAATGATGACATCAAACTGCAGCTGAGATCGATCCTTTTCAAAGTTGAAAAGAATATATAATGAGAATTTGCATGGGACGAAAAAGGCTGAATATGCTCTCTCTAATGAGCATTGAAAAGGAACTTATAAGCTTACTCAGCTTTATTGACTTGATTGAAAACTTCGCCATTTGAAAAATTCGCAAACGAAAGTTGTTGGTTGAAATAATAATCATACATATTTTTCAATAATTTTTGTTATTTCAAATAGAGAAAAGAATTCGTTACCTCATGAATTTTATTTTTTTTTAAATACGGAATAACGCGTAATACTATTCTTTAAGGGGGCGCGTTCGTAAGCACTAAACAGCGTAAGTCAGGATGGGACCATTGTAACCGGAGGACTACCTGTATATAAACATACATATCTATGCTTTCACGCCTTTAATAAATAAATAAATATAAAATATTAACTCAAAGACATTGAAATCATAATTTTCCTCAAGAAAAACATCAACAAAGAAAACCCCTCAATTGATTTTTTTTCTTGGTGGTGATAAAAATCGTATTCCCCCCCCCACCCCACTGTGGTGGAGGGATTCGTGAGGTGGGAATCGTTCATGGCTTTATATCTTTTAAAACAGAAGACACTGCCTCTTTCATTCCAGCCGTTTTTTAAAGATCTCTCTGCTGCGACTATTTCTTTTCTTTTTTTCCTAATTTGTTTTAATGATGTTCGTGTGTTGGGACTGTTTTATTATTGCAAGTTAAATGATGTTTTTTAATAAAAAATTTCACGTTTCACGTATTTCATTGTATTTCTTAATTTCTTTCTAGATTAAAAAATGTATCATCTTTTTTTTCTGACATAAAATCGTACACAGTAAAATTTTTGGCTCGGGTGTCACCCCCTGATGGGTGTCACCCGGGGAGGCCCGCCTCCCCCGCCCCCCCCCTAGTGACGCCACTGATTCAAGGTAAAATATTTTCTAATTACTAGATATGACTTTCATCCCTAGGACTTGCTCATAGATAGTGCAAAGAAAGGAAGAGGGGAGAACGGAAAAAAACTACAGCAAGAAGAAATCAGAACAACGCGAGTGAACGTCAAGCCGTCAACGCATTGATGGTCTCGAGACATGCACACTGCGGTTAGCTAACTGGCGCCACCCTGCAACACCCTAGCTTGCCATCCATAAACTGTGTTTGGCCGACCCTAGCAAGGGTCATTCTTCATGTTTATTTGCACTCGTCTTGTGCTTGTTTTTGGTGAATTATATTTATAGATTGTTTTATTTTATTTCAAACAATTTTTCAAGTTAAACTTCTCTGACAGCGCTTAAACAACAACAGAAAGTCTCAACAGTCATTCATCAATTTTTTTACTATATAACCCCATGTTGTCAAAAGGGTATATTCTAGCCTGAGGGGGGTTATTTTCTGGTCGCGGGTTTAATATTGCCTGATACACCGGGAAAAGCAACATTGGCTTTTGAGTTTGGGATTGGGTTCTCGTCCGACCCAATTTGCCACTATTTCATAGGGTTGAATTATTAGACCAAATAGTTTGTAATATATCAAAATGTTGTAAATATATTATTATAAACCAAGTAATTTCCGACGATATTATGGGCTACAGAAGCATTTTCTACATAATGAATTTATTTTTTTAAATAAATAAAAAACTTTAATTGTATGCTGTCTCTCTTAATGTTGTTAATATTGTTATATTTAAAAAATTTATTTCTTGAATAATTTTCAAAAAGACAAAAATATGAACATGCAAGATGTTTGCTTATGTTAAGCAAATCTTCTTTTTTTTTAAATTAAAAGTTTCAAACTGATTAAAAAATATAACGAAAGAAAGTTATTTCTTTATAAAGCGATTTTATTTGAATGTGCACCAATATTTGTTGTTGTTGTTGTTTTTAAATTATTTTTTTTACAAATATTTAAAAATAAAATAATTTCAGGCAGCACTAAATTAAATTATATTTGTAGCAGATTGTAAACAGCGAATACAAATATTTAGCCAAATTTATCCTTTATTACAAGAGTTTATGTGTGACTGTAACACTTTCAAATCTTCAAAATTTCACGTTTACTTTTGAAATACACAATATGCATAATAATTACTACTTCTAATCAAGTTTAATTCAATCCCTAAAAGTATTTCTAAAAATGTCACGTACGTGAGGGCAAGTTTGTTCACCCTAAATTATGTGCTATTTATCTTAGGAGATGGGAGAAACACAGAGATTTCATTTTTGTTGCACAAATTATGTATAGTTTGGACTATGAACCAAGCGAAATGGGAAACGATTTCTAGTTCCAGCCTAGGGCCAGTAGTTTCTTGGCTCGCGCGATGACGTCATTGCTATAGTCTCCCTGAGTCGTGCCAACATCAAGACCACTCCAGGTCCGAACATCTGACAAGCGGAAGTTGTAGGCGGCAACTGCACCTGTCAATGTAAGTTTTTGTCGTAAACGGGTTAGGATTAGGGTTAGGGTTTGTTGTCTTTATTTAGGAAAAGATGTTTTCACTTGATTTTTTAAAAATATAGAAAAACATGGCTTATGGTTAGGTTTAAGGTTGTGGTTAGAGTTATTGAATGATGGTATTGACTTTTGAATGTTTATCGCATATTGCATATATATAGGATTTTTTTTTGGGGGGGGGGTATCGCCCTTATATCTTTAATTCAAACAGAATATTATCAACTATTGTATCACCCGTCAAAAATGACGGAAGTTTTCAAAGTAAATACACATCAGATTAAAAGAATAACGTAATACTGAACTTACATTTATTTTATTTATTTTTATTTGATTCATTTATTCTCATAGTGAACAATTTTATGCGGAACGTTCGAAAAGTGTTATTTTGGAGCAGTAATTTGGTGCGCTGCTTTCTAAAATTAGTTACACTACATTACAACCATACATACAGACGACGGGAATTATGTATGTTCATTTGCGTCTTAATGTTTATATATTTTTCTTTGAAATGGTTTAATATACGCATGTGTACTTTGTTTAAATACCATGTACAATACTATCCTCGTTACATTGGACTACTTCTTACTTTCTCATCATAACTTTTTGTTGGCAATGTGTAGATGGACTTGTGTTATGTGTAATGTGTGCATGTGTTGTGCTTTTCGGAGACTACTTGTGTTTTAATGTAACGTACAATCAACGCTCACCTCGTAAAAAAAGAGAATTTTAACAGTTCACATGTTTAACTATAATATTAGTTGTAGACTAATTACCTTGGAGAATTTCACTTGGAGTCCAACCGGTAAGAATTTTAGTAAGCTGAAACATAGATTCAATTTTTACCAAAACAATTTAATATATAAATTTTTGTAAATGTTTATATTATTTAAACATTACTTTATATTATTTTAAATAAACAAACTGATTCTAAAAATAAGATTTTTCAATAGGGTATGCGAAATTAAAACAAGTTATTTTTATTTTATTTTTTAAAGATAATTGTATAAGTGATCGTGGAGTAACATTAAAATTATTATTAAACTAGTGTATTGCCCGTCAAAAATGACGGAAGTTTTCAAAATAAATACATTTCAGCTGAATCTTTTTATTTTGAAAAAAATACACTTCAGAATCAAAATTAATGTAATACAGAACTTTTATTTACTTAATTTTTTTTTATTCATTTACAATAGCAGCAATATAAAACAAAATCGATCGCAGCGCCACATAACAGCATTACATCCAAACAGACAACGGGATTTATGTATATTGATTAATAATTAAGCATTCCATTTCTGAGTTGTTTAATGGAAATGGAAAGGCTGCAGGATCTGATGGCATCCCAGTAGAGGCACTGAAGGCGGACTTGGAAATCATGCTATACCCTCTGTTTATGAAGATATGGAAAAAGGAGCAAGTTCCTTCCGATTGGAAAGAGGGATACTTTATCAAGATCCCAAAGAAGGGGGATTAAACTCCTGCTTGAACTACAGAGGGATCACCCTGCTGTCCATCCCAGAAAATGTTTTCAACCGTTTACTACTTCACAGGATGAAAAACGCTGTAGACCCTCTGTTGTGGGACCAAAGTAAAGATTTTTAATGCTATGGTAAAGCCTGTGCTGCTATATGGAGCCGAGACATGAAGAACAACGGCCGTAAACCTGACCAGAATCCAGTCCTTCATCAACAATTGTCTAAGAAGGATTCTCAGAATTCACTGGTCGGACAAAATTAGCAACCGGGAACTATGGCACTGGACAAAACAGAAGCCCATTGAGGAAGAAATTCTTCAGAAGCGGTGGAGGTGGATTGGTCATACACTAAGAAAACCTGCTTGTGACACAACAAAGCAAGCCCTGAAATGGAACCCACAGGGTAAGCGGAAAAGAGGCCGCCCAAGAAACCCTTGGCGCCGAGAATTGGAGGCAGACATCGAGAGAAATGGCCATGAATGGAAGATCCTGGAGACGCTGGCCCAGGATAGAGATGCCTGGAGGTCTCTCGTAGGTTGCCTATGCCCTTGGAGGAATCGTAGACGCCGACGATGATAGGTGGATGCCCCTTATGAACGAGAAGGCTCAACAATAACAATTAAGCTTTATATAAAACAGTTCACATATTATCAACTTAAATAATTTTATATTGGCAGTGTTATTTTTTGTAATCAAAATATTTTAGTAAGTTTCAATGATAGAAATACGAAATTTTAAGACACTGATAAAGAGCATCTATAAAACTAACTGAATAATTCATCTCCAAATTAATCGATTCGTAACACAATGCGGCGGGTATTTCTTTTGTAACGGCTCCTAGGGATGAAGGTCAAGTTTACGTATAATTCATCTACTCACAGATTTGATATTAGGTACCAGCTTTTTGCTGACCATCATCTCAATGTGTTCACAGCTGTTCCACATCACGGATTTACAGGGAAGACCAGATTTATTAATGTCACACTGTCAAAAGAAAACAAGACATTCTTTTCAATAAAGCCTGAAAGTCTGACCAATTGTGAATGGATATAACAAATATATTTTTAAAAATCTATGTTATTTAAATTCAGTTGTAAAAATCTTTCAAAAATTGTTTAAATGTCCGTAAGTTGATTAAAGTCTTTTGGCCCTAAAACGAGAATCGGTTTATTTTGCATAACTTTAAGATTGTCAGCATTTTGCTGCCACTTTTTATTCAGTTTGAAATGAAGCATACGTACTAGCCTACTGAAATCATTTTGAACATGTTTTTTTATTTAAAAAAATTTATATCTGCCAAAGCCAAATCTTGTAATTGAAATTTTATCCCCATACCGCTTTTCAAGGAACTTGTCATTCTTGGAAATGTCTACGTTCACAACAGGAGGTTGATAATGAATGTTAGAAATGATTTTTTAAAATTAATTTTATTGCGTTAAGACCACTTGCTTTACCATTAAGTTCCCAATCATAATTAACAATTTATGTTATGAGCTTTATCTCACTAATCCGTGTGTATTTCAGCAAAGTAATTTTTAGCTATACATTAACAACACTGTCTACTCAAGATTTTTGATCACTGGTGTAATGTGTAAATTGCGTTCCTTTTAATCTGAAGATAGTCTGATCTAGTCTAAACGAAAACATAATTTGCATAACCTACAATCCATTAAACTTCGAACCCAAAACACTTTGAAAACTGAAAATAATTTTTCATTGCAGTGAATGTCTAATTCATTATAGATTTTTCATTGATTGAAATAATCAGAAATAAAGCAACGTGGTGAAATTTGATTTCAAGAAATATTCATACCTACCATCGTAATGTTTAAAAAAAATGTTCTAGTTACATAAATTGGATAACTTATTATTTCCAGCCCACCTTGACCCAAAATCTGAGTCTTTTTTCTTTACCATTTTGAAATTAAAGTCTTTACATTATTTTGCAAGGCTTTTTAATTAAGCTTAATTGATTTATTTTTTATAGGCGTTTGTCATTTTGTGATTACTTTTGACAGGGGTGTCAAAAGTTTGGCCCGCGGGCCAAAATCGGCCCGCGATGGAATTTCAAATGGCCTGCGGCAACATCTGAAATAATTAATTTACTATCGTATTGTAACAACATTATAGTTATAAGACAAGTCGAAATTGTGTGCTTTTTTTTTATATTATTATTCTGAGAACGTAAAATAAGGGCGAAAATCAATGACGTTTCATTTGTTAACAACTTTTGTTCGATAGCCTGTGATGAAAGCACCCATACATCTGACGCTGCTAACAACTTTTGTTCGATAGCCTGTGATGAAAGCACCGATACATCTGACGCTGTTAACAACTTTTGTTCGATAGCCTGTGATGAAAGCACCGATACATCTGACGCTGTTAACAACTTTTGTTCGATAGCCTGTGATGAAAGCACCGATACATCTGATTCTGCCCAACTTCTTTTCTTTTAGAGTTTTTAATGATGACATGTGCGTGAGTGAATAATTACTTGACATTCAGAGTCTTAAAGACCAAAAAGCGTAGGACGCAATAATCTTCTGTATAGAAGGAGCGTATATAAAAAGATAAGATAAGAAAAAACGTGAAAAGATTTATTTGCTTCAATTTGTTCTGCTGTCAATGACATTTAACTACCATGGAAAAAATATCTGGATCTATTACTGATGATGCTCCTGCCATGATTGGTGAGCATAGTGGACTAGCAATACTTGTCTGTGACAAAGTAAGCGAAGAGGGTGGCAAAGCTTTTTAACTTCACAGTATCATTCACCATCAAGTTCTTTGTGCCCAACATCTTTGGATGTAATCATGTCATTAAGCCAGTGACAAAAGCTATAAACTCTATTCGCTGTAAAGCCCCGTTTCCCTTCCAGTTTTAGCAGTTTCTTCTTGACATCCAGGGAGAATACTAGGGACCAACCGGGTAGACATTTTCTACCGGGTACCAAATCCGAATACTTATTTGCGGGATCCGGGTACGAATCCGAGTACAAGGGTTGTTAAACGAAAATCGGAAATCCCAATTAATTTCGGTTTTGAAAACGATTAGCGGTTACTTTATTTCGCAAAACCATAACCGCCTTTCACGTTTTTTACCAATAGATATTAATTTCAGGCATTCAATTTGGTTTATTTCATTATTATAGACCAGTGGTTCTTAACCTTTTGAAGTCGGGGAGCACTTTTGATCATGACAAAAATTTGGGGAGCACCACAATCAAGGAGTAAAAAAAACAATCAAATACACATACGTACGACTTTTATTGAAAATAATACATTATAACATAAGAGTTTAAAATTATAACATGACAAACAAATGTTTAATAAACATAAATTTAATAAGTAAAAAATAACATTGAGCAAAATTTAATTCAGAAAAATAAAAAGATTTAATGTGAAACCTGAGCTTGACGGTTTTTACAAATTTCAGTGATATGAGGCCTAATTTTAGAAATAGATACCCTCAATTCTTCATCCAAATTAGTAAGTGTTGCTCGTTTTTTAGTTTTTATGTTGGTGACTATCGAGAAACCGAATTCACACAAATATGATGTTGAAAATTGCAACAAGATTTTAAGTACCTTCATGGAGAGAGCTGAGTATTCTTATTGCACAAAGATCCAAAATTCCTCCCGAACTATTTCGGAAAATTTTATTTTAAGTGTCCGATCCGATGATAGGTTGATTAATTCTTCTTCTTCTTGGTATGACAACTTACTATTTGATGTATCAACCGTGGCAAAGGGATTACGTATCCAGTCATATGTTTCTACGTTTATTGATGGAAAATAAAATTCAATCTTTTCTTCTAATAAAGTTAAATGCTCTGTTACTGCTGAAATAATTTGGTCGGTATCATTAAGAGAAGGAAAGATATCTACTTTCTTTTTCTCCAACAAACGTTTTTTCCAAAAAATAACTTTTTTCCGAAAGGCTGTCAATTTGTCGGTCGATGTTAATTTTTTTTTCTATTCTTCCTTGAAGGCTGGTATTAACACAATTTAAATAATCAAAAATATCAGCTAAATATGCCAATTTAGCACACCAAATGTCATTTTGAAGATATTCCACAAAATCATCCATATTTTCATTTTGGAAAAAGGTCATCAATTCATCCTTCAGTTCTAAGAAACGACGTAAAACTTTTCCTCTGGATAAACATCTCACTTCACAATGCAAAAGCAAAGATTCGTACTTGGCTTCCATAGAGATGCAAAGATTTTTAAAGACGCGTATTTTCAAAGGTCTCGATTTTATGAAGTTTACCATAATATGTATAACTTTGTCTAGCACAGGTTTTAATACTACTAGGTAAATTTTTGGACACCAGAGATTCTCTGTGCAAAAAACAGTGAGTAGATATAATATTGGCGTTTCTTTTCTTGGCGAGAGTCACAACCCTTTTAATGAGCCTACCATTGATGGAGCACCGTCCATACATATTCCCACACACAACTCCCATGATATTTTGAATTGTTCGAAATAGGAAGAAATAGAATCAAAGACATCTTGTCCTGTCGAACGTTCGGTAAGCTCAAGACAGCATAGAAATTGATTCACTATTTCGTTTTCATGAATGAAACGATCGAACCCTAGTTTATGAGCTTTTCCACTTATGTAAGTGGACTCGTCAATTTGCAGAGCAAAATGCCGTTTGGAAAACTTATCGGCAACTCGATATCATCCGACATATTTTTAATTCTATTTTTTATTTTATCAATTGAACTAGGAATTTTCATTATTTCCTTTGTTGCTTCATCGCCAAACATAATTTTAACCATTTCACAACATGCAGGTATAATTAAAGACACAATATGTGCAGCAAGAGCATTACTACCGCTTCCACTTTTACTCGGTCCATTTTTAGTATTTTGTTCTTCCGAATCATTCGCTTTTCGTTTGATAAGAAATGTGTCCATTATGGGGTATTACTGTAAAAACCAAAAATGAATTGGGAAGGAATAATACTTTTTTAACATTATGATCCGAACTTAACTCATAATTTCGCGGAGCACTTGCAACTACCTCGCGGAGCACCAGTGCTCCGCTGAGCACCGGTTAAGAACCACTGTTATAGACTGTATTTTTTTTATTGTTTACTTTACCACCGTCTACAGTCTACACTCTTCGTGAAATGATATTATGGTCAGAAGAATGGATTATTAATTTATCAAAATGTAAATCAATAAATTCATTATATATTACTTGTAAATTTGGTTTCTTTTGTTAATGTGTTACTTACTTACTAACTTTGCAACTGTTAGTCGCTGCTAATTTAGTTAATATATTTACTTTAAAAAGAATTTATTTTATTATTTTATTCGATAGTTTAATTTTGTCTAGTAATTATTGCGGCGTGGCGCTAGTCGCTAGAAGTAAACACGAAAATGTTTTAGAAAATTTGTTTATTAAATTTGTATCTTTATAACTTCAAATTATTAATTTATATAATTATGTTACATTTGTTGTATTTTTAACAATTTGTAAGAATACTAATCTTGATATTTATCAAATTCCAAATTTGTATTTGATAAGGTACTTTTAGATGTTTGGTTTGTTTGCGTGGGCACTATTTGCCGAGGCGAATAGTTCCGAAAAACCTGATATCCGGCCGAGGCGAATGCCCGGAGCGATTTCCGGAGGGTCCCTAGAGAATACAAAGATGTTCTGTATCACAATGGTATAAGTTGGCTCAATCGGGGGACAGCACTTCAGCGCTTCTACATACTACAAAAAAGATATTGAGCAATTCAAGGAAAATAAGAAAACCAATTCCACAACCATATGATCCTGATTGGCTGGCATATGATCCTGATTGGCTGGCATATGATCCTGATTGGCTGGCATATGATCCTGATTGGCTGGCATATGATCCTGATTGGCTGGCATATGATCCTGATTGGCTGGCATATGATCCTGATTGGCTGGCATATGATCCTGATTGGCTGGCATATAATCCTGATTGGCTGGCATATGATCCTGATTGGCTGGCATTTGATCCTGATTGGCTGGCATATGATCCTGATTGGCTGGCATATGATCCTGATTGGCTGGCATATGATCCTGTTTGGCTGGCATATGATCCTGATTGGCTGGCATATGATCCTGATTGGCTGGCATATGGTCCTGATTGGCTGGCATATGGTCCTGATTGGCTGGCATATGGTCCTGATTGGCTGGCATATGATCCTGATTGGCTGGCATATGATCCTGCTTGGCTGGCATATGATCCTGATTGGCTGGCATATGATCCTGATTGGCTGGCATATGGTCCTGATTGGCTGGCATATGATCCTGATTGGCTGGCATATGATCCTGATTGGCTGGCATATGGTCCTGATTGGCTGGCATATGATCCTGATTGGCTGACACATGATCCTGATTGGCTGGCATATGATCCTGATTGGCTGGCATATGGTCCTGATTGGCTGGCATATGATCCTGATTGGCTGGCATATGATCCTGATTGGCTGGCATATGATCCTGATTGGCTGGCATATGGTCCTGATTGGCTGGCATATGGTCCTGATTGGCTGGCATATGATCCTGATTGGCTGGCATATGATCCTGCTTGGCTGGCATATGATCCTGATTGGCTGGCATATGATCCTGATTGGCTGGCATATGGTCCTGATTGGCTGGCATATGATCCTGATTTGCTGGCATATGATCCTGATTGGCTGGCATATGGTCCTGATTGGCTGGCATATGATCCTGATTGGCTGGCATATGGTCCTGATTGGCTGGCATATGATCCTGATTGGCTGGCATATGATCCTGATTGGCTGGCACATGGTCCTGATTGGCTGGCATATGATCCTGATTGGCTGGCATATGATCCTGATTGGCTGGCATATGATCCTGATTGGCTGGCATATGGTCCTGATTGGCTGGCATATGATCCTGATTGGCTGGCATATGATCCTGCTTGGCTGGCATATGATCCTGATTGGCTGGCATATGATCCTGATTGGCTGGCATATGATCCTGATTGGCTGGCATATGATCCTGTTTGGCTGGCATATGATCCTGATTGGCTGGCATATGGTCCTGATTGGCTGGCATATGATCCTGATTGGCTGGCATATGATCCTGATTGGCTGGCATATGATCCTGCTTGACTGGCATATGATCCTGATTGGCTGGCATATGATCCTGATTGGCTGGCATATGATCCTGATTGGCTGGCATATGATCCTGATTGGCTGGCATATGATCCTGATTGGCTGGCATATGATCCTGATTGGCTGGCATATGATCCTGATTGGCTGGCATATGATCCTGATTGGCTGGCATATGATCCTGATTGGCTGGCATATGATCCTGATTGGCTGGCATATGATCCTGATTGGCTGGCATATGATCCTGATTGGCTGGCATATGATCCTGCTTGGCTGGCAGATTTTGCATTTTAAGTTGATGGGACAAAACATCTCAACTTTCTTAACACAAATCTTCAAGGGCACAATACATTTGTAAGCCATTTATATTCATACGAGCAACAAAGCCCGTCCAAGGACGTTCCGCCACCGTTCGGAGACATGTTGTAGCTCCCCTCCAACAGCCGTCTCGATCTGCATACATGTGCATCACGTCAAAATATACTATTCATTATAGTTAAAATAATTAACTCGTAAAAACAGAGCTTTTGCCTATAAATCCCATCGCGCATAACTCAAAATAAAGTCTTGGAAGAAATACTGCACACAAAAAAACTCGTTTTGGGCGTCCGCGTAAACGTGTTCAATGTGATTGGCTGTAGGAGTCATATGTGTGTTTGAGGGACAAATCGCTATAGCTGACCGCATGGAACATAACCTTTTATTTTATGAGATATCAAGACCTTTGGGAACAAGCTGCAACGTTTTCAAAGTAAACTATCTCAAATGCAGCTTAATTCAATACATCTCCCATCAATACAGGAAATCATGACAAGTTTTCAAGAAAAGAAGCTTTAAAGAGCAACTGCAGATGTGTGTCACAGTATAACATCCGTGGCTTATGAATTTCAAAAGAATCTTAGAAGACTTTGCAACTAATAATAAAAACAACCCGTAAAAAACCAAGTTTTTGACTATAAATCCTTTACGTATGAGACGTAACTAAAAGAATGTTCATTATAACACGCAGCGCAAGACCATCCAAAAATACAAAATTGAAGTTGTGTCGTAAAACGTGTTTAATATAATACGCACCGATCAGGAATATGTTTATAAAAAGAGCTGTCAATAAAATACGCACCTTATTGCGCGACAGAAAGGTTGTTCAATATAATACGCACCGCGACGCTCTATCTCAAAAAATAGCATGATACATAGGAATAAAAAAAATAATCTAAAAAATCAATAATTTAATTACGGTACATGCGATCGATGTGAAATTTTGATACATTGTTTTTATCATCCGTACGAAACTGCCTGCAAAATTTCAGCTCGCTATCTTGCGAGCAAGTGGGTTAAAAATTGATCAAAAGTTTTGGCGACAAGCAAGCAAGCAAGCAAGCAAGGTCCGCCGCAGACACCACGAGTTAATATAAAGGATTTAATAAGAAAAACCCGTAAAAAACCAAGTTTTTGACTATAAATCCTTTATGTACGAGAAGTAACTAAAAGAATGTTCATTATAATACGCAGCGCCAGACCATACAGAAATACAAAATTGAAGTTGTGTCGTAAAACATGTTTAATATAATACGCACCGAACAGGAATATGTTTATAAAAAGAGCTGTCAATAAAATACGCACCTTATTGCGCGACAGAAAGGTTGTTCAATATAATACGCACCGCGACGCTCTATCTCAAAAAATAGCATGATACATAGGAATAAAAAAAATAATCTAAAAAATCAATAATTTAATTACGGTACATGCGATCGATCTGAAATTTTGATACGTTGTTTTTATCATCGGTACGAAACTGCCTGCAAAATTTCAGCTCGCTATCTTGCGAGCAAATGGGTTAAAAATCGATCAAAAGTTTTGGCGACAAGCAAGCAAGCAAGCAAGCAAGCAAGGTCCGCCGCAGACACCACGAGTTAATATAAAGGATTTAATAAGAAAAACCCGTAAAAAACCAAGTTTTTGACTATAAATCCTTTATGTACGAGAAGTAACTAAAAGAATGTTCATTATAATACGCAGCGCCAGACCATCCAGAAATACAAAATTGAAGTTGTGTCGTAAAACATGTTTAATATAATACGCACCGATCAGGAATATGTTTATAAAAAGAGCTGTCAATAAAATACGCACCTTATTGCGCGACAGAAAGGTTGTTCAATATAATACGCACCGCGACGCTCTATCTCAAAAAATAGCATGATACATAGGATTAAAAAAAATAATCTAAAAAATCAATAATTTAATTACGGTACATGCGATCGATCTGAAATTTTGATACATTGTTTTTATCATCGGTACGAAACTGCCTGCAAAATTTCAGCTCGCTATCTTGCGAGCAAGTGGGTTAAAAATCGATCAAAAGTTTTGGCGACAAGCAAGCAAGCAAGCAAGCAAGCAAGGTCGGTCGGTCGGCCGCAGACACCACGAGTTAATATAAAGGATTTAAAAAAGGAAAGCATTTTTTACACTTTTCTCTGTTGACACTGATTATGCTCCGGGCAATCTGTAGCTGGAACTGAGTGAGGCGCAAAGTTATTCTGAATGTCACAGGAGACAACTCTTTTCCCTTATTGACTTTTACCGTCAGCTGGATAGATTCCAAGAGATTCGGACATTTGCTAAGAAAATGCTCAGCTTGTTCGGCTCAACATATTTGTGTGAGAAGACATTTTCAGTTATGAATTTAACAAGACTTGTGTGAGGGCGAAAATAAGTGACTCGAACATGCGTGATATATCACGTATCAAAACCAGTAGCGTTGAGCCTGATCGCACCAATTTACTGCATTTAAAATCCCATTTTAAACATTCACATTAAAATTGTGCAATTTTGTTTATTATTTTAATTCGGCCCCTGGATTTCTTTACTTCAAGGGATATGGCCCACCATGCAAAAAGTTGGGACGCCACTGACTTATGACATGGAGTAGAGTGTAGAGATATCAAATAAATAACACAACATAATGAGTTACAAATTGAAGGCTCAGATTCTAGTTGTTTCTCATGTTGCTAAATCTACAATATGCAGTGATCAAAGTGATTATTAGATCGAACTTTTTTAAAAATTTATAATTTAAATTTGAAACAAAATAATAAACTGTTAAGCTCTTCATCTTCTTCTTCTTAAGATTGTTGTTAATTAAACTTGGCGTTAAGAAATATCAGTGCTACCCCAACAATATAATGGCAATAAATCAAATGTCTAATAATTCAAACCTGCATGACGCCCCAGGCGTTCCCATAGTCGCCGTAGCCATCTTTAAGTGTTTTTCCCACCGTTGGATTCTCTGCTGGCGATAGCGGCAATTACAGAGGCTTGGATACCTGGTCATTTCCAGAGGACGAGAAAACTTTAATTCAGAACATATTTTTTCTTTATTAAGTTACTTATTTTTGTTATTAAATTCATTTTTCCTTTATGTACTCTGCGTAGATTAAAGTCTTTATAATGATTTTTATGGGACGAGTCGTTTAACTGTTACAATAATTAAACAAAACCCACAGTTCTTGTCCGCAGAAGCTTGGTAGCAGTTCTTCAATGTGTTCAGAGCCGACAGATCACTGACTACAATCGTGTGGGATGCTGACACACCTGTTGAAAGAATAGCTAAGATATATCACGCCATTTTAAGGTTCACACCTCTCAAATTCTCGCGAGAATTTGATCAAACATCACACGCCAATATGGCGTATTTCATAGTGCGTTCATGTGATGCTTGGGCAAATGCTCGCGAGCATTTTTGAGGTGTGAACCAACCTTTATGAAATTGATGTAAGAAAAAAAACGTTAAAAAACTAGTTTTTTTTTACTATAAATCCTTTATGTACGAGACATAACTAAAAGAATGTTCATTATAATAAGCAGCGCAAGAAAATCCAAAATTACAAAATTGTAGTTATGTGTCGTAAAAAATGTTTAATATAATGCGCACCGATCAGGAATATGTTTATAAAAAGTGTTGTCAATAAAATACGCACCTAATTGCGCGACAGGAAAGATTGTTCAATATAATGCACAGCACGACACTACAGCAAAACAAGTTAACATGCTACATAGGGATAAATAAAGATAATCTAAAAATTCATTAATTTAATTACGGTAATTTCGATTTCTCTGATATTTTGATATCTCATTTTTATCATCAGCACAAGTCTGCCTACAAAATTTCAGCTCGCTAGCCTACGAGTAAGTGGGTTAAAATCGATCCAAAGTTTTTTCGACACCCCCGCCTGCCTGTCTCAAGCAGACACCACGAGTTAATATAAAGGATTTAAAAATAAAAGGTGGTGATAGAGTACTATACAACGCTGAATGATTTTCTAACTCAACATTAGTGAACAGGTAACTCAACATAAGTGAACAGATAACTCAACATATGTATGTATGTATGTATGGCAACCGTCCGTCCTCATGGGACGATGGCATGTACTCCTACTTCTCTGCCCCCCTGCCCTTTCTCCTGGCCCTTCTCTCTTCACTCAAAGCTATGAGGGATGCTTCCACGACATGAATGCCCTCACGCACTTTTGCCCGCCAGGAGATGCGCTCCTCGGCAATGGTCTCCCACGTTTTATAGTCTATCTATGCCAATGACATGTCTTTTTTGCAGACGTCCTTGAAGCGCAAGCAGGGGCGACCTCTTTTTCTCTTACCGGTTGCCAGCTCACCGTAAAGCATGGCTCTAGGAATGCGCACAGAGCTCATCCTGCGGACATGACCTAACCACCGCAGGCGCCTCTCAGAATTGAGTGCATACTCAGCATATGGCTTCTTCTGAGTACCTCGACATTGGTGATCTTGTCCTGTCACTTGATGCGTAGAATCCTATGCAAACATCGTAAGTGGAAGCCGTTGAGCTGCTTTGTTTGCTTGGCGTAGGTCGTCCAGCACTCACTGCCATAGAGGAGTGTGCTGAACACGCAGGCCTGGTATACAGTAATTTTCGTCCTATTTGTGAGCTGTGCATTGTTCCACATTCTTTGATTCAGCCTAGACATTAATGATGCAGCCTTGAGGATTCTGGTTCCTATTTCCTTATCCAGGGAGAGTGTGCTTGTGATGTTACTGCCAAGGTAACATAAGGGAACAGGTAATTCAACATTAGTGAACAGGTAACTCAACATAAGTGAATAGGTAATTCAACATTAGTGAATTAATCATATTATAGAGAATCTTGTCTTTCATCTAAGAACAAGGTCTGGTTGGACATTCACAAACATTTCCCTGGTCTGCTGCCTCGCGCGGTTGACCAATAGATCTCCCCAATCCAACCGCGTGTACATTTCGAATCTCTGTCCCCTGGCAGCCGTTGATCTCATATCTAAGGATCCGCCATGCCACCTGCACGTGCTCTGATCCTGGTGGTCGGTCTTTGAATGCTAATCACCAATGAGCACCCTAGGGCTTCCACAATATTAATAACAAATGGGAATGTATATATCGTGGCCCCAAAAAATGGGAATGTATATAGCGTGGCCCCCAAGCTTGGGGCTTAGCTCACCACGCTTCAAATAAGAAACTAGTAAAGAGAAATGTCGGGAGCAACCGAAAGCCCTCTTCGTTGCCTTCATAGATCTAACAAAGGCATTTGACCTGGTCAGCCGCAAGGGTCTGCTACGTATATTGGAAAAATTAGGATGTCCGCCGCGGCTTCTCTCCATCATCGAGTCCTTCCACACCAATATGCACAGCACAGTGCTCTTCGATGGCGCCACCTCAGAACCATTTCCAGTTTGTAGCGGAATTCAAACAAGGCTGTGTACTGGCTCCAACACTCTTCGGTATCTTTTTCTCGATGCTACTGCGTCATGCTTTCGAGGACCGCTTCGAGGGTGTAAACATCCATACCAGGACGGATGGAAATCTATACAACATCAGCCGTCCCGGTGCGAAGAGAAAAGTGGAAAATGTTTTAATTAGAGAGTTGCTCTTCGCGGATAACGCAGTCATTACCTCAAATTCAGAGATAGGTCTCCAACTTTTGGTCAATATGTTCTCAGAGGAATGCAAGGGTTTTGGTCTAACGATAAGCCTCAAAAAGACCAACATTATGAGACAAGTAACAGACTGCTTCCCAGCAATCTCCATTGAGGGAAACACCATGGATGTCGTCGAGGATTTTACCTAACTTGGCAGTAACACCACAAGCACACTTTCCCTGGAAAAGGAAATTGAAACAAGAATCGGCAAGGCTGCATCATTAATTGCTAGGCTGAATCAAAGAGTGTGGAACAATTCACAGCTTACTGATAGGACAAAAATGACTGTGTACCAGGCCTGCGTGCTCATGACACTCCTCTATGGCAGCGAGTGCTGGACGACCTATGCAAAACAAACAAAGCAACTCAACAGCTTCCACTTACGATGCTTGCGCAGGATTCTGCACATCAAGTGGCAAAACAAGATCACGAATGTCGAGGTACTCAGAAGGAGTCATATGCTGAGTATGCACTCAATCCTGAGTGAGAGGCGCCTGTGGTGGTTGGGACATGCCCGCTGGATGAGCTCGGAGCGCATTCCAAGAGCCCTGCTTTATGGCGAGCTGGCAACTGGTATGCGAAAGAGAGGACGCCCCTGCTTGCGCTTCAAGGATGTCTGCAAGAAAGACATGACTCTGGCGGAGATTGACCATAAAACGAGGGAGACCATTTCTAAGGGGCGCACCTCCTGGCGGGCAAAAGTACGCGAGGGCATTCCAGTCGCGGAAGCTTCCCTTACAGCCAGGAGCGAGGAGATAAGGGCCAGGAGAAAGGGGAGGGGGGTAGAGGAGCAGGAGGAAATGCCATCATCCCATGAGGATGGATGGATGCAATAGAATATATATATATATATATATATATATATATATATATATATATATATATATATATATATATATTATATATATATATATATATATATATATATATAAATTCAATAGCGAACATTTATATGGTAAAAAAGTATTTAGTGACATGGAAGACTAACATAAGTTCGCCAGTACGTAAACAGGGGCTCGAATGTGTTTTGATTGCAGTTTTTCAAGGCCTGAATGGTAGGACTGTTAATATTTTATGGGAGAAAATGCCATTGCTTTGAAGAACAAAAAAGAGAAATAACTGCCACTGAATGTTTTAGTGCACGTCCTATTGCAGTTGTGCACACTGACCAACGAACCTAAGATGGATATTTGCTGATAACTGTATTTTGGAACTGAATCGAAATGGGAAGCGAAAAAGTAGAGGGTGATGATTGCAAAACAGGAGTTGTTGGAACCTGTCGTCATTCAGCTTCAATATCCAAGACTTGACCTCACCAATGGAGTAATGCAAGGTCTGGACAGTTGAGCTGCATCTCATCTGCAAATAACTGGCGTTCATGTTTTTAGCTATAGATGAAGTGGCCTACTGTACACTATGAAATTGACTGGACCCACGACGGACCCCTAGGGCCCAGGGCATTCCATAACTATACCAGCTCTGCTAGAGAATCAGCCATCCACAATGGACCACATGCGATCTATTGGACATCGAACCCAGGCAAGAACTTAACCCCAAACATTCATAGTAATTTTAAAGAGATCTGAAAATTTTCTTCTGCTCATATGCATCAAATGTATTACATAATAACCAATTTCAACTCGATAAATCATGAGTCCAAGATAAACGTATTGACTTACTTTGTATAAAAGCTTCCTTTCTCTTAACAGGCAAACACAACTTTCTAATTAATCACCGGAAACTCATTAAAATGAATAAAACAATATTCCACATCACAATAATTAGTTTGATAATTTTAGTTGAACTTAAAATATGTGTTTGTTACCTCCTATCTTTTTCCCTGTTGGAGACAGCTTTGATATGTCACCGTAGCAAGTTCTTGGAGCTGTAAAAATGTATTCATTTAATATTGATCAAAATCTGAGAAGTTGTAAAGCCATCACGACTACCATGGCCAGTTATAAAACTATTTTTTCACAAATTTCTTTTAAGCGCTTGATTAGAGAAACATTCAAATGTATGTACTAAAAGCCATAAGAACTTGTATTTTTTAATATTTTTTTTAATATGGAAATGAAATCTTTTTTTAATCTTAAATACAATACTTCAGCTAAGTTTTAAAAAAAAATTATTAGAATGTCATTAGATATTAAGTCATTAGACCAAGAACTGAAACATTTTTTTAAATTTATTTATCTCACCTGCGTAGGTCAGTCCGACCAAAATGCTTGCAACTAACCACAACATTTTTAACAGGTGCACGACTTTGTTGTCCCACTCTGAAACGTCTTAACTCCTCTTTATACCCGCCACCCAATTATAATATTTTGTATTCAATAAAATGCCAATTGTATGGCACAAGACCCATAGGGGTATCTAGGAGCATATGGGTTCTAAATTTATGATCTCATATCTTATGTGAAGCAGAGACATGTTACGTTCTTCACTGTGGAGCAGAGACATGTTACGTTCTTGGACAGTGACTGTCAGATATATTGTACATCATTTCTGTGGAAGAGTTCCTCGCTATTGACTACTGACACAAGATATATTGAACACCCCTGGTATCAGGATGAACTGTGAACCCTTGCATCAGGACGAGTTGTCCACCCCTAGTACCAGGACGAGTTTTCCCCCCCTATTACCAGGACGAGTTGTCCACCCCTAGTGCCAGGACGAGTTGTCCACCCCTATTACCAGGACGAGTTGTCCACCCCTAGTACCAGGACGAGTTTTCCACCCCTATTACCAGGACGAGTTGTCCACCCCTAGTGCCAGGACGAGTTGTCCACCCCTATTACCAGGACGAGTTTTCCACCCCTATTACCAGGACGAGTTGTCCACCCCTAGTACCAGGACGAGTTGTCCACCCCTATTATCACTGTGAGTTGAAATCCAAGTGTCGTAAAGAAGTAGTCTGATTTTTCTCATCATTGTGGTTTTCTTCAATCATCATGAGAAAAGGGGACGTTACTTGGGGAAAATCACGTACGACGCGTTAAGATAGTGAGAAATTATCATACGCTGACCAAAAAAAAAGGGGAGGTAAGGAATTATTCACTCAGTGTTTTGAAATACATGCAGCATTTTGAACATGTATCATGGTCCGTTGCTTTTAAAGTCAAGAGATAATGGTTCTGCAAAGCGAACCTCTGTACATGTAATTTTACGAAACGTTTTAAAATAACTTTTACAACATTGCTTAAAAGCAAGCTATGTTATATCGTTTAAGAACACAAGTCTGTAGAATCCGCCCCTTTCATTGAGTTAATTCTGGAATGCTGTCATAAAAGTAGGACGCCGTTTTCTCACCTGGTCATGGTGACATCAGTTTTATAGCGGGGTCACACTTGAGTGAACGCAGATGAAACGTTGCTTTTAGTCAAGGTTTTTTAGCTTAAGGAACTGCTAATAAAACTGTAGGTTGTATAAGACTCACAGGTGCTTACTAAAGTTGATCGAAAATATCTCAATCAACACTTTGTGTTTAAAACGCTTACATTTCTAAAATAAAAGATATCGAATAATAAAATGTCATGAGTCGAAGGAAATGGCCACAACACCAGGTATAATTTACGACTGTGGGAAAATTTTACGACTCTAGGCACAAATTACCACTCTAGGCAAAGTTTACAACTCTAGGCAAAGTTTACCATTCTAGGCAAAGTTTACGTCACTAGGCAAATTTACCACTCTCAGAAAAGTTAACCACTCTAGGCAAAGTTTACAACTCTAGGCAAAGTTTGCCACTCTAGGAAAAGTTTACGACTCTAGGCAAAGTTAACCACTCTATGTAAAGTTTATCACTCTAGGCAAAGTTTACCACTCTAGGCAAATTTTACCTCTCTAGGCAAAGTTTACGACTCTAGGGAAAGTTAACCACTCAATGCAAAGTTTACCACTCAATGCAAAGTTTACCACGCTAGGCAAAGTTTACCACTTAAGGCAAAGTTTACCACTCTAGGAAAATTTTACGACTCTACGCAAAGTTAACCACTATAGGCAAAGTTTACCTCTCTAGGCAAAGTTAACCAATATAGGTAAAGTTTACCTCTCTAGGCAAAGTTTACGACTTAAGGCATATTTTACCACTCAAGGCAAAGTTTACCACTCAAGGCTAAGGTCACCACTAAGATTGGTCAACCTGACAAGGGTGTAATAAAGTTTTCTTAGATTTTTACATATTATGTAAATGCTATTATATCAATATTATTGTATCTATACTATTATCTCAAGGGTTTTATATCGCTGCTATTACCACTTAACCAATAATAGTCTGTATAGATTGAGCGTCTGTAACATATAAGACTAACCAAAGTCACGTGTCTACTTCACAAATAACTAAAGTAAAATGTCTTCTTAACCACTAACAAAATAACCAAAAAAAAAGGATATGCAATTAATTTCAGCATTAACTTAAATAGCTTTAATCTTTTAATACTAGACCTTTTTTACAATGTTTAATTAAATTCTACTTCTTCCAATGAAGTGTGTCCAGCAATTTAAAAGAAAAACAAAACATCTTTTATTTCCGAAAATGCCTCCAACTGCTTATCACTCAGTTTTGGGTCACACATTCAATTCCATATTTACGTCAAACTCTAAGGCCTCGGTGACATTTAGTCTCGGGCATTCATTTCTCCAACACTCCGCCTCCCACAATGTTAACTTTGTTAACCTCACTTCTGTTGGTTTCTTGCGCTCTGTTAAATCCTCTTAAGGCTAAACACTTCCTCCTTCCCGCTGTAAAGATCAAATTTCAACTCTGACATTAATCGTGTCACTTCAATTCGCCTCTATACTTGTCAGATTCTAATCTTCCTCTTCTCTGATGTTCCTCAAGAACATTCATCAACTTTTTGAATGTCCTTGAATACTGTAATGCGATGATATTACATTTCTCTGCCGTATCTTTTGTGTTGGCCCGGGGGCTCTGAAGATCGGTTCTCTGTCTATTTCTCAAGATTAAAAATCTACTAAGAAATTCTTCCCACCCCTCCCCCCAACACTATTTTTTCTTAATAGCTAATAACTATACAGTCTTGCCATTTAACCTCTGAACTTTCAACTAAACATACCGTCATAATGTGAGAGAAATGAGGTTTTGTGGGTTCGTGACTAACATATATTTTCCTGGGTCATTAATATTATCCAATTTGTTCACACAAAAAAGAAAAATGGCAATATTTTCATGATGATTTCTCAGTTTTAATAACTTTAATATTACTTCCATTGTTTGCTATCCAAACGTTTTTTTGAAAACTGATCTAAATACAAAAAATAGAAAATAATATTTACTTGACAAGTGCAAAATTTCTAGAATTTTTGTCTATCATGTTATCAACTCTTATTCATGGCTTATGTCTATTCTTGCATTTTATAAGAGTTTATAATGTTGATAGAGTGTTGATTTTCCTGGTTGAATAAGAAAAACCCCATTCCGAACCCGAACTCCAGATGGGAAGAATGAGAATTGGTATGTGTTTGTTCTTGCATACGGATTAAGAAAAAAATTGCTTATCCCTATGTCTATCTGAGTTTTGTATTACTTTATCTTTGTGATTTATTTCCAAGTTAATGCATTATGTATTTACTTTAATCAATCTAATGCAATGGTGGCCAAACGGTGACTCTCGAGCCGCATGCGGCTCATTTATGTTTACATCGTGGCTTGCGAACAATTAATGAAATAAAAACTTCTTAATTTAAATTTATGATATAAACAATAAATGAAAGTTTTTTTGTTGTTTTTTTTCTAACTAGACCAAAACTAATGGCTGAAAATAATTTTGGCATGATTTACATTTTAAAAGTTGAATAGAGGCGATTTGTTTCTGATTGATTGGTGGTTGAAATTTTGCTCCTCGTGGACGAGAATACACAACTAACTGACGACTTTGAAAAATGTCATAAAAAATTATTGATAAATAAATCACTAAATGACTTATTTCATTGCGGGTGGGGTCGTCAGCCATGTTTCTTCAATGTGGCTCTCGACAAACTGTTTTATTTTTAAAATGTTTCTACAGGTCTGCCCAACCATGCACTAGTGTTTCCAAGTTTAGTCTTTAAACTTATTAATTTATACTAGTAAAAACTGAACAATTAAACATGTAAATAAAAATGTTTTCTAAAGATTATCCATTTTTGTTTAAAAAATTTCAAAGTGCATTTTGGATGTAGAAATAAATTTGTGCCTCACAATATTTGAACATTTTCATAGTACATGAAATAGATAGTGGGTGGCTCAATTTTGGGGAATTCTGAATAAGTTTTTAATCCTCGTTAAACCTGAAAACTACTAATTATATTATCAATATACTTAATTCCCGTTGTCTGTATGTATGGATGTAAATATAATGCTGTTAGGTGGCGCTGCGAAATTTTTAATGCTGTTAGGTGGCGCTGCGATCGATTTTTTTATAGTGCTGCACCAAAAATAATACTTTCCGAACGTTCCACATAAAATTGTTCAATATTGTTATAAATGACTCAAATATAAATAAATAATAAGTAATATTTAAACAATCTTTTTTTTAAAAAGGACACGCTTTTAACATAATCACTACTTTTAGTTATGTCTCATATATAAGGGATTTATAGTCAAAAAATTTGTTTTTATAGCTATGTTTTAAAACTTATATTAAAAACTCTTTAAAATTCACGTCTGAAGCAGACACATCTTTTTAAATCCCTTATATTAACTTCACCGCCGTCTCTGTCTCTCTGTCTCTCTCTCTCTCTCTCTGTCTGTCGTCATCTCATGGGCGGGCGGAAAAACAAAAGTCGAAAATGACCCACTTCCAGTGATCCGATCGAGCTGAAATTTGGCACACGGACCCGTCTCACCTAACAATGCATCGTATTAAAGTTCAGATCGATCGATAGTACCGTAATTAAATTAATGCATTTTTTAGTTTTTCCTTATATAACGTATGTAATTCAAATTCATGGTTTGTTATTGTTTATTTCCCACGTGAAATTTTGAGTTGACGCGTTGAGGCGACCCGTCGAAGCGCCGGGGCACTTTTGTTTACATTTTACGTGTCACGCTGAGCTCGGTCAAGCGAATTGGTGACCAGACTTTTCCCCTCTCACCCTCCCCAGGGTTATGAAGCAAACTTGAGTTAAGACAGATTCAGTCTGTAAATGTTTGAAAATAATCAATACTGTTAGTTATGTCTCATATATAAGGGATTTATAGTCAAAAACTTTGTTTTTACGTTTTTTTTTAAATCCCTTATATTAACTTCACCGCCGTCTCTGTCTCTCTGTCTCTCTCTCTCTCTCTCTGTCTGTCGTCATCTCATGGGCGGGCGGAAAAACAAAAGTCGAAAATGACCCACTTCCCATGATCCGATCGAACTGAAATTTGGCACACGGACCCGTCTGACCTAACAATGCATCGTATCAAAATTTCAGATCGATCGAACGTACCGTAATTAAATTAATGCATTTTTAGTTTATCCTTATATGAGGTATGTAATTCAAAATTCACTGTTTGTTATTGTTTTTCTTCTGCCAGTTTCACGTGAGTTTGAGTTGACGCCGACCGTCGTGTTGACGCCGACCGTCGTGCCGACACCCCCTCACATCCCACCCCCATTTATTAAAGACAAGGGACATCACTCGGTGTCAGTCTGTAAATGTTTGAAAATAATCAATACTGTTAGTTATGTCTCATATATAAGGGATTTATAGTCAAAAACTTTGTTTTTACGGGTTTGTTTTATTATTAAATCCCTTATATTAACTTCCCCGCCGTCTCTGTCTCTCTGTCTCTCTCTCTCTCTCTCTCTCTCTGTCTGTCTGTCGTCATCTCATGGGCGGGCGAAAAAAGAAAAGTCAAAAATGACCCACTTCCCGTTATCCTATCAAGCTGAAATTTGGCACACGGACCCGTCTAACCTAACAATGCATCGTATCAAAATTTCAGATCGATCGAACTTACCGTAATTAAATTAATGCATTTTTAGTTTATCCTTATATGAGGTATGTAATTCAAATTCACGGTTTGTTATTGTTTTTTTCTTCCACTTCCACGTGAGTTTGAGTTGACGCCGACCGTCGTGCCGACACCCCCTCACGTCCCACCCCCATTTATTAAAGACAAGGGACATCACTCGGTGTCAGTCTGTCAATGTTTGTAGCGTTTGAAAATAATCAATACTGTTAGTTATGTCTCATATATAAGGGATTTATAGTCAAAAACTTTGTTTTTGCGGGTTTGTTTATTTACCACTATTTTTTTTATACCAAACACCTCATAAGCGCCCGCCCAACGTTTTATACCACGGTGATATGTCCACGTGGTGAACTCATGGATGTCAACAAAGCAGACGGGTACCGTTGCTTATATATAGACTATAGATAAACTAAAAATACAATAATTTCAATACGGTACATTCGATCTATCTAAAATTTTGATACAATGCATTGTCATCCAAGATCTATCTGTGGTAAAATTTTGAGATCTCTAGGACCATCAGAAGTGGTTTAATTTTACGTTACAAGATTTGAAGGAAGGATACCAAATACAAACATTGTGACTTAAATAAAAGCGTGTAATAATAATAAAATAAATGAAAGTTCGCTATTACGTTATTTTATAATCTGATGAGTATTTATTTTGAAAACTTCCGTCCTTTCTACGGGTGATACACTAGTTACAAATAGTTATCCATAGCGCTCTTGAATTGCCTCTCATTAAATTTGAAAATGTTGTGGTCGGTGAATGCAGACATTAATTTTCGTCTTTTTTATCACATTTCATTTTTGAAATGCTTTTTTAAAATTAATTTTATTAAGAATATTTTAAGTTTTAGTTATCGACATAGTGATCTTGGTTTTTGGTCAGCTGGCAAGTTTCACAAGCAGTTTTATTTTTTGGTAATGCTAACTTAAAAGCTTTTCATTGTGGATGATTTTATAATTACCGAAGGGTATAAAATTAAAGTTAAAATACTCTTTAAACACAATTTGGAATATTTTTTTCAATTTTTTTCTATTTTCTGCTTTACTTTTCTTTTTAATACGTTAATTGTATGTAGATTTCTTCTAGGCAAACAGACAACGTTCCATAAACCATGAAACAAATTTGTAAAGATATCTGATTATGAAAAATATTCATTGTGTTTAATTTTTTATGCATGTTATATTCATTCATTATTTAGCATATCATGAAAATTTATGATTCATTAAACAAGGGTTAGCTGAAATTAATTCCATCCATTGGCATACAGCCATTTAGCTCTGGCTATGACGTCATTGCTGTAGTCGCCCTGGGTGGTGCCCACGTCAATACCACCCCAGGTCTGGACATTGCCGACGCCAAAGTTGTAAGCAGCCACACCGCCTGATAGGAGAAGTTAGAGACACGCTTGTTAGAGCATTTAAAAGTGCATACATTGGTTGGAGGATTTTATGTAATATTCACTGCTTAAATTTATTTATAGGACGTAGAACTCACCTCTTCATTACATTAATTAAACCAATAAATCAAAGACAGAGACAGAAAGGCATTTTAAGTTACTTTTCTAAAGTATATATTTTACAGAATTAAACATTGTTCAAAATAACTTTTAAACTTTTTTTTTACTTAAGAAGCATATTGGTATATTTTTTTACAACACTTATACGCTTTCTTTTGTATCAGTCAAAAAACTTTCATCTCAAACTATCAATAGAGAAGATTTTTGTTTTATATAGATTTTACCGCGTGTTGTAACACAGGATCTTAACATAAATATACCTTGAAGAGCTTGGGAGTTAGTCCATGTCGTGTGTCTGCCGAGAACCTGAATAATATGGTTCAATTAGTCTGATTCGGATGGAAAATGTGTTTAAGTATAATTTATAAAAACATAAAGGTAGTTGAATTTGATACAGTTAATTTAGATGTGGTGCCGTGGTTAATTTAGTCGTGTGGCTATTATTAATTTAGTTGTGTAGCTATTATTAATTTAGCTGTGCTTTCGTGTTACTGTAGCTTTGCAGTCGTGGTTAATTCATCTGTACAGCCATGGTTAGCAATGGTTATCGTTAATTCATCTGTACAGCCATGGTTAGCAATGGTTATCGTTAATTCATCTGTACAGCCATGGTTAGCAATGGTTATCGTTAATTGATCTGTACAGCCATGGTTAGCAATGGTTATCGTTAATTCATCTGTACAGCCATGGTTAGCAATGGTTATCGTTAATTCATCTGTACAGCCATGGTTAGCAATGGTTATCGTTAATTCATCTGTACAGCCATGGTTAGCAATGGTTATCGTTAATTCATCTGTACAGCCATGGTTAGCAATGGTTATCGTTAATTCATCTGTACAGCCATGGTTAGCAATGGTTATCGTTAATTCATCTGTACAGCCATGGTTAACAATGGTTATCGTTAATTCATCTGTACAGCCATGGTTAGCAATGGTTATCTTAGTTTAATTATATTTTAATGATTATTGGACTAGTTTAATGTGTAAACTTAACTTCAACTTCCCCTGAAAAGAAAGAATTTGATGTCACTTGGTTTAACTCTTGGGTGTCATTTGGTTCAACTCTAGGACGTCAACTGGTTTAACACTTTGATTTCATTAGGTTAAATTAATTTGTTTCAAACAAGTTATTTATTATGTTGCATTGCAATTAGTTATTTTTAAATGCAATAAATGTACTTTTTTATCTTCAATCTCACGTATTAAATTCCTTTTAGAGTTTAACCTGAGGCTTGAGTTGAATTTATTCCGAGTGGACCTAGTCCTTGGACCCATTACACCACACTTTGATTACATTTGGTTCGACTCTTTGATTACATTTGGTTCGACTCTTTGATTACATTTGGTTCAACTCTTTGATTACATCTGGTTCGACTCTTTGATTACATTTGGTTCAACTCTTTGATTACATTTGGTTCGACTCTTTGATTACATCTGGTTCAACTCTTTGATTACATTTGGTTCAACTCTTTGATTACATTTGGTTCGACTCTTTGATTACATTTGGTTCGACTCTTTGATTACATCTGGTTCGACTCTTTGATTACATTTGGTTCAACTCTTTGATTACATTTGGTTCGACTCTTTGATTACATCTGGTTCAACTCTTTGATTACATTTGGTTCAACTCTTTGATTACATTTGGTTCGACTCTTTGATTACATTTGGTTCGACTCTTTGATTACATTTGGTTCAACTCTTTGATTACATTTGGTTCAACTCTTTGATTACATTTGGTTCGACTCTTTGATTACATTTGGTTCGACTCTTTGATTACATTTGGTTCGACTCTTTTATTACATTTGGTTCAACTCTTTGATTACATTTGGTTCAACTCACCAGTTCAATGTCAGGAATCAGTTTTCTGCTGACCATCATCTCGATGTGAGCACAGCTGTTCCAGCCTACCGTGGTGCAGGGCAGACCAGAGTGAGTGAGGTCACACTGGACATTTAGAAGAGAGATGTCAATCTTTTAGCGTATGTAAACGTTGAGGGCCCTGCAATATCTAAAGGCATGTTTAGCAAGGCAGGAGTTGAGGCTATTTTTATTAAATCCTTTATATTAACTCGTGGTGTCTGCGGCGGACCGACCTTGCTTGCTTGTCGCCAAAACTTTTGATCGATTTTTAACCCACTTGCTCGCAAGATAGCGAGCTGAAATTTTGCAGGCAGTTTTGTACCGATGATAAAAACAATGTATCAAAATTTCAGATCGATCGCATGTACCGTAATTAAATTATTGATTTTTTAGATTATTTTATTTATTCCTATGTATCATGCTATTTTTTGAGATAGAGCGTCGCGGTGCGTATTATATTGAACAACCTTTCTGTCGCGCAATAAGGTGCGTATTTTATTGACAGCTCTTTTTATAAACATATTCCTGATCGGTGCGCATTATATTAAACAAGTTTTACGACACAACTGCAATTTTGTATTTCTGGATGGTCTGGCGCTGCGTATTATAATGAACATTCTTTTAATTACTTCTCGTACATAAAGGATTTATAGTCAAAAACTTGGTTTTTTACGGGTTTTTCTTATTTTTTTTAACGTGTCGAGAGCTTGTGATGCAGAAAGAAATGTTTACGTTGTAATTTATTTTTGTGTGATAGACTTTGATACACCGAGCCTCGAGTTTCTACCATCAGCTGAAAGTAAAGTGAAGACAGAATTGGCAGAAGTGTAGTTACATATTAGACAATCTTATTTACACAAATTATTCAAAGTAGTTACACAAAATACATGTAAAGGTTTTAAACATAATAGACAGTAATATTTACACAAACTAGACAGGTTTTTAGACAGAAAAGACAGTAGTATTTAGACCTATTAGACGGTGGTTTCTTAGACGGTGTTATATGGACAGATTATACATTTGTATAATAAAATATCGGAACTTAACAATTAAAAACACTTAACGAAAACAATTAAAAACCAAAAAGTTATTATCCATCACTGCAAATTGTATTATTTTGTTAAATTAGCATTCATATTATCTGATGTTTAGCCATTGTTTGTTGTACGAATTTTGTATGATAACTTCAAGCTTCTCTGTGATTGATTGAACAACTTTTTATCTAGTTTTACCTTTAACTTTGGTTAATATTATTAGAGGATTGTGAAATATTCTCTATTTTAATTGTAAACTTTACCATACTTGGATGTAAATGTTTTTTTTTACCTGCAGGTTTAGGCATAATTAGTCGTAAATATTTTTAATTTTCATCCATATGCTTAACCATGATTGGTGTAAGTATTTTTATGTTTACCTGTAAGATACCCCAGGCCTTTCCGTTGTCACCATAACCGTTAATAAGGGCTGTGCCTCCATTGGACTCTCTGCTAGCGAGGGCGGCAATCACGGATGCTTGGATACCTGGTCAAGTTAATTTGAGATGGTTTCAAAAAAGACTAATAACAAATTAAACAGCTAGTAAAAAGCTTTTTTGACTATAAATCCCTTATAAATGAGACATACATAAAAGTATTGATTATGTTCAATATAATGCGCAACGCGCGACAGACTAGCATAAACATTTACAGATCGGGAAAATATTATATAAATATGTTCAATATAATACGCATTGCGCAACAAACTAGCATAAACATTTACAGATCGGGAAAATATTATAAAAATATATTCAATATGATACGCAACGCACCGCGGGACAGGAAAATATTAATAAGGTTGTTCGCTATAATACGCACCGCGTGACAGTCTAGCACAAAAATGTACATGCTACATAGAGATACATAGAGATAGATAATCTAAAAATTCATTAATTTGATATAGTACCATCGATCGATCTGAAATTTTGATACAATGCATTGTTAGGCGACAAAAGTCTATTTATCAACTTCCAGCTCGATAGGCTTACGGGAAGTGGGTAATTTTTTACTTTTGTTTTTCCGCGGGGCCATGACAAACAGAGATCACGACTAGACGTTGAGGTTAATATAAGGGATTTAAAAAATATATCGTATGCAATATATAAAACTTTCCATCAAGCATTAACAAAATTGGGTCATTAAAATAATTAAAATTATTTGCGTAAAAAATGCTTTCCATAATTGTACAGAACAGATTCTAAAAGCAAAGAAAACTAAATAATTAAATATAGAGAAAGGTTTTTTTTGTTTTTTTTAAATTAAGTTCTCTCGTAAAATCGTTTTTTGCCTAATGTATTTTAAGAAAACTTCGCTTTTATTTTTTAAATATTAAATCCTTATAGGTTGTTTTAAAAACAGTGTTAGATTCTTCGGTTTAAAACAATTTTTTTTAATAACATTTTTAATGATTATTTTTAGCTAAAACTTCCTTTTTTTCCATCTGTCGAGCTAAAATGTGAATTAGGATTCCGGAAACTACTCGAATCAATCAAAATTTATTATCATAAATATGTTGATTCAAATAATAGTACTATTTTCTAGTAGCCTATTTACTGAATTCGAACATTTCTCATAGTGATATATTTTATTAACAAAAAATTAGGGCTGTTATCGATTAATTAAAATTTAATCGTTAACTTTTGAAAAATTATCGATTAATAAATCGATAATTTCGATTAAAGCCAAAAATAGAAATTTATGACGTCATTAAACTGAAAATTTCAAGGGGAGTAACAAAAACAAATATTGACTTTTGTTTTTAAAAATGTATTGAATTATTTCCCCTGTTTCCCTGCGTTGCTAGTGTCAGCCATGTTTACCACGTTTTTATTAACTTGCTTTCGTTCCTGTCTGTCCACAATTTTTTTTAAGTTTCTGCCGGTCCACATAAGTTAATAAAATTAATTTTAATATTACGCAGGAGATGTTTGTACGTAAAAAATATATATATCAATCATTATTAATTATTAATAATTAATTATTTATTACTAAATATTTTTAAAAATATTATTAATATTTTCTTAATTTTTAATCGAATTTTTATCGATTAATATTATTTTAATCGATATTTAATCGATAAAATTTTTAACGATTAATCGAGAAATTAATCGATAATTTCCTCAGCCCTGCAAAAAATATTTGTCATTGTTTTTTAATGATAAAAGTTTAAAATTCTTAAGATGCAGCGTATTCGATGTGACGTCCTGTACTCGTATAGATAAAATAAAATATCTGCGCTTCCTTCCCTTCACACGAGTACGTGTTAATCCGCTAATACATTATACAACGATACTTCTTAGGATTATTAGAAGAGAGCAAGGCCATGAATATAATATGCCAATAAAAAAGTGTGCATTCACCAAGACGCTATGAAGATGTATATTGTTTGCTCACAGTATTTGTCCGCTACTGACTGGTAACAGTCTCTATGTCCTAGCAGTGCTGGTAGATCATGTTGTACCAGAGCGTTTGAGGCGGCAACACCTGGAGTTAAAAATAGAAAGTCAGTCACATGATACTGAGTAAATAAGAGTGAAATGTTCACGACGACAAAAAAATAATTAATTTGAAAAACAGTTTGACAATGATCTATATCCACTCTTTACAAATACGTGTGTCCACTATTAACTTCATCTGCTCTGTGACTCATTAGTTAGAGAAAAATTCTTAATGTATGGTTATAGTTTTTATTTAACTTCCTGTATCAAAATTACGATTGCGATTGCATAATTCAAAAATTATACATCTTAATTATGATACAGGATGGTAAAAAGAAAAAAAGCTATAACGTTACACTTAAATATTTTCTGAACTGAGACACAATGAGCTCAGAGGAGTTGATGAATGTGGCTAAATAAGGCGAGCTGTCGCAGGAAAAGATTATGTTAAAATAATCAACATGGCCAGCTTCAGGTCAAAGGATTTTTAGTAAAAATAAATAATAAACTTTAATCAAAAAAACCTTGTAAAAACCGTGTAATTCTTTGGAAGAGTTACGAAAGGAAAGGTTATGCAGGATCTGACAGGAGGGGAGAAGTATGTAGAATATTATAAGAATTCTTACCTCCAGCTATTCTACCGGTTGGGTGCAGCTGGTTAATGTCACCGTGACATGTTCTTGGTGCTGGGGACAGAAGGCGGTAAATATTGCTCATGTTTAATGTTGACCTTAGTCCAAAATGGTCATATATTAAATGGCGATAATAGCCTTATGTCATGTTATATGTCATTGTCACAGCCAATTTTTACAATCTATTGCCTAATTCAGAGTTCATATTCAGTCACCACGTACAATTATCAAATTTAATTATCTTTTTTTTATACCGTCATCCCTTTCGCTCTTCACAATTAATGATTACTTTCAATAATAAAGTTTAATTATCAAATTGAGTTGTCTTTTTCATATGGTCACATTCAATGTTCACAATCCGTAGTTAAGTTTAATGGTAAATTTAATGGTCACATGCAATGGTCACGTGAAATTTTTATTGTCTTAAAATAAAGTAATAGTTGTAAAATATTGAGAAATGTTTTCATCCTCAGTAGAACCATTAAAAATTTCTTTCTTAATATGTTTATCTCCCTTTCTATGACCACCGAGAACAGAGAAATATAGAATTACAAGATACGACCCGCGGTGTAGCATACGCCGATGACTTGCTCATCATAGATAGTGCAAAGAACGGGGGGGGTGAGAGAACGGACATAAACAGCAGCATGAAGTAATGAAAAATAAGCGAGTAAACGTGGAGACATGTGCACAGCGGTTGTTGTTATAAAATGTGGAAAAGAACCGACAGAAAAAACAATTATTTTTTTTTCCCGTTGGGGCTTGAACCCGGGACTTTCCGCGTGCAAGGCGGACGTGATAACGGCTACACTACGAGTCATATGTTATTCTGTGAAAGAACAACGCAACTTAGCGCAAAAAAATTGTTGCCCCCCCCCCTTTTTTTTTATCACACAACGTTTGCCAACAGTGATCGGTCGACCCCAGCGAGGGTCATTCGTCATGCTAATTTGCACATGGTCGTTTAGGTGAAGTATATATATAAGGCTGACCACTGAAAGGGACCAGTTAATGTGACCATTGAAATAAATACATGAATGGACCCTATGAATGTGACAATCATCTTAGCTTGCAATGTTTATAGCTTAAATTATTTTTTTTAAAGCAACCCACGAGCGCTGCCAAAAAAAAATTTTTACATTTGATCCCATTTAAAAGTCGGTGTGCCCTCAAGTGTCTTTAGTTACCTGCGTTAGCGAAGGCTAAAAGAGCTCCTAGGACCAAAATAAACATGGCGCGTGTTGTTCTGTGTGGTCTTGGAAATGAATGACTTGACACCAACCATTGTATCTTTTATAGCGGGAAAATAATCTTTTAAGGAAACGTCATCTCTTTCCGAAATGGAGAAGGCAAAAAATTAATTATTATGACGCCGAATTTCTGTATCAAAGTTAGTGTTGATGTCTGAAGCGATAATAGAACAAAAATAATAATAATAATCTAGCATAACTGAAACTAAATCCTTATCTTTTATCATTGTGAAGTGTCAGCAGGCAAAATGCCAGAATTCTAAGTTTTTTGTGTAAAGGTTAAATTAATTATTAAATATATGGGCTAAATTTGCGTTACGCTCCTATCATTTGATTAAAGAAATGTGAAGTTAAAAAAAAAGCAAGAGAGTTCAAGGTATTCAATATATTTTCCAGGTCAGACATTCGCTACACTGCACTCCTGACTACTAGCACCTGGCTTTCGGCTCGTTTATGTCTTCTGTATCCCTGAGAAAACATCAGCTGTTTATATAATCTTAAGAACAACGGAGAGGTCAGCAAGGGAAAAGATTGAGCAGTATTAATATTTGTCAGACATTTCCTAACAATAAACTTACAAATCCCCATGAAGATTCTACATGTTTCTATTTCTCTGTGGCTTTCGTTCCCTTTTTCGGAGAAGCTTGGCGGGGATAAAAATCTGTGAGGACCTCTGGGGGTTGATTTTGTTGACTTTCAAAGTTGATCTTCAACTGCTCTAGTCAGTCTCTATCCTTGACATCGGAGTAGTCGCCAATGTAGGCTGACCGGTCAAAATAGCGCAGCAGACAAACGAGCGCCGATCAAAGATCGCAGACTTAGAAATGTAAATGAAATTAAAAATTAAACTTTTATAGACTAAACCAACGGTGGCCAAACCGCGGCTCGCGAGCCGCATGCGGCTCTTCTATGTTCACGTGGCGGCTCGCGAACAATTTATGAAATTAAAATTTTTCCTTGGAAATGTATACATGTAATATTTTAAACGAAGAAGTTTTTTAAAAGTCTTCAACACTACAAAGGTTTAAAAATAATTTGGGCTTCATCTGTATTAAGAAAAAGCAAACTTGGTGAGTTACAATCTGGTATGTGTCAGCGGCAGACACTACTTTATGAGGAAATGAGGAAAGTTAAGCCACTGCATCTAAAATTGCTCGTGGCAAAATTGCTACCTCTACGGCTTCTCAGTAGAATCATAATAATTAATGTTAACTATAATTATGAGTTTATATGCATTGTGTTTCTAGTTTCTATGCATATATTTTACTAATTTAAATAGTTGTTAATTATGTAACTGTAACGCATATATTTCTTCAACATATGGTTTGAGTTAAAACAAAATTCAAATGTTATCATTATATTTGTTTTAAAAAATTATTTTTTTTAAACAGGAGGAATTTTATATCGTGAGTGAGTTCGGGACCCAATAGTGCTTCAATGCGGCTCTAAATACTATAATTTTAAAAATAGCTCTCTGTTATAACAGGTTGGGGGCACAGTGGTCGAGTGGCAGCGCGCCCGACTGGCGTACCGATGGTCACGGGTTCGAATCCATGGGATACCAAGGATTAGTTCCCGGGGCATAAGGGCGTCTCCCAGTCCACACAGCTTCGAGTGGGTACCTAACACTAGTTAGGGAAATAAATGCGGCTGGGTAATGAGTGGAACCCTTATAGCCGTGGCATGTGAACGCTGCATCACTTGTCAAAATCAACTGCTGCCTTGCAGATGGTCTTGGCTGACCAAAGGCTATGGAAGCACATCCAGAAAAAAACAGCAGGTTGAAGTCGGAGACCACGAGCCACTTGGCGCAAAATTCGTCAGCACGCAAAACTCAAATTGAGAAAGAAAAAGAAGATAACATCTTAAGCCACCCGAGGAATAAACAGCAACTGGTTTTCAGATATATCATTTCAGTTTATGTTTTCAGATATATCATTTCAGTTTATGTTCTAGCTTTATGTCTAACATAAAGATTCATTTTTAAAATTTATGAATTAGCGTTTTGAATAATGTCATCTGTATCTTGTCATCTGTATCTTATCATCTGTATCTTGTCATCTGTATCGTGTCATCTGTATCGTGTCATCTGTATCTTGTCATCTGTATCTTGTCATCTTTATCTTGTCATCTGTATCGTGTCATCTGTGTGTCTTGTCATCTGTATCTTGTCATTTGTGTGTCGTGTCATCTGTATCTTGTAATCTGTATCGTGTTATCTGTGTATCTTGTCATCTGTATCTTGTCATCAGTATCTTGTAATCTGTATCTTGTCATATATATCTTGTCATCTGTGTCTTGTCATCTGTATCTTGTCATCTGTATCTTGTCATCTGTATCTTGTCATCTGTATCTTGTCATCTATATCTTGTCATCTGTATCTTGTCATCTGTATCTTGTCATCTGTATCTTGTCATCTATATCTTGACATCTATATCTTGTCATCTGTATCTTGTCATCTGTATCTTGTTATCTGTATCGTGTTATCTGTGTGTTTTGTCATCTGTATCTTGTCATCTGTATCTTGTCATCTGTATCTTGTCATCTGTATCGTGTCATCTGTGTGTTTTGTCATCTGTATCTTGTTATCTGTATCTTGTCATCTGTATCTTGTCATCTGTATCTTGTCATCTGTATCTTGTCATCTGTATCTTGTCATCTGTATTTTGTCATTTGTATCTTGTCATCAGTATCGTGTCATCTGTATCTTGTCATCTGTATCTTGTCATCTGTATCTTGTCCTCTTTATCTTGTCATCTGTATCTTGTCATCAGTATCGTGTCATCTTTGTGTCTTGTCATCTGTATCTTGTCATCTGTATTTTGTCATCTGTATCTCGTCATCTGTATCTTGTCATCTGTACCTTGTCATCTGCTGTCATGTTTTGGTGACGACGCCTGATCCGAGTTTGCGCTATTTAGCGGGGTGGAGCACCGAATGAATGATTGAAGAGAATGTGGAATTGCTCTTTGATAAGATTTTTGTTTTTGGTTGTATAACGGATGGGTTCATATATACTTGTGTATTCTCTGGTCTCGAAACTTCTCCTCTTGTTTTGAAAACTTTGGTCTTTCTCATTTCGCAAGGCCTGAGAGTTTTCTTTTGTCTTTCATTCAGAACCGAGCTGCCTGAACAGCTGCAGCCGAGTACCAAACCAAAACACGAATTAACCAGTTCATTGCAGCAAGATTTCCGAAATATTCCTTACTCCTGCTGTTCTACGTTTCATCAGACCTTTGTGCACTCACAGAATTTTGAATTTCTCGCAGAATCATCGTCATAATTAACCTGGAAATAGTGTCATCAGTAGTGATTTATTTTTAAAAAAATCTTTTAGCATTTACCTTTTTTTTCTCATTTACATCATAAATTGGTATAAACAGTAAACTTCCGTCATGTTTGACGGGTGATATACTAGTGTCATATATAAATACCCGGTTATGTTTTAACAACAAAATTATAAAACAATTACAGTAAATCATAGCTGCATTACTAAAACAAATTACTTACTTCAATAACTTTTATTCATAAATCTCTCTTCTAGCTTTCAATTTTAATTGAATTTTTAAACGTTTAATACGAGTTCATTACGTTCAGTTCACCAAAGTGTGGAATAAATTGCCCATTTTTAACGTGTACCGGTTGCTAATACTTCGATAAAATTCGAGATCTCCTTGCTAATAATTAAATTTAGTCAAGTTTGAATGTGTGTGTAAATGAGATATTATTATGCTCCATTAAGCGGGGGGGGGGCTGAACGGGCTACAGCCAGGGGCTCCCGATGATTTAGGGGCCCCAAAATGTAGCATATTTTATAATAAAGGTGGACGAATGTTTGCATTAATCAGTAAAAATATCATAAATTATTTAAGGAGACGCTGGCTGAATGGGGCCCCAGTTTGAATTGCAGCCAGGGGTCCCGTGCAGTCTTAATCCGCCCCTGATTATGCTGACGATGACTATGTAAGAAATAATAAAAATGATTGAGGATCTCGCAAAGCTTTTTGTTAAGATGTTTTATTCGCTTCCCATAAATAAGTAGGAACAGTTAACTTTGTTTTATTTTGAGTACTTAAACATTCATCAAGTTCACATCAGCAATCACACAGTGTGTTTATGAGTACACTAGACGCCTCGCGGCGTAGCATTAGCCGCAGACTTGCACATGGAGAGTGCAAAGAAAGTGGTGAAACAACGGACACAAACTACAGCAGGAAGAAATATTTTTTTAAAAACGGGAGTGAACGTCAGTTTGGGGGGGGGGTGAACTGCCGACTCATTGTTGGTTTCAAGAAATTCGCACTGTGGTTATCTACCTTCCCACCACCCTTTACCACATTAGCTTGCCAACCATAAACTGTGATCGGCCGACCCTAGTGAGGGTCAGCCACGTTGGCAATAAAGGGGTAAAAGAACGGGTACAAACAGACATTTTTTTTTAATTTAAAAAACAGTTTTTTCGCTGGGGCTTCAATCTAGAACCTTCCCTTTATAAGGCGGACGTGATTACTAGTTCACTACTACATTCGTCATGTTCGGTTGCACATACTTGCGTGGTGTCTCGCATGGTCCTATGAAGAGAATTACAAGTATAGATAGAACGATGTACACTGAACAACGATTTTTAATAATTAGGAAAAGGAAGTTATTTTGTTTTGGGTTGTTTACTCAGTCGATGTATAGATCTAATTATTTCATTAGTGAACTCAGTCCGATAATTAAGCGGACAATGGTATCATGAAAGAACTTAAAAAAGAAAAAGTCAAATTAATCAAATTTTTTAAAAACCGATCCCAATACACTTTTCTTTCCAGTTTGGTACCTTTCACGAAAATGGTCTCATTTACTTTATAGAATCCCATATCCAATACGTTTTAGTTTCACTAAGGAATGCAATTCTATGGTTATTCCCGTTTTTCAAAAAGACAACATGTTTTGAAAAAATCTATCAGCCAACCTCTTTTTCCTAACCATTTCCAGTATTTGTTTTTAATGATAATGGATAATTTATTTGCCAGGTTATTTAAAGACTAGCAAAATACCCACAACGTGCAGCGGAAAATTAGGATTCAGTTAGCCGTTGGGATCCCGTGCACGAAGTTTCTGGAAGATGGGACCCTAAGTAAAAAAGACAGTTGGAAAATTTCATTATGGTGACTGACATTGGCGTCATAAAAACGAAATAAGTACGTTCACGGGCGCCGCTAAGAGCAGGGAAGCCACCTTCCAATTTGAATTTTCTTGAAAATGGGGCCACAAAAAAGATAGTTTAATGTTTTTGACCGTTAAGAACCATTGTGCAATAAAATTTCGAAAACAACTTGCTTAACTTTCTTACATGTCGGTTTTAATGAACTTAAGTTTCTAAATATGAGTTATCTGAATCTTATATACTTAATTTGATCAACAAACATCCATTGTAGCCAGAATCCTTCGTGGAGTTGTACTCAAACACTTTCTAAAGTTTCATGGCCATTAGTTACTAAAATTGGCATACATAATTTGCGATGTATGTCACGTCTGTCTTTCCGTGACGCTACTAATTTTAGAAAGCAGCGCACCAAATTGTTGTTGTTGTTGAGCCTTTTCGTTCATGAGGGGCATCCACCGATCATCGTCGGCGTCTGCGATTCCTCCAAGGGCACAGGCCACCTACGAGAGACCTCCAGGCATCTCTATCCTGGGCCAACTTCTCCAGGATCTTCCATTCATGGCCAATTCTCTTGATGTCTGCCTCCAATTCTCGGCGCCAAGTGTTTCTTGGACGGCCTCTTTTCCGCTTACCCTGTGGGTTCCATTTCAGGGCTTGCCTTGTTGTATTAGAAACAGGTTTTCTTAGTGTATGGCCAATCCACCTCCACCGCTTCTGGAGAATCTCTTCCTCAATGGGCTTCTGTTTTGTCCGCTGACACAGTTCCCGGTTGCTGATTTTGTCCGGCCAGTGAATTCTGAGAATCCTTCTTAGACAATTGTTGCACCAAAAATAACTTTTTTCGAACTATCCACATAAAAGTGTGCAATATGAAAAATAACTGAATAAAATAAATTTTAAAAAATAAAAAGTTCTGTGTTAAATTACTTTTTTGTTCTTATTTTGTATTTTTTTCAAAATAAATAGATTTCAGCTGAAATGTATTTATTTTGAAAAATTTCCGTCATTTTTTACGGGTAATACACTAGTAATAATATATAGCTTATATAAGAAAATGACATTTAGGGCCCGAGAGCCCAATTAGTGCAGGATCGAAATTTTAAAGCACCTATTGATTTAAATCTAGATCATGATGGATGTACATGTTGGTCAATATTTGTCGAGGTCGTGTAAAATCAAATGAGAAATAAATTGACATTAAAAGCCCCTAGGGCGAAAACGGTGCAAGATGTGCATATTTCAAAAGGCTTAAATATTTCAATCTAGGTCTTGATGAAGATATTTTTTAGCCCCCAACCCAAAAAAACATACGAGATTTAGTGCATCGAGGGAAATAATTTCTTTTTATTTTAGTATCTAATATTTGCTTTTAGAAGGAAAATAATATAAATTATCTAATTTTGTTGATATCAAAGATTATATTTTATTTTTGTTTTTAAACCTAAATATTTATTGCGTTAATATTATAGTTTGCATTTATTTACCTTCTTAATTAAATAGAAGGGAAACTATGTATTTGAAATATTAATAATCATTTATTCGTCATCTTCGCAACTGAAATGTAGCAACTATATATTAGACATAACGCTAAGAATATGCCAATTTTGTATTTTTAGTTAAAGGTCTCTTAGCAATAGCATACGACAATTTTTATCTCGGCCATCCGGTTGTGTATGATTAATCTTTCCACACAACTTATTCTTGAGCATTATGCAACTTACAGCTGGCTGTATGTATACATATGAAAAATGTAGGGGATAGCCGCAGTGACGTAGTTAGAAGTTTTGTCGTCCGGGCGGTCTCTTATTTGCCACCCTTTCTATTTAAATAATATAATTTTTTAAATATAAAATAATTAACATATATAAATGATTGGAATTGAAACAAAGTAAAGGTGGGGAACATTTTTACCATTGGATGCCATATTTAAGTAAGCAGTAATAAAGGACGGCGCATAAGATGATATACTTATAAATACATGTTTTATAAAAATACATGATACTTATTTTTAAGGTAACAAGAATGTTACTGAGGTGGCAGGTTTCCCTCCTATGAGACAAAACAGAATCGAGAATGTTTCCCAAAAAACAAAACCAATTAACATGTTTTTATTTTGTATTAAAAAATACATGAATTAAATATTTTTTTAAGAAACAAATATTGATACATTAGTATATAAACATATATTTATGCTTTTACTTTCCTAACTTTCTTAGTAGAAAAATCGTGTACTATGCTATCAAAATTTAAATTATTTGTAAAATTTTGAAGTCTTAAATCAATCATTGTGGGGGGAAAAAAAGATACGTTTTTTAATCAACTTCAGAGTGGAGAAGCTTCTTTCGCAACTAGCGACACTGATAGCAATTGTTAAAAAAAATTCTTAGCAAGATTACAATGCTGGATACAGAAGTTTCCAACATATACTGTTGAATAAATCTTAAAAGATCAAGGGGGCATTTTTATCCGTTTTTTCCAACGTTATGCCACTTCTTGTAGTGTAGGTATAACCATAAAAACCTGGATCCCTTTTCTTTTAATATGGAACTGTTCTTTATCAATGTCAAATAAAGTGATTTATTTGACATTCAATTGCTTTATTTAGTATGTTAGATGGGATTTTTTCTTGAAACGACTTTAACCTACATGTGAAAGAAAATCAGCAGCCCCCTAGCCTAAAGCTCGAAAAATCCATCCAAAAACTGTCATGGTGATATCAATAGTATATTCGACCCAGCTGTGATGTGTTTTTGTGTAGTTTTCTTATAAAGGTGTCATCTGTGTCGTATACCGCTAAGTTTATCTGGCCACCTCCTAGAAAAAAAAATTCTGATATGGAGAAAATTCAAATTAAGGAAGGGACTGCTGTGGAAATAAGCAAACAATTTCGTGGGGGTAATAATTTAATTTAATTTAAAAATGTACATTGGACCTCTCAAATACATAAAAACTTAAACCTTTACGTTTCCTGAAGTTGTTGAGCTAAATAGTCCTCAAATTATATAAACATAACAATTTTTACGATAGAACACTCCCCAGTGACTCTAAAAATGACCTTTTGACCAAATAAAATGTAATCCTGCAAGCGTAAATTCAATTATGTAGTAGAGGGGTACATTTTAATATAATCGAGAGCTGTTACCTTAAAAACAAGAAGTAGGGAATAGACTAAAAAATTTAAATAAAAATAAATAATATACTTACCTTTGTTTTGTTTTTTTAATTAAATAATAGAAAATAATTTTTAAAAATTATAATTAAAAAAATTATTAAATAAATAACCAAGGAAAACATCTTTTTAAAATTTCACTTTTTCTTTATGCGTGAGTTGTTTTCACTTAGAGCGTTTATTTCTACATAAAATTTACTCACTATTGGATGCGTTTCATTTAAAAAAATGAATTCAGACTACCATAAAATCAAAATTCACAATTTAATTCTCACATATAATAAATCTTATCTTATCTATCTGTTATGACGCTCCATCTATACATAAGATTATTGCGTCCTACACTTATATGTGGCTTGAGTCTAGTCCTGCATTCTTATTAGAATTCTAAATGTTGATAAAGTGTTTGTTTCCTGGTTTCTTCGGGCAACCCGATCCACGCCCGAATTCCATGCGCGAAGAACTAGACTTTGTATGTGTTTATTCTTGCATACGGAATACGAAAGGTGTTTTTATCCTTATGTCTACCTGACGGTTGTATTGAGTTATCTTTGTGTTGTATACATATGATGTTCAATTCGATGAAGAATTACAGATGGGTTCTTAGGTTAATGTGCATTATATTTAATCTACATCTATTTTTAAGTTCGATAGCCAAAGTTTAAATTATATTTATAAATCTAATGTAATAAAAATAACAGCATGGATCCTAGGCCCATTATTGTATAATATGTAAGACCATTGATGCTGGGCGACCTACGCCAAGCAAATAAACCAGCTTAATAGTTTCCCCTTGCCATGCTTGCGTAGGATCCTACACATCAAGTTGGCAGGATTAAATTTTAAAAAATTAGGAGGTACTCAGGAGGAGCAATATTTTGAGTATGCACTCAATTCTGTGTAAGAGGCGCCTGCGGAGGTTGGGCCATGTCCACAGCCTGGGCGCGGAGCGCATTCCAAGAGCCCTGCTTTACGGTGAACTGGCAGCTGGTCAAAATAAGAGAGGTGGCCCCTTCCTGCGCTAAAAGGATGCCTGCAAAAAAGAATGTTACTGGCACGCATCAACCACGAAACGTGGGAGGCCATTGCTGAGGAGCGCACCCTCTGGCGGTCAAAGGTGCGGAAGCTACCCTCAAAGCTATGAGTGAAGAGACAATAGCCAGGAGAAAGGTGTGTGTGTGTGTGTGTGTGTGTGTGTGTGTGTGTGTGTGTGTGTGTGTGTGTGTGTGTGTGTGTGTGTGTGTGTGTGTGTGTGTGTGTGTGTGTGTGTGTGTGTGTGTGTGTGTGTGTGTGTGTGTGTGTGTGTTTGTTTAGATCATTGATGTTAACTTTAATTAGTAAATTTAAAGGATTAAATAATTAATATTTTCATATTATTTTATTTAGGAGATACACATCTTTTTTTTTACTTGGAAAAATATGTGCATAATACGACAACAATAAATTTTTTTTTAATTTTATACTTCCATATTCAATTCTTTATTAAGAATTTTATTTAAACGCACACACACACCCATACACACATAATATATGCTTAAATTCACCCGTAACTTGTTTTCACCCGTGCTATCGCTTTCCTCATTATATTCACTCAATTATTACTGGATTAGGATTTACTACATGTTGAATTATTTTTATCAACAACACAAAACTCTCTACTTCAAAAAACATTTCAAATAATTGTGACCGTGCCTCGGGTGAACATGGTAATCAAATATCTAACGCATCTATAAAAATAAAGTACCATTTTTAAAAAAAAATGTCATTGCTTTGTGCCTTAAAGTTAAACTAAATTGAAATGCTATTAATGTCAAGAAGTTTTTTAATGAATTATAATACACTAACTTATATTAATATAAATGTGCACCCGAAAATAAGCGCACCGTAATCTAACCAGAAAAGATTTTTGAAAGCGCCCGCTAAAAATAAAGTCTTGAAAAAATACTGAACGAAAAATAACTTCTTTGAAGTTCCATCTAAAGCCGTTCAATATGGAAATGAAATTTCATTATTTCTCACCTTTTTTTTTGTGACGGTTTTTTTTTGGTGTTTTCGGCTTTCAGGCTAAAGGGACAATTTAAAAAACTAAACTAACACCATCTGCAGGTTAAGAAGAACAGTCCAGCCAAATTTGGTCACTGTCCATTGTTAGGATTTCTCGTGATTGCGTAACAAAGAGTAAAACCAAACAAACATACCTATAAACATACCTATAAACATACCTATAAACATACCTATAAACATACCTATAAACATACCTATAAAGATACATAAAACATACATAAAAGATACAAACATCCGAACATATAAACAGTAAACAACTGAACTTTCTATATTAGATTCATATACACAGATCTAGATGACGATTTGTGTGTACATTTTTAAATTAGGAATTGTGTTTAACCGTTGCTAAATTGGCGCCTAATCATTAATCAGGGAACACATTTGTTTCTTCTAGAGAACAGATTTATTTCTTGGAGAGCACGAATTATCACTAGTAGAATATCATAAGTAAATACATATGTTTGCAAACTGAAATTATGTGAATTTCCTAGTTTGAGTCTACTTTTTTTAATAAAAGAGATTAGTTATTGGAACAACGCAATTTTTAAAGATTTTAGTTTATTTTTCGAAATGTTTTGTAGACAAATACGATTTGTCAATTAGATTTGTCAATCTATTTTTAAAATCTTAATTCCAGCCGTTGGCTCTGAGCCACTTGGCCCTGGCTATGACGTCATTGCTGTAGTCTTGTCCAGTCGTGTTGGCGTCGACCGTCTGCCAGTTCTGAACCAGGTTGATGCCAGCATCGAAGGCAGCAACGCCACCTGTTGGGATAGCATCAGTAAATATTCAGAAACCTTAGGACTCTGTTGGCGGTTCGCAAGTACATATGGAGTTTGTGTTGAGGGTAGTGCCGTAGTTAGGGATTTTTAGGGATTTGGGGCCCCGGGGGCTTGGCCTCTTTGTGGGGGGATGGACTGCATACTAATGGCGTAATATTTACTTTAGGGGCCCCTCAAGTGTGGGCCCGGGGGGACTTTCAAATTTGGACCCCCCCTTCCTCCTCCCCTAGCTACGCCACTGGTTGAGAGGGTAGAAGGACAATATATTTATCTTTTTTTTTCTTTTTCCAAAATACAGCCCCCAACACCCGAATCCGCCTTTTATCAAACGATGTAAGAATTATTTATTTTTAAGGAAAATATTTATGTTACATCTTCGTCTGGTCTTAGCAAGAAGTTCATGTCTGCCAAGTGGTAACTAATGATCTAGAAATGTGTTCTGCAAATATGGTTTCAAATATGGTCTTTAATGTGTTCTACAAATGTGTCACCCCTTGTAATAAATTAATCCTATATCATAAACTTTATATATATATACATATATATATGCATATAATATATATTATATATATATATATATATATATATATATATGTATATATGTATATTATATATATATGTATGTATGTATGTATATATATATACTTTTTTATTTCCAACGAATGGCATGGCAAACATTTTACAAATCATAGCATTGACTTCATTTTACGTTTCTACATCTTCCATGTAAATTAAAATATTCCAAGTTCAAAGCTCCCGTGTGATTGTAGTAGTTATTACAATTTGGAAAGTTCATAGCTCCCGTGTGATTGTAGTAGTTATTACAATTTGAAATTAGTGTTACATAGAACACTTTTTCCAAGCCAGCCCCACCCCCGACCGTTTTGTCTAATTCGAATATATAACAAATTTACCAAAACTTCTAGTGGGCCCAATGTAAATTCTTATGACAAAGTTTTACAACAAATAATAAATTTGTCCTGATCATCCTATTCCTCTTGTTGTTGTTTTTTTTATGTATTCCAGTAACATACAGTCTAATATGTAGCTTTTAACCAACATTTGTTCACATTTTAAGATTGTCCTTAGATTGTGTGGAATTCCTTGTGCAACTGTTGGTATTTAAATGGACCACTTCACCACGTGGCATGGATTATGCATCGTCTGCCAACGATACTCTCAAAAAATATTTTTACCAATTCATGAAACGGAATCCTCATGTGTTGTTTGTGTGTGTGTTGTTGTTGTTTGTTGTTTTGTTTTTTACCCATTTTAATATGGAAACATACAAAGTGAGTGCTTCATTCGTTATTTTGTAACCCTATTAAGATATCCTTTAAAGTTAATAAACGTATATGAACCCTATTTATGTTCCCAACAGAGGCGGAAGGCTAAATAACACTTGCGCTTTAACTAGTTTTTTTTCCTTCTGATCGTGGGGGCATTTGGACGAAATTTTCAACAGGCTGCTTATAGCTATTGTACTGAGTAGCAAGTAAATTATTGTAGTGAGTAGCAAGTAAAGTATTGTAGTGAGTAGCAAGTAAAGTATTGTAGTAAGTAGCAAAGTATTACCTTGGAGAGCTTGGTCAATTGTCCATGTTGAATGCTTAGCATACACCTTAAAAAAAGCAGAAAATAAATCAAATTGAATCTCAGTTTTTGTAAACTTCTGAACATAACGTGGTTCTCGCAGGCTTCCAAAAACGTAACAGGCAATGTCAAGGCTAACAATGGCGGCTGGAAACATGCCACAGAAGATGGCCGCGGCAATGTGTTTATTAAATAGACTGGACAAAACAATTACGACAATCATTTCATTAAAAATTAGTACGGCGTCATCTGGGAGCCGTAACCGAAATCTTTTTCATGCCCATAAACTATTATAATAAGTCAATGCCCGCCCCATTTTAGTTTAGTCATGTTAGCAATATTCTATTTTATGTTTCAAGAAATAAAATTGTGAATCTCATGTGCCAAAATTTAGTAATTTTATTAGGCTCCATTATTATTGGTTATATTTTGATTTTTACATAGAGAACTCTGTATATCTTTTCTTGTACTTCAACATTAAAATTATTTACAAACGTATGTACAAATAAGTGTTACTTTTTTTTAATGCATTTAACAATAGAGAACTGTCTAACAAATAATTAATTTTTAAAGTTGTTTTTTTTCGTACATTTAATATCATTAATGATGAAAGAAAAGAGTGTGTAAATATGTAAGGATGCAAAGATGCTTCTCAATTGAAGTTAGGAATGAGGTATAAATTGAGTTATTTGTTTGGATTTCAATGTAATACCAATTTAATTTCATACTTACATTGTAAATGGCAGGTATTAAAACATTGCTGACCATCATCTCGATGTGAGCACAGCTGTTCCAGGCCACAGATGTACACGGGAGACCAGAGTGAGCCACGTTACACTGGAGGGGGAGGGGGACATTGTGAGACCAAAAACGTTGAAGAATTTCGGGAAAACAGAGCAGATCAGATAGTCAAAGAAACACAATCACAGAAGTGTGTTGTTGAGTCAGAGATGCGATAACAAATACAGTGGTACCTCGGTGTGTATGTCTGCTTTGGTATAAGTCCATCTTGGTATGCGTCATGTTTGGACGCGAGACATTTTGTTTGATATACGACCTTTGTTTAGAAAGCGACCTGCTTGTTTCACGCAATTTTAGCCGATTTAGCCCCCTGTCACATGTCGTCACAAAAAGCTATACCCCCCCCTCAAACATGACGTCACAAAGCTGCGCCGCCCCCGCCCCCCCCCCAAAAAAAAATTATTATAAAAGCCGTATTTCCTAAATGAGCATGTGTCAAATCACTTTATTGTCTTTACGTTTGTATTTAATGTGAGGCTGCACTTTAACAATATAACACGCGTGAAGCCATTTAAAATGTCTTTAAATAAATTGTAAGCTAACAAATATTTTAGCGGAGCTTTTTACTTTAAAGGTTCGCGTTTTTTATGTCACTTCACAGTTCTGAAACATTCCCTCTTCGCCTCGTCACAAATGTGTGACCCCCCTCAACCCCGTTGCGTGACGTCATTTATGGATGGCTCCTTTGAGTCAAAATTTGCTTTTTACTTGTATAACAGGAAAACAGAAAAAAAGTTGTCTTAAACAATGTTTAAATTATTGTATACAAGCATGTTAATATATGTTAATGTATATGTAAATAACAAGATTTTTTTCATAGAAACGGATTAATCATGTTCCCTACATTTCTCATGGAAAAAATACGTTTGGTATACGTCCAATTCGGTATACGTCCAAGAGTCTGGAAAGGATAAAAGACGTATACCGAGGTACCACTGTATAATGAAATGTTAAAAACTATTAACTGTTTATTTGACGTTCATGTAAATATAAAAAAGGACAAACATAACTAAAGGACATCACATGTAGACTTAGGACATCAACTTCAAAGTCCTGTCAACCTTGGTATGTAGTATCGGTGGAGCCACTACATTGATTCATTTACGTACAATATGCGAGGCGTATGTAATACGCTTAGTTTCCAATCTCATTAAACTCTTTAATTTTAATTAAGTGCCATACTGTTGGTGTTCATTTTTCGTTTAAGCCAAAAAGTTTTGAACCCCTTATAACACTGAAGCTGCGTGATCTCTAGTATAAAATTTTAGTACACCGAATAAATGTTTCAATAAAATATATGTATCTAGTTAATGTGCTTTTCCTTTTTCTCGTTTACATTTGACTAATAAGCTAATGCTTTGTTTGTTTCTTTGCTTATTGGTTTCTTAGTTTTCATATGCATTTTTAGATGAAAACTTTAAAAATATCAATGTTCTGAACTTCTGCTTTAAATATAACGAATGCATAATAAATTATTGATCCTAAAATTTAATCACGCTGTTGATTCTGTCGCACATCTATTTCATGTAATATAAACATACTCTTAAAATTCCCCATTCTCTTCCAGTGGCGTCATAGCCATTGATCAAAGAAGTACCGCCCTGAGTTTCTCTGCTGGCGATTGCAGCTATCACCGAAGCTTGAATACCTAAGAAGGAACAAATTGGAAGGTTCAGATAGATACAGCACATATTTGAATAAATTATACAGAAACGTCATGAGCTATTGGAATATCATTAAAATTTTCTCAAATTAAATCGTACAGAATCTGACAATCTTGTTTTCTTCTTTGTTTTAAATTACTCTTTAAGTTTAAATGTTTTTTTTTAAATATTTATATATTTACTTGCAGGGAATTTAAAGTAAATGTAAATTGATCTTATTTTAAAACAAATAAATATATTTTGAGTGTTATAAACATAACAACTTTACTTAATTTATTTGTAACTAAATCTAATGGAATGCACTTCGAAGGCTAGTAGGTAAACTCTTGTGATATTATATTAACTCTTATGATAGTATGTTAACTCTTATGATAGTATGTTAACTCTTATGATAGTATGTTAACTCTTATGTTATTTCAAATCTTATTTTAAGTTGAAAAACTCATATGGTGGTTTGTAAATTTTATGTTAGCAAATGTTAAATAAGCATCTAAACTCACAGTTTTTATCGGCAGATGCATCGTAGCAGCTTTTGCGTGAGACCAGAGCTGGGAGGTCGTGTTGAACAAAGGCATAGGACACAGTGTTACCTGTGAGACATGAGTTGAACAAAGGGATAGTATACAGTGTTACCTTTGAGACAAGATGTGAACAAAGGCATAGGACACAGTGTCACCTGTGAGACATGAATTGAACAAAGGCATAGGACACAGTGTCACCTGTGAGAGATGAGTTGAACAAAGGCATAGGACACAGTGTCACCTGTGAGAGATGAGTTGAACAAAGACATAGGACACAGTGTCACCTGTGAGACATGAGTTGAACAAAGACATAGGACACAGTGTCACCTGTGAGACATTAGTTGAACAAAGACATAGGACACAGTGTCACCTGTGAGACATGAGTTGAACAAAGACATAGGACACAGTGTCACCTGTGAGACATGAGTTGAACAAAGACATAGGACACAGTGTCACATGTGAGACATTAGTTGAACAAAGACATAGGATACAGTGTCACCTGTGAGACATTAGTTGAACAAAGACATAGGACACAGTGTCACCTGTGAGACATGAGTTGAACAAAGACATAGGACACAGTGTCACCTGTGAGACATTAGTTGAACAAAGACATAGGACACAGTTTCACCTGTGAGACATGAGTTGAACAAAGACATAGGACACAGTGTCACCTGTGAGACATGAGTTGAACAAAGACATAGGACACAGTGTCACCTGTGAGACAGGAGTTGAGCAGTTGATCAATGCCCCGGGTACGAGTGATAGTTCAAAACGAGCGCGATGACACTTTTCATTGAACTTTTAATACGCATTTAGTCCAACCCCAAATATCGTCTTATTCTTAGTGAACCGACTGTTATAGTATCTGCATTTAAGAACCTTTAACTATATTATAAAATATTCCATTAAATTATTTTATGTAGGTTTTTCAAAAATAAATAACAGGTATTTCTTTATAGTCCTCAAATTTGGTAAGCGTTTCTGGGTTTAAATCTGTGTTTCAATTTTAATTTTCTTCATTTTAGAGACAATATTTCAAACAGACACCAAAGTGGATATTTTGGACAAGGAAGGACATTTAAATATAATAAAATGAAAACTATTGGGAGCTAGATATCAATGCATTTTCAGTTAAATAATGCAATTGTTTTGTCTTTTTTAAAACGCTTTACATTTTGTAGAAAAAAAGTATAAATCAAATAAAATAAAAATTTGTTTTCAAAACTGAAAGTTCAATTGAGTAAAAAAAAACAAAGAAAAACTTGCTCACCTGCGGGGTATTTGCCAGTGGGCGTAAGTTTGGCCACGTCACCGTAACAGTTTCTAAGAGCTGTGAATGTAATGAAGACTAAAGAAAACTGACTTAATCAAATCTCTACTACCGATAATTTTTAAAATGATTAAACGCAAATGAAATCAATTCCTCTTATTTCTGCAATTAAACGTTTTTATTAAGTATAATTAAGGTCTAAACTTTAAAATGGTCTAAATTTTAATATGGTCTTAGCTATAATATAGTATGAACGTCATAGCGCTTAATCAACCCAGACCACCGTGTGTACTATGCTCGCGAATTCTTGCAAATGAAGCGATGAAATCTGCAAAACTGCGAAGACATCTGAAACTAATCAAAATTTCTGATCAAAGAAACCATTGAAATACTTTCTGTGCTAAAGCATTCACTTGATAGTCAGAGCCGTCATAATAGCGACTTCGAAATAGCGACTGTATCAAAACAGCGACCGTCATAATAGCGACTTCAAAATAGCGACTGTATCAAAACAGCGACCGTCATAATAGCGACTTCAAAATAGCGACTGTATCAAAAGAGCGACTGTCATAACAGCAACTTCACCACATAGCTATTCTTGTCCAACCGTTCATTTAACACAGTGGTTCCAATCTTTTTTGACACATAGACCCCTTTTCATTGTCTAAACTTACCCAAGGACCCCTAGTGAAAAAACTACATAAATGCATTGTAACAAATAAAAACTCCAAAAATAGCAACATTTTTATGAAGTATTTATTGAAATTAAAAAGTGTGTTTAAAATAAAATTTAAAACAATTAACTTATGCTACATATACACGGATTCATTCAAATACACACAACTGCTCAGTAAAAATAAAATTTGAATAATGGTTACCCGGGCAGCTTTTTTAACAATATTGACAGCCTCCTGTCAAAACGTCCTGTGGTCGAACTGTCCGGGGGTTACATAATGACATGTTACGAAGGCTAGACTAAATGACGACCACGGACCCCGTGTTATGGAGAAGGTAAATAAAGGGATTGGGGCTGAGAGAATGTAGGTACCGTTATAAAGGACTATATGACCACATTGCCTTGGGTGGGGTAGGAGTTGGATATGTTTGGAAGGACTTGCTACCTCAGACGAGTGGTGCATTTAACACAATCACGAATTCGCCCTTAATGTAGATTGGTTTTCAGTGTGTATACTTTTTAGTGTTAAATTAAAAGTTGAAAAAAGCGTGAAATAACTATTTCATGCCATTTTTAAATTTTAATAGATAATAATATTTATCTATATTGTTTTTATTTATTTTTTTTAAATTAGAAAAAAAAATTTACGAGGTTAAAACGAAAACGGTCAAAACATCCGGAGACCAAAAGTATTGTATTCGAGCTGTCTCTAGCTTAAAAAAGCAGCCACACGCCACCTCTGCCCCTACCACCGCAATCCCCCTCAATTAATTGACTGCATCTATGTTTGTTAATCTCTATCGAGCTTTCTGCAAAATATATTTGACTGAAGTAATAGCAGTTATATTTTTTGTACAGAATTAAAATAAAATTTGTCCCGAAAATGTGTATACACTCTTTACAACACCAACATTTATTTGAACACACCTCCAGTTGATTGTATTTAATTTTCTATTGTCCCTTCTGTACAAAAAACCTACATGGCTTATAATGTCTTACTTTTCTTGATTTTATAACTCCATTGTAGGCTAGCCACAGTAAGTTTTAAAAAAAAATTCAAACACTATCACAAACAAAAGAGAAAAGTCGCTATTTTGATATAGTCGCTGTTTTGATACTGTCGCTATTTTGAAGTCGCTATTATGACGGTTGCTGTTTTGACAGTCGCTATTCTGCCCGGATGCCCTGTTCTGGGGTACTTGGCTGACAAATTTGAAGAAATTGATAATCTTAATTCGTCTCTGCAAGGAAAGCAGACACATTAAATTACTCTGATTGACAAAGTGTCTGATTTTACGAAAAACTTGATCTTTATTAAACAATATCATTTTAGCGAAACTTTCACATGTTTGATAAATTTTACGAAGTTCACGAGAAACCAAAAAAATGTTGGGTGAAGTCATTTAACATCTGTTGATAAATTTGATTTCTTACCATATTCAATAACTGCAGGATCAATTTATCTTCTACTTTGTGGATTTGAGCGTTTGGAGTTTTTGTGTGTGCTTCCAATCCGTTTCTTGCACACATTGACTCATTAAATTTACTACCATTGAAATTAAACCAACTCATAGACCCTACCAGCGAAACTACTTTGAATATTTTCATCAGAAAATTAACTTGATTAAATTTTTATTGTACTCAGAACTGTCTCAGACAGCTTAAAAATATTGTTGCCCTTAGCAACATCTCATATTTGTGAATGTGGATTTTCTGCATTTGTTAAAATCAAGACAAAAGTTCTTCCCCAACTTAAAGATTACTTATTTACAATGCAGTCTTTCAAGTATTACACCTCGTTTTGATGTTTTGTGATTCAATAAGCAAGCTCAAGGATCGCACTAAATGAAATAATATAGCAGTCTTTCTAATACTAACTACTGTTTATGACTTAAAGTTGTATTTTAAAGTAAGCAATACTGATTGAATAAGACTATAAGCATAAGACTGGTATAGGTGACATTTGTTCATTACCAAAGAAAGCCATTACAATATGTTCCCATTCAATATTTTTTGGAAGCACGCAAATCGTAGCATATTACTATAGTTTTAATTTCTAGCCTAACTTGTATACTAGTAACTAGTTATATACAAAGTATAATTATAAATAAATTGTGAGCACAACAGTAGCACAATATTCAGTAGTGGTCCGTGGCTAAGACACACATTTTTCAAGTGGTCCTTGGACCTCAAAAAGTTGAGAACAACTGGTCTAAACAGTAATAGGATGTTTTAATCTTAACGGAATTGCATTTTAAAATAAAAAGTTTTATAGTTTGAACTAAGTTATGGTCTAAAATATTATATTGTTTAAACTAACGGTTAAGTCTATGTGATTAACACAGAGCTTACCTCCGTTGACAGAAGCCACCAGGGCTAAAAAGACAAAGATCAACATGGCGTCAAATGAACGATGTGTGTGATGAAATGACGTAGTCGAGTACTCCCGAACCCAGTCCAGTGAAACCCAGTCTTCTGCATTTTCTGACATGCGTCCATGACTTTAATAAAAAGTTTCATTTTTTTTCCTGTGTGAAATCTTATCATTTTGCGTCTGGGACTGAACAGATTGTCCAAATGAAGAGATTGTCCAACTAAACCTTACGTCTAAAAATGGGTAAAACCAGAAAATATACATATTTCCACAATCTTTATCGAGACCATTCTTTAACTTACAATAAATTTCAAAGTCGAAATCATTCTCGCGGAGCTTTGATTTAATATAGAGACAATCAAAATTGTTTTCTAATGTCAGCTACCAAAATTAAATGCATAGCTTTCATTTAACGCTCTTCCACATGTGAAAAAATATTTTTTTAAATAAATTTCAATTTTGGAGTCTGCTTCTTTTTTTTTCTTCACAAATTATTAAACAATATAATTTGCAATTGTCACGCAATTCAGTAGTGTCTGTCATTCATTCCTGACGCTACTAATTTTAGAAAGCAGGGAAAACCAAATTACTGCACCAATGCATCAAAAGGTGGCAAATTAAATATGCGCTGTAAAAATATATTATATGACGTCATTGTTTTCGCTCATATTTTAATTTTGGAAAAGGGAACATTGTAAAAAGAGAATTAGATGGTGGTTAAATATAAACATCAAAAAATAAAGGGGGTGCCGTAGGCGCCCTGCAACCCCTATTATAAAATACTTTGTGTACATTTCAGAAAATTTAATATTCCGTATTTATCAAACAAGGACAAGTTAGTTGGGCTTTTGAAAAAGGTCGGCGCCATAGGCGCCCTATAGAAAAGTGCATTTTTTATAAAAATAAATAGATTTCAGCTGAAAACTTCCGTCATTTTTGACGGGTGTACGCTAGTGTTCTATTATAATTTGCTAATTGTTTTAAATCAAAGACACAGTGATGTATAGAAAAAGGATTTAATGTTTTGCGTCTTTGACCTTCTTGTCCCAGAACGCTACTTAATTATGTATATAATAATAATAATAATAATAATAATAATAATAATAATAGTAATAATAATCAATAATAATAATAATAATAATTGATAATTTTTATAGCGCTGTATCCCAGTAAGGAACCGGGCTCACAGCACTTTACATGGAGATCATAACATATATATAATAATTAAATAACCATTCATACCATAATAACAACATACAGGACAGTACATTAAACATAAGCTACGCTAATCATTAAAGAAATGTTGTTTCAATAAGTTTTTTAATACATTTTGAAAAGATGCGTCTTAAGCGCAGTCTTGAAGGACTTGGTAGTTTGAACACTACGGATGTGTAATGGTAGAGAATTCCATTGTTTGGCTGCACAAAAAGAGAATGACCTTTCACCAAAGTTTTAGTTCATGTCTTAGGAACACAGAGAATACGTGTGTCTGCAGAAGAGCGTAGCTGGCGACTGGGTGAGTAGACCGACAGAAGTTCAGTAAGATAGGAAGGAGATGAGTCAAAAAAGAAGTTGTGACAGAGAACAGCCAGTTTGTAATCAATTCGAGGTGATATAGGTAGCCAATGAACTGAGTAAAGTAGCGGAGTAGCATGTTCATGTTTTTGCCTTAAAAACTAGTCTGGCAGCTGAATTTTGAACTTTCTGTAGTTTTTCAATGCATTGTTTTGGCGCACCTGACAGAAGAGACTTGCAATAATCAATACGAGATAGAACAAGAGCACAGGCTATAGTTTTTGTTGCACTAACTGTTAAGTAATGACGGAACGAGCTGACGAATATAGTTGACAGGTCTCACAAAGCAGAGTTGGTTAAATGAGTCTTCTCATTTTTTTGGTTATCAAGAGCCGATGGTCAATTTTCTGACAACATTAATTCTAGCTCCAGTAAAACGTTGAGGTTTTGTCAATACATCCGTGAAGATTATACTTTGTATGACGGCTGATCGGGGCAAAAGTCACAACTGCGCCAATGGTTATCTCCTCAACTGATCATTTTGGAAGCTAGTTCCGGTCACTAATTTTCCTTGGCAGGAGCGAGCAGATCCTGTATTGGTTTCTTGTATTGATTGTCTGTACTGATGGTCTTGACCACGTCTCTTTCTCCAGTGAAATACATTCCTGAACTTATACGCGTTTGAGACTATGAACGATTTTATCATGTCCAGAAATTCCTCAGTCACTGTAGATCCCGGTACACTGCTACGTCATAAAGGCTTGATGAGATGCGAAACGTACGTCAGTGAGGTGCCCCATTTCATTTGAATGTTCCAGAGACGAACTACATAAGAAATGGAGAGAATGAAGATTGTGTATTCTCCTGCTCTAATAGAGAGAAGGTGGGTTGTGTATTCTCATTCTCTTATAGTGAGAAGGTGGATTGGGTATTCTTTCTTGCACAGATAGGGAGAAGTTGAATTGGGTTTTCTTCCTGCTCTTATACCGTCGAGAAGGGGTGGCCTCTACGGGGCTCGGCGGACGAGTACCAGGCGGACCTGGCCGCGACCCGAAACCGACAACTCCTGGCAAGCAATGCTGAAGTCCAATATGTTAGGTGTTAGGTACTAGTCACGTATGATTACAGTCGCTGTACGGATCTTAGACAAAGCATTTTAAATGCATTGTTGATAATGAAAACCAAAGTACCCGTTTAGGATCGGGTAAATCCGAAGTGACCGTTTCGTCCCCCTCCATTTTACAAGCAACGCTATTGAGCGGTGCCGGTTTAGGGCCAGGAGCGCCAGTACGGATTAGCAAAAGGTACCGTGAAGAACGCAGCGGACGCCAGCTCTGAGAAAACCTTCCAGTGGGGGTTACACCCTAGGTAGGTCTTTGATGATCTTCCGCTATGCGGCGGTAGTATCCATGGAGAGCCGTGTGCTTTGCCGGGGTGGCGCCAAAGTTGTAGTGGGTCGTAGTAGGGAATTCAACCCTTACTTGTGAGGCCAATTAAGTGGGAGGCATTTTCGACTTTATGTCCTGGAGGTCCAGGTGGCCGCTTCAGAAGCGACCGCTTCCAGAATTGTTGATTTTTTATTACCACGTATTTATTAACTTGCTTTCGTGTCTGTCTGTCTGTCTGCAAGTTTTCAAATTTGCCAACGTAAAATTTAACACTTTCTGACAATCCTATAGAGCTCAAACTTTTACCACCGATAGATCTTGGACGACTATATATTGTATCAAAATTTCAGATCAATGGAATGTACCAAAGTTAAATTATTTCATTTTTTAGTTTATCTCTATATAAGCATCTATATCCGTCTGCTGTAGTTCAATTTCACGTGCCGAGTTCACCCCGTGACCTCATCATCGTTAGGCGGGCGCTGATGAGGTGTTTGGTAAAATAATTGGAGGTAAAAAAATATTTTTTTAAAAAACACGTTTTTATTAGTGGACTATAAAGAAGAAAATAATTTATAACTTATAACTTTAAGTACTTTGATTTAATATGACTGAAAACGTGGGGCGAGTGCTTATGAGGGATAACACATGCAGTTCACTCATTTTCTCACTTATAGATATCTCTTTTGCCTTCTTAATTATAAATCTTTAACTTTTATACCAAACGACCGCCCAACGTTTTTAGTCATATTAAATGAAAGTACTTGAACTTATAAGTTTTAAATTATTTTCTTCTTCTTAGTCTACTTATAAAAACGTGGTTTTTGAAAATCTTTTTTTACTTTTTTATTTGTTAATGAATAATTTAAAATATCTGACAATTTTATTTACTTCATTTTTGAAATTTAAATTAAAAAAACCATTCTAATAATCAATATATATAATTCCCATTGTCTGTATGGTTGTAATGTAATGTAATGCTGTTAGGTGGCGCTGCGAATGGATGTAATGCTGTTAGGTGGCGCTGCGATCGATTTTGTTTTATAATGCTACTAATTTTAGAAAGCAGCACTCCAAATTACTGCACCAAAAATAACACTTTTCGAAAGTACCGCATAAATTTCTTCAATATTATAATAAATGAATCAAATAAAAATAAATGAAAGTTCTGTATTACGTTATTTTTTAATCTGATGCGTGTTTATTTTTAAAACTTCCGTCATTTTTGACAGGTGATACACTAGTAATAATAATAATAAGGGCTTCAAGGGCGGTCAAAGCCGGAGCGGGTGCGGGGATAAGCTCCCTCACCCCAAGAAATGCTTCAATGGCTTGCGAATCTAATCGCCTCTGTCAGCCAAATCCAGCTCCTGGCCTTCATGTGTGGCTTGCCAAACAAGCCCGGCGAAGCCTGTTCCCAACTAACAGGAGAAGGAGTGCAAGGTGGACCACTGGCGTCTCAAAACCAGTTGCTTCGGGCAGATGAGGCTCGTCAGCTTTAGATGGCCGCTCATCTAGGAGAAGGAAAACTCTGACTCCAAACCTCCGCTGCCTTGCGGCCATACTCACTCATGAGAAAGGCTAGGGGAGTAAACCTCGATCACAAATCAGGAGCCGGAATCCCGAAGGCAGTCTGGTGTTGCTTACAACGTCTCTATGGCAATTCCTGCGACTTAGTTGATACCAAGCTCTGCCTCTCACTTGGACCACTCAGCTGCGTGGAGAGAGGGAGTCTGCTGCACGGGCAACAGCATCAAGCTGGGCAGCCCCAAGTCAATAAGGTCTTGTTCCGCCACAATCTGCCTGCCCTACTGGGTGCGTAGGGCTTAGGGTGCACACATGCCTGACAAGTAGACTGTAAACTCATGCACCAACCAATACAAATATAAATAAAAAAGGAAAACCCCAATCCTCAAGCTGGGGACCTGAAATGTACGGACGCTGACACCTGGGATGTCAGACGACCTTAACGATATCAACAATGCCAGGAAAACATCTGTAATAAACAACGAACTGGCAAGACTGCATGTAGACATAGCCACCTTACAAGAGATACGGCTGTCAGGTTCTGGTTCATTAAGATAAAAGGACTACACGTTCTTCTGGCAGGGCAAAAGCGAGGAGAAGCCAGTGAGCATGGTGTTGGATTTGCCGTCCGAAACACCCTCTTGGGTATGGTAGCACCCTGCCAACAGGGAACAGAAAGGCTTCTCACACTTCGCCTACACACCACAACAGGGCCCAGCTACTTAATTAGTGCATCTTCTCCCACACTCAATGCAACCATGCAGACGAAAGATGAGTTCTTAAACCAGTAGGACTCACTGTTAAGCTTGATATCCAAAGATGAGCACGTGATACTGCTGGGTGACTTTAACGTTAGAGTGGGTGCAGACTACACCTCATGGCCCTCTTGTCTGGGAAGATTTGGCACAGGAAAACTGAACTAAAACGGACAGAGACTCCTGGAACTATGCTCTTACTACGATCTATGCATCACCAACACTTTCTTTTAGACAAAGCCGCAACATAGTGTCCTGGAGACATCCCAGCTCTAAGCACTGGCACCAGCTGGACCTAATTATTACCAGGCGCTCTGCACTGAAACATGTCCTCCTCACTCGAACTTTTCACAGTGCCGACTGCGACACAGATCACTCACTGGTATGTTGCAAGCTGAGATTACTGCCCAAGAAATCTCACCAATCCAGACCAGTAGGCAGACCCCTCATTGATGTAAGACTTCTCACCCAGACAAGAAAGCCGAGTTCATAGAAGCTCTCTCCAACTCACTAGACTCTGACCTGCCAAGCAAAAGCACCAAGGAAAAGTGGGAACATCTCAGACTGACCATCCACAGCACAGCCATGCAGATCTTCAGAAGATAAAGGAACCAAAACAATGACTGGTTTGAGGCCAACTCAGCCCCACTCACCCCTGCCGTAGAAGAAAGACGAAGTAACCACCAAAAATACAGGCACTCCCCAAACCCACAGACACTGCAGGCGTACAGATTATCCAGGAGCAATGTTCAGAGATTAGCTAGGCGATGCGCAAATGACTACTGGCTCCAACTCTGTCAGAGCATCCAGCTAGCGGCCGACACCGGTAATATTAGTGGGATGTATGATGGCATTAAAAAAGCCATGGGGCCTTCTAAGAAAGTCATAGCCCCACTGAAGTCCTCAACTGGAGAAATAATCCGCGACAGGGCTAAACAGATGGACAGATGGGTGGTGCACTATTCATAACTTTACTCCCAACAAAACCACGTAACCCAAGATGCCATCGATGCCATCCAAAGCTTCCCCCTCATGGCAGAACTGGACGACATACCAACCCTAGCAGAACTAAAAGAAGCTATTGAGCGATTACCAATAGCCAAGGCCCCCGGTCAGGACGGAATACCACCAGAGATCATCAAGTGCGGCAGTATTATTTTGCTGGAACACATGCATGGCCTCCTCTGCCAGTGCTGGGAAGATGGCGCTGTACCAGAGGATATGAGAAATGCCAATATTATCAAGCTGTATAAAAATAAAGGAGACAGAAGTGACTGTAACAACTACAGAGGCATTTCTCTCCTTAGCATCGTGGGTAAAGTCTTTGCAAACGTTGTTTTAAATAAACTGCAAAGACTTGCTGAAAGAGTATATCCTGAATCACAGTGCGGTTTCCGGGCAGAAAGGTCAACAATCGACATGATCTTTTCTTTAAGACAACTTCAAGAAAAGTGCCGAGAGCAACACATGTCGCTTTACCTAGCCTTCATTGATTTAACAAAGGCTTTTGACCTGTTCAGCAGAGATGGTCTGTTTACAGTCTTGGCAAAAGCTGGCTGCCCACCAAAACTGCTTAATATTATACAGTCATACCACAATGGTATGAAAGGCACGGTGCAGTATGATGGTTCAACTTCCCCTCAATTTGATATCCTCAGTGGAGTCAAACAGGGCTGCGTCCTCGCCTCGACACTCTTTGGCATCTTTTTTGCCTGCCTGTTGAACACGCCTTTGGCTCCTCAACCGAGGGGATCTATCTTCATACACTTGCTGATGGTAAACTGTTTAATCTGGCCAGGTTGAAGGCAAAGACGAAGATCCGAGAATTGGTCATCAGGGACATGCTTTTTTGCAGACGACGCTGCCATTGCAACTCACAACGAAGCTGATTTGCAAAGCCTGACGGACCGCTTTGCCAAGGCCGCCAGGGACTTCGGACTAACCATCAGCCTCAAAAAGACCAACGTGATGGCCCAAGACGCTGACTCACCCAACATCACCATCGATGGCTGCCAACTTGAGGCTGTGGAACTTTTTACATACCTTGGCTCCAACATCACCAACAACCTGTCCCTTGATTCCGACCCCGATGTAAGGATCGGCAAGGCCTCCACAACTATGGCCAGGCTCTCAAAAAGAGGATGGAGCAACAAAAATCTGACCATCAATACGAAAATTGCTGTTTAAAGGGCATGTGTGCTAAGCACCCTCCTTTATGCCAGTGAATCCTGGACCCTATACTCCAGACAAGAAAGGAGATTGAGTGCTTTCCATGTGCGCTGTCTCCGGCGCATCCTGGGAATCACCTGGCAGGACCATGTCACCAACAATGAGGTGATACAACGGGCAAAAATCCAAAACTTGTTGTCGGGGAGAGCCATAAACACCTTATATTTTGAAAAGTAATTCTGTGAGAGCCATACATTATGTTTAGAACTTAAAATTGTGTGCATTTTGTGTAATTTCAACACCAAAAGTAGAATTCAATAATTAGGTATCTGAATTTTTTAAATAACATTGTCATTGTTAAAAAATGTTATGCTGTTTTTATATGCAATTATGATGTAGATCAAGGAGTCTGAATAAACGTGTGTTTTTTTATTTTATAATCGAACATTTGTCTGAGAGCCAGATGCAGCCATCAATAGAGCCACATCTGGCTCGCGAGCCTTGGTTTCCCTACCCCTGATCTAACGCCTTTCATACTCTACAAGTATCGTTGTTGCATCTATTGCCTTTCATACTCTACAAGTATCGTTGTTGCATCTATCGCCTTTCATACTCTACAAGTATCGTTGTTGCATCTATCGCCTTTCAACTATGTTGTACGTGTTGTTTGATAGTGTTACAGCTGTGGGTACAAGCATCTAAAGAATGACTGCTTATGCCAAGCACCCCTCCACCCCACCCCCAGTAAGAACAATTGCTATAAATAACATGTGACAACAAGACGGACGTTTTCAAAATAAATACACATCATATTAAAAAATAACGTACTACAGAACTTTCATTTATTTTATTTATTTTTATTTTATTCATTTATTTCCCTATTGAATAATTTTATGCGGACGTTCGAAGAGAGTTATTTTCTGTTGCAGTAATTTGGTGCGTTGCTTTCTAAAATTAGTAGCGTCACGGACAGACAGACGTGACATACATTGCAAATTATTATTTATATTGATATATATATATATATATATAATTAGAAAGAGATGCAAGAGTTAAAAAGAGGGTGAGAGAGAGGAGATGAGAGAAAAGATATAGAGGGATAAAAGGGAGGGGCGAAGAGAAGAGAAATTGGGAGGAGAGAGAGAGAGAGAAATGTGTAAATATAAGATTGAGACACAAACAATTTCTTTTAAATTAAATTTTGAATTTATTTCCAGAGGTTCTCAAATGAGGATGGGGGCAATGAAATCCAATCTAGGCGAGCGCCACTCAGTTCCAACCGCGAGCTCTTAACCACTTGGCCCTGGCTATGACGTCATTGCTGTAGTCATGTCCGGTCGTGTTGGCGTCGACCGTCTGCCAGTTCTGGATCAGGTTTATGCCGATGTCGAAAGCAGCAACGCCACCTGGTGGAAATTTTCATAAACTTGATTTATTTTTTTAAATTGTCTTTAAATAATTTCAATATCGAAGTCATCTTAAAAACTTGGATTATTAGAAGAATGTTCAATAAGTATCAACAACGAATGTTAGACGTTGCTTGTTTCTTCATGTGATATTAAAATGTTTGCCCTTTTTTGACGGTTCAAATACTCTTTGCGTCACCTTAGGCAAATTTGGCCAGACTGATGCGGTAATTTTCAATGTAGCGATATTGTATGGGTAGACTTCAATTGAGTTGTATTGTATTGGTGTATCTTAATTGACTTTATTATTTCGGTATAATGTAATAGACTAGTGTATTTTAAGATTTTAATTGGGTATTAGATCATATATTATTTGGTAAAAATTCTCGGGCTTTACGGTCTATAAGAACCTTGTTAAAATTTGAAAGAATATTTGTTACAAAAAAGTATATTAAAGTAAAAATGTACGTCTACATCCGTGATTCCCAAAGTGGGCGCTACCGCCCCTTCGTGGGTGCCGAAGCGATCCGGGGGTGGGGGGGTTATAATCTGCTTGTCGATGTATATCCTTTGGGGCTGAAGCAGTTTCTGCAGAAAGTGGCGAATTGAGAATATTGAAGATTAGTTACAGATTCTTGAAGTCTTGGAACTTCCTTTCAAATTCCATTGCCAAGGCATCAAACTGAGCCTTGTACTTGTCAGCCATTTCACCAGAAATGGTTTTCTTTTGGAGCAAAAGGAAATAGCAAAACCTGATTTCACCTGCTTTCCTGGAGAATAGGGCGAGTTTTGCCTGAAATGATTTAACATGCACATACTTTTGATGTGCAAACAAACTAATGCCATGAAGTTTGACATTCAACTTTTCCATAATGTTAATGGCAAAGGTGAAGTATGACTTCCACTATTCATTAACAATGGTGGTAACAAAGTCACCAACAAAACCTTTCATCTCCAGGAACATTAATATTTCTTCCATGAGATCCCACACTCGCCTCAATATCTTGTCCAGGCTCAGCCAGCGGATACTGCTGGGGTAGATAATATAATAATATTCAAATCTTCACGCAGTTCTTTGTTCTGCCCGTGGTTAAATTGCCCTGGCTGTGACAGAGTTTATCATACTGACAACTGCTTGACCTTCAACACGGCTTTACGCATACTTTCCTGGTGAAATACACAGTGGAGAGGTAAGAGTGTATGGTCAGGATGTTGTAATTCTTTAATTCTATTCTACATCATTTCCACCAGAACTTCTTTTTTCCAGTTAAAACACACGCTCCATCAGTTGTTAACACTTGCCATCTTGTCCCACACCAACTCAGTTCCTTCAACGCAGTTCTCATAAGCACTGAATAAATCCTGGCCTGTAGTTGTGTCTTTGAGCTACTCAAAACTAATTAATTCTTCGGTAAGCTCGAAACGGGTATTTATTCCCCGTAAAAATACCAACAATTGTGATGTGTCCTGTACGTGGGTACTTGCGTCCAACGCAAAAGAGTACCACAAAAAGTGTTTATTTGCATCTCAAAGTTGGTGCATCAAATTATCACTTATTTTTTCAACACGACTGATCACAGTTCACCTTGATAGAGAAATTCTATCAAATTTTATTTTCTGTTCTGGACACATAATGTTTGCTGGATCAGACAAGGATTGCTTGATGAACTCGCTTTAAGAAAAGGCTTGTTCCATTATACGATCTTACACCAACAAACTGGTTTCGGTTGCAGGCTCTTGTATTCAAGACCTTTGGGTGTAAACATTTTGCTGCTTCTTTAACTTATTTACCAATTCCCGGCATTTCTTCTTTCTTTAATTTGTGCCCGAAATCCAAATGTTTTGTTCGGTGGTGTCTTTTTAAGTTGTACTCCTTAGAGACGCTCCCACTGTCGCAGCATAGCAAAAGACTGTTTTGCTCCAACGCTTGTGCAGCAGTATTTCGCGGTCCATTCGTCATTAAAAACACGACATTCGTCCTTAATTTTTTTTTGTCATTACTCATGGTTAAATAAATGTCCATTTGCTTTTACGACTGTTCGAAATTTAAATCGTTAACAAAAGCCATGTTCGGTTGAGCTGAAATTTAGTTTCGAATAGATAAGCTTACAATTAATGACTAATAATAATTAACCGATTCTGGAACCATAAACCGATTGTATACCCCTAGATTCGAATCAAATACTCGAAATAGAAATTAAAATATTTATTAAAAATTCTAAAAAAAACAAAGAAAATTAAGATGACATAAGATCGCCTACGGGCCGCATAATATACTCTAACGGGCCTCATGCGGCCCGCAAACCATAGTTTGCACACCCTTGTGTTTAAATACTTTTTTTTTAAACAAGTGGGGGGCGCTGAGTAATTTTGTTTTCTTCTGGAAAGCGGGCGTTTGGCCAATAAAGTTTGGGAACCAATGGTCTAAATAAACCGTCAGTTGAAATTCTATCAATATTAAAATATAGACAAAGAAATAATGGCCCGTATTAATCGTGAATACAATATACATCATTCCCATTGTCTTTATGTATGTATGGATGTAATTATAATGCTGTCAGGTGGCGCTGCGATCGATTTTGTATAAAAAATATTATATGACGTCATTGTTTTAGCTTATATGTTAATTTTTGAAAAGAAAACGATGTAAAAATAGGATTTGAGGATTTATAATTATTATGAAATACTTTGTGTACATTTCAGCAAGTTTAATATTTTGTATTTATCAAAAACGGATAAGTTAATTATGTTAATTATGTATATTGATTCCGAATGTCTGTATGGATGTAAGTTAGGTGGCGCTGCGATCGATATTGTATAAAAAAATATTATATGACGTCATTGTTTTAGCTTATACTTTAATTTTTGAAAAAGGGAACGATGTAAAAATAGGATTTGAGGATTTATAATTATTATGAAATACTTTGTGTACATTTCAGGAAGTTTAATATTTCGTATTTATCAAACACGAATAAGTTACTTATGTTAATTATGTATATTGATTCCCGTTGTCTGTATGGATGTAAGTGCTGTTAGGTGGCACTGCGATCGATTTTGTTTTATAGTGCTGTTAGGTGGCGCTGCGATCGATTTTGTTTTATAGTGCTGTTAGGTGGCGCTGCGATCGATTTTGTTTTATAGTGCTGTTTGAACCAAAAAAGATTCCGTCATTTTTGGCGGGTTATCTCTAGTATAATCAGTATTTTCCACTTTGAGCATATGAGTATATAGATTACTTAGAAAGGAACAGAACAAAATAATGGAAGTACAATTACCTTGTAGAGCTTGATCCAATGTCCATGTAGTATGTTTGGCATAGATCTGTCAGCGGAACGATTTAGATTAGCTTTAGTGAAGATATAGATTAGCTTTGATGTAGATATAGATTAGCTTTGGTGTAGATATAGATTAGCTTCGATGTAGATATAGATTAGCTTTGATATAGATATAGATTAGCTTTGATGTAGATATAGATTAGCCTTGATGTAGATATATATTAGCTTTGGTGTAGATAGAGATTTGCTTTGATGTAGATATAGATTAGCTTTGATGTAGATATAGATTAGCTTTGATATAGATATAGATTAGCTTTGATGTAGATATAGATTAGCCTTGATGTAGATATAGATTAGCTTTGATGTAGATATAGATTAGCTTTGATGTAGATATAGATTAGCTTTGATGTAGATATAGATTAGCTTAGGTGTAGATATAGATTAGCTTTGATGTAGATATAGATTAGCTTAGGTGTAGATATAGATTCTTGCAAGCTTTGCTCAAAACGCCCATCGAGTTCTAAAGGAATTTCATTATTTCGATAACTAACATAGTTAGTTTTACTTTCTTTTCCATTGTCCTACTTACATTGTAAATGTCCGGTACAAGAACTCTGCTGACCATCATCTCGATATGTGCACAGCTGTTCCATGGCACCGTCGTACAAGGAAGACCAGAGTGAAGGACATCACACTGAAGGGGAAATAACCACGGTAACCATCAGGAGACAGAAATAACTTCATCACAGAGTGATGCACTTCTAATATTTTAAAGCTCAAAAGGATCTTTTAATATTCAAGTTCCACACTTCCAAGTTGAGTTCAATACCTGCAAATTTTGAACCAACTACTAAGCTTTGATGCTTGCATCGACTTCGTTTAATGAGTGCAAACTATTAACATTTCTACTGGGGCTAACTGTAAAACGGTAATTTAAAAAGATGAATACAATATACACGATATAAAACTGCTGTTTGATTCTTTTTAGAAGAAAGCTAATTAACATTATATTTGATAACTTCGAGAATGTTCGACAAGATACATTTTATGCTTAAATTTTAAAATAACAAAAATCTGCTGCACTGAATCAGATAAATGTCTTTGGTAGATTAAATGTGTGTTTTTTTAGCCTTGGTGTTCAACAAGAAATATGCGAGGCCTGAGAAATGTCTAGTACTTGCAAAATTCCCCACAATCTTCCGTTATCGTTGTAGCCATTGATCAGCGCGGTCCCGCCTTGACTTTCTCTACTGGCCAGGGCAGCTATTACTGAAGCTTGGATACCTGATGTTAAAACGATTCAATAGAACGATATGAGATGGTGTGTGGGGGGGGGGTAAAGACAAGTATGTTGCTGAAACTGTTCAGCAAAACAATAGAGTTATAAAAACTAACATTTAATATATAATAACTTATTCTGTCAATATCTTTATTGACAGTATTTTTAAATTACTCGACTCTCTTTTTAGATTTAGCGGTCTGATTTGCACAATTGAGATGAAAACTGGAAATACAGCGAGTAGTAACTTGAAAGTCAAACACAACTGATATATTCCGCAGCATTTTACTAAACATTTAATTAAAAATCAGAAGTTACTAATTGAGGAGGCAACTCACAATTCTTATCCGCTGATGCCTCGTAACAATTCCTATGAGACACCAGTGCAGGAAGGTCATGTTCCACAAACGAATACGATTCTGTCAGACCTGTTTCAGGAATAAGTTTATTAATTTTGAGATGGGCAGTGTCTATTTTTAAGATAAATTAAAATTTAATTCATGTTTATTAAAAAAAAATGGATACCAGTTCTTTTTTTTTCTTTTTCTTTTCTTTTTTTTTAATTTTTATTTTATGTTCGTGTATTTTTTTCCGAAATTTATTTCTTTAATTCCAAAGACCAGAGAGTTTAATACGTGAGTTGAAGTTAGTAGAACTTACCTCCGAAGAGTTTTCCCGTGGGTGTAAGTCGTGCTACGTCACCGTAACAGTTTCTGGGCGCTGCAGACGGAGCAAGGTGAATATCGTGGAATTAAGTTCATAAATTGTTATTAATTATTCTATAATTTTAAATAAAACACAACATCAACGTTCACAATTCTAATAAAAATGCAAGACTATACTTAAAGCATGGATAAACGTAAGGCACAATAATCTTCTGTATAAATTGAGCGTCTGTTAAATGAGACGATGAGACAGTAGCATCAATAAATATAATTCCCGTTGTCTGTATGTATGTATGTAACTAGGTGGGGCTGCAAAATTTGTAATGTTGTTAGGTGGCGTGGCGATCGATTTTGCTTTATAGTGCTGCACCAAAAATAACACTTTTTGAACGCTCCGCATAAAATATGATAATAAATTAATTTTTAAAAAAATTACAATAAAATAATCGAAATTCTGTATAAAGTTATTTTTTAATCTGATGTGTATTTATTTTTAAAACTTCCGTCATTTTTGACGGGTGATACGCTAGTCAATTTATATTTATTAAACCCTTCATTTAAAATTTAATTTAGATTTTATATAGATAGGTGTTATTCAGATAAATGCTATTATCTTGTTAAATTATTTCATTTTCTTTTTCAATGACTAACTAATAAAACAAAAATATATTTAAATTTATGATTTATTTGCTTGTCTTTTTTAGAATAACCGAATTAAAGTTGCCATAACAAATGTATTATATCTAAATTATTTTAATTATTTTCAATTAATTTGTTATCCATATTTTAACTTAATAACCATGAGTGTTTGTTACAGTTACATGGAAAGAATACCAAATATGTATTTCTACGAAAGGTATTAAATTTAAAGCGTTGCTTGTAATGAAATTATATACGTGTGAAATAATTCCATCTCTGTGTATTGATAAATCAATTACCTGCATGAGTCGTGCTCACAAGAGCTAAACAGACAAGTAAAAACATGGCGTCCGACAGGAATTTGATGACAGTAGTGACGTAAGCAAGTTCTCTCCTACTTTGTCAACCTGTCTCCACTTTTCTGGACTGACTTTCTTCAAGTTAAAGGGAACTGAAGAGCTTCGATGTTTTTAATGTTAAACCTTATCGAGCAGTTTTGTGAGAACACCAGCAGTACGTTAGACGTCAATAGCATGCCACAAACTTGCAAGCAAAAACCCAAATTTTAAAATATTGCTCTACTTTTACCAAATCCTTATCTTCATAAAAAAAATTAATATTCTCATTCAGTAACATTTCCTGATTAATGAAACGTAATTCTGTTAAATTTTATTTTTATAGATCAAATTTATTTTTAGCACATGATCAGTTTACATCTATGTACATATTCGATATTTACATTTTTCTATAAATAAATATAACAAGATACGACTCGCGGCGTAGCAAATGCCGCAGACTTGCTCATCATAGATAGTGCAAAGAGCGGGGGGGGGGTGAGAGAACGGACATAAACAGTAGGACGAAGTATTGAAATAAAAGTGAGTAAACGTGGAGATATGTGCACAGCAGTTAATTTTAACTGCACCCACCCTTTACTACCATCCCTTGCCAACTATTAAATGTGATTTACCGACCCTAGGGAGGGTAGTCATGTTCGCAAAAAAAAATGGGGAAAAGAACGGGCAGAAAAAAAAACATTATTTGTTTGCTTTTTAAATATTCCCACTGGGATTTGAACCCAGGACTTTTCACTTACAAGGCGGACGTTATAACCACTACACTACGAATCATATGTTATATCTGAAGAAACAACGGAAGTAAACTCAAGAAGCATTGTTGCCACACACACACACCCCCCTCACCTTTTTTTAAAATCCTTTATATTAACTTCGAAATCTTGTGGTTCGTCGTCGGGCGGAAAAACAAGAGTAAATAAAACAAACCCGTAAAAACAAAGTTTTTGACTATAAATCCCTTATATATGAGACATAACTAACAGTATTGATTATTTTCAAACGCTACAAACATTGACAGACTGACACCGAGTGATGTCCCTTGTCTTTAATAAATTGGGGTGGGACGTGAGGGGGTGTCGACACGACGGTCGGCGTCAACTCAAACTCACGTGGAAGTGGAAGAAAAAAAACAATAACAAATCGTGAATTTGAATTACATACCTCATATAAGGATAAACTAAAAATGCATTAATTTAATTACGGTACGTTCGATCGATCTGAAATTTTGATACGATGCATTGTTAGGTTAGACGGGTCCGTGTGCCAAATTTCAGCTCGATCGGATCACTGGAAGTGGGTCATTTTCGACTTTTGTTTTTCCGCCCGCCCATGAGATGATGAGAGACGGCCGCGAAGTTAATATAAGGGATTTAATAAAACAAACCCGTAAAAACAAAGTTTTTGACTATAAATCCCTTATATATGAGACATAACTAACAGTATTGATTATTTTCAAACATTTACAGACTGAATCTGTCTTAACTCAAGTTTGCTTCATAACCCTAGTGGGAGGGGTGAGAGGGGAAAAGTCTGGTCACCGATTCGCTTGACCGAGCTCAGAGTGACACGTAAAATGTAAACAAAAGCGCCCCGTCGCTTCGTTGGGTCGCCTCAATGCGTCAGCTCAAAATTTCACGTGGGAAAAAAACAATAACAAACCGTGAATTTAAATTACATACCTCATATAAGGATAAACTAAAAATGCATTAATTTAATTACGGTACGTTCGATCGATCTGAAATTTTGATACGATGCATTGTTAGGTGAGATGGGTTCGTGTGCCAAATTTCAGCTCGATCGGATCACTGGAAGTGGGTCATTTTCGACTTTTCTTTTTCCGCCCGCCCAGCCCAAGACAGAGATGATGAGACGGCCGCGAAGTTAATATAAGGGATTTAATAAAACAAACCCGTAAAACAAAGTTTTGGACTATAAATCCCTTATATATGAGACAGAACTAACAGTATTGATTATTTTCAAACGCTACAAACATTGACAGACTGACACCGAGTGATGTCCCTTGTCTTTAATAATGGGGGTGGGACGTGAGGGGGTGTCGGCACGACGGTCGGCGTCAAGTCAAACTCATGTGGAAGTGGAAGAAAAAAACAATAACAAGCCGTGAATTTGAATTACATACCTCATATAAGGATAAACTAAAAATGCATTAATTTAATTACGGTACGTTCGATCGATCTGAAATTTTGATACAATGCATTGTTAGGTGAGTCGGGTCTGTGTGCCAAATTTCAGCTCGATCGGATCACTGGAAGTGGGTCATTTTTTACTTTTGTTTTTACGCCCGCCCAGCCCATGAGATGATGAGATGATGAGACGGCAGTGAAGTTAATATAAGGGATTTAAAAATGACCCAACTTCCCGTTATGCCATCGAGCTGAAAATGGCACATAGCCTTGTGTCACCTAACAATGTATCGTATCAAAATTCCAGATCGATCGAAAGTACCGTAATTAAATTAATGCATTTTTGTTTATCTCAATATAACATATGTAATTCAAATTCACGGTTTGTTTTATGTTTTTCTTTCATGTGCCATTTGATTTCACGCGTTGACGTCACCCGTCGATGTCTACATCCCCTTCCATCCCTTCTCCTGGTTTTAAAGCCAGGGGATATCACTCGGTGTCAGTTTGTAAATGTTTGTCGCGTTTGAACATAATCACTACTTCTAGTTATGTCTCATATATAAGGGATTTATAGTCAAAAACTTTGTTTTTATGGGTTTGTTTTATTTATTTATATTTTCATCCCACCACGCTTGCCAACTGTGAATGTGATCTGTCGACCCCAGCGACTGTCAGAGGGTCATTCGTCATGCTCGTTTGGACATGGTCGTTTAGGCGAAATGTGTATATATATATATAGATGATAGATAAGATAAAATGTGTACCATTCACAGTTTCCAAAAAAGTTAAATAATGAAATCACAAAGATTTTTTTCTTATTCAGAAGTTTGGGCATGGCGTATACTTTTTTCTAAATGATCGTTTATCCAGCAAGTTTATCTGTTCTGTCTATATGAGAACAAGTGCGTGTAACTGGAAATGCCAATATTTTAAAAAGGATATTGGCCCTTACAAGCACCAAGCCAATGACCAATTTAAAGTTTGTAGGTTATTTTAAACACTGGTCAGTCAAGGGGGATGCACAGACTTTAAACACTGGTCAGTCAAGGGGGATGCACAGAATCTAAATTTTGGTTGTCTGAAAGAATGGCTTTTTATCATCGGAGGCCAAACCTGGGATTCAATGTTAATTAGAACATGAATAAAACAATCATTAATATTATTTGGAAACGTTATCCTTTATGAGAAGATTATAGGGGTAGTGTTATTCATTGACGAACTGTGACGATTTCTTTTTACCAAGTTTTTATTAACTCACTTTCGTTCCTGTTTGTTGGTTTGTCTGTCCACAATTTTTCAAATCTGCCAATGTAAAATTAAACCACTTCTGATGGTTCTAGAGATCTCAAAATTTTACCACAGATAGATCCTGAATGACAATGCATTGTATCAAAATTTCAGACCGATCGAATGTACCGTTATTAAATTATTGAACCTTTTAGTTTATCTATATATAAGCCTATGTATTATCCCTCTGCCCTTGTTTACTTTACATTCACGTGCCGGGTTCACACCAACCCCGACCACAAAAACCATGTTTAACATCAAGGGGAGATCAGTCATTTCCAGTCTGTAAATGTTTGTCGGGCAATGCGTATTATATTTGAACATAATCAATACTCCAAAACTCACCATAAATAGAAGTAAAAAAAAATAAAAAAAAAGATTTTTAAAAACCACGTTTTTATAAGCGGACTAAAAAGAAGAAAATAAATTTTTAAAATTTAAAATTTAAAATAATTACTATGATTTAATATGACTAAAAACGTGGTCGTGCGCTTTTTAGGCGTTTGTCTAAAATGATTAGGGTTTACAAATGACTAGTAAGAAAATGAGTGAATTGAATTAGTTAAGTCTGAGAAGCGCCTGCCCCACGTTTTTAGTCATATTAAATTATCGTTGGCTATTTCTATTTTAATTTTTTTTAAATTTATTTTCTTCTTTTTATTACGCTTATAAAAACGCGTTTTTTAACAAATCGTTTTTTTTACTTCTATTTATTTTTACTTCAGACACTGAATAATTATTTTAAGTACACCCGACATTTTAAAAGTAATTTAATTCTTCATTCAAGGTGCACCTTCTCCTATCTTTTAAAATTATTAAGTGGGCTCTAATGATTGCCGTCAAGGAAGTAGACTAATACAAGGGAGAAATCGTGTTGAGGTCGGGTCGTTCCTAATCGTAATTTATCTTTGATCTGCTTCTTATCTTTGTAGGACATTGATGTCAAGTTGTAGAAGAGCTATCGGGTCCGTGTGCACTGGCGATGTCCGCTTTAGGGCATATTTTTTTTAAATTATGTTTTAAAGAATAAATTTTGTACTTGTAAGTCCTTAAACAGTTTTTTTAATTAAATGTTACATTTTTTAGGATCTCCTTTCATTGTGTCGTGCACTTCCTTTCCGCGGATGAGGTGCGGCGTCTACTACCATACGGGAACGTCTTTGTACTACTGCTGAGTTGGTTGTATTTTTACCCAGCTAGAAATTACTTTGATTTACTAAAATTTTACAATTTTACTTTCATCATAAATTTTAAATAATAATTTTTGTTAAAATAAAATTTGAACAAAAATAATAAAATTAAAAGAAAAAAACTTCTCTTCCAAAAGAAATAACAAAAATTCCTCTAAAAGCACGTAAAAGTAAAACAAACTTGCAAAATATATTTTTCTTTAAATTTTAACCGGCAAAAATGGCTAGTGAAGAAAAACGTTCAACATTTATTTTTTAAATTAACATTTGTCTGCATTCAATTCAGCCCCATGTGTCGTCAACACTTCTGTACGATCATTATTTACTTCAGGATTTGAAGAGATGTTATTTTCACTTTCTAGTTTCTAGTGCACCCATTTTAAAATATATTTTAGCACCCTGCCATTTTCACGTAACACTAGTAACAAACAACATTGTAAAATTTGACCAAATAAATTCACAGATTCAAATTTAAAATACTCAACATAAAAACGTCATGTAGATTTTCTAGGGAATTAATTACAGATTACAAACGGACACAGGACATTGTGTGCATTATTAAGTTATCGAAAATATCTTATCTGTTACAGATGCTTCTTTGAATACAGAAGATCATTGCGTCCTTCGCTTATCTATATGTCTACAAACAATTTAATCAGAGGCGGATGAAGCATTCCATCCCCCATCACATTAACATAGAAAAATATCACTACATAAAAATGACGATTTTCCGAGTAAGACAAATCATATATATTTACCCTCAATTATGTATAACTGTCTGACTTTTGCCTAACGCTAAGGGACATCACTCTGCTTATTTCAAATTGAAAATATAGAATTAAAAATCATAATCATTTTGGTTTCCAGATTAACATTAACCAAACAACGCACGAACCTTTGACGTAAGCATTTGTGTTGTAAACAGTGCTGACTGACTCAAATAGTTATTTTTTGGTGCAGTAATTTGGTGCGATCCTTTCTAAAATAAGTTAAAAAATCGTGTGGTGATTAGCACTGTAAACAAAATAGTATATAAATACTTTGTGTACATTTCAGGAATATTTCGTATTTATCATACAAGGATAAGTTACTTGGGCTTTTGCCCCAAAAAAGTGGGCGCCGTAGGCACCCTACAACCCCTATTGTAAAATACTTTGTGTACATTTAAGGAAGTTTAATATTACGTATTTATCATACAAGGACAAGTTAGTTGGGCTTTTGAAAAAGGTGGATGCCGTAGCCGCCCTAAAAAAGTGGGTGCCACGGCGCCGCAGCACAACCTAGTCATATATATATTTACCCTCAATTATGTATGACTGGCTCACTTTGGCCTAACGCTAATGGACATCACTCTGCTTTTTTTTTAATTGAAAATTTAGGATAAGTTACTTGGGGCTTTGACCAAAACAAAAAGTGGGTACCCTAGGTGCCCTACACCCCTATTATAAAATACTTTGTGTACATTTAAAAGGAAGTTTAATATTACGTATTTATCATACAATGACAAGTTAGTTGGGCTTTTGAAAAAGATGGGCGCCGAAGCACGACCTAGTATTTATATAAATGGTTGCGACAGTTATAACAATTTTAATCTTCACTCTAAACCAGTGGTTCCCAAAGTGGTCCCTACGGACCCCCAGGGGTCCGCGGAACCGTTCAGGGGGTCCGTGGAAAATTAAAATTGATTTGGGGGTCCCTGATCAACGTCAGGGGGTCCGCGGAAGGTTTAGTATAAAAATAATAAAATTATGTGTTTTTTTTAAAAATTATTATGGAAATAAAAATAAAGTACAATGAATACTGTAGTAGCGATTTTTAGGTCCTGAGTAAAATAAAGTTGTTGACCTAGAAAACGAAAAAAAAACCACGATATTTCCACAGCTGTAACCAATCAAAATGATTTGTTAATTGAAAGTTATGTAAAGTTTGATGCGTGAGAAAGGCGGAGACCCTATATATATGTAGGTCATAAAGATATAATATTTTAACGGAAATGACGATGATAGCCGGGCTGGGTAAACTTTGACTTGTCGGTAAGTCATATTTATCTTATATGACTTACCGACAGCTTTCCATTGATACCACATTTGATATCATTGGACGATTAAAAATACATGAATCGAGTCAGCAAAAAGACTTTTTTTAAATTCAAAATTCGACCGCACACTTTTTTAGAGGGTTAGTAAAAATATATTTTAAAATATATTATGATAGAGTAATTTACCACCTCGCGAACGCCATACGCTAAAAATAGCACCATTTTTGGCTTTCATTAGCATTAAAAATTACTTTAGAAACCTAAATTATTGAAGCATAGAAATCTCCACCTCCCCCCACCCTCTTTTTTTTCTTGAAAGTTTAAGATGGCGCAGTGTGAGACTACCGAAAATAATTTTATACAGCAACGCAACTATGCAGTGCAGCTATTTATAAAGTCTGAAAAAGCCGTAGAAACGCAGTGCATAATCAAATTTTCACAATCTTAGACTAAAAGAAGTTTAGTATTGTTAGTTGGAAGTTTTGATATAGTTGAATTTTGTGTTGTTATCAGATAGTTTACTTTTGAACGTACGTAGATTTATTATTTGAATTGAATAAATTTTATATCTTTTGAAAACAATATGTATCACATTTTCAATATAGTAATACCTTAAGGTTAAATTTATAAAACTCACAAAGGTATCGTACGTTTTTTTTGAAAAAAATTAGATAGAATTGTATCCTTCCATCTCACGTCAAACAATTCTAAAGGGTTTTACTCCAGCATTCCATTGAAAAAGTTAATAATTAATAGTTAAGTAACCGTTTCAAATAAAACATATTTATACAATGTTTCTTATATGATGAGTGTTCCGAAGAAAAATGTAGAAGTACAGTGTTGAATATTTGAAGTATAGTATGGCTTTATTTCATCACCAGGAAATAGTATTTTACCAATGTGTCTTCTGTGAAATAAAACTTTGTCGAATGACTCTATGAAACCTTCCAAGCTTAAGGAACATTTAATGAAAATCCATAGTGATAAAAAAGATAAAGATTTAACGATTTTTTTAAGCAGTCCAAGAAACTTATTTGAAAACGCCATCACTTCAACAACTCATAGGGACAACATCTAAGTGAGATGACGATGGACTGCGTGCGTCTTATAATATTTCATTATTGATTGCAAAGTCTGGAAAGCCACACACACAATTAGCGAAGAACTTATTTTACCAGCTGTAAATGAGGTGATAAGCACTGTGTTGAACAAACCAGGTTTCGACATCTCAACTGAGCAATAATTCAGTCCAAGGAAGGGTTAACGAAATGGCTGAGAGTGTTGAAAATTCTTTATGTGATTACTTTTAAAAATCTGAATTTTCATTACAGCTTGACGAGTCCACTTTACCAGGATACAAGGCTTTACTTTTAGCTAATGTAAAATTTGTAAAAGAAGAACAATTTTGCCAAGAACTGTTGTTTGCTAAATGTTTGAAAACAGATACAAAAGGTGAAATGTTATTTCCTGAATTAAAAAGATTTGTCGATGCAAAAAGCTATACTCCTGACTAATATCATTTCTGTTGCTACTGACGGTGCTCCGGCAATGGTAGGAAGATACCGAGGCTTTCTAGCATACCTAAAACAGGCTGTACCACATGTATGTTCAGTGCATTGTGTCATTCATCGACATCATTTTGTTGCAAAAATCTTAGTGAACATTTGCATGGATCACTAGATTATGTCATTAGAGCAGTTAATAAAATCAAAAGGAATGCCTTCAATGAGATATTATTTGCTAAACTTTGTTTGGAAAATGATGAAGACTATAATTGTTTACTACTTCTCACAGAAGTAGGAAGGTTATCTAAAAGTGCTTGTTTAAATCGATTTTATGCTCTTTTATTTAGTGCTGGAATTCCTGGAAGGCAAGACAATGATTTGAGTTTGAGACAGATTTAATTAACTCAAAAAATGACATAGCTTACATGACAGATTTGTTTGCCGAATTTAACGAAACTAATTTTGAAACTACAAGGTGACCAATTAAATTTAATCAAAACTAAAAGGGTAATATCTGCGTTTGTTGCAAAAAATATTTCTGTATAATCAAATCTTGGGGAGAGGAGAATGTTCTCAGATTCAAAATCTCTCGAAATTGCAAAATAGAGATGAAGACTTGTTTACCTATTGTAAACACTTAGCGACTCTTTGTGCAGACCTCGACCGAAGATTTGAAGACATTCTTCACTTGGATATTCCTGACTGGGTGTTGCTGTTGAACCCTTGTGCTCGGTGAAAAACTCAGATCCCAGACATAGAATGACTCCAAACTAATACAGGAGCAACTTATTGAATTATCCACAAATGAGGAACTTAAAGCAATGTTTGAACAAGGATACCACACATTCTGGTTACAAAAAGAGATCACAATTTTATGGTCTGCTCTATGGGTTAATGTACAAAAGTTGTTGACTGCTTTCCCGTCCTCCTATTTGGTAGAACAAGGATTCAGTGCCGTTATGAACCTCTTCACAAACAAAAGAAACCGGCTATACATTTGTGCTCGTGGGGATTTGCATTTACTACTCACAAACATTGAGCCGGATATTAATATACTCATAAAATTATTAAATTCTCATTAAGTTCATCCAAGTAATTAATTTCTTTTTTAATTTAACAAAAGTTTAATTTAAATAAATAATTCTTCAACAAAATGTTGTTGTTAATTTAATTAGTAAATTTGTATACTATACATTCATGTAGCGTTTTCACTTGGGGGTCCGTGGGCAAGTTTCGACTATAAAAGGGGTCCACGGGTTAAAAAAGTTTGGGAACCACTGCTCTAAACTAAACAGCACCAGACACTTGACATTTCTGTGTAACCAAAAGTTCAAATTAAGTTCTGACAGTCCAAAAGGTTCGAACTTTCAGAACAAAGAGCAACGTAGTAATAATACACAATGCAACTATTTTTAACTTGGAAATACAACAAAAAGATAACTTAATACAGCCCTCGGATAGAAATAGGGATAAAAAAACACTTTTCTCATTCAGTATGCGAGAACAAACACATACAAAGTCTCATTCTTCCCTCCCGGAATTCGGGTGTAAATGAGTTCCCTAAAGAAACCAGGCAATAAAAAAAAACGTCAAAAACTAATTTTTTGACTATAAATCCTTTATATATGAAACATAACTAAAGGAATGTTCATTATAATATACAGCGCAAGACAATCCAAAAATTCAAAATTTTAGTTATGTCTCGCAAAAAATGTTTAATATGATGCTCACCGATCCACAATATTTTTTTAAAATATCGTCAATATAATACGCACCTTACCGCGCGACAGGAATGGTTGTTCAATATAATACGCACCTTACCGCGCGACAGGAATGGTTGTTCAATATAATACGCACCTTACCGCGCGACAGGAATGGTTGTTCAATATAATACGCACCTTACCGCGCGACAGGAATGGTTGTTCAATGTGATACGCACTACACTCTAGCACAGTGCTGTCCAACCCGCGGCCCGCGGGCCGCATGCGGCCCGCGGACCTGTCTAGAATGGCCCGCCATATCTTGGTAAAAATTCTTCTTATCTTTTTAAAACTTAGTGATTCAGTGTTTTTTTTTATAATTTATTAGAGACTACCTGAGAAATGTGGCATTTTTAATAAGACGGGGTGGGGTGCCGCAAAAGAGGTTTTTGGTTTGATAGATTTATGTCCTTGGTATTTCATGTGAACAATGGGGAAACTTGGGCTAGCTGAAATCCGATACACCGATATGGGGATACAACCATCCAGAATGTCTTTCTGTTGCTTCAGTCAGGGCGGGGTCATAGCAGGGTCAGCTGTGGCCTGATGGATTTTATTTGTAGCTACTTGGTCAGTGTGGGAACAAGGATAATCAAAATGACACATAGGGCGTTATATGATATTCCCAGGTCACTGCATAGGAATGTGAACAAGTTGAAATAAACTTGCCTGGGTTTGGGGGGGGGGCGGTGGGGTGGGGGGGGCGGTGGGGTGGGTTGAATAAATGCCCATCCTGTATTTTTAAAAGGAAAAAGACCAGTAACTGGTATTCATTTCGAGAGTGTGAACCATTCTGATAGTAGAAAACAGAATAAAAGCTGCGTTTGTGGTATCAGTGCAATTCACTTATGAAAAAATTCTGAGAGATAACAGGAACGATTTTTGAAACGACATTTGTTTCTAAAAAGAGAAAGCCAATATGGCGAGTAGGAAACGAAAAGTTACAGAAGAGAATCGTACTTTTAACTCTTCGTGGGAACTCGAATTTTTGTTTTCTCTGTTTAATGAAAAGCCAGTGTGTTTGATTTGTCAGGCTACTATTTCTGTTATCAAAAAGTCAAATCTGCAGAGACACCACAAGTCAGTGCATGCCGATTTTGATAACGAATATCCGAAAGGAACAAAGCTAAGAGAAGACAAAGTTAGTTCTTTAAAGAAGAATTTAAATGGCCAGCAAAATGTTTTCCGCCGGATTTTGAGTTCAAGTGATTGTGCTACTGAAGCGTCTTTTAAAATTAGCTGGTTGTTGGCGAAGAAACAAAAATCGTATCGGGATGGTGAAACGGTTAAACTTTGTTTTCAAGAATGTGCTGATTCATTATTTTCTGAGTTTAAAAACAAGGAAGAAATAAAGAAACAAATATCTTATCTTCAGCTTTCCCACCAGACTGTGGCAAAGCGTGTTGAAAGTATGTCCGGGAATATATTGGAGCAGTTGCTTACGGATTTAAAAAACGCTTCTGGTTTCAGTCTGGCATTGGATGAATCATGTGATATCACTGACACGGTCCAACTTATAGTTTGGGTTAGGTTTGACAAGGGGCAGACCTTTAAAGAAGAATTACTGACACTAATTCCATTAAAAAATACAACCCGTGGTGAGGATGTATATAAAGCACTGAAGGATTTTCTATTAAACAACAATATCGATTTGAGGAAGCTGATTTCTGTTACAACGGATGGTGCTCCAGCAATGATAGGAAGGAAAGTTGGACTCATTGGTTTGCTGAAGGCTGACAATGATTTTCCAGACATTCAATCTTATCATTGTATAATTCACCAGCAATCTCTTTCCTCAAAGTTGAAGGATGACAAATTGCAAAATGTTATGGATGTTGTGGTGAAAAGTGTTAATTTTATTCGAGCTAATCCATTAAATCACAGGCAGTTTAAGACTTTGTTAGAAGAGTATGATAACAATTTTGGGGATTTTATTCTTCATACTGATGTTCGTTGGCTGAGCAAAGGAAAGGTTCTGTCACGATTTTGGAACCTAATTGACGAAGTAAAACTGTTTCTCAGGTCTAAAAAAAGGGAAGATTTGTTAAATTATATAGAACTACCAGATTTTTTGGTAAAATTAGCATTTCTAACCGACATCACGGATCACCTGAATAAATTAAATTTAAAATTGCAAGGACGTTTTCAAATCTTACCAACGCTAATGAGAGAAATCAGTATTTTTGAATCCAAGCTCGATTTTTTCATCACCCAAATAAATCAGTCAAATTTTACTCACTTCCCAGCTCTTGCCAAGGCTGCTCAACAACTTCCAGAGCTTGTCACAAATGAGCGATTCTATCTTTTATTAGAAAAGTTAAAGCTGGATTTCACAGATCGATTTAAAGATATTCGAAATCTTACACCTGTTTTGCTTTTTGTAGAAAATCCTTTTACTAGTGATGTCTCTAATATAGCCTCGAAAATGACGATATTAGGAGCAGACGAAGGTGCAGTGCAGCTTGAAATCATCGAGATTCAGCATAGCACGCCGCTTCGTGATAAACATACGAATTCGTCGCCAACTGAATTCTGGATGACGTATGTTTCTGCAGACGAATTTCCGCAGCTATCGAAATGTTGTAGAAAAATATTAACCATGTTTGGTAGTACCTACGTCTGTGAAGCTGGATTCTCCATCATGAATAATATAAAATCTAAAAAACGAAACGCTTTGACTGATGAGCATTTGGAAAACTTAATAAGAGCAGCAGTTACAGAATACGAACCGCAAATTAAGAAAATTGCAAATACAGTTCAAAGCCAAATATCACATTAGAGATGTGTTACAGTTTTTATTCATGTTATTTTTCGTATTGATGAGGAGACAAAGTTACATAAGGTAGGAAGTATTTATCCATTTAATATTTTCTTAAGACGTTAATTGATTGCGGCCCCCGGCCTAATAAGGAAAAAAATGTGGCCCGCGGGGTCAAAAAGGTTGGACAGCACTGGTCTAGCACAAAAATTAACATGTTACATATTGATAAATAAAGATAATCTAAAAATTCATTAATTTTATTACAGTAAATTCGATCAATCTGAAATTTTGAGACATCATTTTTATCATCGACACAAGTCTGCGTGCAAAATTTCAGCTCGTTAGCTTAGGAGGAAGTGAGTTAAAAATCGATCCAAAGTTTTTTCGGCATTCAAGCAAAGCGTCAAGCAGACACAACTATAAGCTAATATAAAGGATTTAAAAACAACACTCTATCAACATGTAAAGATCTAATAAAATGCAAGACTAGACTTAAACAGTAGATAAGTGCAGGATGCAATAATCTTCTGTATAGAAGGAAAGTTCGTAACAGATTTGATAAGATTAGGGGGGATGCGGTGGTCGAGTGGCAGCGCGCTCGACTGGCGTACCGATGGTCACCGGTTCGAATCCATGTCATGGCACGTGTATAAAAATTAAAGATTTCTAATTTAGAAGGCAAAAGAGAGATCCATAAGTGAGAGAATGAGTGAACCGCATATGTTAAACCTCATAAACGCCACCCGAAGCTTTTAGTCATATTAAAACAAAGTACTTGAACTAATAAGTTTTAACTTATTTTCTTCTTTTTAGTCCGCTTATAAAAACGTGGTTTTTAAAAATCTTTTTTTTACTTCTATTTATTAATGAGTTTTCCAAGTCTACAGTTGTCATTGCAGCTTCCCACTGTAGTCTAATACATGGTTCAGGAAACCATGGCTCGCGAGCCAGATGTGGTTCTATTGATGGCTGCTTATGGCTCTCAGAAAAATGTTCGATTATTTTTTTTTAAAGTTTATTCAGACTCCTTTGATCTGCATATAAAAAAACAGCATGACAATGTTATTACAAGGAATTCGGAGACACAATTATTAGATCTATACTTTTAGTGTTCAAATTACACAAAATGCACACATTTACTTGAATTTTTAGTTTTAAACATAATGTATGGCTCTCACAGAATTACTTTTCAAAATATTTGGTGTTTATGGCTCTCTCAGACAAAAAGTTTCCCGACCCCTGGTCTAATAGATCCGAGCTGTGGCTTAGCATACGCCGCAGAATTGCTCATAGATATTGCAAAGACCGGGGGGGGCGGGCAAAAACTTTCCGCAGTGCAGTTGTTTTAACGCATTACTTACTTTCCTTCTATATAGTGCGTCTCATTTCGGTGCGCATGGTGCGACATCCAGAGGGGTATTCGCTAACATGCCCAGGCCAAGCCGTTCAGACCAGTGGTGGAACCTGAGTCGCAAACACCAGAGTTTAGTGACTCAGATGAGAACAGAACATTGCCCAACCAACTCATACTTTCACAGGCTAGACCACAACAGGGACTCGAACTGCCGTCATTGCAGCCAAGCCCCTGAGACAGTCGTACACCTGGTGACGTCTTGCCCGGCGCTTGATATAGCCGGGGGGGATGAGGGAGGCGGAAGAGTCCCATGTAAAGACAATGTTGTATGGCAATGCTCAACAGATGGAGCAGATTGCCCAGGTACTAGCCAAGGCCTTAAGAGATTAGTCTCAGGCCTACAGAATATGTGTTTAGTTTAGTGTGGCGTGGTGCGCGTGTGAACACGACTACATATATATAGACTGCGGAGTCTGGCTTGCTCTAGTTTCTGACGAAATATATATAGAGATTTTAATTAAACTTCCAAGCCATCAGTATTAAATATTATCAAGAATCAATTGTTGTATTGGTTGTTGTTTTTTTACACGCTTTTATTTAAGTCACAATGTTTGTATGTTGTATCCATCCACCCTTCCTTCCATCCTTCCTTCAAAACTTGAAAAGTAAAATTATACCACTTCTTATGGTCCTAGAGATCTAAAAATCTTATCACAGATAGATCTTGGATGACAATGCATTGTATCAAAATTTCAGATCGATCGAATGTACCGTATTAAAATTATTGCACTTTTAGTTTTTAGTTTTTGTCTATATAAAATATTATCACTTGCGTCAATGAACCATGCCTCAATTCGCCCTAGAATTATAACTTTAAAAAGTACTATCAACATCAAGTCTTGCTGGCCGAAATATAAGCGTGATCGATTGCCGACATGGGGGTACGAGGTTCAATTTTCAGTTAGGGGAAAATGTTGTGTTTTTTTTTGTGTATTATACATATTTAGTGCAATTTCTATATGTAAATATGAGCGTGTCCTTTTTAAAAAAAGAATTTTTTACATTCAACTTATTTTTAATTTTAGTCATCAACTTTTAAATAATGCACCGTGAACAGAAAATGGTAGCAAGTTTATTTCTTTAATTCCTTTTTTTTTAAAATCAGATGTGAAATTCCGCATTAGCTAAACCGATTCCAAAAATCTTGAAATTATGATGCTATGTTTTGAAATGATAGAACTATTTATATTATCTTTGCATTTATCAAATGTTTTTATAAACATTAAGAGATTAATATTGGTTGATGCATTTGTATAAGCAAAAGAAGTTTTTCAAATACGAAAGAAATTAAGGTTTTCAGAAAAGAAATTTTTTTAATCCTTCAGTTATGTCAATTTGCATTCCCCTCGGCAATTTTATGAGTTGTTTTTTTTAAATTAATTGTAACAAAATTTGCATGCTTCCATTTATGTTTGTTTTAAAATTATTCAATTGAAAATAAGGCACAATAATAATTTCGCTTATTTACATTTTATTTTCATACAGTCACATTTATTCCCCTCATAATTATGCAAGGGGTGTAGACATTGAGTCGAGACAGATGTAAGCATTGGTCTTGAAACTGGGCTTCATTTTGTTTCCCTGGGTCTTCTTTTCCCTGTTCCAAGATGACGGTCGCCTGGCGTCTAGTTCCATCCGTGAGAGTGGAGGTACTGGGCTCTGGCGATGACGTCATTGCTGTAGTCTCCCTGGGTGGTGCCCACATCAACACCTCCCCAAGTCTGGACATTGCCGACGCCAAAGTTGTAGGCAGCTACACCGCCTGTTGAAGACAAAGTTTTGTTTACTTACTGGGTACACCTGACACTTTCACTTTTTTTATAGTATAGCCATGGAATTGTAATGTATATATTTGTTTTTACTATTACTTGCCCTGTTCATGGTGCTATAGCCATTTTATATTTATTTTTTACTTGACGCTTTCGCTTTGTTATAGCAATAGAATTGTAATGTTTATATTTGTTTTTACTATTACTTGACACTTTCACTTTGTTATAGCTAGCCATAGAATTTTAATGCTTATGTGTGTTTTACTATTCTGACTCATTACAAAAATAAACTGCGTGAAATTACCTTTTTAAATGTGTGGGCAATAGGAAATTATTATTATTTTTTATATATATATTTTTTTTGCATTTGATGTTCTGATTACATATGGAGATTATACAACAGAGTATGTTGCATGTATGTATAAACTAGTTCTATAACATACCTTGGAGAGCTTGGTCAAGCGTCCATGTGGGATGTTTGGCATAGACCTGAAGATGCACAAAGAAATAGGAAATTATTTTATTTCTCGAAATCCGCCCGTCTAAACAAAATGATAGAACTGGTGGGTAATAATAGCCTATATGAGCTGATTGACTGGACAGTGGATGGGACCATAAAGAGAGTGGATAATGTGATTTAAAGAGTGGATAGAGTCGTTATGAGATTGGATAGTGGTTTAGAATGGTGGATAGTGGCTTAATGGCTAATAGTAGCTTAGAATAGCACATTCAACTTTCTTCGATTCACTACCAATTAATGAATATTTTATGTATTATTTGACGGTTCTCACACGAACCTGTTGAATGTAGGGCACCAGGAGTCTGCTGACCATCATCTCAATGTGGGCACAGCTGTTCCAGGCGACGGTAGTACATGGGAGTCCAGAGTGGGCAATGTCACACTGAAAATACCAATGCGTCGTATGAAGAGATGTGACAGTGAAGCTTTCTATAACTAAACCTTAAGGACTTTACTTTCAAACTTCAACACATTTGTGAAGGGGGGCAGTGTCAGGGAAATATTATAGTCTAATGGGATTTTCCCGCTTTGGGAATGTTAATGTTAGACTGTTGCACAGTGCGCACAATTTTGACACATGCTTGGTGTGACGTAGTGTGGGGAGGGATGACGTATATAGATGATATGGTAGAGGGACGGTTTAGTAGCGGAGAGCAAGTACAGTGTTGTTATTATTATGTATTGAAGGATTCCTGTTTCAATTAAAAGATAGCTTCTCTCTGATGGTGTTTTGACTTATTGAGTTTAAGCCTTGTGAGTCATACAATTCCCTTAGAACTTGACAAGCAGCTCGTAAAGTCTTAATGTAGGATTATTTTTAGTTTTAGAAAATTTGGTCAGATCTTAGCTTGTGTCCATATGTCATCGTCTGTTACTATATGTCACCGTCTGTTACTATATGTCACCGTCTGTTACTATATATCACCGTCTGTTATGTCACCGTCTGTTACTATATGTCATCGTCTGTTACTATATGTCACCGTCTGTTACTATATGTCACCGTCTGTTACTATATGTCACCGTCTGTTATTATATGTCATCGTCTGTTACTATATGTCACCGTCTGTTACTATATGTCACCGTCTGTTACTATATGTCATCGTCTGTTACTATATGTCACCGTCTGTTACTATATGTCATCGTCTGTTACTATATGTCACCGTCTGTTACTATATGTCACCGTCTGTTACTATATGTCACCGTCTGTTACTATATGTCACCGTCTGTTACTATATGTCACCGTCTGTTACTATATGTCATCGTCTGTTACTATATGTCACCGTCTGTTACTATAAGTCACCGTCTGTTACTATATGTCACCGTCTGTTACTATATGTCACCGTCTGTTACTATATGTCACCGTCTGTTACTATATGTCATCGTCTGTTACTATATGTCATCGTCTGTTACTATATGTCATCGTCTGTTACTATATGTCACCGTCTGTTACTATATGTCATCGTCTGTTACTATATGTCACCGTCTGTTACTATATGTCACCGTCTGTTACTATATGTCACCGTCTGTTACTATATGTCACCGTCTGTTACTATATGTCACCGTCTGTTACTATATGTCATCGTCTGTTACTATATGTCACCGTCTGTTACTATATGTCACCGTCTGTTACTATATGTCACCGTCTGTTACTATATGTCACCGTCTGTTACTATATGTCACCGTCTGTTACTATATGTCACCGTCTGTTACTATATGTCACCGTCTGTTACTATATGTCACCGTCTGTTACTATATGTCACCGTCTGTTACTATATGTCACCGTCTGTTACTATATGTCACCGTCTGTTACTATATGTCACCATCACGTAAAGATATTTTTCAAACTTTTATATCAATAAGCTCTAATGTTAATGGATTGTTTCTATACACTTTTGTAAAAGAAAAACATTTTCATTGTTCTATAATTCCAAAATCAAGCCATTAAGATTGGTCCATTTGTTTCGCTTGTTTTGAGGCGCCAATCTGTTTCCCCTGTAGAATGCACCGATATGTTTTACTAGTAGGATGCCCCAATCTGTTTCATCTTTAGTATGCCCCAATCTGTTTTACCTGTAAGATGCCCCAGGCCTTGCCGTTGTCACCATAACCATTGACAAGGGCGGTTCCACCGTTGGACTCTCTGCTGGCAAGGGCGGCAATCAAAGAGGCTTGAATACCTGGTGGTGGGCGTGACAAGAAAGGTTTAAGAATAAATATTTCTTTTTTGGATAAAATCCGGGTTGAGAATATGTGAAAGTCTACATCATTCATGTTTTAACCTGTAAATAGCACACAACTTAATGTTTCCAGTAATAAATAGTTGGTTGAACTATTTTATCTCTAAAATTTAATGTTATTGTTGGGAGCTTCTAACAGTTATATAATGTAATTGCAATGTATATCGATAGACCGAGTTTATGTAACTGGACTTTTAATAATCCATTGTTTACTAATCTATGCTATAATGTCCCATTGCATATTAATATTTATGTGCCATTATATGCCCTTATATGCCATTATATGCTAATATATACTATTATATGCCATTTTATGCTATTTTATGCTATTATATGCCATTTTATACCATTCTTTGCCATTATATACTTATCTATGCTACTCAACGCCTTTCAAGAATAATGTAGTTTATGCCAATATATGCCATTCTACGCTAATATACCGTTATATATTCCATTCTATGCCATTCTTTAATATTCTATGCCGTTCTATGTCGATCTAGGTTATTTTTAGCCATTCCGTGCAAATCTAAGCGATTGTATAATAATCTAGTCTATGTTATTGCCCCAATCCCCGCCCGCGACTCACAGTTTTTGTCGGCAGATGCGTCGTAACAGTTCTTATGTGCGACTAGTGCAGGGAGATCATGTTGCACTGCGGTGTTAGAAGCAGCGACACCTGGAATTGATCAAATTAAAATATTCGAGGTGAACTCTTACACAACTTTCACCTAAAATTTAAAAAATGATAATAAAAGGTGGAGAATGCAGTCAGGATAGTTAGGAAATACTCGATGAAATATGGAAGAGAAAATTTTAAGAATATAAACAACCATCGCGTCGGCTAAATGCCTTCGTCGATGAATTAACAGTAAGAGAGAACAAACAGAAAATTTGCCGCAAAACAAAATCTTTGAGAAATTCAAGAGGAAAATAATAGATAAGAGTAAGAGTAAGAGAGAAGTTTATAAGACGTTAATGGTGCGGACAGTGTATGGGACGGAGAAAAGAGTAAACAGTCGAAAGTAAATAAAATATTCACGACTTTTTGGATCAAGGTCATATAATTCAGTGTTTAATTTAATGCAATCGTTGCCAAAAATCAGATAGCATTCGTGTTACGTATTTTATAGACTTATAGACTTTCCTTGAATAATCGCCCCTCGTAGCCGTAGCTTGGAATTTCTCACAAGTTCGGTTGTTGTTTTTTTCAATGACATGATTTTCTCATGGTGAGCAACACGTCTTTCTGTGCTAACAAGATTTCCTCATATTCAGCAGCAAGTCGTATTCTGCGAACATGATTTTTCTCACTGTCAGCAGCAATTCTTATTGTGCAAACAGCTTTGACAAGTTTGTCTTGTCTTATCTATACAGACGCTCCTTCTATGCGTCCACAGACCATGACGGATGATCTGATGCAGCGTTCACAGGCTCTGAAACTTTTCTTCAGTTGGCACGCTACAGTGGTTTTGTAAGATGAGTGTCACATCTGATTAACATAATTTTGTGACGTAAGGTCACATGAATGGTGGACGCGGGAAGAAAGGAGCATTTCTATTGGTTGAAAGTGTTGGGCGAGGAGTTGTGTGTAGACTTCCGACGAGGAAGGTTGTGTGATGAATGAATCAAGATTTCCACGTTATATTACCTCAAATTATATCTGTGTGTATATATATATATATATATATTAAACTTGTTTTGGATAAACGAATTCTTCAGTGAATTATTGTACACAAGATTAATTATTGTGAGAACGCCTACATAAAAGAGAAAGATAAAGTTATCGTTACATTGGTGCAGAAGTAAAAGTTCTATGTGAACACAGTACAAGAGATTTCAAGAAAGAGGTTTCGTGGAAATAAGTATTGGATAGTTCCAAAAAAGGAAAGTATTCTTTAAAATAAGAAATAATAACAGCTATAGTATTTTTTGAATATTCAAATTCTTAAGAAGCTGTGAATAAACTTTTATGGTTCAATGAAAATACAAGAAGATTTCAAAATGGCGGCATACAGGCGCATGGTCACGGCGTACGGTATATACAACTAGGTCGCCTAGTTGGTTCTACGTCACATTCGACGACAGTACAAGCATACTACACAGTACTGGAATCTGGGTCGTGTAGGCTTACTGAACGGTGACACACGGTGAACATATATAGGTCGTGACGTCAACAGGCTCAATGCTAGTTGATTCCAGGAAATATTTGTAAACATAACATCGAACCGAGAAGCTATGGACTATTAACTGTGTTGGTGTGAATTAGAAATAAAGAAACGGAATTTTTATCCATTCATTGTGTGAAGAGTTTGATTATCGCAATTTTGGATTAATGGAGTGAACTAAATTGTTTAAAAAAACTACTCGAAAATTGAAATTTTAACCAAGTGACTTTTATTCAAAACGATCGGACCATTTAATATATTTTGTCAATCTGAGGGAGCGTATACATAAAGTATACTAAAGATCCCGTGTGAGGATTCTTTTGTTGTCTCATCTTGTCAATAACTAGATTTCATGGTTTATTTGGACGATTTATAACTTTATCAATATATATACATACATTCCTTACCAAATTGTTTGACTCATATTATTCAATCAAACAAAACATGGATTACTACGAAAAATTAGCTGCCATAGATAAAGAGATCGAACTGAAGAAAAAAAATTGAGAGATTTCATTGAAGAAAACGCACAAATAGCCAGAGAAGAAAAGATGCGAAAAATAGCCAAATTAAGAGAGAAGCTAAGAATAACTGAAGAAAAAATAAATCAAGGATTAGCTAAAGAGAAAGAGAAGCTAAGTATAGCTGAAGAAAAGCAAAGAATTGCTAAAGAAGAAGAAAAGCTAAGAATAGCTGAAAAAACAGAAAATCAAAGAATTGCTGAAGAAAAAGAAAAGCAAAGAATTGCTAAAGAAGAAGAAAAGCTAAGAATAGCTGAAAAATTAAAAAAACAAAGAATTGCTGAGGAAAAAGAAAAGCTAAGAAAAGCTGAACAGAAATAAAAAATGGTTAAGAGACTAGACATATTTGCAGCAATACAAATTAAAAGTCAAGAAAAAAGGCAAGGTATGAGAAACCAGAATCTGCCGAACCAAGGCAACAGACAAACTATTTGTTGGTACTGTAACAAGCCAGGACATATGTCTAAGCAGTGTTACCACAATAAAGGAAAACCAAATAGGGTGTCACCTAACGACAGCTCTATCAGAAAGAAAATAGAAGAAAGATCAAGACAAGATCATTTTGAAAACAAAGGTAGACAAGCATGGAAAGAAAATTATAATCATAATTCCAGACATAGAGATTATGATCAAGAAAGACAATCATGGAGAGAAAGAAATAATCTTAATTCCAAACATAGAGATTATTATCAAGATAGACAATTATGGAGAGAAAAATATAATCATAATTCCAGACACAGAGATTATGATCAAGAAAGACAATCATGGAGAGAAAGAAATAATCATAATTCCATAAATAGAGATTATAATGAAAGCAGAAGATCATGGAGAGGCAAATACAATTTTGACTCCAGAAAAAGAAATTATGATCAACAATTCAATCATGGAGAATGAATGAAAACCAAGACATGAATGATAGAAAAATAATAAAGTTAAATCGAGCACAGACAGAAACTAGTGACATTTTAGCCACTATTGACAATCAAATATATGATAAAAGAAATGAAGACCATAGTAGCAGAGAAAGAGATGGTACTAGTGAATCTGAAACCATTTGTGTGAAATCATCTGAATTAGGAAGAACAAGCGGTTGTGTATTAAGCCAAATCAAAAACTTTACAGATAGAGACAATATTTTTCAGATAAAAGTTTCTGACAGTGACTCATCTGGTCCAAATTCTATTGAATTATCTGGAAACAAAAATGACATTTTAAAAGCTAAGCAACTTATTAAAAATGCTGGAATTGAAATTATGAATGAACATAATCGAAGTCATGGTTGGTGAAGTATTGAACATTTAACAGTCTGAAGAAACATTCAAAGCCCATCGATTTGAATTCATACTCGTCAACTGAAGAATGACTATATTGAACTAGGCTATGCTATTAGCCGACTACAAATTTGACATTAAACCTGTGAAGGGAAATGACAATGTGGTTGAAGACATATTAAGTAGAATGACAATAAATAAAGACACTCTGTGAACTCCTAACTGATACAACCAGAGACTATTAAAAAGACATTCTGTGAATTACTAAATGATAAAATAAGAGACTGTTTTAACATTAGTCTGTGAATTCCTAAAGGATACAAACAGAGACTGTAATTATATTAATATTTTTATTTGTTGAACAATGGACAAGGAACAGTGTTTGAATTCCATTGGATTATTAGTTAATTTTAAAAATATGGAGCGTTTAAAAATTTTAGTTACACAAAATTACAGATGTGTTGAAATTTTCAGTTTCAATTTTTTTCAGCACAGGTAGACTGTTGCAGTCCTACAGATTTTTTCTCATTATTTCTTATGTTAAGACTGTTGCAGTTCTACAGATTTTTTCTTATTGATTCTATATCCAAAAGTTGTATGTAAGAAAATGAATGTTCATTGATGATAAATATTTGAAATTTGAATATAGATATAGATTGATTTGATTTTATGAAGACCAAAATGTTGTATTTCATAAACATTTTTTTTTGAAGGTGAATGTCAAATCTGATTAACATAATTTTGTGACGTAAGGTCACATGAATGGTGGACGCGGGAAGAAAGGAGCATTTCTATTGGTTGAAAGTGTTGGGCGAGGAGTTGTGTGTAGACTTCCGACGAGGAAAGTTGTGGGATGAATGAATCAAGATTTCCACGTTATATTACCTCAAATTATATCTGTGTGTGTATATATATATATATATATATATATATATATATATATATATATATATATATATATTATATATATATATATATATATATATATATATATATATATATATATATTAAACTTGTTTTGGATAAACGAATTCTTCAGTGAATTATTGTACACAAGATTAATTATTGTGAGAACGCCTACATAAAAGAGTATATAAAGTTATATCGTTACAATGAGCTAACTCTCTCTGATTAAACCTGAACACGTTGAATTTTTTTTGTTGTGAAGACAAAAGAGACTCGTTCCAATGACGTCATTGTCTGTGTTTATTTCTTTGACTTGTCAACTCACAATTACAAATCATAGTGGTGTCTTTTCTGATTATGATTATAATTATAATAATAATGTGTATAATAAACAAGTGCGTGTGTTAATTTTTTTCCCACGTGACTTACCTCCGGATAGCCTTCCTTTTGGACTTAGTTTGGTGATGTCACCATGACAGGTCCTAGGGCCTGTTGAGATAAGAGGAGTCCCTGTATAAGATTCATCTAACACAAAAGTACCACCCCAATGTTCATTAGAAAACACGAATATAAGACTAAGTCCATTTTTATCATACACCAATAAATTCCAAGTTGAAACCTTTAAAGCAGTGGTTCCCAACATTTTTGGCTGGCGACCCCTTTTTATAAAAGCCATGTGACCCACGACCCCCGCGAAATTTAAATACGTCATTTAGAGCAAATTTGCATTATAATGAATATTTTAGTGGACGGCTGTCGACCCTCAGAAAACCCGTCGCGACCCTCATGGGGGTCGCAACCCACAGGTTGGGAACCCCTGCTTTAAAAGATTTAATGAAAAAATAATCTTTCAAATACTACATTGATTGTAAAGGATCAGAAAAAAAAACTAAGCCCAGATTAAACCGCTTGAACAAGTAAAGAGAATCAAGAAATGTCAAAATTAAAAATCTGACTTCAGAGCTATTAACTAAAAGCAACGAGTCAAAGTAGATTTAAAATTTTGAATCCTGGAAATAAATTATATAAGTAATAGCTGCAACAAAAAAAATTAATGTTTATTTATTTAACTCTTACAACATAAGACTTTTGATCAACATACAACTTTGGGGATTTTTTTTTAAAGTGAGGTATGTATACACTTAAATGTCTTTTCAATAATTGAGTTGTGTATGGAAACTCAATGTGCATATGCAATTTGTTAACATTGGCAACTAGATGGACCCATAAGTTTATTTTAAAAATAGCCTATTAACACTGGCAACTTAATGGACCCATACGTTTATTAACAAATAGCCTACAAACACTAGCAACTAAATGGACGTATACAGTTTGTTAACACTGGCAACTAAATGGATCTTTAAAGCATTTTAACACTGGCAACTAAATGGACCTTTACATGTAGACAACACTAGCAACTAAATGGACCTTTACCTATTATGTATACTGGCAACTAAATGGACCTTTACATTTTGTTAACACTGGCAACTAAATAAACCTTTACAGTTTATCTTAACAAACAGCTTGTTGCCATTAACACAATGTTGACCTAAGACATTGATGTTCCTAGACTGTCTAATAAAAATCCAAACCTGCATTGGCAAAAGCCAGGAGAGCACACAAGACAATGATGAACATTCTAATTGTGTAATGGAAGTCTTCTGACAAAAGTAAATTTGTTACATGGTTTTTGCCCTTTTATACCTTAACCTCTTCAAAAGATTTTCTTCAAAATTTCTAATTAAAATAATAATAATCGTAGAAGCCTGTAACGATAAGGGGGAAAAAACTATTTTAAAAAAGAGTGACCTTCTTATCAGCTTTGGCCTTCAGTTTCAATTATGTTTAAACTGAAATCTCGCCAGACCACAATTATTCGTTTTTAACAAGGGTTAAAAAATTGCCACATACAAAAATATTAATTTTCAGATTTGAATGTCATCGAACTCATGTATTCAAGCTGGTTATTTAAACAAAACGTAGCTTTCTAGTACATTCTTTCTTCATACTGCTTTTCAAATATTTTTTTTAAATCTAATATTTTATGTTTATTTTATTTAATTCATGTAATTATTTTTTTAGATTTTTTTATAGGGTTTAAACTGGCGTAGTTGCTTCCACAATGACGTAGTTACCTCTACAATGACTTAGTCACTTACTTGCTCCTCCCATGACTAACCTGCTCATCCCATGACAATGCCAACAATCAAAGGCGTGTCTGTGATGAAGGTGATATAATACACATATTGTGTGTGCGATCCTCCCATGCCCCTTCCCTCATTAACATACCTTTGTACTGGATCAGATGTGACCTTGGGCGAGTGTTATTTGTGGGTCTGAGAGATGGAAGTGTAGGATTTTCACAATAATAATCTTTTATTGCTAGGCCCCATGGGCCCTAAGGCCCACAGACGCCAAGCCTTCACTGATCACTGACGAGTGGCCTGGGGTCAGTGGCGTAGCGAGAGGGGGCGAATGCCCCGGGTGGCACTTTGTTAGGGGCGGCGAATTCCTCGTTGTTAATTAGCTACTAAGATGATTTTTTTTTAAAGTGGAGGATTATAGCGACACGTCTCAGATAGATGGGGTTTTTTTTTGTGGTTTTTTATTATTTTTTTTTATTATTATTTTTGTGTGTGTGTAGTCAACGATTCTGCAGAGAAAAGTAAAAATCTTTTAGATATTGCTCGTGATAAGTTACAAACGCGAAAGTTTGATGGAAAACATCCAAAAGAAATTGAATAACAAATAAGAAATTGATAAAAGAAATAATGTAACTATCCTAAAATATATGAACGTTTTTACTGCCAAACCTTCAAGCTCTCTATTGGATATACATTATTCTGATACTTAAGCTACTGAACAAAATAAACAAGAAGTTTAAGTAGTGTGAGAACGTGGCAATAATCTGCTGGTAATTTAATTGATTCTTCAAATTTGACATCCGCACCTGTTGTAGAAGGAAAAAATACTGTACCTGATCATTCTCGAACATAAGCCAATCGAATGCCCGGGGCAGCAAATTTTGGAGGCGGCTAATTCCTCATTGTTAATTAGCTTCTAAAATTTTTTTTTAATGTTAACAATTAAGTTTCATAAAATATAAGTTTTTGCAAATGGAAGGTATCATAACTCGGATGAAAATAATAGAATATTAAAAATACTTTGTTGTAAAACAAAACAAAACCAAGTGGCAAAAAAGTTATTGTCTGAATGTTTGACATTATTAAATCCTGACAAAATAGATTGTGGCTTTTTGATGTCACAGAAATGACAATACGAATGCAAATATAAGTAAAAGTCTGGAACTGATGCATCGGCTAACAGATAACAATCCAGTGCATCCAGTGCACCACGTGCACCACGTGAAAAGGGGTAAAGAACTTGTCATCTCAAATTCAAAATGAGGTCATTGCAGTTTTAGGAGATACAGTTGGCCAAGTATTACCATTCGGACACAGAAACAAATGTGTTTCCACCATATTCGATAGCTCTTCAGATATTCTGCTTAACGATCGAACAAGTTACGTTTTGAGATGTGTAGAGATTGAAAACAGAAAGTAGACGTAGAATCTTTCAAAGATTTCATTAAAACAAAATAGAATCTACTTTCGGCATTTCTTATATATTATTTTTAATAAATGATGGTCTTAAAATAATATACCGCAGAGGCCCAACGTGTGTTAAAAATTTCTTCAATGATCCACACACGATTGGAAAAATATATTTCCTGCTACAGGCTAGGCATTAAACAGACATCAGGATACAAAATAGTTAATGTGTCATTTTTTTAAAGGTTATTTTGACCAAGAGCTACACACACGAAGTAAAGGCAGGAACCTTGTTAGTCACATTGAAATTTTTTTAATAATTGATTTGCATTTATTTTTTTACATTTGGAATTATGTACATCTCGAAACATGTACGCTATGAATTCAGTGATGCCCGAAATTATAGTGCTAAAAATGCTTTGCAAAGGCTACACACAGCGAAACCAGTGGAATATTTAAAGGACGCTTTGACGTTTGCTAAACTTTCATGTGGAATGTTATTATTTAATTCAACCTTCAAGTCAAAGAACAAAAGAACAAATTATTGGCGATCAAAGCGAATATATAGCTATGTAAAAAAAGTTAAGAGAAGGTTTTATTATTCATAAGATGAGGTTACTTTAGAAATTCATGTGAGGTTTTGGCTGTTGCACTTTTCGGAAAACAGGTATGATTTTCGTACACCAGCTAAACTGCTGGACTTTGAAATTTTTCCTCAAATTAGAGCAAGTATCTCACACGACACTCTCAAGTAAAGACTCATTTTACCTCACGGGTAAAAAATATGAAATAATGAATTCAGGTCGATATGATTTATTCAAGTTTATAAAGATATTTAGACTTGAAGTTACCCTGCCTAATATAATATCATTACCTCGAATATTCCTTCAAACTACCATAAATAATGCCTTCTGTGAGAGCAACTTCTCAAAAATTAAGTTACTGAAAAAATAATTACGATGATTTCAAAAAATCTGACTCATGTATAGTTTTGTTTTGTTTTTTAGCTATTGAGCTTAGCAAGGATGACAACATTGATACGTCAAAGATTGTGCATTGAGAAAGAGCAGAAAACTTCATATTTAATCAAGAAATGAAAGCTCGTCTATTTATTTCTAACCTGAAAAATGTATAATGCTCTTATTATTAACTAGGTTGTGCTGCTGCGCCCACTTTATTTAGGGCGCTTACGGCGCCCACCTTTTTCATAAGCCCAACTAACGTGTCCTTGTTTGATAAATACGAAATATTAAACTTTCTGAAATGTTCACAAAGTATTTTATAATAGGGGTTGTAGGGCGCCTACGGCACGCACTTTGTTTTTTGTCAAAAGCCCAAGTAACGTATCCTTGTTTGATAAATACGAAATATTAAACTTCCTGGAATGTACACAAAGTATTTAATAATTAACCATCATCAAATCCTCTTTTTACATTGTTCCATTTTCCAAAATAAAAATACGAGCTAAAACAATGACGTCATATAATATTTTTTTACAGCGCGTCTTTAATTTGTAGTTAATTTGCACACCTTTTGATGCACACTTTGTATTAAATAAAAGATCAATCAATGACGTCATTTTATATATTTTTACAGTTCTAATCACCACACGATTTTTTAACTGCTATAGACTGTTGTACATCGTTCCTCAGCGTTCCACATTCAATGAGTGAGTGAGTGAGTGAGTGAGTGAGTGAGTGACTTTGACTATGATATTATTTATTTCTAATACAAAATTATCTTTTCTATATAGAATCAGCATATTTTTCTGCGTGGTAGGGGGGGGGTGCAAACCTGGGTGCTGCCCCGGGCGCCACATACCCACGCTGCGCCGCTGCCTGGGAAAGTTGTCCAACTCACAACACAATGAGGGCGCCTTTGACAGGATTGAGTGAGGGTTGATAAAAAGAAAAGAGAGTGGATTTGAATGTCATGGGAGGCAACTCAACATAAACTGTTTCATTGTTGGTATGTGCCCTCATATCATGGGAGACTATTCATCATAGACTGGTTCATTGTTGATATGTACATTCTTGGCTTGAGGCGGCCAGGTGGAGCTTGCATTATAAGTGGCTTTCGTCTTAGTTTTCCGATTACTTTCTTTCTTTTTTAAAGACAATTTTTTTAATAACTAAAACATTTCGTTGCTTCTCAAACTGCATCTATGTGTTATGACTTTTCAACTCTGAACTATTCAGTACATCTCCCTTACCTTTGTCCATGTGTTGTGGTTATGCCACTTTGAAATAGTACATCGCCCTTACTGTTTCCATGTGTTGTGGTTAGGCCACTTTGAAATAGTACATCGCCTTTAATGTTCCCATGTGTTGTGGTTAGGCCACTTTGAAATATTCAGTACATCGCCCTTACTGTTTCCATGTGTTGTGGTTAGGCCACTTTGAAATATTCAGTACATCGCCCTTACTGTTTACATGTGTTGTGGTTAGGCCACTTTGAAATAGTACATCACCCTTACTGTTTCCATGTGTTGTGGTTAGGCCACTTTGAAATAGTACATCGCCCTTACTGTTTCCATGTGTTGTGGTTAGGCCACTTTGAAATATTCAGTACATCGCCCTTACTGTTTACATGTGTTGTGGTTAGGCCACTTTGAAATAGTACATCACCCTTACTGTTTCCATGTGTTGTGGTTAGGCCACTTTGAAATAGTACATCGCCCTTACTGTTTCCATGTGTTGTGGTTAGGCCACTTTGAAATAGTACATCGCCCTTACTGTTTCCATGTGTTGTGGCTAGGCCACTTTGAAATAGTACATCGCCCTTACTGTTTCCATGTGTTGTGGTTAGGCCACTTTGAAATAGTACATCGCCCTTACTGTTTCCATGTGTTGTGGTTAGGCCACTTTGAAATAGTACATCGCCCTTACTGTTTCCATGTGTTGTGGTTAGGCCACTTTGAAATAGTACATCGCCCTTACTGTTTCCATGTGTTGTGGTTAGGCCACTTTGAAATAGTACATCGCCCTTACTGTTTCCATGTGTTGTGGTTAGGCCACTTTGAAATAGTACATCGCCCTTACTGTTTCCATGTGTTGTGGTTAGGCCACTTTGAAATAGTACATCGCCCTTACTGTTTCCATGTGTTGTGGTTAGGCCACTTTGAAATAGTACATCGCCCTTACTGTTTCCATGTGTTGTGGTTAGGCCACTTTGAAATAGTACATCGCCCTTACTGTTTCCATGTGTTGTGGTTAGGCCACTTTGAAATAGTACATCGCCCTTACTGTTTCCATGTGTTGTGGTTAGGCCACTTTGAAATAGTACATCGCCCTTACTGTTTCCATGTGTTGTGGTTAGGCCACTTTGAAATAGTACATCGCCCTTACTGTTTCCATGTGTTGTGGTTAGGCCACTTTGAAATAGTACATCGCCCTTACTGTTTCCATGTGTTGTGGTTAGGCCACTTTGAAATAGTACATCGCCCTTACTGTTTCCATGTGTTGTGGTTAGGCCACTTTGAAATAGTACATCGCCCTTACTGTTTCCATGTGTTGTGGTTAGGCCACTTTGAAATAGTACATCGCCCTTACTGTTTCCATGTGTTGTGGTTAGGCCACTTTGAAATAGTACATCGCCCTTACTGTTTCCATGTGTTGTGGTTAGGCCACTTTGAAATAGTACATCGCCCTTACTGTTTCCATGTGTTGTGGTTAGGCCACTTTGAAATAGTACATCGCCCTTACTGTTTCCATGTGTTGTGGTTAGGCCACTTTGAAATAGTACATCGCCCTTACTGTTTCCATGTGTTGTGGTTAGGCCACTTTGAAATAGTACATCGCCCTTACTGTTTCCATGTGTTGTGGTTAGGCCACTTTGAAATAGTACATCGCCCTTACTGTTTCCATGTGTTGTGGTTAGGCCACTTTGAAATAGTACATCGCCCTTACTGTTTCCATGTGTTGTGGTTAGGCCACTTTGAAATAGTACATCGCCCTTACTGTTTCCATGTGTTGTGGTTAGGCCACTTTGAAATAGTACATCGCCCTTACTGTTTCCATGTGTTGTGGTTAGGCCACTTTGAAATAGTACATCGCCCTTACTGTTTCCATGTGTTGTGGTTAGGCCACTTTGAAATAGTACATCGCCCTTACTGTTTCCATGTGTTGTGGTTAGGCCACTTTGAAATAGTACATCGCCCTTACTGTTTCCATGTGTTGTGGTTAGGCCACTTTGAAATAGTACATCGCCCTTACTGTTTCCATGTGTTGTGGTTAGGCCACTTTGAAATAGTACATCGCCCTTACTGTTTCCATGTGTTGTGGTTAGGCCACTTTGAAATAGTACATCGCCCTTACTGTTTCCATGTGTTGTGGTTAGGCCACTTTGAAATAGTACATCGCCCTTACTGTTTCCATGTGTTGTGGTTAGGCCACTTTGAAATAGTACATCGCCCTTACTGTTTCCATGTGTTGTGGTTAGGCCACTTTGAAATAGTACATCGCCCTTACTGTTTCCATGTGTTGTGGTTAGGCCACTTTGAAATAGTACATCGCCCTTACTGTTTCCATGTGTTGTGGTTAGGCCACTTTGAAATAGTACATCGCCCTTACTGTTTCCATGTGTTGTGGTTAGGCCACTTTGAAATAGTACATCGCCCTTACTGTTTCCATGTGTTGTGGTTAGGCCACTTTGAAATAGTACATCGCCCTTACTGTTTCCATGTGTTGTGGTTAGGCCACTTTGAAATAGTACATCGCCCTTACTGTTTCCATGTGTTGTGGTTAGGCCACTTTGAAATAGTACATCGCCCTTACTGTTTCCATGTGTTGTGGTTAGGCCACTTTGAAATAGTACATCGCCCTTACTGTTTCCATGTGTTGTGGTTAGGCCACTTTGAAATAGTACATCGCCCTTACTGTTTCCATGTGTTGTGGTTAGGCCACTTTGAAATAGTACATCGCCCTTACTGTTTCCATGTGTTGTGGTTAGGCCACTTTGAAATAGTACATCGCCCTTACTGTTTCCATGTGTTGTGGTTAGGCCACTTTGAAATAGTACATCGCCCTTACTGTTTCCATGTGTTGTGGTTAGGCCACTTTGAAATAGTACATCGCCCTTACTGTTTCCATGTGTTGTGGTTAGGCCACTTTGAAATAGTACATCGCCCTTACTGTTTCCATGTGTTGTGGTTAGGCCACTTTGAAATAGTACATCGCCCTTACTGTTTCCATGTGTTGTGGTTAGGCCACTTTGAAATAGTACATCGCCCTTACTGTTTCCATGTGTTGTGGTTAGGCCACTTTGAAATAGTACATCGCCCTTACTGTTTCCATGTGTTGTGGTTAGGCCACTTTGAAATAGTACATCGCCCTTACTGTTTCCATGTGTTGTGGTTAGGCCACTTTGAAATAGTACATCGCCCTTACTGTTTCCATGTGTTGTGGTTAGGCCACTTTGAAATAGTACATCGCCCTTACTGTTTCCATGTGTTGTGGTTAGGCCACTTTGAAATAGTACATCGCCCTTACTGTTTCCATGTGTTGTGGTTAGGCCACTTTGAAATAGTACATCGCCCTTACTGTTTCCATGTGTTGTGGTTAGGCCACTTTGAAATAGTACATCGCCCTTACTGTTTCCATGTGTTGTGGTTAGGCCACTTTGAAATAGTACATCGCCCTTACTGTTTCCATGTGTTGTGGTTAGGCCACTTTGAAATAGTACATCGCCCTTACTGTTTCCATGTGTTGTGGTTAGGCCACTTTGAAATAGTACATCGCCCTTACTGTTTCCATGTGTTGTGGTTAGGCCACTTTGAAATAGTACATCGCCCTTACTGTTTCCATGTGTTGTGGTTAGGCCACTTTGAAATAGTACATCGCCCTTACTGTTTCCATGTGTTGTGGTTAGGCCACTTTGAAATAGTACATCGCCCTTACTGTTTCCATGTGTTGTGGTTAGGCCACTTTGAAATAGTACATCGCCCTTACTGTTTCCATGTGTTGTGGTTAGGCCACTTTGAAATAGTACATCGCCCTTACTGTTTCCATGTGTTGTGGTTAGGCCACTTTGAAATAGTACATCGCCCTTACTGTTTCCATGTGTTGTGGTTAGGCCACTTTGAAATAGTACATCGCCCTTACTGTTTCCATGTGTTGTGGTTAGGCCACTTTGAAATAGTACATCGCCCTTACTGTTTCCATGTGTTGTGGTTAGGCCACTTTGAAATAGTACATCGCCCTTACTGTTTCCATGTGTTGTGGTTAGGCCACTTTGAAATAGTACATCGCCCTTACTGTTTCCATGTGTTGTGGTTAGGCCACTTTGAAATAGTACATCGCCCTTACTGTTTCCATGTGTTGTGGTTAGGCCACTTTGAAATAGTACATCGCCCTTACTGTTTCCATGTGTTGTGGTTAGGCCACTTTGAAATAGTACATCGCCCTTACTGTTTCCATGTGTTGTGGTTAGGCCACTTTGAAATAGTACATCGCCCTTACTGTTTCCATGTGTTGTGGTTAGGCCACTTTGAAATAGTACATCGCCCTTACTGTTTCCATGTGTTGTGGTTAGGCCACTTTGAAATAGTACATCGCCCTTACTGTTTCCATGTGTTGTGGTTAGGCCACTTTGAAATAGTACATCGCCCTTACTGTTTCCATGTGTTGTGGTTAGGCCACTTTGAAATAGTACATCGCCCTTACTGTTTCCATGTGTTGTGGTTAGGCCACTTTGAAATAGTACATCGCCCTTACTGTTTCCATGTGTTGTGGTTAGGCCACTTTGAAATAGTACATCGCCCTTACTGTTTCCATGTGTTGTGGTTAGGCCACTTTGAAATAGTACATCGCCCTTACTGTTTCCATGTGTTGTGGTTAGGCCACTTTGAAATAGTACATCGCCCTTACTGTTTCCATGTGTTGTGGTTAGGCCACTTTGAAATAGTACATCGCCCTTACTGTTTCCATGTGTTGTGGTTAGGCCACTTTGAAATAGTACATCGCCCTTACTGTTTCCATGTGTTGTGGTTAGGCCACTTTGAAATAGTACATCGCCCTTACTGTTTCCATGTGTTGTGGTTAGGCCACTTTGAAATAGTACATCGCCCTTACTGTTTCCATGTGTTGTGGTTAGGCCACTTTGAAATAGTACATCGCCCTTACTGTTTCCATGTGTTGTGGTTAGGCCACTTTGAAATAGTACATCGCCCTTACTGTTTCCATGTGTTGTGGTTAGGCCACTTTGAAATAGTACATCGCCCTTACTGTTTCCATGTGTTGTGGTTAGGCCACTTTGAAATAGTACATCGCCCTTACTGTTTCCATGTGTTGTGGTTAGGCCACTTTGAAATAGTACATCGCCCTTACTGTTTCCATGTGTTGTGGTTAGGCCACTTTGAAATAGTACATCGCCCTTACTGTTTCCATGTGTTGTGGTTAGGCCACTTTGAAATAGTACATCGCCCTTACTGTTTCCATGTGTTGTGGTTAGGCCACTTTGAAATAGTACATCGCCCTTACTGTTTCCATGTGTTGTGGTTAGGCCACTTTGAAATAGTACATCGCCCTTACTGTTTCCATGTGTTGTGGTTAGGCCACTTTGAAATAGTACATCGCCCTTACTGTTTCCATGTGTTGTGGTTAGGCCACTTTGAAATAGTACATCGCCCTTACTGTTTCCATGTGTTGTGGTTAGGCCACTTTGAAATAGTACATCGCCCTTACTGTTTCCATGTGTTGTGGTTAGGCCACTTTGAAATAGTACATCGCCCTTACTGTTTCCATGTGTTGTGGTTAGGCCACTTTGAAATAGTACATCGCCCTTACTGTTTCCATGTGTTGTGGTTAGGCCACTTTGAAATAGTACATCGCCCTTACTGTTTCCATGTGTTGTGGTTAGGCCACTTTGAAATAGTACATCGCCCTTACTGTTTCCATGTGTTGTGGTTAGGCCACTTTGAAATAGTACATCGCCCTTACTGTTTCCATGTGTTGTGGTTAGGCCACTTTGAAATAGTACATCGCCCTTACTGTTTCCATGTGTTGTGGTTAGGCCACTTTGAAATAGTACATCGCCCTTACTGTTTCCATGTGTTGTGGTTAGGCCACTTTGAAATAGTACATCGCCCTTACTGTTTCCATGTGTTGTGGTTAGGCCACTTTGAAATAGTACATCGCCCTTACTGTTTCCATGTGTTGTGGTTAGGCCACTTTGAAATAGTACATCGCCCTTACTGTTTCCATGTGTTGTGGTTAGGCCACTTTGAAATAGTACATCGCCCTTACTGTTTCCATGTGTTGTGGTTAGGCCACTTTGAAATAGTACATCGCCCTTACTGTTTCCATGTGTTGTGGTTAGGCCACTTTGAAATAGTACATCGCCCTTACTGTTTCCATGTGTTGTGGTTAGGCCACTTTGAAATAGTACATCGCCCTTACTGTTTCCATGTGTTGTGGTTAGGCCACTTTGAAATAGTACATCGCCCTTACTGTTTCCATGTGTTGTGGTTAGGCCACTTTGAAATAGTACATCGCCCTTACTGTTTCCATGTGTTGTGGTTAGGCCACTTTGAAATAGTACATCGCCCTTACTGTTTCCATGTGTTGTGGTTAGGCCACTTTGAAATAGTACATCGCCCTTACTGTTTCCATGTGTTGTGGTTAGGCCACTTTGAAATAGTACATCGCCCTTACTGTTTCCATGTGTTGTGGTTAGGCCACTTTGAAATAGTACATCGCCCTTACTGTTTCCATGTGTTGTGGTTAGGCCACTTTGAAATAGTACATCGCCCTTACTGTTTCCATGTGTTGTGGTTAGGCCACTTTGAAATAGTACATCGCCCTTACTGTTTCCATGTGTTGTGGTTAGGCCACTTTGAAATAGTACATCGCCCTTACTGTTTCCATGTGTTGTGGTTAGGCCACTTTGAAATAGTACATCGCCCTTACTGTTTCCATGTGTTGTGGTTAGGCCACTTTGAAATAGTACATCGCCCTTACTGTTTCCATGTGTTGTGGTTAGGCCACTTTGAAATAGTACATCGCCCTTACTGTTTCCATGTGTTGTGGTTAGGCCACTTTGAAATAGTACATCGCCCTTACTGTTTCCATGTGTTGTGGTTAGGCCACTTTGAAATAGTACATCGCCCTTACTGTTTCCATGTGTTGTGGTTAGGCCACTTTGAAATAGTACATCGCCCTTACTGTTTCCATGTGTTGTGGTTAGGCCACTTTGAAATAGTACATCGCCCTTACTGTTTCCATGTGTTGTGGTTAGGCCACTTTGAAATAGTACATCGCCCTTACTGTTTCCATGTGTTGTGGTTAGGCCACTTTGAAATAGTACATCGCCCTTACTGTTTCCATGTGTTGTGGTTAGGCCACTTTGAAATAGTACATCGCCCTTACTGTTTCCATGTGTTGTGGTTAGGCCACTTTGAAATAGTACATCGCCCTTACTGTTTCCATGTGTTGTGGTTAGGCCACTTTGAAATAGTACATCGCCCTTACTGTTTCCATGTGTTGTGGTTAGGCCACTTTGAAATAGTACATCGCCCTTACTGTTTCCATGTGTTGTGGTTAGGCCACTTTGAAATAGTACATCGCCCTTACTGTTTCCATGTGTTGTGGTTAGGCCACTTTGAAATAGTACATCGCCCTTACTGTTTCCATGTGTTGTGGTTAGGCCACTTTGAAATAGTACATCGCCCTTACTGTTTCCATGTGTTGTGGTTAGGCCACTTTGAAATAGTACATCGCCCTTACTGTTTCCATGTGTTGTGGTTAGGCCACTTTGAAATAGTACATCGCCCTTACTGTTTCCATGTGTTGTGGTTAGGCCACTTTGAAATAGTACATCGCCCTTACTGTTTCCATGTGTTGTGGTTAGGCCACTTTGAAATAGTACATCGCCCTTACTGTTTCCATGTGTTGTGGTTAGGCCACTTTGAAATAGTACATCGCCCTTACTGTTTCCATGTGTTGTGGTTAGGCCACTTTGAAATAGTACATCGCCCTTACTGTTTCCATGTGTTGTGGTTAGGCCACTTTGAAATAGTACATCGCCCTTACTGTTTCCATGTGTTGTGGTTAGGCCACTTTGAAATAGTACATCGCCCTTACTGTTTCCATGTGTTGTGGTTAGGCCACTTTGAAATAGTACATCGCCCTTACTGTTTCCATGTGTTGTGGTTAGGCCACTTTGAAATAGTACATCGCCCTTACTGTTTCCATGTGTTGTGGTTAGGCCACTTTGAAATAGTACATCGCCCTTACTGTTTCCATGTGTTGTGGTTAGGCCACTTTGAAATAGTACATCGCCCTTACTGTTTCCATGTGTTGTGGTTAGGCCACTTTGAAATAGTACATCGCCCTTACTGTTTCCATGTGTTGTGGTTAGGCCACTTTGAAATAGTACATCGCCCTTACTGTTTCCATGTGTTGTGGTTAGGCCACTTTGAAATAGTACATCGCCCTTACTGTTTCCATGTGTTGTGGTTAGGCCACTTTGAAATAGTACATCGCCCTTACTGTTTCCATGTGTTGTGGTTAGGCCACTTTGAAATAGTACATCGCCCTTACTGTTTCCATGTGTTGTGGTTAGGCCACTTTGAAATAGTACATCGCCCTTACTGTTTCCATGTGTTGTGGTTAGGCCACTTTGAAATAGTACATCGCCCTTACTGTTTCCATGTGTTGTGGTTAGGCCACTTTGAAATAGTACATCGCCCTTACTGTTTCCATGTGTTGTGGTTAGGCCACTTTGAAATAGTACATCGCCCTTACTGTTTCCATGTGTTGTGGTTAGGCCACTTTGAAATAGTACATCGCCCTTACTGTTTCCATGTGTTGTGGTTAGGCCACTTTGAAATAGTACATCGCCCTTACTGTTTCCATGTGTTGTGGTTAGGCCACTTTGAAATAGTACATCGCCCTTACTGTTTCCATGTGTTGTGGTTAGGCCACTTTGAAATAGTACATCGCCCTTACTGTTTCCATGTGTTGTGGTTAGGCCACTTTGAAATAGTACATCGCCCTTACTGTTTCCATGTGTTGTGGTTAGGCCACTTTGAAATAGTACATCGCCCTTACTGTTTCCATGTGTTGTGGTTAGGCCACTTTGAAATAGTACATCGCCCTTACTGTTTCCATGTGTTGTGGTTAGGCCACTTTGAAATAGTACATCGCCCTTACTGTTTCCATGTGTTGTGGTTAGGCCACTTTGACATAGTACATCGCCCTTACTGTTTCCATGTGTTGTGGTTAGGCCACTTTGAAATAGTACATCGCCCTTACTGTTTCCATGTGTTGTGGTTAGGCCACTTTGAAATAGTACATCGCCCTTACTGTTTCCATGTGTTGTGGTTAGGCCACTTTGAAATAGTACATCGCCCTTACTGTTTCCATGTGTTGTGGTTAGGCCACTTTGACATAGTACATCGCCCTTACTGTTTCCATGTGTTGTGGTTAGGCCACTTTGAAATAGTACATCGCCCTTACTGTTTCCATGTGTTGTGGTTAGGCCACTTTGACATAGTACATCGCCCTTACTGTTTCCATGTGTTGTGGTTAGGCCACTTTGAAATAGTACATCGCCCTTACTGTTTCCATGTGTTGTGGTTAGGCCACTTTGACATAGTACATCGCCCTTACTGTTTCCATGTGTTGTGGTTAGGCCACTTTGAAATAGTACATCGCCCTTACTGTTTCCATGTGTTGTGGTTAGGCCACTTTGACATAGTACATCGCCCTTACTGTTTCCATGTGTTGTGGTTAGGCCACTTTGAAATAGTACATCGCCCTTACTGTTTCCATGTGTTGTGGTTAGGCCACTTTGACATAGTACATCGCCCTTACTGTTTCCATGTGTTGTGGCTAGCACATAAAACATAACGATTGGAGACGACGTGATTGAAGAGAGCGCAAACTTTTTTGGGAATTATACGAGTGTAGGCTTAATGCTGGTGTAAGCTTAATGCTGGTGTAAGCTTAATGCTGGTGTAAGCTTAATGCTGGTGTAAGCTTAATGCTGGTGTAGGCTTAATGCTGGTGTAGGCTTAATGCTGGTGTAGGCTTAATGCTGGTGAAAGCTTAATGCTGGTGTAGGCTTAATGCTGGTGTAAGCTTAATGCTGGTGTAAGCTTAATGCTGGTGAAAGCTTAATGCTGGTGTAAGCTTAATGCTGGTGTAGGCTTAATGCTGGTGTAGGCTTAATGCTGGTGTAGGCTTAATGCTGGTGTAAGCTTAATGCTGGTGAAAGCTTAATGCTGGTGTAGGCTTAAAGCTGGTGTAGGCTTAATGCTGGTGTAGGCTTAATACTTGTTGAAAAGTCGATTGATCCATGTGTCTTAAAACAAATAAGTTTTTGTTCATTGCTGACAAGAGGCTTTTATTAGTGCAATAGAAACAATACCAATGACTTAAATTATTATTTATTATCTTAATGTTAAATATTTTTTTAAAGATTTGATGGGAACAGACTGTAATTCCTCCAACAACGCGATACAGGCGATGCTATTTCATTTAAATTGTAATAAAGCATTGAAATTTTATACTGGCCTCAGATGCCCTTTTAAACTTTTTATTTATCATCTCAATATATATCAGTTCAAATATTCAATTGTAATTTAAAAGTCGGGATGTTTCGTTTCTTGATTATTTTTTCAGATGTGTTTATCACTTTATGACAACGTATGTGTTATTGGTCCTAAAGTCTTTAAAGGCTTTGCTTCAACCAAGCTGTCGTTCCCTACTCACACTAACGACACATCAAATAAAGGTTTTAGAAAGCAGAAACTTGACTTGTGAAAGACTTCAAGAATTAATTAGGAGATGGTTGGTTGCTGGAGGACTTGTTCTTACATCTCCAGTGTTATAGCTACTATCACAGTTATAGCTACTATCACAGTTATAGCTACTATCACAGTTATAGCTACTATCACAGTTATAGCTACTATCACAGTTATAGCTACTATCACAGTTATAGCTACTATCACAGTTATAGCTACTATCACAGTTATAGCTACTATCACAGTTATAGCTACTATCACAGTTATAGCTCCTATCACAGTTATAGCTCCTATCACAGTTATAGCTACTATCAAAGCTATAGCTACTATCACAGTTATAGCTACTATCACAGTTATAGCTACTATCACAGTTATAGCTACTATCACAGCTATAGCTACTATCACAGTTATAGCTACTATCACAGCTATAGCTACTATCACAGCTATAGCTACTATCACAGTTATAGCTACTATCACAGCTATAGCTACTATCACAGTTATAGCTACTATCACAGTTATAGCTACTATCACAGCTATAGCTACTATCACAGCTATAGCTACTATCACAGCTATAGCTACTATCACAGTTATAGCTACTATCACAGCTATAGCTACTATCACAGCTATAGCTACTATCACAGTTATAGCTACTATCACAGCTATAGCTACTATCACAGTTATAGCTACTATCACAGCTATAGCTACTATCACAGCTATAGCTACTATCACAGTTATAGCTACTAACACAGTTTCTAGAGCTCCGTGATAAGTGTGAACATCAATCTAACCTTCTTGTAGACAAACTTGTTCTAACACTCAGTTTAGGACATTTGTGATTATCATGGCTAAAGTAGAGATCAGAAAAATGCTAGGGTGTTTTTCATACTGACTGGCATCTTCGGCTGTCAATATTGTTGAAAGAGGCCGACCAATAAACACTTTGTTCCGATATGTGGAAGTAGACACCAAGAGACTGGGCCATACCTGAGGGTTGCTGGAGAGACTGACCCAGGATGGGGATGTCTGGAGGACTCTTGTAGACGGCGTATGTCAGTGAAAGGAACGCACACGTTGACGATGATTGAGAGATGCTCCCCGAGAACGGGAATTAAGAAGGCAGAAATTGTAATTCTATAAAATGAAAACGAAAACAAACAAGTTTTTTTTAAATTATATGTTTAAGATCAAGAGGAGAGAATGATCTCTTTTTATTTGACACGGAGGTCATGTTCAGGTCAGAGTCACCCAGTAGTTGATGGACTGAAGCCAGGTATGTGTGACTAATATTTGCTTCATGTTTGATTTTGGAGATAGTAAAGAAGTTACAGAATAACCTAATGATTGTAGTTTGATTTTGTCTTGCTTAATAAGAATTTTAGGATCGTTTTCTTTAGTCCATACGATTCCTAAAATAAGATGAAGAGTTTTTAATTTCATGATGTGCGCAGTTCTTGCTATTTTGAAGGCAGAGTGTAGCTATGTTCTAGTAAATCCTACACTATGTCCTGGTCTTTACATCAGATGTTCTATAGTTTCAGTAGAAATTACAAACACCGTTAGGAGAAATGCTTGCTGTTGTATGTTTCAGTTGAAGCAAATTTATGTAACTGTGTCCTCTTCCTGGTATGTTGCAGTTGAAGCAAGTTCATGTAACTGTGTCCTCTTCCTGGTATGTTTCAGCTGAGATAAGCTATCACCTGGACACTTGCCAGGTGGGAAAAGGCTTGTAGTTTGTTATTTAATGCTAGGAGTGGGGTACTTCCAGTGTTTGATGGATAAGAAATGTGTATTCTTTCTTCTCTACTGCTTCATTATTGAAGAATGAATAGAGGTGATTGAGAATAAGCTTAGAGTACTAAACTCGGATTTTATTTTGTGTTTTGTGTTGCTTAATAAAGTGAACGGAGATCATGCGGTGAAGTGGAATCCTATACTTTTTATTGACCTTTGTGAATATTTTTCAGATGATATCTGCTCGAAAAGTTATGTATCACATTATACGTTTTATTAAACAAAGAAACAAGATTTTACGCAGCAGTGGCTGCACCATTTTTCTTATGTTTTTCAATAAGTCTCTCCTGGAAAATGAGTTAGATAATTGTTGCGCTTCCATTCAAGCTGATGGCTCGTTAGTAAAAGGCTTTCGTCTCAAAAGTGTTAGGGATTTTTCTACTAATTAAAAGAATATTATAAAACAATTGTTTTGTATATTATTCAATCAATTTCAACGTTACGATTTACCAGTACCAAATAATCATAAAAAATATAAAAATTTGATTCACACGTTCCAAATAATAACATAAAACATTTGTTCATTCAAGGTTGTGACTAAACGTTTCAAAGATCCAATCCTGTTGCTAAGCTACCGTATCTTCGAACCAAGTCCTACACCCTCCCCTTCCGTTCACAAGAAAACTTGAATCGTATGATTCATGCCTTAAGTCCGATTGAAAGACACACATCTGTTTTGTCAATGCTTAAAACCATAACAAATTCCAATTTCAAAAGATAAGAAAGCTGAACTTACAGTGTTTGGCCAGACATCTATTGGGTCTAAGAACTATTCGTAATCGTGTACAGAGGTGAACACTGATGAGCTCGGTTTTTTTTTAAACCGTCTCTAAAAGCAACTACGGTTGTTATTATTGTTTTTTTTATTTTGTTTATTGTTGTTATTATTTTATTTTTAAATATTATAGTTAGGATCAGAAAAACAACAACCTGGTGCTTAACTTCATTAACTCTTCCACGACAAAGGCGAGATGCAACATCGTGGCAATTAGGAAGCCTAAGATTTAATCAACAATAAATAATTTATAAATTAAGTCCCCTTTTACAAAAACAACGTTCGGTTAATAGAGCGATGTGGGCTAGCTCCCATACAGAGAAGAGACACATTAGTTCCATCCGTTGGCATGGAGCCACTTAGCCCTGGCGATGACGTCATTGCTGTAGTCGTGTCCAGTTGTGCCGGCATCCACACCTCCCCATGACGTCACTCGGCTAACACCACCGTTGTAACCAGCAACAGCACCTGGGGATGAATGAAGTTAGCCGGTCGTAGGCTCCGTCATAGTGAAACAACCTTTTAATGTGTAGCCTAATATATGGTTGGACAACTATTTATAGTCAGACAAATAGTTATAGTGATAGTGAGACAAAATATTTATAGTGAGATAAATATTTATTGTGGGATAATTATTTGAAATGTGATATCTAATTATAGTCTCACCCATATTTCAAGAGAGACAAATGCTTAAAGTGAAACAACTATTTATAGTGAGACGAATTTGTTCAGTGAGACAACCTTTGGGGGCCGTCCATAAATGTCGTCACGCACATAGGGGGGAGGGGGGCCCACATTTGTGACGATGTGTGACGAGGGTGGGGGGGTTAAGAATTGTGACGTCACATCAAAACACGCTACTTTAAATCAAAGTTCCACTTATATATTCGATTTCTTACTATTTATTTTGTGGCGTTTAACATGGATTCACGCGTGTTACGATATTAGAGTGCAGCCTTACACTAAATACATACTTAAATGACGATAGAGTGATTTGAAGCATGCTCTTTTTTAAATAGAAAATACCGCTTTTAAGGGGAATCCACAGCTTTGTGACTTCATATTGGAGGAGGGTCTAAGTTTTTGTGACAAAGTGTGACGAGGGGGGAGGGGGGTGAAAATAGGCCAAAATCGTGTGACGTCATTTATGGGTGGCCTCTATTATATCAAGAAAACTATTTCCTTTGAAACACATATTTAAATTTTAAGATTTTTCTCGGTCATTCATGTTTAGCTGTTATTTGTTTACTTGAAGTGATTCAAAGTGCTACGTTTTAAAAATATTCTTAATGATAAACTATGCTTATTTTTGGGGGTGTCAAGTTTATAATTAAAATAAATCAAGTTACCTTGAAGTGCTTGACTTATTGTCCAGCTGGGAAACTTGGCATGGACCTGGTCGAAGATGGGGAGAAGTTAAACGTTTGTATTGAAGCGGTCCATTCACATTATGAAATTGTATTGTTAGGTTGATGTTTTAGTTTGATGTTTGTAGGTTGATATTTGTAGGTTGATATTTGTAGGTTGATATTTGTAGGTTGATATTTGTAGGTTGATATTTGTAGGTTGATGTTTGTAGGTTGATATTTGTAGGTTGATGTTTGTAGGTTGATGTTTTAGTTTGATGTTTGTAGGTTGATATTTGTAGGTTGATATTTGTAGGTTGATATTTGTAGGTTGATATTTGTAGGTTGATATTTGTAGGTTGATGTTTGTAGGTTGATATTTGTAGGTTGATGTTTGTAGGTTGATGTTTTAGATTGATGTTTGTAGGTTGATATTTGTAGGTTGATATTTGTAGGTTGATATTTGTAGGTTGATATTTGTAGGTTGATATTTGTAGGTTGATATTTGTAGGTTGATATTTGTAGGTTGATGTTTGTAGGTTGATATTTGTAGGTTGATGTTTTAGTTTGATGTTTGTAGGTTGATGTTTGTAGGTTGATGTTTTAGTTTGATGTTTGTAGGTTGATGTTTTAGTTTGATGTTTGTAGGTTGATGTTTGTAGGTTGGCGTTGTCTTCCTTTGGAGCTTGACGATGTGAGAGGTTCTAAATGTTTGGGCTTGGCCACAGGGTTAGGAGAGGTTCTAAAGATTTGGACTTTGCCATATGGATAGAGGAGGTTCTAAAATGTGTGCTGATTGACAGGGAAATAAGAGGTTCTAAAGATGTGGGCTTGGCCACGGGGAAATAAGAGGTTCTAAAAATATAGGCTGGGCCACAGGGATAGGAGAGCTTCTACGGTGATATGTAACGTTCAAAAATTGTTTAAGAAATTGTTTGTGAAAACTTTGTTGCCTCAAATATTTGTGGCTACCATTCGTTTAAAATCACGTCTACAAAATGTGCAGATGTTCATACAAACTCTTAGTGTGGTCTGGTGTAAGAGATCATCCACGCTTTCTTTACCATCAACTCTCTCACCTGATTGACGTAGGGCACCAACAGCTGGCTGACCAACATCTCAATGTGGGCACAGCTGTCCCAGGGCACCGAGGTACATGGCAGGCCAGAGTAACGAACGTCACACTGTAACAGATTTATAGCTAGAGTAACTGACGTCACACTGTAACAGATTTATAGCTATAGTAACTGACGTCACACTGTAGCAGATTTATAGCTAGAGAAACTGACGTCACATTGTAACAGATTTATAGCTAGAGTAACTGACGTCACACTGTAACAGATTTATAAATAGAGAAACTGACGTCACATTGTAACAGATTTATAAATAGAGAAACTGACGTCACACTGTAACAGATTTATAGCTAGAGTAACTGACGTCACACTGTAACAGATTTATAGCTAGAGTAACTGACGTCACACTGTAGCAGATTTATAGCTAGAGAAACTGACGTCACATTGTAACAGATTTATAGCTAGAGTAACTGACGTCACACTGTAACAGATTTATAAATAGAGAAACTGACTTCACATTGTAACAGATTTATAAATAGAGAAACTGACGTCACACTGTAACAGATTTATAGCTAGAGTAACTGACTTCACACTGTAACAGATTTATAGCTAGAGTAACTGACGTCACACTGTAGCAGATTTATAGCTAGAGAAACTGACGTCACATTGTAACAGATTTATAGCTAGAGTAACTGACGTCACACTGTAACAGATTTTAAATAGAGAAACTGACGTCACACTGTAGCAGATTTATAGCTAGAGAAACTGACGTCACATTGTAACAGATTTATAGCTAGAGTAACTGACGTCACACTGTAGCAGATTTATAGCTAGAGAAACTGACGTCACACTGTAACAGATTTATAAATAGAGAAACTGAAGTCACATTGTAACAGATTTATAAATAGAGAAACTGACTGTAGCAGATTTATAGCTAGAGAAACTGACGTCATACTGCAAAAGATTTATAACGAGATTAACTGACGTCACCCTGTAACAGATTTATTACTTGAGACACTGATGTCACACAGTAACGGACTCATCAAGTAACTCGATCAGAGTTTCAGTAGGCTTTCAAATTCATTTACCAAAGAAAATTAAAAGATCGCTTTATTACAGAAATATGTAGCAGCTACTGTTTCAAATGAAGTGTATTTTAGTTATCTAACTAAAGCCAACAAACTTCTCAGTGTTTATTTTTAGAGATTGTAATAATGAATGAGTGCCTAACTATGGCCGAGTAAAGGGGGTACTGATTGGGCTAAAGCCATGGGCCCCCAATGATTTAAGGGCCCCAAACTTATTATATTGTATAATAAAGGTGGCTGGACCGGGCCCCAGGTAGAATTTCAGCCAGGGGCTTGTGCACTCTTGATACGCCCCTGGTGATGAAGGTCATTTGTGAGTCGAAATTAAAGACTTTCCTTAAGCCATTTTAGATTTTTTAGTTTTATAGGGGTTCTTGGCGTAAGACTTTTTTTATTTTAGTTTTTGAAAGATGGATCATGAAGGGTAAATAAATGGTGAAATTGTTTGAAGTTATCTAACCTGTAAAATTCCCCAGGCATTGTGGTTGTCTCCCCATCCACCAGTTGCAACCAGAAGAGTTCCACCCCTTGATTCCCTGCTGGCAATGGCAGCAATTAATGATGCCTGGATACCTGATTTAGAGAAGAATTAGTTTTTCCAAATAAAATTACGCGGGCAGATTACTGTAGTTAATCTCTCACTTTATTATGATTCCTTTTTTTCTTTTTGTTATTAATTGTTAATCTTTACGAATAATTGTTATTTAATATATTGAAATAGGACAAATTGTAAAGTATTCTAAGCAACAACAAAAATACATTTGATACTTCCCTGCTAAATGTCCAAAAATAAATTTACATAATTGTACGGCACAAAATCGAACACAAATATTTTTGACCAAACGACATATACAATACAAAATATTACCAAAACCCGATTTGAACAAACCAGACTTGAAAATAAATATTAACATGAAATTATTACGTTAAAATCACTGCATAAAATAGAAAAAATAGCATGTATTAAAAGTTTGATAACTAAAATTCTACAGAAGAAAACGTTTCATGTATATAAATTAGGACAAAAGAATTTTAGTAAACTTATTTTGAAATTTGAGTTGACCATTAGGGTGCCCTTTGGAATAATAGTTTTAAGGAGCCAATAGTATTTTTAACCTGAAGAAATATAAATTGACACATAAATTATAACGAAGTACTCGACACTCTTACAGTTCTTGTCTGCTGTGGCCTCGTAACAATTTCTGTGTTGCTGGAGTGCCGGTACGTCATATGACACGTCAGCGTTAGAGGCTGCCACACCTGGACACGTGAGATTAGGTTGTTGTTTTTTTAATAACATCAAGATGTAAAAGATATTTTTATTTGAAATAAAGACCATATCCATCCACCTGTAAGTTCACCCATTATTCAACCCATTCATTAATCTTTTTATAAAAATATGTATTTATTTATTTATTTATTTAAAATTATCTTTGAATGGATCAATTTTGTAATATGTGTTTATACATTCTTCTATCTTTCTTTGAATCCACCTATTTATAAATATATATAATTTTTTTTATCTATCTACGTATATTTATCTATGGACCATCCATTAATGGTATCACCCACCAAGAGGGGGGAGGAGGTCACACATTTGTGACGATGTGTGACGAGGGGGGGGATGTTTAAGAATTGTGACGTCACATCAAAACGAGCAACTTTTAATAAAAGTTCCACTTAAATATTTGATTCCTTACAATTTATTGAATGACGTTTTCAATGGCTTCACGTGAGTCGTGCGTGAGCTCAAACTAAGATGGACTCGTCCTTGGTCTACCAACAGTCAACACCCATACTAGCCCCTATAATTTTATTCCGTTTCCATTCCACTGGTGTAGACAAAGTGAGGCTAAAGGGTATTTTTCTATTCAGACTTACTTAGCGGTCTGCGAATTCACTACGCATTTTTTGTCAAGCGAACATAAATAACTAAATACAACTTAAAGGACAATAAAGTGATTTGAAACACGCTCATTTCAAATAAGAAATACGGTTTTTATTGTTAATGACGTCATATTTGAGGGTGGGATACCTTTTTGTGACAACGTGTGACGAGGGGGGAGGGGGTTATCGGCCAAAAGCGCGTGATGTCATTTATGGATAGCCCTTAAATCATTATATCTATCTCTCTTTTCAAATGTATCTTTCTCTATCGTCCTACACAAGTCTCTATCTCTATAACTTTCTGTCTATCTTTTTTTTAACCTATGAATATATCTTTATATTTCTTTTCTCTCTCTCTCTCTCTATCTCTCTCTCTCTATCTATCTATCTATCTATCTATCTAACTCTATATCAGTCTATCAATCTCTAAATCATTCTATTTATCTATCTACCTATCTATTTGTCAATTAATTTTATCTATAAATCCATAAATTCATCCATCCACCTATCAATCCATCCACCCACCCATCCATCCATCCATCCACCCACCCACCCATCCATCCATCCATCCATCCATCCATCCATCCATCCATCCATCCATCCATCCATCCATCCATCCATCCATCCATCTATTTTATGTCTGTCCGTCAACACAGTTACATACACACCTCCGTTTGCCTTGCCTGTAGGTTGTAGCTGGTTGATGTCGCCATGACAAGTTCTGGGCGCTGGAAGATATTTAAGAAATTACGTGAGTCAATAAAGGACATTCTATTTTATTGTCTCCTTCAACGCCATGTAATACTCGTGGTTATACATTTAATAACTATGAATAAATTTTGAATACTACTACACACAATGTTAAGTTATAACTAACGTGTATTTCTAAAGACAACTGACATTATTAAAATTAATGGTATTTTTGCTTTCTGTGAAGCATACTTATCGCACTACGATTTTCAAAACTTAGTTTAATTTTTTTTTCAACTCTTTAAATTGTTCTAAATGTCTCTTTGTCACCACATTCTATCAATGATTAGAGTATACTTTTCGACATATACCTTGATGTTAAATTATGCTGCCAAAACGACATTTTTTACCTTGAGACATCTATAGAACAATTTTATATAGCTAATTTTACTTCTATATATCGCTTAAAACAACTAAAAGAAATCTTATCGGTTGCTAAAGACAACTTACTCGTTCCTTCCTTTGATTCTTTTGCGAACTTTTTTAAAAATAATTCCCTGCCTAAGATATATCAGGTTATTTGAAAATGTATTCCTACTGTAAGTGTAACTGGTATATAATGTGAAGTAATCAGCTGGCTTTAATACTTCCCAAATACCAGTGATTGATATACAACGTGAAGTAATCGCTAGCTGTTATACTCATCAACAGTTAAAAGTATGGTCAATTTTTAACTATGAATACCTTGTAAACCATACACCGACAAGACAAAGGAAACATTGAAATAACTGATCATACACTGTGCATACCTGCTTGTGACAAGGCGACGACAGTACACAATATTATTATCTTCATTCTAGAGGACTGCCTCAGTAAACACCTTATGACTGTAAGTGTTCTTTAAACTACCAATATTTATATAAGTAACCACACAGATGCTTGCTGCTTTGAATAAGGGCCCACTTCTTTATGACATTAGACTTTCAAATATGGTTTAACAAATGAAGTTTTCACCACCCCCACCCCCGTATATGACACATGACACTTGGCAACAAGTGGAAACCAGTGTAAGTCCTTATCTATAGGATCAATATTTATAACTTTAGATAGCTTCGTATAACGTTACAAGATTTAATAACGTACTCTAACAGTGTCCATCTCACAATTGCTTCTCTTTCTTAGTAAAAGTTTTACACAAATTGTTGATTTCAAATTTGGCAAGCTTTTCTATTATTTTGTTTTTCCGAAAGTTTTTTTTTAAACCTCGATTTAGATTCTTATCTTTAAAGATTTGGGTATCAATTTTATGTGCGTATTTTCGTAACGTATTATATTTTCGTTTCTTAACGTGTATTTTTCTTCTCTGATTTATTGTTTAAAAAGATCTAAATACGATTTTTTAGGGGCCGTCATAAAGTACGTCACGCTATTTTTGACCATTTTAAACTCCCCCCCTGTCACAAACTGTCACAAATCTCGGACCCCCCCCCCTAAAGTACGTCACACTTTCAAACATAAATGTTGTTTTTTATTAACAAAATAATTAAAATTTAATATAAAACACCTTGACGTCACACATGGCGGACCCCTCTCCCCCCTGTCACAAACTGTCACACATTCTTACACCCCTCTCTGGAGCGTGACGTACTTTATGGACGGCCCCTTATTAACTTGGTAAAAATTTTGATAACTTTTGTAGCCTTTGGGTCACACCGGCTGGGTAGTTCTTTGTATCATAAACACTACTTTTCTTGCAATTATTATAAACTAGCAAAATCCCCGCGCTCCGCTGCGGAAGTTAGAATTTTAGTAAGCGTTGAAAACCTGTCTCACACCAATTCCAAACACCAATAGATTTCAGTCTGAATCATGATTGATATACATGTTTGTCAATATTTGTCAAGGTCGTGTAAAATAAAATGGATACTAAAATGACATTACTGGCCCCCGTGCAAAATAGATGCAGGATGTGCATATCTCATAATGTCTGAGGATTTCAATCTAGGTCATGATAGAGAAATGTGACTATTTTTATTTAATTTATTTTTAAGGTAACAAAGCTTTAAATGTGTACGAAAAAAAATATTTGGGTCTCGGCCCCATAAAAGAACAGACGTAGCCTCTCACGACGAAAATTGGAGTAAAAGAATTTTAAAATTAACACTCATGGGGGCCGGGGCCCAAAATCATTTTTTTTCTTATATGGCCCATATAATATTTGAATATCACTAATTCTCCTAATTCCGGAGTAGGCAGAAGCATGAAACTTTGGGAAGTTGTTGAGTACAATCCCGCGATGGTAACAGTAGAAAAAATATTTAAATTATCACTTCCTGGGGGCCGGTGGCCCAAATGAAGTTTTTTTCCTTATATAATCTATATAAAAACTAAAACTCTCTCTCTCCCTCTCCCTCTCTCTCTCTCTCTCTCTCTCTCTCTCTCTCTCTCTCTCTCTCTCTCTCTCCTCTCTCTCTCTCTCTCTCTCTCTCTCTCTCTCTCTCTCTCTCTCTCTCGGGTATTTGTTATAATAATTAAAGATTTTTAATTTAGAAGGCAAATGAAGTCGTATGGTGTGTCATTTACTTTTGCCCCAGCCATCGATGACCACGCCCCCGTGTTTTACAAAGCATGAGGAGTTCAGTCACGTTCAGTCTGTAAATGTCTGTCGCGCGGTGCGTATTATATTGAACATTATCAATACTTTTAGTTATGTCTCAGATATAAGGGATTTATAACTTTTTTACGGGTTCTTTAATTTAAGCTTTTATTTTACAATGGTGTTTTATACTAGAAATATACCCGCTCCTTGTAGCGGGAGTGTGCTGACCCTTTTTCCCAAGTATTAGTTGCTGGTTATTACAATTTTTATTTTCCAAGTTAAATTTCAGATTCATCTTTTAGTTAAAATCTTATGGGAAACAGAGATATGCCATTTTAAGGGAAAAAAATAAATATAATTAAATATATTTAAGAAAAAAAAGAGAGATAAAAAAGAGACACAATTATTTAATTTTTACCATTTTACCACTTAATGCAGTGCCTTTTAAAATTACCCTACTATTTAAAAGATATGATTTATTAAATAATGAATCTTGACGACCATACTAATATATAAAGCTCAGTTGATGTTTGTATGTTTGTTTGTTTGTATCCATTTTAAAAAACGGCCACTGCTTTGTTGACATTTTTCCAAAAGATCTCTACCACTGTCGTCACTAAAAAAGTTCATATATATTTACGACACTGCATCGTAACACAATTGTAATTAATACAATATTTGCGATAAGCGTCTATGAGTTAAAGATAATATGGCACTAACCCCCTTAAAGGCAAAATCTACTTAACCTATAACGCCAATAAATTAAATTATAAATGCTATATATAAAATGTACTTTCAAAAATACTTGAAAGAAACTAAGGCAATCAAAAAGAATTCAAGAAAATGTGCACACCGTATTTAGATAATAATAATTAATGGTGATAGAAATATTCTGGCTTAATAAAAATTGTGCTCATAACAACTGGACCAAAAATAACTCTACTTTTGTAATCTATATATAGTTGTTCTAACATGGAAATAATATTTGAATTGTTATACATTTGTGTCTACATTTACGGTTAAAATTTACTGCTTTATGCAATTGGTATAATATCATAAAGGAATGAAATTCTTTTTTGAGTCACTTTCATGGCCCAACAACAGATTTTGTTTCTAATAAATAAATAAATTATATTCCACAATTTAAAAAAAAATCAAATATCTGTTAAAAAACGAATGTGAAAAAATGACAGTAATTAATTTTAAAAATGGCCCTATGTTAATCCAACTACAAAGGAATTAACATAACAAATTCAATTCGCAAAACAAAATAATTACGCGTATTTCAGGATCACTTTATTTAGTTTAATCTACCATGTAAATAGGTCCGGTAGCCTAAGTTTAAATTGTATAAGTGTATAGTTTATGTAAAAGACAATAGCTTATGTAAAAGACAAACAAAATATAAATGTTATATTAATAGGACACAGCTAAATTTAATATGCGTACACGAAAATGTGCGCACAGTAATCAGGCGATAAAAGATTTTAGAACGCGCACCGCTAAAAATGAAGCCTTGAAAAAAATACTGACACAATTATTACATAAATAGGTTTTTATTAAATGTCGAGTTATGGAACAGAAAATAATTAAAACAAATTTGCAATTAAATTTAAACATGTAAACAATTAAACCTAATGCATCGTGTCGCAGTTGTAATTAATATGTTTACGTGTCTATAATATATAGAAAGTAACAGTAAAGAAAATGACAATTCTTTGTACTGCACAGCTCAAATTAAGAAGCGTACACGAAAATGTGCGCACCGTAATTAGACAATATGATGTTGTATAAAAATATTAAATGACGTCATAGTTTTATGCTTATATTTTAATTTTGTGAAAAGGCAACGATGTAAAAATAGGATTTGAGGATTTATAATTATTATGAAATACTTTGTGTACATTGCATCAAGTTTAATATTTCGTATTTCTCAAACACGGATAAGTCACTTATGTTAAATATGTATATTGATTCCCGTGGTCTGTATGGATTGTATAGAAATATTAAATTACGTCATTGTTTTATGCTTGTATTTTATTATTTTAAAAGAAGCGTACACGAAAATGTGCGCATCGTAATTAGACAATATAATATTTTTTGAATGCGCACCGCTGAAAATAAAGTATTGGGGAAAGAAAAAACTTCACCAAAAATAACTCGCTTTGAACGGAATTTGAACGTCCGCGTAAAGTTGTTCAATATAGAAATGGGGTTAAGATTGTCATTCTGTGTCTCTGCATTTTCCGATTGTTTAATTTACGGCATTCGGGCAAAAGGGACAATTACAAAAAATAACTTAAAACCATCTCCGGGGTGAAAGGAACCGTCCTGCCAAATTTGGTCCCCGTCCGTCATTTGGTTTTTCCGTGGCTGTGTAACGAACAGAAAGTTGAAAAGTGAAACATACCGACATACAAACAACTGAGCTTTATATATTAGATTTCATTGTGTTAATTTTGTGGCATGGTTTGACGCAATTAAAAAGAAACAGGTACAGCTCTATGTGGTACAGCTCTATGTGGTACAACTCTATGTGGCACAGCTATATGGGGTACAGCTCTATGTGGTACAACTCTTTGTGTTACAACTCTATGTGGTACAACTCTAGGTGGTACAGCTCTATGTGATACAGCTATATGTGGTACAACTCTATGTGGTACAACTCTATGTGGTACAGCTCTATGTGGTACAACTCTATGTGGTACAGCTCTAAGTGGTACAGCTCTATGTTGTACAACTCTATGTGGTACAACTCTATGTGGTACAGCTCTCTCTATGTGGTACAGCTCTATGTGGTACAACTCTATGTGATACAGCTCTATGTGGTACAGCTCTATGTGGTACAACTCTATGTGGTACAGCTCTATGTGGTACAACTCTATGTGGTACAACTCTATGTGGTACAACTCTATGTTGTACAACTCTATGTGGTAAAGCTCTATGTGGTACAACTCTATGTGGTACAGCTCTAAGTGGTACAACTCTATGTGGTACAACTCTATGTGGTACAACTCTATGTGGTACAGCTCTCTCTATGTGGTACAGCTCTATGTGGTACAACTCTATGTGGTACAGCTCTATGTGGTACAACTCTATGTGGTACAACGCTATGTGGTACAACTTTATGTGGTACAACTATATGTGGTACAGCTCTATGTGGTACAGCTCTATGTGGTACAGATGTATGTGGTACAACTCTATGTGGTACATCTCTATGTGGTACAGCTCTATGTGGTACAACTCCATGTGGTACAGTTCTATGTGGTACAGCTCTATGTGGTACAGCTCTATGTGGTACAGCTCTATGTGGTACAACTCTATGTGGTACAGCTCTATGTGGTACAGCTCTATGTGGTACAACTCTATGTGGTACAGCTCTATGTGTTACAGCTATATGTGGTACAGCTCTATGTGGTACAACTCTATGCTGTACAGCTCTATACGATTTATTAGATTTTTAACGGGTTACTCCACTGCTCCAGATATTAAAATTACACGTCTCTCCTCCACTCGACAGCAACGAATCTACTATGCGCGATCAGGCCGGATTTTGACTTGATGGGGGCCCTAAGCTATTTGATATGTGGGGGCCCTTTTGAAGTCCAGGTATTCTGTGTCAGTGCCAAATATGAAAAGAAAATTGAGTGCCCCCAATACAGAAGATTATTACGTGCACAGACATGCCGGTCTGTTGGCAAGCGTTCACAGGCTATGAGGGGTCCTCGCATTACCCAGCGCCTAACCCCAACACCACAGATACACTTGAAAAGCTTAAACATATAAGAATTCATGCGGATTTTTCTTTTAAATTGTCATAAAATCTTTAGATAAAATAGATAACAAAAAATAGACAATATATTGAATCAAAGATACGATATAAACTTATAAGAATTCATGAGGATGAAAAAAAAATATAAAAGCTTTAGATAAACAAACAAACAAAAAAGAACAAAAAATAGACAATATATTGAATAAAGATACGATAAAAAATCGCTCTTACATGATATTTAAATTACATAGTTCACGAAGTTCATCCATTACACGATAATTCATAATCGCCAAGAAGTAAACAATTAAAAATTAAAATTCTTAGCTCATGTTCCAAGAGTTCAATCCAGAATTCTTCATTTCTTACTTTTTTAATGTTCTCATTCTTCACATTTTGTGGGTGTTGGTGCTCTTAAGGGCATTCTGCAGACATCCATTATGAGTTAAACTACTATAGAATTTAAATGCAATCCTTTGGAGTTTTTTTTCATGACAATATGTTAATAAAAATAGATGAATGTTGTTAGATTAATTTTTTTTAAATTTCTCGTTATCTATTTCTATTGACAACAAAGCCTTTAAAAAACCACAGTTGAATATTTCCTAAGATTTTTATAGACTTAAAAGTAAAGTTCCCTTTCCAGACCTTTCGCCCCCTTAGGATAACAAGGTTCTAAGTCGAATTTGTGACCAAAATGAGTTATAGCCATCGGGTTATAGTCCATGTATTAATCTATCATGGTAAAAAATATGAAAGCTGTATCTTGTGACAATTTTGTGGGAAGTGCAGAATAACAAGGTTCTAACTCTATTTAGACCAACTAAAATCAAATTTTCAAACGCGAACATCTCGCTACGACCAAAAGTTCACATATAGCCTTTTTATTCTAAGAGGACGCTTTGTTGGCCTATGGGGCAAGTGAAGCAGCGTTCACAAGTTTCTATAGCCACGGCATACGAGAGGATTGTGAGGCTAACACAATGCCCAGCCACCTTTACTTCATAAACTGATGTCAGGTACCCATTCGGAGCTGGGTGGACTCAGGGACACCCATTCGTCTCCAGAATGCGCACTCGGCTGGCGTACCGATGGTCACGGGTTCGAATCCCTGTGAAGTCAAGGATTTGTTCCCGGGGCCTAGGGCGTGTACCTAGCATTAGTTAGGGAAATAAAGGCCGCTGGGTAATGCGTGGAACCCTTATAGCCGAGGCTTGTGAACGCTGCTTCACTTGCCAACAGACCGGCATGGTCTGTGGACGCATTAATCTTCCGTATAGAAGGTGCGTCTGTATAGATAAGACACTCTGCCTTCACTGGTACTCAAACCCGTGACTCTCGGTACCTATGGCGGATTAAGGGGGGGGGGCTGAACGGGCTAAAGCCAGGCTCCCCCGATGATTTAGGGGCCCCGAAACTTAACATATTTTATAATAAATGTGGACAAATGTATACATGAATTGCTGAAAATATGATAAATTAATAAAATCTAATCTATTAAAATGATCTCTATTCCAACACGATAGTCTTAGCAGTCAAAAAACCTGATTTCATAGGATCAATAACAGAAATTAATTAAAGAATATTATATATATATTTTTAAAGGGAGGCGTTATACGGAGATATCTCCGAATAACGTCCGGCGTTACACGGAGATTTCTTTTTTTTTAAACAAACAAAATTTCCGTTCTAATTTAGTATATATGTACCTATCATAGCTTAAAATTTATTTCAAAACGGTTTATGATTTTAATATTAATTTGGTAAAAGCAAAGAGAACGGTGCGCTCGATAAATCGTATTTTTGGTTGCTATATTTATTGTTTTTTTTTCTATTTTAATTTTATAAAATAGACAACTAAACCTAACCCAGCCCCTAAAGCTGAAACAACAACCATAAAAAAAAATACTCAATCGAAACTCGAACCTCTACTTGACACTTAGAGATCAAGAACCTAATGCCCCAACCCTGAGACCACAGAAGCTCATGAAAAGTATGAATTTTTAAAAATCGTATATCAAATCGGCAAGTAGTCTCATGACCAGCCAAATACATTTGCGTATGACGCTAAGATCATGGGAAAAATCTGTCTATAATGCCCAGCGTTATACGGAGATATCTCCGAATAATCACTTCGTATTTGAAATTAATAACCCTAGTTGAGCTCTCGTGGCCGAATGAGAAGTATTAAGGCTTGTTGTGCAAGTGGTGGCGGGATCGATCCCCGGGTGGGGTGTGAAATTTTTTTATTCATTTTTTTTTATTTTATAAATTGTCTTTTACACTCAATTTTAGGATACCGGCAAAAAGTTATTTCCTCGTGTTCGGTTTTTTCATGAATAATCATTTTGGATGAATATTTACAAGTTACAGTCGTATATTAGCTGCTAGCAATCATTTTATCTAAAGGTACACTGGCTGGATAGGGCCCCAGTTTGAATTGCAGCCAGGGGCCCCGTGCAGTCTTAATCCGCCCCTGCTCGGTACGACAGCCGAGCGCGTTTTCGCTGGACCACCGCGACCCATTTTTAAATCCCTTATATTAACTTCACCGCCGTCTCTCTCTGTCTGTCTGTCTCTCTCTCTGTCTCTCTCTCATCATCTCATGGGCTCGGCGGGCGGAAAAACAAAAGTCGAAAATGACCCACTTCCAATGATCCGATCGAACTGAAATTTGGCACACGGACCCGTCTTACCTAACAATGCATCGTATCAAAATTTCAGATCGATCGAACGTACCGTAATTAAATTAATGCATTTTTAGTTTATCCTTATATGAGGTATGTAATTTTAATTCACGATTTGTTATTGTTTTTTTGCCACGTGAAAGTTTGAGCATTGAGGCGACCCAACGAAACGACGGTGCGCTTTTGTTTACATTTTACGTGTCACTCTGAGCTCGGTCAAGCGAATCGGTGACCAGACTTTTCCCCTCTCCCCCCACCCACCCCTCCCCCCCCCACTAGGGTTATGATGCAAAGTTGAGTTAAGACAGATTCAGTCTGTAAATGTTTGAATATAATCAATACTTTTAGTTATGTCTCATCTATAAGGGATTTATAGTCAAAAACTTTGTTTTTACGGGGTTGTTTAATTAAATCCCTTATATTAACTTCACCGGCGTCTCTCTCTCTCATCATCTCATGGGCTCGGCGGGCGGAAAAACAGAAGTCAAAAATGACCCACTTCCAATGATCCGATCGAACTGAAATTTGGCACACGGACCCGTCTTACCTAACAATGCATCGTATCAAAATTTCAGATCGATCGAACGTACCGTAATTAAATTAATGCATTTTTAGTTTATCCTTATATGAGGTATGTAATTTAAAATCACGATTTGTTATTGTTTTTTTGCCACGTGAAAGTTTGAGCATTGAGGCGACCCAACGAAACGACGGTGCGCTTTTGTTTACATTTTACGTGTCACTCTGAGCTCGGTCAAGCGAATCGGTGACCAGACTTTTCCCCTCTCCCCCTCCCACCCACCCCTCCCCCCCACCCCTCCCCCCCCTAGGGTTATGAAGCAAACTTGTGTTAAGACAGATTCAGTCTGTAAATGTTTGAAAATAATCAATACTGTTAGTTATGTCTCATATATAAGGGATTTATAGTCAAAAACTTTGTTTTTACGGGTTTGTTTTATTCTGACATACTTACTGGAAGTTACAGTACTGGCATCAGTTCTGTCGGTGGGTGTGGCCACTGTGGCATTAACACAAACTCCATCTGTAACTAGCAGGTCGTCTATTGCTATGTCACCCATATAGCTTTTGCCCTGCTCTCCATCATACACAATCTGTGAAGAGATTATGGAATTATATCTTTAAACACAATAGAAACATGTCAAAATGAAATGTTCAGCGCTGCATTAAGCCACAATATTTCCAAGTGCTGCACAACCCATGGCCCGTGGAATGCTTGTGGTCTACTGAAAATGTTTAATGGGGGCCTGCAGGTCTTCCCAAGAACTTGGCAAATGCTTCGCTGGTACACCTGAATACGATTGACTATTCATTATCTTAAATTATTTTTTCATAAAATCTAATTATTATTCATTTCACTTTATTAAAATGTGTTCATTTTCTTTTCTAGAGCTATTATTTATTAATTTAATTACATGGAACAATCCCTGGGTTATAATCTTACTACACATAATCTGAGCATAATTTTAAGGTCTGAAACTGGGATCATTGGAATATTTCAGAAGGTAAGAGGCCAACAAAACAAAGATGACACTAGGGGTTCAATTAAAATTAACAACATTATTTAAAAGATGTATACGTGAGTTCTTCTCAATGCTATTCAGTCCAGTAACCTGCCTGTAGGTAATTACAAGAAAGGATGCCACATTATGTGTGCTTAAAAGAAAGACTGTTCATTTTTTTTTCTTTATATTATAGTCTTGACTATTCTTATTTATAAAAAAACTGTATTAAATTACTAAATCAATTATTAATGAAAAATTCCAGATATAAGAACACATTTGAATGTCATGCTACAGTACTACTTTACTTTGATCTTTCTATGTGAACAAAAAGTGCGAGAGGGGCATACATTGGAGTTGGAAAACTTGCCTTGGGTCTCACATTTTAATATTATTAGTTCCAGAATTTACTATAAGATGCATTCTACACGTTACAAGCTTAGAAGTTAAAGTTTTTATATATAGAATTTATGCTAAATTTAATTATATAGGGTATTTGATACCAGCAAGTTCTGAAATGAACAGTGTGTACAAACTTATCTAAAGTAGACATGACACATATATTTTTACCTAGTTTATATACCTGGTACAAACTAGAATCCAACTAATTCACCAGAACATGATTTCTTAGCTGGAGTGACTACAATTTACTGGGAAATATGATAAGTTTAATTATAATTAAGAATATTTTTTTCCTCTAATATTTCATTGAAATTTGCTTGCAATTTTACGAATTTCATAAAACTGGCAAAGGAAACAATTGTCCATCAGGTCTTCTGCACTAAAATGTTGCCCATCGCTGACCAAGTGATTCATATAAATACCTGATATTCAACAGGACTGGACAGTGGTAGGCTCACAGACTTCCATTGCTGTCCCTGGTTGCCAGAGAGTGACCAAAGTTCTCTCGTGGTGTTGTTTTTTTGGGCCAAATAGATTCTTAAGGTGCCAATATCTAAAAGGTAAAATTGAAGATTGCCTGAGTGCAAATATCTAAAAGGTAAAATTGAAGATTGCCTGAGTGCAAATATCTAAAAGGTAAAATTAAAGATTGTCTGAGTGCCAATATCTAAAAGGTAAAATTAAAGATTGCCCTAGTGCCAATATGTAAAAGGTAAAATTAAAGATTGTCTGAAGGCCAATATCTAAAAGGTAAATTAAAGATTGTCTGAGTGCCAATATCTAAAAGGTAAAATGGAAGATTGCCTGAGTGCAAATATCTAAAAGCTAAAATTAAAGATTGTCTAAATGCCAATATCTAAAAGGTAAGAAGTCAATAAATTTAATTCAATCCACTATTTTAAACATATTCATTATTTCTTGTAAATAAAAATCTCACTGTCAAACTGTTTCTTTTATTTCTTTTAAGTTTTTGAATTATCACAAGCAATATTTTTTACCCCATCCAAAAAAAATATTTAAAAAATTACCTTAGAATACAAGACACTTCTCTGAATCCTGTGATGCTTCATTGAAATATAGTGTGACTTTGTTTTTTTTTAAATTACATAACAAGAAAATATATTTAAATATCATACTCATGAAAATCAACAGTACTTGACAGAGATTCTCAGAATAAATCATGTATTGTATGAGCTCAGTTCCTTACCTGATCCATACATGTAGTACCAGAAGGTGAGGCACGAATAAATCATGTATTGTATGAGATGAGTTCCTTACCTGATCCATACATGTAGTACCAGAAGGTGAGACACGAATCACTTGTTGGAGGGATGAAGTCTGTATACAGGAACGCCCTGTCACCAGTTGCTTGGATGCTGGCTTCTGTGTACATGTAGAAACCTAAGGGGAGAGAGCACTTCATCAGCACATGTATACACATTTGCTCTTAAAGATTTTACTCAAATTTTTAAAATACAGTGGGGCCCACTTAACTCGAGCCCTGGTTAACTCGCCAGCTCTATTAAGTCGACGTTTTTTTTTGAACCGCCAAATTCGCTCTCTGTCTTTGCATTTTTTCAGCGGTTAATTCGATTTTTTAAAGTCGCTGAACCCTAATATTTCGAGCACAAAAGTGGGCCAAATTTGACACTTAGCGTGGTTATCTCGATCCCCATGACCAATCGCCAGCTTTTGAAAATGTTAGATGGGATTTTGTATAACAATGGGAAGGCATCGAATTTCGCTAGGTCTGCTGGTGACGTCACAGACCACTTGCGCTCAACTCTCAGCGCTGTGTTATAACTTACTTCTGGTACTATGGCTTTTGAAAATGTTAGTTATCGTTGCCACTCACCATCTCGCTACCTTATTTTCGCGCTCGTCTTATATTATATTTGTAAATTTCTGCTGCTAGTTGGTGCACATATACCTTTTGTTGTTAGCAAATATGTATGTACATTTTTATAGCATGCCGATCGCTTCATCAAACAAAAACGGCAAAAAAAACAGACAGTTTACCCACCCCCACTCTAAGTCCATTGTAAGCTGAGGGGATCGTATGGAATAACAAAATGTACCGTGTGCAGACTTGTTGTCATTGGCAACCATTCATCCTTCAACCTCATTTTGACTCAATTACTACTGCTTTATTCTCATTGTTTCATTCATAAGAAGTGGCCGTGTGCAAAAGCCATGTAACTAATGGTTAGAGTTAATTAAAATGTGTGAAAGTTGAAGGTTCAAAAGGAGTTCCTAATTTATTTGTGTACGTTTTTATAGAGAAGAGTTCGCTTTGCCATGAGTCATATATAGGTCATGATAGACAAATAACAGCAACGCTGTTGTGTTAAAAAAAAACAAGTGCATGTACATTCTCATTTATTAACGCTAGTGATGTGACGATACCAAAATCATAGGGTGCTTACTGTAAACAAGGCTCCCCAGATTTTAAAATATATAATATAACAGACTACAGACAGTTTACCCACCCCCACTCTCCCACACCATTGTTGTTGGTTAGTCCGATTAGCACTCAAGTTACTGGAGGAATTCTGAGTCCATTGTAAGCTGAGGGGACGGGGTGGGATATGTATTTGTGTAGCTTGTAAGGAAGTCACCAGTCACCAGCGGACCCTGCGCACGCACGAGGTGTGTCGGACAGGACTAGATGAATTCCTTATACATGTAGTTATGTACTAGGGAAAAAACTGCGCTGACGCAATAAAGGGTTATATTTAAACTTAAACGGTCCTGAAAAACGAACGAATTGTTTTCATGACCAGCCTCTCCATCCCTATATCATCTGAATGAAAAGAATGTGTTTTGATTGTTCTCTATCAAATGTCTAGCCTGAGTTTACTTCAAGGGATATAACTTGAATCTAAGGAGGGTTGAATTATTTGAATGAATTATTTTGAGAGCAGTAAGTAAAAACTATTATTTGAAAGATTTTTTTGTCTTGTCTTATCTATACAGAAGAGTATTGCCCCCACAGTCCATGTCGGTCTGTTGGCAAGTGATGCAGCGTTCACAGGCCACGGCTATGAGGGCCCATGGTATTCCCAGTCGCCTTTGTTTCCACAACTAGTGCCGCATGCCACTCGACCACCATCGAAAGATGTGCCATGAAACGGATGAGATGAAAGAATCAACAGCCGATTACCTTGGTCTGAGTTGGTGGTGTGGTCCCCAGGTGGCCCGGTGTATGATGTTGCTGTCTGTCCAGAGTTTCGCAGCCAGTCGTATCTGTCAGTGCCGTGACTGTTGAACATGCCGCACATGTCGTATTCAAAGTCACAGCTGCCAATGTGTGGACAAGCTCCGTCGGCAAGCCGTAGATCATCCAGGCCGATGTCTCCCCGATAACCACTCCCAACAACCCCTTCAAATATCACCTGGAGAATATTAATTGAACATTTTCTTCACATTAATTATCATAATTGGATGTTAATATCATTTTGCTGATTTTTATTTTAACAAATTTCAAGTTGAATAAAGAAACAATGTGTTATCTAAAATGGTGGCTTTTAAGACATTCATAAAATGTATTTGATTTCACACACAGGAATGATTAATAATTGATTTCCCTTGAAATATAATATCTATGTTGACAAAGACTGAGACAATTTAAAATTTTGTCAGAGTCATGATACTTTAAAATCAGATAATCAGCTATGTATCTATTAATACATCAAATGTTTTAACACTAAGATGCTGTTGGATCCAGGAATAAATAAGTTGTACCTTTCCATTTCGTTAATAACATCTAAAACTTTAATATAATAATAAATAAATTGATAATTTATATAACGCTGTACACCGGTACGCAACTGGGCTCACAGCGCTTTACATAAAAACTTAACACACATAATCATCAATTCATTCAATGTAAAACATAAATACGAAATATAATGACTTTACTGTGCATATAACATAACATCCAAAGAAGGGTCTCATGAAAGCTTAGGTTACCATGACAACAATAATACAACAACATCATCCCAGACATGTAATTTTAAGGTGATGTAAGTTTTCGCTCACATTGAAAGTACCGAGACTGCCGTCGATTGTTGCCCGTCCTTGAGACCAGTAGTTACCGAGCTCTCCTCTTCTTGTCCATATCAGTTTATCGCCCTGGCTTAAAGTTCTGGCATACACATTTAGCGTCCCCATGTCGGCCCCCAACATGTGGAACCAGAAGTAGATACAATGAGACATCCCATTGGTGACCTGGATCTGAGGTCCAAGTAACATGGCATTGTCTCCACTTGCCCAGCCGGAGACATTAATGAGCATATAGTAGCCTGTCAACAGAGACAAAGATATGGAAAATTGTATTACTTAGTTATAGATTATTTCATTTTTATTCAACTATGACATAGCTATTAATCTATTCACTTTTTAAAAACCTTCCCTAAGCAATTTAAACTACAAGACTCACAAACGAATTGTGTAATCAAAATAATAAATTAAAGTTTTATTAATTGACTATTACAAAAGTAGATGTTTCGGCTAATGCCTTCGTCAGTACAAATAACTTACACAAGTATTAAAATTAAGCAATTTGCACTTCCTTAACTTGAAGATAACAAAGTATAAGGTGTTTTCCACAGAGATTTCACATGATTGACAGGTTAACTGGTCATCTCTGAATTCATATAAGTAGCTTTATGCTAAATGGACTCTGTCTCTGACCACCCAAAACTACTGTAGGAGATACGGAAGGAAGGCTAATTGTCCAAGTCAAACAGGGTTATCTTAAAGTAAACACCCACGTTTTGGATACACTGCCACATGAGAAAAACAACTGTTCAGACCTCTATGAGAACGTAACATCATCAAACTGACCGTATCCATTAGCTGTAGTGTGGTCAGTGGAAGGTCCAGTGCCAGCAGATTCTGTCTTGTTGGCCCATCTTATCCAATCGAATATGTCCGTGCCGGTTATTTGTGTGTATCCACAAAGGTCAATCTCAAAGTCACAGATTGCTGTAAAAACAAAAAGAAATAAGAATTCTTACATTAGTGATTCCTTTATGTGAATATCTATTTCTATTCAAATTCAAACTAACAAATAAATTAAACATGAATTTGTAGTTGTTTGTACACTGGACAGTGAGCACCAAACAAGGGCTTTATTTTGTGAAATCTCAGATCAATATTACTCCTAGAAGCACTCAATGTTGATTCTAAAAATATATATATATTTATGTTCCATTTGCATGGGGGCGCCACAGGGTGGGCCAGGTGGGCCATGGCCCACCCAATTTTTAGAGCTAATAGGCCACAATGTATTCTGCCCACCAAAAAATCAAATGAAACCAACAATAGGGAAACTGTTTAATGTACAACTCTTCTTTTTAACAAGTTTGTTAATTTAATTTTTTTAGTACTAAATAACATTGCGATTTTGAAAAAAATTAGTTTTGCTTAAAATAATTTCACTATGTGGCCGTGTCCGCCACAGAAACCGGGCACTACCCCTGTCTCCCTCCCCATCCCCTCTCCACCCCCCCTCCATTCTCTCAGACCATATCGCATCAGTCCTCACCTGGCCGAGTGGAGGGTTGACCATTGGAATGCGACGATCGCTGGTCGCGTTAGCGCCGAACAAAAGCTCGAGTTTAAGTACCAACAATTGGGGTCAGGGTCGGAGACGTCATGGGGTAGTGGTCAATGAGTGAAATTCTAAGTGCGTCCAGACGGGGCAAGGGAACAGGGGAATGTCAACAGTATTTTATAGTGGCGAGGGAAAAACATGAATGGAACTAGTTTTTTACGACTTGAGCCATAGGATGATCTCCAATGTCACCCACCTTCCTCTGACTACCAATATAAGGGGAGGTCTGTGGGAGACAAGGGAGATAGAGTCACACAGCGCCTGGAGAGCGTGTGATCCAGTGCCTGATGAGGTATACCGAACTTAGTGGTAGAGTAGGGCATAGCTTAGGGACTGTTATAAAATTGTATACCGTGCTTCCTGATTTAGTTATTTAATTTAGTGCTTTAACTGTGTCAGCCTTAGGATAGAAATTACTCTAATAAACACTATTCACAACTATATTCCGCACAACCTGTGTGTTATCTACTTATTAAATAAAACTGTCAAGTTGTGTGTGTGTGCTGCAATATAGCAAGATATAATCAACCATAACATTCCATCTATAGCCACCACTCGGCTACAACTAAAAACTAATTTTTAAAAAAACTAATAAAAAGGAAACTGGGCATGATGTAATTATGGAAATAAAAACACATTTCTCGAATAATTGCCCATGAATCTTTTTTATAAAAATACGTACATCTGAAAAAAACACATTCTGTACAAATTTATTGAAATTTACTCACTACACCATTTGGAAGTTAGACATTGGTCTGGAAAAATTAAAAAGGGAAGGGTACAGAGATAGGAAGAAATCCAGGGTTCAAGGCCTTATTTAAGGCAAGGGTATCGAATGAAACAAATTTGTGTTACTAACTTGACCCACCCAATATTTTGCTCATGGTGCCCCCCATGTCCATTTGACGTCTCAGTGATTTGATTGGATGATTATAGAGATGTAACAACAAGCCAAGCGGTACTGACCTTGCAGTGGACACACTCCAGCTTTCAGTGAGATGTCATCCAGGGCTAAATCCCCATGAAAACTTTTACCAACAACACCCTCAAAGGCTATCTGGAAACAAACAACAGTGAGGTTTCAGTTAGTCTCAACAACACCACAGCCATAAGATAAAGTTTGATACTGGGTAAACAGACTTTTATCTGAATATTTACTAAGACATCCATTCTCTGGTTGTTAAACCCATTACACGGTGACTATAGCTTGTCTGCCAGTAAAAGTAACTTAGGGGCCGTCCATAAATGATGTCACGCGATTTTGGATGATTTACCCCCTTCTTCCCTCTCATCACAAGTAGTCACAAAAAACTTAGCCCCCCCCCCTCAAATAAGATGTCACAAAGCTTTGCCCATTCCCCCATTAAAACCGTATTTCCTATTCGAAAATGAGCATGTTTCAAAACACTTTATTGTCTTTTATATATGAAGGCTGCGGCTTAATATCGGAAAGCTCGTGAAGCCATTAAAAACGGCATTAAATAAATTGTAACCAATCAAATATTGAAATTTTTATTTAAAGTTGCACATTTTGATGTGACATCACAGTTCTTAAACACCCCCTCCCCCCTCATCAAACATCGTTACAAACGTGTGACCCCCCCCCTCTCACCAGTAAGGGCGTGATTTATGGACGGCCCCTTACAGGCATTATTTTACTTAAAAAGATTGATGGCTTGTTTAGCTGGATATGCTAATGCTACAGAAACGTGAACTAATGTTATGTACCACGATTTCAATAAACATCATGGCTCAATAAAAAAAAATAATAATAATATTCTCAGTTTGTATTCTAATTTACAAGAGATCTATTGGAGTGAATCTATTTCATCTAAAATACCTGAAAGTTTTTGGATGATGAGACAGTCGCTTCACCCAACCTCCACTGGTTGCCATGGGAACCGGAGCGAGTCCAAAGTCGAGTGTAGTTGTCACCGTTGGCGAGGTAGACATTCAGTGTGTCAATATCAGCACCAAACATATTATACCAGAAATTCAGACACATGTTTGTTGCTAGATAAAAGAGAACTCAAGTTTTAACACAAAGATTTTGTTTATATTTTTAATTATTTCTTAAACATTATGCAGTTATCAACTTTTTGCTAAAATATATACAAATCAATAACCCTCTGGTCAAATATTAACCACATTATATCAAATATATAATCGCCCTAAGTATGCGTGTGTCTCCCCGTTCAAAGGCGCGCGAAAAGGTGCTCGAAAGGCGCGCAAAAAAGGTGCGCAAAAAAAGGCGCGCAAAATTATTATAAATAAATTAAAAAATGTTCGCCGTAAAAAAAATATTATATGACGGCATTGCTTTAGCTAGAACGTCAATTACCGAAACAACGCACGAACCTGTGACGTCAGCATTTGTGTACACACAAACACACATTTGTGTTGAGTCTAGCATCGGCCACCAGCCTATGCGTGTGTGTGTCTCCGTTATAAATCATGATGTAAGTCACCACCAACCGGTTGATGTCGGTGTGTCGGTCTTCGGTTCTTGACCCACTGCCAACTGCATTGCTGCGCCGCATTCAAGGTACGACACCGTTCTCCTACGCCTGTACCCATCGTCAATGTCACGTTCGCATTGCTTTATTATTTCTTCTTCAACTCCACAAATTTACAAACCTTCGCGTGTTGCCACGAGACAAATATGCCTCGAAAAAAGAACATTCGATGAAGCCGAAATTGCCGATAGAAAACGTCGCAGAAACGAACATAACAGGAATCGAAGAAGAACAGAAACACACGAGGAGGCATCCCGGCGACGAGTAACGCGAAACCAACGCGAAAGCCTTTTTGGGTTCCACATGCACAAGCAGTCTCATGCAATTATCAGACTCCAAGTTCATCTCCTTGGCGAGCAATCAGTAGTTTTTATTACTGATAACGTTGAGGCTGCAGCACAGAACGCAGCTTCGAGAGACACTACTTTAACGGCATGGTTCAAACTAAATCAACAATACCAGATGGCTACAGGTATACTATACTATACACACTGACATACCTGAACATTATGTTTTTCACGAGAGGACCAGAACATGGCAGAGAAGGCAAAGGGATGCTGACAGAATAATTGGTCGTATGTACTCTGTCAGTTTAGTGTCAGACATTCAGCGCTTCTGCTTGCGCTTACTTCTCCTTCATGTGCCAGGTGCAACTTCCTTTGAGGACCTTCAGACCGTCCATGGTATTACATATCCAACATTCAAGGACGCTTCACAACACCGAGATCTCTTCAATGACGAGCAGGTTTTTTATTCGGTCCAACAGCTCAGCAAAGCAACAGACATGGTACGGGGTCTCAAGGAACAGCAGAGACACGCATTTGATGAAATTATCACAGCCGCAGCCAATGATCATCTTCCTCATAGGTGTTACTTTTTTGACGGACCTGGTGGCAGTGGTAAAACATATTTGTACACAACCTTGCTTGCATCCTTTAGAGTGGAACAGAAGATTGCTTTAGCTACTGCATCAACTGGAATCGCGGCCAATTTACTGTAAAGTGGTCGAACGTATCATTCCCAATTTTAACTTCCCGTCCCAATTATCGACACCTCAACCTCCAGAATGAGAATGACCTCCTCCGATGCTGACATTCTCCGAAGAGCCACAATAATCATTTGGGATGAATCCATGATGGCCTCTAAGGATGCATTGAAATGCGTGAATAAACTCTTACAAGATATCATGCAAAATGACAAACCTTTCGGAGGAAAAACCATTCTCTTGGGTGGGGACTTCAGACAAACCTTGCCCGTTGTTGCTCATGGAACCAGGTCCGCCATTGTCGAAGCGAGTATTAAGTTTACCGATCTTTGGTCTAAATTTACAATTCTCACATTGACAAGTAATGTGCGATCTATTGATCCAGAATTTACGTCTTGGTTAATTGAGCTAGGCAATGGAACATTAACCAATGAACATGGATTGAACGAGAATATGTTTGAAGTTCCAGCCCATATGGTCTGCACAGGATCTATTGTTTCTGAAATATTCGGTGAACGACTTCTAGCCACAGATGCGGAAGAATTTGCAAATAAGGCTATTCTCTGCCCTACAAATGCCGATGTGGCCCTTATCAATAGTCAGGTTCTGCATTTACTTGAAGGAGAACCCAGGACATACTTAAGTTCCGACTCCATCGACGACTGCACGCCAGATGATGAAAACAATTATCCCGTGGAATTTCTACATCAATTGGCACCTTCGGTAATGCCGCTTCATCAATTCACAATAAAAGTCGGAGCAATTATAATTCTTCTTCGCAATTTGAACACTAAACGAGGTCTATGCAACGGCACCAGATTGGTGTTTAGGGACCTCAAACCCAACCTCATCATAGCTGAACTTCTGTCCGGAAGTGACAAAGGTCGCACTCTATTCATTCCACGCGTGGACATTGCCCCGACAACCACATACTTGCCTTTCATTCTACGGAGAAGGCAATTCCCTGTGAAGTTAGCTTTCGCAATGACCATAAACAAATCGCAGGGCCAGACACTGGATAAGGTCGGTATCTACCTACCACAACCTGTGTTTAGCCATAGGCAATTATACGTTGCTTTCTCCCGTGTACGCAGATCAGCAGATGTCAAGGTCCATGTGGCAGATGGTCCTAAACAAGGGAAACTGCTCCACGACAGCTCCACCTGCTACACTAAAAATGTGGTGTACAAGGAGATCTTTCATATTTAGCTGTTCATATCGTATTGTGTTCATGGCAATAAAAGATACAAGTTCTTTTCTATTTCAGTATTTCGTACATCTCTTTGTTATTTATTTTCATATCGTATTGTGTTCATGGCAATATAGGCCAAATGTTATTTTCTATTACAGTAATTCATACATTTCTTTGTTATTTCTGTTCATATATCGTATTCTGTTCATGGCGATAAAGGCCACGTGGTTTTTTATATTGCAGTATTTGGTATAGTTCTTTGTTATCCCTTCTGTGGGATTTCGTTCTGCCAGCTTCAGCAGGCTTTTGAACTAGTATTATATAATTGTATTAACCCTACCAGACCGCTGTCCCTGTTTTCTAGTACTTCGCTAGTTACAAGAAAAAAATGATTCAAAAGCTAATTATAAGAAACATACAGTCTCGTAACCTAAATATATGCATTGCAAATGGCTGCCCCCATGTATTGAATTTTATTTGTGTGTGTCTATGTTAAATATTATTGAACATTTAATGTAAATTGAGTTTCCGATGAACAAAGCAATTGACAGGAAAGTGGAACTAGGATTATGTGTTATATTATTTGGATTTTTTCAGAAACTAAGTCATAATTTAATACAGAATATGTTTCTAGGTCAAGTAACACACTGTCACTGTGTTAGAGCTAATCGTTGTCTTGTTGTGTGTAGGGCATGTGCAGTAAGTACGGAAAATCACTCCTGATACAACAAGCAAAATCCTAGAGTGTCTTGTATAGATAATCCATGTGTTGTGTAACAATTATATCTCTGCTAGGTGGATTGATACACATAGGTGAAATTTTTACACTAAATGAAAGATAAACCTATTTACTACAATATGTCAAAGTTTCATTCCATTCCAAGCATGTAATTACATTTTTCTCTAGCATATTCGTATTTTCTCTTTAATGCCCAGGAAGCCAGGCAAAGGAGAAAGTTAGGTTCTGGGCATGAAGCTTGGTAGGGTTAATTACTGCAAGCATTTTTTTCTCATCAATACCATCCATAGATTAGTTGAAAGTTTTAATTACTTGTAGGAGCCATGAGTGCCGACAACAGAACAGCTTTGTCACCCTGTTTCTGAGGGGGCGATGACTCAATGTAGATGTAGTAGTCGTGTCCGGTGGTGTGGTCACCAGACGGTCCAGTCTCATCGTTCGGTGTTGATTGATTGGTCAGTGTCCAATCAAAGTCACCTGTCCGTGATTGAAAGTATCCGCAGAAATCTCCACCGGTGAAAGAGCAGTCGAGGACTGATGAAAGTGAAAGAAAGATTTATATCACAGTTGAGAATGTGTCTAACCTTAATGTATAAAAAATAAACGTGTTTATTCGCCCAAGCTTGAGACGTAAAGTTATTATTGCTTTTATGACTAAAATTAGGTTAGTCTATCACATTACATCATAATTAAAGCTACACTTTGAACATGAGGCTTTTGGACTAAAAGAAATTCCATTGTTTAAAAAAATTCTTGTTTGAAAAGACTTTTTAAAAATATCAGTATATCATTTTATAAAGTGATGAATTAACTTATTATTGGGTTTTCTAAGTACGTTAAATAACTTAACCATCTCTTTTCATTTTAAACTAATGTGTTTGTTTCTTGTTTATTAGTAATTCACATATAGAAATGAAAAGATTTAACTTGTACTTGTAATAAAGTACTTCAAACCTCCACAATAATTCAGTAATAAAAACAGAATCTCCGGCTTCACTTCATTTCCCAATCTAGAATATTCTAGAAGTTACCAGAGGTTGAGACATTGAATGTTGTAATTGAGCTGACAGCCATAATACTACTTACACACCTGGATTCTTATTTATTAGTTTTTAACAAATCAAATTCAATTGTATTTATTTTATATTTCATTGTGTTAATTTTGTGGCATAGCTTGAACCAATTAAAAAGTAACAGGAACAGCTCAATGTGGTACAACTCTATGTGGTACAGCTCTATGTGGTACAACTCTAGGTGGTACAGCTCTCTGTGGTACATATCTATGTGGTACAGCTCTATGTGGTACAGCTTTATATGGTACAGCTGTATGTGGTACAGCTCTATGTGGTACAGCTCTTTGTGGTACAGAGCTATGGGGTACAGCTCTATGTGGTACAACTCTATGTGGTACAACTCTATGTGATACAGCTCTTTGTGGTACAGCTCTATAAGGTACAGCTTTATATGGTACAGCTGTATGTGGTACAGCTCTATGTGGTACAGCTCTTTGTGGTACAGATCTATGGGGTACAGCTCTATGTGGTACAACTCTATGTGGTACAACTCTATGTGGTATAGCTCTATGTGGTACAACTCTATGTGGTACAACTCTCTGTGATACAGCTCTTTGTGGTACAGGTCTATGTGGTACAACTCTATGTGGTACAGCTCTTTGTGGTACAGCTCTATGTGTTACACCTCTATGTGGTACAGCTCTATGTGGTACAACTCTGTGTGGTACAACTCTATGTGGTACAGCTCTAAGTGGTACAGCTCTATGTGGCACAGCTCTATGTTGTACAACTCTATGTGGTACAACTCTATATGGTACAGCTCTATGTGGTACAGCTCTATGTGGTACAACTCTATGTGGTACAGCTCTATGTGGTACAACTCTAAGTGGTACAGCTCTCTGTGGTACAACTCTATGTGGTACAGCTCTATGTTGTACAGCTTTATATGGTACAGCTGTATGTGGTACAGCTCTATGTGGTAATCCTCTTTGTGGTACAACTCTATGTGGTATAGCTCTATGTGGTACAACTCTATATGGTACAACTCTATGTGATACAGCTCTTTGTGGTACAGCTCTATGTGGTACAGCTTTATATGGTACAGATGTATGTGGTACAGCTCTATGTGGTACAGCTCTTTGTGGTACAGATCTATGGGGTACAGCTCTATGTGGTACAACTCTATGTGGTACAACTCTATGTGGTATAGCTCTATGTGGTACAACTCTATGTGGTACAACTCTATGTGATACAGCTCTTTTTGGTACAGCTCTATGTGGTACAACTCTATGTGGTACAGCTCTTTGTGGTACATCTCTATGTGTTACACCTCTATGTGGTACAGCTCTATGTGGTACAACTCTATGTGGTACAACTCTATGTGGTACAGCTCTAAGTGGTACAGCTCTATGTGGCACAGCTCTATTGTTTACAACTCTATGTGGTACAACTGTATGTGGTACAGCTCTATGTGGTACAGCTCTATGTGGTAAAGCTCTATGTAGTACAACTCTATGTGGTACAACTCTATATGGTACAGCTCTATGTGGTACAGCTCTATGTGGTACAACTCTATGTGGTACAACTCTATGTGGTACATCTCTATGTGGTACAGCTCTATGTGGTTCAGCTCTATGCCATACAGCTCTATGCCATACAGCTCTATGTGGTACAACTCTATGCGATTTATTAGATTTTTAACGGGTTCCTCCACTGCTCCAGATATTAAAAATACATTGGCTCTCTTAAACTCGACGGCAATGAATCTACTATGCGCGGTCAGGGCGGATTTTGACTTGATGGGGGCCCTAAGCTATTTGAGATGTGGGGGCCCTTTTGAAGTCCAGGTATTCTATGTCAGTGACAAATATGAGAAAAAACTTCTAGGGCCCCCAATACAGAAGATTCTTACGTGCACAGACACGCTGGTCTGTTGGTAAGTGATGCAGCGTTCACAGGCTATGAGGGGTCCTCGCATTACCCAGCCGCCTACCCCCAACACCACAGATACGCTTTAACAGCTTAAACATATAAGAATTCATGCGGATTTTTTATTAACTATAATATTACGGATTATATACGATAATTCATAATCGCCAAGAGGTAAACAATTAAATTTTTAAATTCTTAGCTCATGTTCAAAGAGTTCAATCCAGAATTCTTCATTTCTTTCTTTTTTAATGTTCTCATTCTTCACATTTTGTGGGTGTACGGTGCACTTAAGGGCATTCTGCTGACATCCATTATGAGTTAAATTACCATAAGATTTAAATGCAATCCTTTGGGATTTTTTTCATGACAATAAGTTAATCAAAATTGATGAATGCTGTTAGGTTAAATTTGTTTTAAATTCTCGTTATCTATTGACAACAAAGACTTTAAAAGACCACAGTTGAATATTTCCTAAGATTTTTATAGACTTAAAAGTAAAGTTCCCTTTCCAGACCTTTCTCCCCCTTAGGATAACAAGGTTCTAAGTCGAATTTGTGACCAAAATGAGTTATAGCCATCGGGTTATAGTCCATGTATTAATATATCATGGTAAAAAAATATGAAAGCTGTATCTTGTGACAATTTTGTGGGAAGTGCAGAATAACAAGGTTCTAACTCTATATAGACCAACTAAAATCAAATTTTCAAACGCGAACATCTCGCTACGACCAAAAGTTCACATAGAGCCTTTTTATTCTAAGAGGACGCTTTGTTGGCCTATGGGGCAAGTGAAGCAGCGTTCACAAGTTTCTATAGCCACGGCATACGAGAGGATTGTGAGGCTAACACAATGCCCAGTCGCCTTTACTTCATAAACTGATGTCAGGTACCCATTCGGAGCTGGGTGGACTCAGGGACACCCATTCGCCTCGAGAAAAAGACCCTGCCTTCACTGGTACTCAAACCCGTGACTCTCGGTACGACAGCCAGGCGCGCTTTCGCTGGACCACCGTGACCCATTTTTTCTGACATACTTACTGGCCACTGTGGCATTAACACAAACTCCATCTGTAACTAGCAGGTCGTCTATTGCTATGACACCCATAGAGCTTTTGCCCTGCTCTCCATTATACACAATCTGTGAAGAGATTACGGAATTATATCTTTAAACACAATAGAAACATGTCAAAATGAAATGTTCAGCGCTGCATTAAGCCACAATATTTCCAAGTGCTGCACAACCCAGGGCCCGTGGACTGCTTGTGGTCCACTGAAAATGTTTAATGGGGGCCTGCAGGTCTTCCTAAGAACTTGGCAAATGCTTCGCTGGTACACCTGAATACGATTGACTATTCATTATCTTAAATTATTTTTTCATAAAATCTAATTATTATTCATTTCACTTTATTAAAATGTGTTCATTTTCTTTTCTAGAGCTATTATTTATTAATTTCATTACATGGAACAATCCCTGGGTTATAATCTCACTACACATAATCATAAGGTCTGAAACTGGGATCAGTTTCATATTTCAGAAGGTAAGGGGCCAACACACCAAAGATGACACTGTGGGTTCAATTAAAATTAACAACATGATTTAAAAGATGTACGTGAGTTCTTCTCAATGCTATTCAGTCTAGTAACCTGCCTGTAGGTTATTACAAAACAGGATGCCACATTATGTGTGCTTAACAGAAAGAGGTTTTTTTTTCTTTATATTATAGTCTTGAATATTCTTATTTATAAAAAAAAACTTTTTCAAATTACTAAATCAATTATTAATGAAAAATTCCAGATATAAAAACACATTTGAATGTCATGCTACAGTACTACTTTACTTTGATCTTTCTATGTGAACAAAAAGTGCGAGAGGGGCATACATTGGAATTGGAAAACTTGCCTTGGGTCTTACATTTTAATATAATTAGTTCCAGAATTTACTATAAGATGCATTCTACACGTTACAAGCTTAGAAGTTAAAGTTTTTATATATAGAATTTATGCTAAATTTAATTATATAGGGTATTTGATACCAGCAAGTTCTGAAATGAACAGTGTGTACAAACTTATCTAAAGTAGACATGACACATATATTTTACCTAGTTTATATACCTGGTACAAACTAGAATCCAACTAATTCACCAGAACATGATTTCTTAGCTGGAGTGACTACAATTTACTGGGAAATATGATAAGTTTAATTATAATTAAGAATATTTTTTTCCTCTAATATTTCATTGAAATTTGCTTGCAATTTTACGAATTTCATAAAACTGGCAAAGGAAACAATTGTCCATCTGGTCTTCTGCGCTAAAATGTTGCCCATCGCTGACCAAGTGATTCATATAAATACCTGATATTCAACAGGACTGGACAGTGGTAGGGTCACAGACTTCCATTGCTGTCCCTGGTTGCCAGAGAGTGACCAAAGTTCTCTCGTGGTGTTGTTTTTTTGGGCCAAATAGATTGTTAAGGTGCCAACATCTAAAAGGTAAAATTAAAGATTGCCTAAGTGCAAATATCTAAAAGGTAAAATTAAAGATTGCCTGAGTGCAAATATCTAAAAGGTAAAATTAAAGATTGTCTGAGTGCCAATATCTAAAAGGTAAATAAATAAAAGTCAATACATTTAATTCAATCCATTATTTTAAACATATTCATTATTCCTTGTCAAAAAATCACACTGTCAAACTGTTTCTTTTATTTCTTTTAAGTTTTCGAATTATCACATAAAATATTCTTTACCCCATCCAAAAAAATGTTATTTAAAAAATTACCTTAGAATACAAGACACTTCTCTGAATCCTGTGATGCTTCATTGAAATATAGTGTGACTTTGTTGTTTTTTTAAATTACATAACAAGAAAATATATTTCAATATCATACTCATGAAAATCAAGAGTACTTGACAGAGATTCCCAGAATAAATCATGTATTGTATGAGCTCAGTTCCTTACCTGATCCATACATGTAGTACCAGAAGGTGAGGCACGAATAAATCATGTATTGTATGAGCTGAGTTCCTTACCTGATCCATACATGTAGTACCAGAAGGTGAGACACGAAGCATTTGTTGGAGGGATGAAGTCTGTATACAAGATCGCCCTGTCACCAGCCGCTTGGTTGCTTGCTTCTGTGTACATGTAGAAACCTAAGGGGAGAGAGCACTTCATCAGCACATGTAGACCCATTTGCTCTTAAAGATTTTACTCAAATTTTTAAAATATATTTCACTCATGAGCTTTAAAATAAAAGGGCCATTATACTATTCAGTCCTTAATGGGCCATTTTATTAATCGGGACAGTTTTACTATAACCGAATATTGATACATTACACAATTTTAATTTAGTTGCATGACATAATTTTTTTCCTGACCAGCCTCTCCATCCCTATATCATCTGAATTAAAAGAATGTGTTTGGATTGTTCTCTATCAAATGTCTAGCCTGAGTTTACTTCAAGGGATACAACTTGAATCTAAGAAGGGTTGAATTATTTGAATGAATTATTTTAAATGCAGTAAGTATAAACTATTATTTGAAATATTTTTTTGTCTTGTCTTAACTATACAGAAGAGTATTGCCTCCACAGTCCATGCCGGTCTGTTGGCAAGTGATGCAGCGTTCACAGGCCACGGCTATGAGGGACCACGGTATTCCCAGTCGCCTTTGTTTCCACAACTAGTGCCGCATGCCACTCGACCACCATCGAAAGATGTGCCATGAAACGGATGAGATGAAAGAATCAATAGCCGATTACCTTGGTCTGAGTTGGTGGTGTGGTCCCCAGGTGGCCCGGTGTATGATGTTGCTGTCTGTCCAGAGTTTCGCAGCCAGTCATATCTGTCATTGCCGTGACTGTTGAACATGCCACACATGTCGTATTCAAAGTCACAGCTGCCAATATGTGGACAAGCTCCGTCGGCAAGCCGTAGATCATCCAGGCCGATGTCTCCCCGATAACCACTCCCAACAACCCCTTCAAATATCACCTGGAGAATATAAATTGAACATTTTCTTCACAATAATTATCATAATTGGATGTTAATATCATTTTGCTGATTTTTATTTTAACAAATTTCAAGTTGAATAAAGAAACAATATGTTATCTAAAATGTTGGCTTTTAAAACATTCATAAAATGTATTTGATTTCACACACAGGAATGATAAATAATTGATTTCACTTGAAATATAATATCTATGTTGACAAAGACTGAGACAATTTAAAAATTTTGTCAGAGTCATGATACTTTAAAATCAGATAATCAGCTATGTATCTATTAATACATCTAGTGTTTAACACTAAGAAGCTGTTGGATCCAGGAATAAATAATACGCAACTGGGCTCACAGCGCCTTACATAAAATCTTAACACACATAATCATCAATTCATTCAATGTAAAACATAAATACGAAATATAATGACTTTACTGCGCATATAACATAACATCCAAAGAAGGGTCTCATGAAAGCTTAGGTTACCATGACAACTGTAATACAACAACATCATCCCAGACATGTAATTTTAAGGTGATGTAAGTTTTCGCTCACATTGAAAGTACCGAGACTGCCGTCGATTGTTGCCCGTCCTTGAGACCAGTAGTTACCCAGCTCTCCTCTTCTTGTCCATATCAGTTTATCGCCCTGGCTTAAAGTTCTGGCATACACATTTAGCGTCCCCATGTCGGCCCCCAACATGTGGAACCAGAAGTAGATACAATGAGACATCCCATTGGCGACCTGGATCTGAGGTCCAAGTAACATGGCATTGTCTCCACTTGCCCTGCCGGAGGCATCAATGTGCATATAGTAGCCTGTCAACAGAGACAAAGATATGGAAAAGTGTATTACTTAGTTATAGATTATTTCATTTTTATTCAACTATGACACATCTATTAATCTATTCACTTTTTTAAAATCCTTCACTAAGCAATTTAAACTACAAGACTCACAAACGAATTGTGTAATCAAAATAATAAATTAAAGTTTTATTAATTGACTATTACAAAAGTATACGTTTCGGCTAATGCCATCGTCAGTACAAATAACTTACACAAGTATTAAAATTAAGCAATTTACACTTCCTTAACTTGAAGATAACAAAGTATAAGATTGAAATTCTAAATAGGAAAAACAGTGTATGAGTCTAAACTCATCTGCCTGTGCCCTGCTAGATCACACTTATACCGTTGTCTTCTCTCTTGTCCTGCAAAGGTCTTCCCGATATATTTCAGTCTCCTCGGATGTTTGTCTGTTCCCATTTGATTAAACCCCAACCCTAATTTTCTCCAACTTATTCTTTCCCTGGCGTTTTCCATAACTCCCTTTCACAAGCTACACCAATAAATAATTCACCTCATTTCCACCTTATGACAATGCACAGCTCCTAAATGTCTCCTACCCATACTTTTCCTGGGGTTTTCCATGGGTACCTCTACTACTCACCTGGTCTTTTTTACATTACAGATGCGCCTTCTAATTTCAGGATTCTCGTGCCTTATGTTCTGATAAGAACGCACAGACTATGTCGGTCTGTTGACAAGTGACACAGCGTTCACGGGTATGAGGGGATTGTGTGACACAATGCCCGGCCACCTTTTGTTTGCCTAATGTCAGGTACCCATTCGGAGCTGGGTGGACTCAACGACACCCTTAGGCCCAGGAACAAATCCCTGCCTTCACATAAATTCGAATCCAGGACTCTCAGTATGCCAACAAAGCACGTATGCCACTCGACCTCCAGGCCACCCTGAATGGCTATCTACATAACTTAACACTTTGTGAGCACAGGTGTTTTCCACAGAGATTTCACATGATTGACAGGTTAACTGGTCATCTCTGAATTCATATAAGTAGCTTTATGCTAAATGGACGCTGTCTCTGACCACCCAAAACTACTGTAGGAGATACGGAAGGAAGGCTAATTGTCCAAGTCAAACAGGGTTATCTTAAAGTAAACACCCACGTTTTGGATACACTGCCCCATGAGAAAAACAACTGTTCAGACCTCTATGAGAACGTAACATCATCAAACTGACCGTATCCATTAGCTGTAGTGTGGTCAGTGGAAGGTCCAGTGCCAGCAGATTCTGTCTTCTTGGCCAATCTTTTCCAATCGAATTTGTCCGAGCCGATTATTTGTGTGTATCCACAAAGGTCAATCTCAAAGTCACAGATTGCTGTAAAAACAAAAAGAAATACGAATTCTTACATCAGTGATTCCTTTATGTGAATATCTATTTCTATTCAAATTCAAACTAACAAATAAATTAAATATGAATTTGTAGTTGTTTGTACACTGGACAGTCAGCACCAAACAAGGGCTTTATTTTGAGAAATCTCAAATCAATATTACTCCTAGAAGCACTCAATGTTGATTCTAATATATATATATTTATGTTCCATTTGACATTTGACGTCTCAGTGATTTGATTGGATGATTATAGAGATGTAACAACAAGCCAAGCGGTACAGACCTTGCTCTGGACACACTCCATCTTTCAATGAGATGTCATCCAGGGCTAAATCCCCATGATAACTTTTACCAACAACACCCTCAAAGGCTATCTGGAAACCAACAACAGTGAGGTTTCAGTTAGTCTCAACAACACCACAGACATAAGATAAAGTTTGATACTGGGTAAACAGACTTTTATCTGAATATTTACTAAGACATCCATTCTCTGGTTGTTAAACCCATTACACGGTGACTATAGCTTGTCTGCCAGTAAAAGTAACTTAGGGGCCGTCCATACATGATGTCACGCGATTTTGGATTATTTAACCCAGGGCTCTCAAATTCAATTTGCCCGGGGGCCACATGAGTCAGAGTCTGGGTGATGCTGGGCCGCATGAAGTTAATACAAAAAAAGTACAACTGTTCTTTATTCATTATTATTTTTTTAAGGTTCAAACATTGGCTTAACTGGTAGCACTCTTGTTGCCTTTGCTATTCCTACTGCTCCTTGCTGGAAGAGACCTGGCTGCGTTTCCCCTTACACAGCTGAAGCACATTTGGCTTGAGGGAGGAAGCAGTCGAGACCCTCAGTATAGCTTGAAGATGATCATCACTGAGTTTTGACCTGTGCTTGGATTTATTGAAGTTCATGGTGGAGAACAACTTTTCACACATGTATGTGCTCCCAAAAAGGCTGAACATTCTGGAAAGTTCAGGGAATGTTGGGGACAATTCTCTCAAAAATTTTCCAAGCTTGTCTGCTTTTCCGTTCACCTCCCTGAACTTAGCTTTCAGATGAGAGCTGCACTGCAAGTCGATGAGTTCCAACTGCAACACAGGGGGGGGGGCATCTTGGACATCGACAGAGAAAGGGTCGGCAAATATTTTAAAAGTGATTTTGTGATTCTTAAAGTCTGCAAATCGGTGATCAAATTCTTCATGTAGCTTTTCAATGGCATCCATGAGTGCCTTGCATGCTGGGAAATGGCTGAGGTTTTTCTGAGAGAGCTGGGCTTTCCATAAAATAAGTTTTGTGGAAAATGCTCTCACGTTTTCATAGGCAGCACTGACAAGCTGCTACTGTCCTTGTAACTTCTTGTTCAGTACATTCAGCTCCTGTGTGATGTCAACAAGAAAAGCTAAGTCCATGAGCCATTTTGGATCGCTTAGCACAGGAACATCCATCCCATCCTTCTCCATGAAAGCTTTCACTTCTGTTCTCAACTCAAAAAAACCTCTTCAAGCAGGTTCCCCTGCTGAGCCAACGCACCTCAGTAAAGTAGAGCACATCCTTATATGCAGACTCTATTTCCTCCAAAAAAGCCCGAAATTGCCTGTGCTTTAAACCCCTGTATCTAATACGGTTGATGCATTTCCCAATGACAGACATCACATTGTCAAACTTGAGGCATTTGCTGCACAGGGCATGCTGATGGATAATACAATTCAGAGCGATAGCCTCCTCCACACCCTCCTCTTCTAGTTTTTTTTGAACAAGTGCAACCAGTCCATTTTTCCTCCCTGTCATTGAATGTGCTCCGTCTGTTGTTATCCCAGCAAACTTCTGCCATGGTAAACCGGCATCCACAATGGCATTACACAGCTGCCGGAATATGTCATGAGCAGTGGTCTGACCATGCATTGGCATCACTGTGAGCAACTCCTCTATCACTTCAAAACTGTCATCAATACCACGGATACAGATTGCCAGTTGTGCAGTGTCAATAATGTCTGTGCTCTCATCAAGAGCGACTGAGTACGCACTGAAATGTTTGGCCTTCTCTTGCAGTTGATTGTATATGTTTCTTGACAGCTCAATAGTGCGCTCTGCCACTGTGTTGGCTGAAAGACTGATGTTGCTAAACTGACCCTTCTTTTCTGGACAGACAATACTTGCAACCTGTAACATACACTTTTTGATAAACTCGCCATCTGTGAATGGCTTCCCCGCCTGAACAATCATCTCACTCACTACTTAGCTGGCTTCAACAGCTGAATCACTATCTCTGCATGATTTCTTGAAAAAATGTTGCCTCCTTCTTAGACATGCTTTAAGACTGCTGATCCGGCCTCTCTATCATTTCCTTTGTATTTTGAATATTCCTCAGCGTGCTTAGTTGTGTAATGACGTCTTATGTTGTATTCTTTGTGCACTGCAACTTTCTCTGTGCAAATAAGACACATCCGGGTACCCATATGCTCAATAAAAAAATATTCAGTTTCCCACTTTTCCTGAAATATTCTATGCTCGTCTTCAATCTTTCTCTTCATGGTAGGCTTTGAGGAAATCATGACTTGGGCTGGGTGAAAAGAAAAAAATATTGGCACCGGTATTTTTTATTTCTATATTAGCTTAACAAAAATTATTTTAATTGAAAAGTTCTATTTTTAGTAAATTAACACTCCATTTTTGCCAAAGATCAAATTTGACTGTCTATTTTCAAACTATTTTGGGAAAAAGGTAAACTAACATTTTGTTAATTATTTTTTAGGTCTTAAAACCTTCTAAAAAATAAAAAAAACTAGTCTGTTACAATATTTTAACATCAAGTTAAAACAGTTTAAGAATCAATTGTATTCAATTTGTAAAGCATTATATATACCAATATTTGCAAACATTAATTCTTACAGAGAATTTTTATCACCGCTTGCTATTGTTTTTGTTTATACGTTTTATTATTGGAAGGATTTTATATGTAATTGTCATTATTTTTCCATCTTTTTTAGCTCTTCTATGTTAAAGATAATATAAATTAGCTACTTAAAAAGTTGGATCGGCTCTGCAAACGAAACAACCCAAAATCGGCAACGCTCGGCGACTGTAAGAGTCTACCGATAGAAGGCGACGCGCGGAGACTCCAAGGAGGAAATGGTTAAACAAATTAGATAAAAACAATCTGATCAATAAAACTTCATTGTCTTAGAAAAAAGGGTACTGGAAGGCCAAAGAAAAATTTCCAATTACATTTTAAAATATATTAATTTAATTTTTAAAAAATTTTCTTCGTTATCGCCACGGCGGGCCGCACTTGCACTGAACTTGGATATCAAGTGGGGGGCCACAAAATATCATTCAGCGGGCCGCAATTGGCCCGCGGGCCGCGTGTTTGAAACCCCTGAATTTAACCCCTTCTTCCCTCTCATCACAAGTAGTCACACAAAAATTAGCCCCCCCCCCTCAAATAAGATGTCACAAAGCTTTGCCCATTCCCCCATAAAAACCGTATTTCCTATTCGAAAATGAGCATGTTTCAAAACATTTTATTGTCATTTATATATGAAGGCTGCAGCTTAATATCGGAAAGCTCGTGAAGCCATTTAAAACGGCATTAAATAAATTGTAACCAATCAAATATTGCAATTTTTATTTAAAGTTGCACATTTTGATGTGACATCACAGTTCTTAAACACCCCCTCCCCCCTCATCAAACATCGTTACAAACGTGTGACCCCCCCCCCTCTCACCACTAAGGGCGTGATTTATGGACGGCCCCTTACAGGCATTATTTTACTTAAAAAGATTGATGGCTTGTTTAGCTGGATATGCTAATGCTACAGAAACGTGAACTAATGTTATGTAACACGATTTCAATAAACATCATGGCTCAATAAAAAAAAATAATAATAATAATATTCTCAGTTTGTATTCTAATTTACAAGAGATCTATTGGAGTGAATCTATTTCATCTAAAATACCTGAAAGTTTTTGGATGATGAGACAGTCGCTTCACCCAACCTCCACTGGTTGCCATGGGAACCGGAGCGAGTCCAAAGTCGAGTGTAGTTGTCACCGTTGGCGAGGTAGACATTCAGTGTGTCAATATCAGCACCAAACATATTATACCAGAAATTCAAACACATGTTTGTTGCTAGAGAAAAGAGAACTCAAGTTTTAACACAAAGATTTTGTTTATATTTTTAATTATTTTTTAAACATTATGCAGTTATCAACTTTTTGCTAAAATATATACAAATCAATAACCCTCTGGTAAAATATTAACCATGTTATATATTATATAATTGTATTAACCCTACAAGACCGATGTCCCTGTTTTCCAGTACTTCGCTAGTTACAAGAAAAAAATGATTCAAAAGCTGTTAACAGTCTCGTAACCTAAATATATGCATTGCAAATGGCTGCCCCCATGTATTGAATTTTATTTGTGTGTGTTTATGTTAAATATTATTGAACATTTAATGTAAATTGAGTTTCCGATGAACAAAGCACTTGACAGGAAAGTGGAACTAGGATTATGTGTTATATTATTTGGATTTTTTCAGAAACTAAGTCATAATTTAATACAGAATATGTTTCTAGGTCAAGTAACACACTGTCACTGTGTTAGAGCTAATCTTTGTCTTGTTGTGTGTAGGGCATGTGTAGTGAGTACGGAAAATCACTCCTGATACAACAAGCAAAATCCTAGAGTGTCTTGTATAGATAATCAATGTGTTGTGTAACAATTATATCTCTGCTAGGTGGATTGATACACATAGGTGAAATTTTTACACTAAATGAAATATAAACCTATTTTTACTACAATATATCAAAGTTTCATTCCATTCCAAGCATGTAATTACATTTTTCTCTAGCATATTCGTATTTTCTCTTTAATGCCCAGGAAGCCAGGCAAAGGGGAAAGTTAGGTTCAGGGCATGAGGCTTGGTAGGGTTAATTACTGCAAGCATTTTTTCTCATCAATACCATGCATAGATTAGTTTAAAAGTTTAATTACTTGTAGGAGCCATGAGTGCCGACAACAGAATGGCTTTGTCACCCTGTTTCTGAGGGGGCGATGACTCAATGTAGATGTAGTAGTCGTGTCCGGTGGTGTGGTCACCAGACGGTCCAGTCTCATCGTTCGGTGTTGGTTTATTGGTCAGTGTCCAATCAAAGTCATCTGTCCGTGATTGAAAGTATCCGCAGAAATCTCCACCGGTGAAAGAGCAGTCGAGGACTGATGAAACTGAAAGAGAGATTTATATCACAGTTGAGAATGTGTCTAACCTTAATCTATCAAAATAAACGTGTTTATTCGCCCAAGCTTGAGACGTAAAGTTATTATTGGTTTTATGACTAAAATTAGGTTAGTCTATCACATTACATCATAATTAAAGCTACACTTTGAACATGAGCATTTTAGACTAAAAGAAATTCCATTGTTAAAAATATTTAGAACTAAATTTCGAAGAAAATTTTGTTTGAAAAGACTTTTTAAAAATATCAGTATATCATTTTATAAAGTGATGAAGAAACTTTTTATTGGGTTTTCTAAATACTTTAAATTACTTAACCATCTCTTTTCATTTTAAACTAATGTGTTTGTTTCTTGTTTATTAGTAATTCACATATATAATGAAAAGATTTAACTTGTACTTGTAATAAAGTACTTCAAACCTCCACAATAATTCAGTAATAAAAACAGAATCTCCGGCTTCACTTCATTTCCAGATCTAGAATATTCCAGAAGTTACCAGAGGTTGAGACATTGAATATTGTATTAAGCTGACAGCCATAACACTACTTACACACCTGGATTCTTATTTATCAGTTTTTAAAAAATCAAATTCATTTGTATTTATTTTATATTTCATTGTGTTAATTTTGTGTCATAGCTTGACCCAATTAAAAAGTAACAGGTACAGCTCAATGTGGTACAACTCTATATGGTAGAACTCTATGTGGTACAGCTCTATGTGGTACAACTCTATGTGGTACAGCTCTATGTGGTACAATCTCTATGTGGTACAGCTCTATGTGGTACAGCTCTATGTAGTACAACTCTATGTGGTACAGCTCAAAGTGGTACAGCTCTATGTGGTACAGCTCTATGTGGTACAGCTCTATAAGGTACAACTCTATGTGGTACACAATTAAAAAGTAACAGGTACAGCTCTATGTAGTACAACTCTATGTGGTACAGCTCTATGTGGTACAACTCTATGTGGTACAGCTCTATGTGGTACATCTCTAAGTGGTACAACTCTATGTGGTACAGCTCTATGTGGTACAGCTCTATATGGTACGGCTCTTTGTGGTACAGCTCTATGTGGTACAACTCTATGTGGTACAGCTCTATGTGGTACAGCTCTATGTGGTACAACTCTATGTGGTACAGCTCAAAGTGGTACATCTCTATGTGGTACAGCTCTATGTGGTACAGCTCTATGAGGTACAACTCTATGTGGTACACAATTAAAAAGTAACAGGTACAGCTCTATGTCGTACATCTCTATGTGGTACAGCTCATGTGGTACAACTCCATGTGGTACAGCTCTATGTGGTACATCTCTAAGTGGTACAACTCTATGTGGTACAGCTCTATGTGGTACAGCTCTATGTGGTACAGCTCTATGTGGTACAGCTATATATGGTACGGCTCTTTGTGGTACAGCTCTATGTGGTACAACTCTATGTGGTACAGCTCTATGTGGTACAACTCTGTGGTACAACTCTATGTGGTACAGCTCAAAGTGGTACAGCTCTATGTGGTAAAGCTCTATGAGGTACAACTCTATGTGGTACACAATTAAAAAGTAACAGGTACAGCTCTATGTGGTACAACTCTATGTGGTACAGCTCCATGTGGTACAACTCCATGTGGTACAGCTCTATATGGTACATCTCTAAGTGGTACAACTCCATGTGGTACAGCTCTATGTGGTACAGCTCTATATGGTACGGCTCTTTGTGGTACAGCTCTATGTGGTACAACTCTATGTGGTACAGCTCTATGTGGTACAACTCTATGTGGTACAACTCTATGTGGTACAGCTCAAAGTGGTACAGCTCTATGTGGTACAGCTCTATGTGGTACAGCTCTACGTGGCACAGCTCTATGCCATACAGCTCTATGTGGTACAGCTCTATGTGGTAAAGCTCTATGTAGTACAACTCTATGTGGTACAACTCTATATGGTACAGCTCTATGTGGTACAGCTCTATGTGGTACAACTCTATGTGGTACAACTCTATGTGGTACAGCTCAAAGTGGTACAGCTCTATGTGGTTCAGCTCTATGCCATACAGCTCTATGTGGTACAACTCTATGCTATTTATTAGATTTTTAACGGGTTCCTCCACTGCTCCAGATATTAAAAATACATGGCTTTCTTAAACTCGACGGCAACGAATCTACTATGCGCGGTCAGGGCGGATTTTGACTTGATTGGGGCCCTAAGCTATTTGAGATGTGGGGGCCCTTTTGAAGTCCAGGTATTCTATATCAGTGACAAATATGAGAAAAAACTTCTAGGGCCCCCAATACAGAAGATTCTTACGTGCACAGACACGCTGGTCTGTTGGTAAGTGATGCAGCGTTCACAGGCTATGAGGGGTCCTCGCATTACCCAGCCGCCTACCCCCAACACCACAGTTTACGCTTTAACAGCTTAAACATATAAGAATTCATGCGGATTTATTATTTTAAAAAATTATCATAAAAGCTTTGGATAAAAGAGATAACAAAAAATAGACAATATATTGAATCAAAGATACGATATAAACTTATAAGAATTCATGAGGATGAAAAAAAAATATCATAAAAGCTTTAGATAAACAAACAAACAAATAAAAACAACCCGTAAAAAACCAAGTTTTTGACTATAAATCCTTTACGTATGAGAAGTAACTAAAAGAATGTTCATTATAACACGCAGCGCCAGACCATCCAGAAATACAAAATTGAAGTTGTGTCGTAAAACATGTTTAATATAATACGCACCGATCAGGAATATGTTTATAAAAAGAGCTGTCAATAAAATACGCACCTTATTGCGCGACAGAAAGGTTGTTCAATATAATACGCACCGCGACGCTCTATCTCAAAAAATAGCATGATACATAGGAATAAAAAAAATAATCTAAAAAATCAATAATTTAATTACGGTACATGCGATCGATCTGAAATTTTGATACATTGTTTTTATCATCGGTACGAAACTGCCTGCAAAATTTCAGCTCGCTATCTTGCGAGCAAGTGGGTTAAAAATCGATCAAAAGTTTTGGCGACAAGCAAGCAAGCAAGCAAGCAAGCAAGCAAGGTCCGCCGCAGACACCACGAGTTAATATAAAGGATTTAAAAAAAGAACAAAAAATAGACAATATATTGAATAAAGATACGATAAAAAATCGCTCTTACATGATATTTAAATTACATAGTTCACGAAGTTCATCCATTACACGATAATTCATAATCGCCAAGAAGTAAACAATTAAAAATTAAAATTCTTAGCTCATGTTCCAAGAGTTCAATCCAGAATTCTTCATTTCTTACTTTTTTAATGTTCTCATTCTTCACATTTTTTGGGTGTTGGTGCTCTTAAGGGCATTCTGCTGACATCCATTATGAGTTAAACTACTATAAGATTTAAATGCAATCCTTTTGAGTTTTTTTTCATGACAATATGTTAATAAAAATTGATGAATGTTGTTAGATTAATTTTTTTTTAATTTCTCGTTATCTATTTCTATTGACAACAAAGCCTTTAAAAAACCACAGTTGAATATTTCCTAAGATTTTTATAGACTTAAAAGTAAAGTTCCCTTTCCAGACATTTTGCCCCTTAGGATAACAAGGTTCTAAGTCGAATTTGTGACCAAAATGAGTTATAGCCATCGGGTTATAGTCCATGTATTAATATATCATGTTAAAAATATATGAAAGCTGTATCTTGTGACAAATTTGTGGGAAGAGCAGAATAACAAGGTTCTAACTCTATATAGACCAACTAAAATCAAATTTTCAAACGCGAACATCTCGCTACGACCAAAAGTTAACATACAGCCTTTTTATTCTAAGAGGACGCTTTGTTGACCTATGGGGCAAGTGAAGCAGCGTTCACAAGTTTCTATAGCCACGGCATACGAGAGGATTGTGAGGCTAACACAATGCCCAGCCGCCTTTACTTCATAAACTGATGTCAGGTACCCATTCGGAGCTGGGTGGACTCAGGGACACCCATTCGCCTCGAGAAAAAGACCCTGCCTTCACTGGTACTCAAACCCGTGACTCTCAGTACAACAGCCGGGCGCACTTTCACTGGACCACCATGACCCATTTTTTCGGACATACTTACTGGCCACTGTGGCATTAACACAAACTCCATCTGTAACTAGCAGGTCGTCTATTGCTATGACACCCATAGAGCTTTTGCCCTGCTCTCCATTATACACAATCTGTGAAGAGATTACGGAATTATATCTTTAAACACAATAGAAACATGTCAAAATGAAATGTTCAGCGCTGCATTAAGCCACAATATTTCCTAGTGCTGCACAACCCATGGCCCGTGGACTGCTTGTGGTCCACTGAAAATGTTTAATGGGGGCCTGCAGGTCTTCCCAAGAGCTTGGCAATTGCTTCGCTGGTACACCTGAATACGATTGACTATTCATTATCTTAAATTATTTTTTCATAAAATCTAATTATTATTCATTTCACTTTATTAAAATGTGTTCATTTTCTTTTCTAGAGCTATTATTTATTAATTTCATTACATGGAACAATCCCTGGGTTATAATCTCACTACACATAATCATAAGGTCTGAAACTGGGATCAGTTTCATATTTCAGAAGGTAAGGGGCCAACACACCAAAGATGACACTGTGGGTTCAATTAAAATTAACAACATGATTTAAAAGATGTACGTGAGTTCTTCTCAATGCTATTCAGTCTAGTAACCTGCCTGTAGGTTATTACAAAACAGGATGCCACATTATGTGTGCTTAACAGAAAGAGTTTTTTTTTCTTTATATTATAGTCTTGAATATTCTTATTTATAAAAAAAAACTTTTTCAAATTACTAAATCAATTATTAATGAAAAATTCCAGATATAAAAACACATTTGAATGTCATGCTACAGTACTACTTTACTTTGATCTTTCTATGTGAACAAAAAGTGCGAGAGGGGCATACATTGGAGTTGGAAAACTTGCCTTGGGTCTTATATTTTAATATTATTAGTTCCAGGATTTACTATAAGATGGATTCTACACGTTACAAGCTTAGAAGTTAAAGTATTTATATATAGAATTTATGCTAAATTTAATTATATAGGGTATTTGATACCAGCAAGTTCTGAAATGAACAGTATGTACAAACTTATCTAAAGTAGACATGACACAGATATTTTACCTAGTTTATATATAAACCTGGTACAAACTAGAATCCAACTAGTTCACCTGAACATGATTTCTTAGCTGGAGTGACTACAAACAAATTGGGAAATATGATAAGTTTAATTATAATTAAGAATATTTTTTCCTCTAATATTTCATTGAAATTTGCTTGCAATTTTACGAATTTCATAAAACTGGCAAAGGAAACAATTGTCCATCTGGTCTTCTGCACTAAAATGTTGCCCATCGCTGACCAAGTGATTCATATAAATACCTGATATTCAACAGGACTGGACAGTGGTAGGGTCACAGACTTCCATTGCTGTCCCTGGTTGCCAGAGAGGGACCAAAGTTCTCTCGAGGTGTTGTTTTTTTGGGCCAAATAGATTCTTAAGGTGCCAATATCTAAAAGGTAAAATTAAATACTGTCTGAGTGCCAATATCAAAAAGGTAAAATTAAAGATTGCCTGAGCTCCAATATCTAAAAGGTAAAATTAAAGATTGTCTGAGTGCCAATATCTAAAAGGTAAAATTAAAGATTGCCTGAGTTCCAATATCTAAAAGGTCAAATTAAAGATTGTCTGAGTGCCAATATCTAAAAGGTAAAATTAAAGATTGTCTGAGTGCCAATATGTAAAAGTTAAAATTAAAGATTGTCTGAGTGCCAATATCTAAAAGGTAAAATTAAAGATTGTCTGAGTGCCAATATCTAAAAGGTAAAATTAAAGATTGTCTGAGTGCCAATATCTAAAAGGTCAAATTAAAGATTGTCTGAGTGCCAATATCTAAAAGGTAAAATTAAAGATTGTCTGAGTGCCAATATGTAAAAGGTCAAATTAAAGATTGTCTGAGTGCCAATATCTAAAAGGTAAAATTGAAGATTGCCTGAGTGCAAATATCTAAAAGGTAAAATTAAAGATTGTCTGAGTGCCAATATCTAAAAGGTAAGTAGTCAATAAATTTAATTCAATCCACTATTTTAAACATATTCATTATTTATTGTAAATAAAAATCTCACTGTCAAACTGTATCTTTTGTTTCTTTTAAGTTTTTGAATTATCACAAGCAATATTTTTTGCCCCATCCAAAAAAAATTTTATTAAAAAAATTACCTTAGAATACAAGACACTTCTCTGAATCCTGTGATGCTTCATTGAAATATAGTGTGACTTTGTTTTTTTTTAAATTACATAACAAGAAAATATATTTCAATATCATACTCATGAAAATCAAGAGTACTTGACAGAGATTCCCAGAATAAATCATGTATTGTATGAGCTCAGTTCCTTACCTGATCCATACATGTAGTACCAGAAGGTGAGACACGAAGCACTTGTTGGAGGGATGAAGTCTGTATACAGGAATGCCCTGTCACCAGTTGCTTGGATGCTGGCTTCTGTGTACATGTAGAAACCTAAGGGGAGAGAGCACTTCATCAGCACATGTAGACCCATTTGCTCTTAAAGATTTTACTCAAATTTTTAAAATACAGTGGGGCCCACTTAACTCGAGCCCTGGTTAACTCGCCAGCTCTATTAAGTCGACGTTTTTTTTTAGAACCGCCAAATTCGCTCTTTGTCTTTGCATTTTTTCAGCGGTTAATTCGATTTTTTAAAGTCGCTGAACCCTAATATTTCGAGCACAAAAGTTGGCCAAATTTGCCACTTAGCGTAGTTATCTCGATCCTAATGACCAATCGCCAGCTTTTGATAATGTTAGATGTGATTTTGTATAACAAAGGGAAGGCATCGAATTTCGCTAGGTCTGCTGGTGACGTCACAGACCACTTGCGCTCATCTCTCAGCGCTGTGTTGCATCTGGTACTACACATGTATACCAATCGCCAGCTTTTGAAAATGTTAGTTATCGATTTTTATAACCAACAGCAAATTTCCGGCCTACGCGAGGTCTGCTGGTGACGTCACAGCCCCCTTGCGTTCAACTCTCAGCGCTGTGTTATAACTTACTTCTGGTAATATACCCACCGCCAGCTTTTGAAAATGTTAGTTATCGTTGCCACTCACCATCTCGCTACCTTATTTTCGCGCGCGTCTTATATTATATTTGTAAATTTCTGCTGCTAGTTGGTGCACATATACCTTTTGTTGTTAGCAAACATGTATGTACATTTTTATAGGATGCCGATCGCTTCATCAAACACATAACGGCCAAAATTTATTTGTGTACGTTTTTATAGAGAAGAGTTCGCTTTGTCATGAGTCATATATAGGTCATGATAGACAGATAACAGCAACGCTGTTGTGTAAAAAAACAAACTCCAAAAACAAGTGCATGTGCATTCTCATTTATTAACGCTAGTGATGTGACGATACCAAAATCATAGGGTGCTTACTGTAAACAAGGCTCCCCAGAATTTAAAATATATAATATAACAGACTTCAGACAGTTTACCCACCCCCCACTCTCCCACACCATTGTTGTTGGTTAGTCCGATTAGCACTCAAGTTACCGGAGGAATTCTGAGTCCATTGTAAGCTGAGGGGACGGGGTGGGCTATGTATTTGTGTAGCTTGTAAGGAAGTCACCGGTCACCAGCGGACCCTGCGCGCGCACGAGGTGTGTCTGACAGGACTAGATGAATTCCTTATACATGTAGTTATGTACTAGGGAAAAACTACGCTAACGCAATAAAGGGTTATATTTAAACTTAAAAGGTCCTGAAAAACAAACGAATTTTTTTCCTGACCAGCCTCTCCATCCCTATATCATCTGAATTAAAAGAATGTGTTTTGATTGTTCTCTATCAAATGTCTAGCCTCAGTTTACTTCAAAGGATACAACTTGAATCTAAGGAGGGTTGAATTATTTGAATGAATTATTTTAAATGCAGTAAGTAAAAACTATTATTTGCAAGATTTTTTTTGTCTTGTCTGATCTATACAGAAGATTATTCCCCCACAGACAATGCAGGTCTGTTGGCAAGTGATGCAGCGTTCACAGGCCACGGCTATGAGGGACCACGGTATTCCCAGGCGCCTTTGTTTCCACAACTAGTGCCGCATGCCACTCGACCACCATCGAGACATGTGCCGTGAAACGAATGAAAGAATCAATAGCCGATTACCTTGGTCTGAGTTGGTGGTGTGGTCCCCAGGTGGCCCGGTGTATGATGTTGCTGTCTGTCCAGAGTTTCGCAGCCAGCCATATTTGTCATTGCCATGACTGTTGAACATGCCGCACATGTCGTATTCAAAGTCACAGCTGCCAATGTGTGGACAAGTTCCGTCGGCAAGCCGTAGATCATCCAGGCCGATGTCTACCCGATAACCACTCCCAACAACCCCTTCAAATATCACCTGGAGAATATTAATTGAACATTTTCTTCACATTAATTATCATAATTGGATGTTAATATCATTTTGCTGATTTTTATGTTAACAAATTTCAAGTTGAATAAAGAAACAATGTGTTATCTAAAATGATGGCTTTTAAGACATTCATAAAATGTATTTGATTTCACACACAGGAATGATAAATAATTGATTTCCCTTGAAATATAATATCTCTGTTGACAAAGACTGAGACAATTTAAAATTTTGTCAGAGTCATGATACTTAAAAATCTGATAATCAGCTATGTATCTATTAATACATCTAGTGTTTAACACTAAGATGCTGTTGGATCCAGGAATAAATAAGTTGTACCTTTCCATTTCGTTAATAACATCTAAAACTTTAACATAATAATAAATAAATTGATAATTTATATAACGCTGTACCCCAGTACACAACTGGGCTCACAGCGCTTTACATAAAAACTTTTCACACATAATCATCAATTCATTCAATGTAAAACATAAATACGAAAAATAATGACTTTACTGTGCATATAACATAACATCCAAAGAAGGGTCTCATGAAAGCTTAGGTTACCATGACAACAGTAATACAACAACATCATCCCAGACATGTAATTTTAAGGTGATATAAGTTTTCGCTCACATTGAAAGTACCGAGACTGCCGTCGATTGTTGCCCGTCCTTGAGACCAGTAGTTACCCAGCTCTCCTCTTCTTGTCCATATCAGTTTATCGCCCTGGCTTAAAGTTCTGGCATACACATTTAGCGTCCCCATGTCGGCCCCCAACATGTGGAACCAGAAGTAGATACAATGAGACATCCCATTGGTGACCTGGATCTGAGGTCCAAGTAACATGGCATTGTCTCCACTTGCCCTGCCGGAGGCATCAATGTGCATATAGTAGCCTGTCAACAGAGACAAAGATATGGAAAATTGTATTACTTAGTTATAGATTATTTCATTTTTATTCAACTATGATATAGCTATTAATCTATTCACTTTTTAAAATCCTTCCCTAAGCAATTTAAACTACGAGACTCACAAACGAATTGTGTAATCAAAACAAACAAAAGTAGACGTTTCGGCTAATGCCTTCGTCAGTACAAATAACTTACACAAGTATTCAAATTAAGCAATTTACACTTCCTTAACTTGAAGATAACAAAGTATAAGATTGAAAAATCAACAATTCACACTTCAACAAATTACAATGCAATTGTTGTTTTTTTCCATCTACTATTGAGTAAATTTTATTACAATTCATTAAAAAAAAATTCTAATTGTAGTCCCAGCTTTTTATTTAACTAAACAGTGATAAAACACTACAGCTTTAAAAAATGTGTTTGCTTAATTTCAGCAATAAGGTAGTCACAGTCATAATGTAAAACCATAATTGAATTCTAAATAGCAAAAACAGTGTATGAGTCTAAACTCATCTGCCTGTGCCCTGCTAGATCACACTTATACCGTTGTCTTCTCTATTGTCCTGCAAAGGTCTTCTCGATATATTTCAGTCTCCTCGGATGTTTGTCTGTTCCCATTTGATTAAACCCCAACCCTAATTTTCTCCAACTTATTCTTTCCCTGGGGTTTTCCATAACTCCCTTTCACAAGCTACATCAATAAATAATTCACCTCATTTCCACCTTATGACAATGCACAGCTCCTAAATGTCTCCTACCCATACTTTTCCTGGGGTTTTCTATGGGTACCTCTACTACTCACCTGATCTTTTTTACATTACAGATGCGCCTTCTAATTTCAGGATTCTCGTGCCTTATGTTCTGATAAGAACGCACAGACTATGTCGGTCTGTTGACAAGTGACACAGCGTTCACGGGTATGAGGGGATTGTGTGACACAATGCCCGGCCACCTTTTGTTTGCCTAATGTCAGGTACCCATTCGGAGCTGGGTGGACTCAACGACACGCTTAGGCCCGGGAACAAATCCCTGCCTTCACAGATATTCGAATCCAGGACTCTCAGTATGCCAACAAAGCACGTATGCCACTCGACCTCCAGGCCACCCTGAATGGCCATCTACATAACTTAACACTTTGTGAGCACAGGTGTTTTCCACAGAAATTTCACATGATGGACAGGTTAACTGGTCAACTCTGAATTCATAGGTAGCTTTATGCTAAATGGACGCTGTCTCTGACCACCCAAAACTACTGTAGGAGATACGGAAGGAAGGCTAATTGTCCAAGTCAAACAGGGTTATCTTAAAGTAAACACCCACGTTTTGGATACACTGCCACATGAGAAAAACAATTGTTCAGACCTCTTTGAGAACGTAACATCATCAAACTGACCGTATCCATTAGCTGTAGTGTGGTCAGTGGAAGGTCCAGTGCCAGCAGATTCTGTCTTGTTGGCCCATCTTATCCAATCGAATATGTCCGTGCCGGTTATTTGTGTGTATCCACAAAGGTCAATCTCAAAGTCACAGATTGCTGTAAAAACAAAAAGAAATAAGAATTCTTATATCAGTGATTCCTTTATGTGAATATCTATTTCTATTCAAATTCAAACTAACAAATAAATTAAACATGAATTTGTAGTTGTTTGTACACTGGACAGTCAGTACCAATTAAGGGCTTTATTTTGAGAAATCTCAGATCAATATTACTCCTAGAAGCACTCATGGGGGCCGGGGGCCCAAAAACGTTTTTTCCCTTATATGGCCTATATAAAATTTGAAAATCACCAATTCTCCTATTTCCCGAGTAGACACAAGCATGAAACTTTGTGAAGTTGTTGATTACAATCCCGCGATTGTAACGGGAGAAAAAATATTTTAATTATCACTTTCTGTGGGCCGGGGGCCCAAATGAAGTTTTTTACTTATATGAGCTATATAACAACTAAAATTCACTCATTCTCCTATTTTCCGTGTAGGTAGATGCATGAAACTTTGGGAAGTTGTTGAGTACACTTTCGTGATGGTAATAGGCGAAAACAATATTTAAATTAACACTTACTGGGGGCCGGGGGCGCAAAAGTAGTTTTTTTTCTAATATTAAAAACTGACTCATCACTAATTCTCCAACGTCCCGTGTAGGTAGAAACATGAAACTTTGGAAAGTTGTTGAGTACCCTCTCACAACAAAAAATGGCGAAAAAGAATTTTAAAATTCACACTCATGGGGACCGACTGGGGGCCGAAAAACGTTTTTTCCTTATACTTAAAAATCACCTTATTCTCCACTTTTCCGTGTAGGTAGAAACATGAAACTTTGGGAAGTTGTTGATAACCCTCCCGGAGTGGTAGCATGTAAAAAAATATTTAAATTATCACTCACGGGGCCCGGGGGCCCAAATGTATTTTTTTCTTATATAAAAGGCTAATCATCACAAATTCTACAACTTCCCGTGTAATTAGAAGCTTGGAATTTTGGGAAGTTGTTGAGTACACTCACAGGATGGTAACAGGCAAAATTTGTTTGTTTAATTATCACTCACTGGGGGCCCGGGACACAAATGTAGTTTTTCACCTTATATGAGCTAAATTACAAATTTAAAAAAAAACTTGGATGCTGTGTAAATGTATTTTTACAAAAGATAAAAACTTGATGGCCTATATTAAATTTAATTTGTATTTTTTCAATCTTTTGTAGCCTAGGGCCCCTAATCTCTTTCTTTCGTAAACGTTTAAGACATTTAACCATTCGATTTCACTCGATTTTTTAAAACAGATTTTGACTAACAAATATATTCATCATAATCCAAATTGAAATGGGCTGTTGTTTTGAACTATACATATTACACCGATAGGGCCCCCGGCCCTTATTTTAGTTTTTTTTTAAGACGTATTAATAGTCAATGTATTTTATTCATCCTTCGGTCATTAAACTTTAGGAAGTTTTTGGGTACACTCCAGCAAAGGTTTCTGTCATTAAAAGTAAAAGTTTTAAAAACATCACTCATTAGGGGCTTGGGGCCCTAATATAATATTAATTATATAAAAGGTATTTTAAAAAGTGGCTACTGGGTAACTGGATGAATTATTGACCAAATTTGATTATTTTTTTTTAAATTCTATAGGGTAATGAACTTCTAGCGTCTGTTCCTTCGAGGCCGGGACCCAAAATATTTTTTTCGTAAACATTTAAAGCTTTTTTACCTTTAGATTTTAAATAATTTAAATAAATATAGGCACGAATCTCCATCATGACCTAGATTGAAATCCTCAGACCTAATGAGGTGATGCACATCCTGCATCCGTTTTGCACGAGGGCCCATAATGTCATTTTAGTACCCATTTTATTTTACACGACCTTGACAAATATTGACAAACAAGTATATCCATCATGATCCAGACTGAAATCAATTGGTGTTTTGAATTGGTGTGAAACGGGTTTTCAACGCTTACTAAAATCCTAACTTCCGTAGCAGAGTGCGGGTATTTTGCTAGTCCTTTTATGAATATATGCATGTAGATATAGATAGGTATATATATTTATTTATTTATTTAAAATTATCTTTCAATATATCAATTTCTTAATATGTGTTTATAAATTATTCTATCTTGCTTTCAATCCATTTATTTATAAATATATATATCTATTTATTTATTTATATATCTACCTATATTTATCTATGGGCCGTCCATAAAGGACGTCACGCACATAGGAGGAGGGGGTCACGCATTTGTGACGATGTGTGAAGAGGGGACGGGGTGTTTAAAAACTTTTTCGTCAATTCAAAACAGCAAAATTAAATAAAGTTCCAATTAAATATTTGATCGCTGGCAATTTATTGAATGACGTTTTCAATGGCTTCACGTGAGTCGTGCATGAGTTCAAATTAAGATGGACTCGTCCTCGATCTACTAACACCCCTACTAGCCCCTATAGTTTAATTCCGTTTTCATCCCACATGTCAATTAGACCCGCTCATCACTTGAACCAAATAATATCAACACACTTGTTTTTTGAGTAGTTACTTAAAAGATGAGATATAAAAAAGAGACATTCTAGTGTTATTTAGATTTTCAACAAGAACGTTTAATAAGTGTTACTTAACACATCATAAATATTAATTTTTGGCTTTAATCGAAATTAATCGTTAACACACCATATATATATTAGGGCTGCGGAAATTAACGATTCATTTCTCGATTAATCATTACAAATTTTTATCGATTAAAATTATTTTAATCGATAAAAATTCGATTAAAATTAAAGAAAATATTTATAATATTTTTTTTAATTTTATTAATATATAATTAATTATTAGTAATAATAATTTATATTTTTTACGTACAAACTTCTCCCGTGGAATATTATAATTTATTTTATTAAATTATGTGGACTGGCAGGCGTCAACTAAAAAGTGGCTGACAGCATCAGCGCAGTTAAATTTAAACATATAACTGGAAAGTTGAGCACAAACTGCGGATGGCAAAGTCGAAGATAGTGAAAACGTTTATTGTGTTCACTGCCATAAACAATTCTCTTTTAAAGGATCAAATACATCGCTGACGTACCACCTTCAGCACAAACATCCGATCAAGTATCAACACATAAAATTTAGTTTAAAATATTCTTAATTTCAATTTCTGTGAGACAGGGGAAATAACCCAATAAAATTAATAAAAAGTCAATTACCTGTTTTTGTTATTTCCCTTGAAATGTTCAGTTTAATGACGTCATAATGTTCTATTTTTGGCTTTAATCGAAATTAACGATTAATTAATGGTTAATTTTTCAAAAGTTAACGATTAAATTTAACTTAATCGATAACAACAGCCCTAATATGTATACATATACTTCTATATATATCGCTTAAAACAACTAAAATATATTTCATTTGTTGCTAAAGGCAACTAACATTTTTTTGATTCTATTGCTTACTTTTTAAAAATAATTCCGTTCCTAAGATATATCAGGCTAAATTGAAAATGATAATAAATCAAGTCGAGGCAAGTTTATGCTGGGTGAACAAAAATATTCCTGCAGTAACTGTAACGGATAGACAGTGAGACGTAATCGGCTAGCTCAGGGGTCGCCAACATTTTGAGATGGAAGAGCCAAACATTACTATTTACGAAATTTCCCAACTTTTAAAGAGCCTCTTACATGAGTTTTGAAAATAAACTAATATAATTATTAGGGCTGCGGAAATTATCGATTAATTTCTCGATTAATCGTTAAAACATTTATTGATTAAATATCGATTAAAATAATTTTAATCGATAAAAATTCTATTAAAATTTAAGAAAATATTTATAATATTTTTTTTTAATTTAAGAAATAAATAATAAATTATTAATAATTAATAATAATGTATATATATATTTTTTACGTACAAACATCTCCCGCGTAATATTAAAATGTATTTTGTTAATCTATGTTGACTGGCAGACGTCAACTAAAAAATGGCTGACAGCTAGAGCCGTCTTTAACTTTGGGCCCCCGGGCAAAGAAATAGTGTTGGGCCCTTCCCCCGCAGGAATAAAAAATGAAAATACATAATATATATAAATAAACATATTCCCATGGGGCCCATATGCTCGTGGGCCCCCGGGCAAATGCCCAACGGGCATATGCGTTAAGACGGCCCTGCTGACATCATCAGCGCAGTTAAATTTAAACATATAACTAGAAAGTTAAGCAAATATGTTGTTTTTAAGCTAACTGCGGATGGCAAAGTCGAAGATGGTGAAAACGTTTACTGTGTCCACTGCCATAAACAATTCTCTTTTAAAGGGTCAAATACATCGCTGAAGTACCACCTTCAGCATAAATCAAGTATCAACACATTGTCATGAAATTTAGTTAAAAATATTCTTAATTTTCAATGTCCGTGAGAAATGTTCAGTTTAATTACGTCATAAATTTCTATTTTTTGGTTTTAATCGAAATTATCGATTAATTAATCGATAATTTTTCAAAAGTAATCGATTAAATTTAAATTAATCGATAACAGCCCTAATAATTATTAATAGATGCGTATGGAACCCGAGAGCCGCATAATTGACATCGAAGGCGCCGCATGCGGCTCGCGAGCCGCAGGTTGAGAACCCCTGGGCTAGCTGGAATACCTCCTTAATGCCAGTGATAGATCTACATAGATCAACAATGAAAAGTACTTTAATGTCTACCTTTGAATACCTTTCAAAATCATCATGGAATCCCTATTTCAATGAAGTAATTTAAAAATCAAACAAAACCTTAGGCTTTATAAAGAGAAACTTTAAAAGTTGAAAATAAGAATATATTATAAAACTAAGATGCTACCTATTACTTTGGTGAGACCTGTACTAGAATATGCATATTATGTATGGGACCCATCCACCAATGATAACATTGATATGCTACAACAAATTCAAAAAAGATCTGCCAGATTCATTACTGGAGAATATTAAAAACTGACAAGAGTAACATCATTAGTTAAATCATTAAACCTTGAAGCACTAAAAGATAAAAGAACAAAGATCAAAGTAATGATAATACAGTACATAAGGAAATCAAATATAATTTGGAAATACAACACAAAGATAACCTAATACAACCATCGGATAGACATAGGGATAAAAACACCTTTCTCATTCCGTATGCAAGAGCAAACAGATAGAAATTCTCGTAACAAACATACAAATGCTCCTAACAAACATACAAATTCTCGTAACAAACATACAAATTCTCGTAACAAACATACAAATTCTCGTAACAAACATACAATTTCTTGTAACAAACATACAAATTCTCGTTCTTGCCGTCTGGAATTCGAAAGTGGACTGGGTTGGTTGTTGAAACCATCTATCAACATTTTAAAACTCTCAGAAAAATGAAGGACTAGACATAAACCACGGACAAGCGTATGACGCAATAATCTTCTGTACAGAAGCAGCGTCTGTAAAGCTAAGATAAACCATACACCGACAAGACAAAGGGAAACATTGAAACAATTAATAACTTGTCATACACTATATAGGCATACCTGCTTGTGACAAGGCGACGAGAGTACACAGTATTATTATCTTCATTCTAGAGGACTGACTCAGTAAACACCGTATGACTGTAAGTGTTCTTTAAACGACCAATATTTATATTGGTAACCACATAGATCCTTGCTGCTTTGAATAAGGGCCCACTTCTTTATGACATTAGACTTTCAAATATGGTTTAACAAATGAAGTTTTCACCCCCCCCCCAATCCCCGTGTATGACACATGACCCTTGACAACAAATGGAAACCAGTGTAAGTCCTTATCTATTGGATCAATATTTAGAACTTTAGATAGCTTCGCATAACGTTACAAGATTTAATAACGTACTCTAACAGTGTCCATCTCACAATTGCTTCTCTTTATTAGTAAAAGTTTTACACAAATTGTTGATTTCAAATTTGGCAAGCTTTTCTATTATTTTGTTTTTCCGAAAGTTTTTTTTTAAACCTCGATTTAGACTCTTATCTTTAAAGATTTGGGTATCAATTTTATGTGCGTATTTTCGTAACGTATTATATTTTCGTTTCTTAACGTGTATTTTTCTTCTCTGATTTGTTGTTTAAAAAGATCTAAATGTGATCTTTTTATTAAATTGGTAAAAATGTTGATAACTTGTGTAGCCTTTGGGTCACACCGGCTGGGTAGTTCTTTGTTTAGTATCATAAACACTACTTATCTTACTATTATTATAAATTATATTTATGAGGGTATTATAGTAATAGACCACGTGACCGAGTGTACAGGATGAAAACCAAAAGGCTTTGAAGTATATGCCTTACTGGTATACAGGGGCATCAGCGGAAGGCATATTATTGCGCCTCTAGTGTACATTGAAAACACAAAATGTATGTTGGACTAGGGATGTACATGAAAAACAATTAAAGGCATAATGCCATACTAGTGCACAGGACAAACAATCAAAGGCATAATGCCATACTAGTGTATAGGACAAACAATGAAAGGCATAATGCCATACTAGTGTACAGGACAAACAATGCAAGATATTACAAAAATTTCCCTTTAACAATACACGCAGCTTTTTTAAATTCCTTATATTAACTTCACCGTCTTGTCTCTCTCTCTCTCTCTCTCTCTCTCTCTCTCTCTCTCTCTCTCTCTCTCTCTCTCTCTCTCTCTTTCTCTTTCTCTCTCTCTCTCTCTTTCTCTCTCTCTCTCTCTCTCTCTCTCTCTCTCTCTCTCTCTCTCTCTCTCTCTCTCTCTCTCTCTCTCTCTCTCTCTCTGTCGTGGTCGGTCGGGCGGGCAGAAAAACAAAAGTCAAAATAAATAGAGGTAAATAAAAAAAAACGTAAAAACAAAGTTTTTGACTATAAATCCCTTATATATGAGACATAACTAAAAGTATTGATTATGTTCAAACGCGACAAACATTTACAGACTGAATCTGTCTTAACTTCCCTTTGCTTTATAACCCCTGGGGGTGGGTGGGAGAGGGGAAAGGTCTGGTCACCGATCGCTGGACCGAGCTCAGCGTGACACGTAAAATGTAAACAAAAGCACGCCAGTACACCTGGTTAAAACACAAAATGTGTTCATCGATGGCTGGCGTGAAGTCGAGTGACCCGTAAAATATAAACAATAGCGACCGCTACATATAGTTTATATAGATAAACTAAAAATGCATTAATTTAATAACTGTACGTTCGATCGATCTGAAATTTTGATACGATGCATTGTTAGGTGACACGGGTCCGTGTGCCAAATTTCAGCTCGATGCCTTCACGGGAAGTGGGTCATTTTTTACTTTTGTTTTTCCGCCCACCCAAGACAGAGAGAGAGAGAGAGAGACAGAGATGACGGTGAAGTTAATATACGGGATTTAAAAACAAAGTTTTTGACTATAAATCCCTTATATGTGAGACAGAACTTAAAGTATTAATTATGTTCCAACGCGACAAACATTTACAGCCTAAAACAGAGTGAACTCCTCCTCCACGAGATGTGGTCATCGATGGCGGGCGTGAAGTCAAGTGACCCGTAAAATGTAAACAATAGCGACCGCTACATATAGTTTATATAGATAAACTAAAATTGAATTAACTTAATAACGGTACGTTCGATCGATCTGATATTTTGATACGATGCATTGTTAGGTGACACGAGACTATGTGCAAAATTTCATCTCGATAACAGTACCGGAAGTGGGTCATTTTTTACTTTTGTTTTTCCGCCTGCCGACCAAGACAGAGACGGCGGTGAAGTTAATATAAGGGATTTTAAAAAGTTTTTTTTTCAAATCCACGTTTTTATAAGTGGACTAAAGGAAGAAAATCATGTAAAACTTATTAGTTCAAGTACTTTGATTTAATATGACTAAAAACGGTGGGCGAGTGTTTGGTAAATTAATTAAAGATTGTTAATTTAGAAGGCAAAAGAGAGATCTATAAGATAGAGAATGAGTGAACTGCATATGTAAAACCTCATAAGCGCCCGTCCCCACGTTTTTCATCATCATCAGTCCCGTGACCGTTGCGGTCGTTGGTGGGAGCGCATGGCCACATCAACAGATAACGATCTCCACAAATGCCTATTTTGAGAGCCGGCCATTAATTCATGCAATTTCATCCCTGTCCATTCCTTCATGTTGTCCAGCCAGCTTTTCCGTTGTCGACCTCTTCGCCGGCCCCCTTCTACAGTACCTTAAAGGATGATTTTTTTCAGGGTATCATGTCGCAGTACATGACCGAAACCATGTCATCTTACGTCTCTTAATTGTTGTTATGATGGTTTCTTGATGACCCGCAATAGAGCTTATTCTGTCCCAGACTATACATTGGTCTTGTGTTTTAAATAGGAGATCTGGAGAATTTTCCTCATGCATTTGTTTTCAAATGCCTGCATCTTGCTTTCAGTGGCTGCACATTAGTGTCCAGGTCTCACATCCATAAAGGACAATGGTTTTAACGAGAGCTCTGTAAAGCCTGAGCTTTGTTGGCAGACTAATGTTTTTGCTGTTCTATATTTTGGTTAACTTCGTCATTGCTGCCATTGCGACCCAATTCTAGCTCGAATTTCAGCTTCACATGTACCATCTCTAGATATGAAATGCTCCTAGATATTTAAAGTTATGTACCTCCTCCAGCTTTTGTTGGTTCATTACGATGTTGGCCATACTGCGCAGCTGAGGTTTAACCAATATCTTGCTTTTCTCTGAGCTGATTTCCATCCCATATGCACCTGATCTGTCTGCAAGTTTGTCAGTGAGCTTCTGTAGTTCTTTACTGCTCCAGACAAAAGATCTATGTCGTCTAGCAAATCTTAGGTTGCATAAGGGTCTTCCGCTATAGAGATGGATGTGTGGTGATCTAGGTTTTTGCATGATTTTTTCAAGGAAGATATTGAACAGGACAGGTGAGCGAATGCAGCCCTGGCGGACTCCGATCGTCGTTTTGAAGAAGTTCCCTACGCAGCCTTTAAATAAAACTGCACTGCTTGCCTGATTGTAGAGTTCTTCGATCACCTTTACCAGCCCTTCTTCAATGTTGAAACTTCTCATAACTTGCCAAAGTCCCTCGTGCCATACTCGATCAAAGGCTTTCTTGAAGTCTATGAAGTTGTGATGAGTTCGCGTTTGTGCTGTAGATGTTTTTCTATGAGCAAGCGACAGTTGAAGATCTGTCTCGATTGTGCTTCTGCCTGGTCTGAAACCTGCCTGTTCTTCTGCCAGTAATTCCTCGGATATTGGCTTTAGCCGGCGATGGATAATTTTTAGCATTACTTTGCTAGGGTGGCTAATAAGGCTGATTGTTCTATAATTCTGGCATTGTTTCGTATTGCCTTTCTTAGGTAATGGTATGATTAGCGACTGCGTCCAATCTTTGGGCCATATCTTATTTTCAAATATTTTCTGGCAGAGTTTTGTTAGGGCTTTCGTTACCTCTGCTCCTCCATGTTTCAGCAATTCAGCAGGGATGTTGTCAACTCCAGGCGACTTACCCCCTTTTAAGTTCCGTACTGCCTCTTCAACTTCGCTCAACAGCACTGGTGGATCAGTTCATCTCTCTGTTCTGTTGCTTCTGTAGTATGTTGCTATCTGGATTGATTTTACAATTGTACAGTTCGGTGCAATATTCTGTCCATCGTCTTAGTACCGCCATGTTATCAGTAAGGAGCTGGCCTTTACTGTCTTCAATTATCGAAGCTGTCACCTGGTGCGTTTTTTGTAAGATTTCTTAAAGTCTCATACGCTTTCTTAGTATTACTGGCAGCTATGCTATCTTCCACTGTGCGGCACTGGTTATCTATCCATTTCCTCTTTGGCCTGCCTCATCTCCTTCCTGATCTTTGTATTAATCAGCCTGTATTTGTCTGCTGTAAACGATTAGAATTTTTGTTTTTCCTTAACATTCTTCTTTCATCACACAAATCAAGAATCTTGTTGGTGACCCAATGCTGTTTCTTGCTTTTCGTTGCCTACCTATGACTTCTTCTGCATTGAAGTTAAAATTTCTTTCAAGTTGTTAGCCAAGGTATCTACATCTTGATCGATAGTGGCCAATGTTTCAAACTTGCTACCATCCTTGGCCTGGAATATATCCGCAATTTTCGGGTCTTTTAGGTTGTCCAGAGCAAAACGAATGCGCGGATTTCTTTTTCCTCTATTTAACTTCAGTTTCAGCTTAAGTCTAGTTAGGACAAGATTATGGTCACTTCCTATATCTGCACCAGGGAAAGACCTTGTTTGTGCTTTATTGATACTAGATTTGAAACGCCTCAGCACGAGAATGGTATCAATTTGGTTCTTGATTAAGCCTCTAAGTGATTGCCAGTTGGTGGTTCTTGATGGCTTGTGTGGATGCAGGGTGTTAGCGAGGGTCAAGCAATGACTTTGTGCGAATTCGAGTAATCTCATTCCTCTATCATTTGTTTCACCCCAGCCGAATTTTCCAACTGTACCCAGCCATTGTTAGTACACGCCAAGGTCAACCTTTGCATTCCAGTCGCCCATTATTATTAGAATGTCTTTTCTTGGTGTGCTCTTGATGACTCGTTCTATTTCCTCAAAGAATTTCTCCAAATTGTTGTCATGTGGTCGGAAGTTGGATCGTACACCTGTATGATCGTGACATTATGGGGTCTGGCACATATTCTTAAGCTTATCAGTCGCTTTGAAATTGGTGTGCAGCTAATTACTGATGGAAATATTTCCTTTCTGACAAGGAACGCTACGTCATATTGATGTTTGGAGTAATCACCGCTGAACCAAATTTTATGTCCCTCCTCTGTTGATGTCTCACCAAATCCTGACCAATGATGTCCCAACTGTACCGTTGCAATTCATGCGTTAGTTCTTTTACCTTTCCACACTGATACAGGGTTCTTACGTTCCAAGTCCCTATATTTATCCCTTCTCTGGGAAGCCTAATTGGGTCGTTTCCAGAGTTATAATTAACGTCCCCATTCTGGTGAGTTGCAGTGAAGTTCGTGGTTATTAATCTGTTCCTCGACCGATCCGGCATGGATATCTTTATCTGTTGTGTTTTCATGTTTCCTTTCTGTGGGCTTATAGACTTGGTGGCGCCCAACTCCTCTCTAAGTCGTTGATTTTTTATCAGGGTTTACTCCCCTAGCCTTTCGCGAGAATGAGTATGACTGCAAGGCAGTGGAGGTTTGTAAGAGTTTTCCTTCTCTTATATGAGCAGTCTTACATGGTTAATGATGTATAAGTAAGCTTATAAATAAATCTAAGGCTAATTTTAGTCATATCAAATGAAAGTTCAATAAGTTTAAATTATTTTCTTCTTTTTAGTCCATTTGTAAAAACGTGTTTTTTAATCGTTTTTTTTTACCTCTATTTATTTTATTATTTTTAGTCTAAGTGTATGCTATGGTCGTTTTGTTGCTTCCTTTTGATTATTGATTATTGAAGTATTGGTTATGTTCAATATAATACGCATTGTTGATTATTGAAGTATTGATTATGTTCATTATCATACGCATCGCTCGAAAAACATTTACAGACTGAAATTGTTAAACACGGGGATGTTGTCATCTATGGCTGGGGTGAACTCCGGTGGCACGTGGATGTCAACAGTATCAGACGGATACAGATGCTATATAGGGAAAAACTAAAAATGCATTAATTTAATTACAATACATTCGATCGATCTGAAATTTTGACACAATGCATTGTCATCCAAGATCTATCTGTGGTAAAAATTTTGAGATCTCTAGGACTACCAGAAGTGGATAATTTTGCGTTGGAAATTTTGAAATTTTGCAGACCGGAACGAAATTTTCGGACAGGAACAAAAGCAAGTTCATAAAAACGTGGTAAACATTACCCACTTCCCGTGATTCTATCGAGCTGAAATTTTGCACATACACTTGTGTCACATAACAATGAATTGTATCAAAATATCAGATCTATCGAATGTACCGTAATTAAATTAATGAATTTTTAGTTTATCTCTATGTATCTCTAAGTAGCCATCTGTAATTGTTGACAACCACGTGTCACTAGAGTTCACTCCAGCCATCGATGACCACATCACCGTGTTTTACAGCAAGAAGAGTTCAGTCACGTTCAGTCTGTAAATGTTAGTTGCGCGGTGCGTATTATATTGAACATTATCAATACTTTTAGTTATGTCTCAGATATAATTGATTTATAGTCAAAAACTTTGTTTTTACGGGTTGTTTAATTTAAGCTTTCATTTACAATGTTGTAGTCAGTAACGTAGCAGCTATGTCGATGTATTCTGAAAAGAGCCCCTGTTAGCACACAAACAACAAACTAATTATCAGAAGAGTGATTGGCGATTCCATATCTGTAAATAAAGAAGTGCCCCCCATACCACATCTTTTCTACGCCCCTGCTGATCAAAGGCGTGTGTTGAGAAATGGGAAGGGGGATACCAATCAACATGGGTATGGCACTAACACCACTTACCCACCTGGATTCTTATTTATCAGGGTTTTTTTTAAAAACTCAAATTCATTTGTATTTATTTTATATTTCATTGTGTGTTAATTGTGTGGCATACTTTGACACAATTAAAAAGAAACAGGTACAACTCTATGTGGTACAACTCTATGTGGTACATCTCTATGTGGTACAGCTCTATGTGGTACAGCTCCATGAGGTACAACTCCATGTGGTACAACTCTATGTGGTACAGCTCTATGTGGTACAGCTCTATGTGGTACAGCTCTATGTGGTACAACTCTATGTGGTACAACTCTATGTAGTACAACTCTATGCGGTACAGCTCTATGTGGTACAGCTCTATGTGGTACAGCTCTATGTGGTACAGCTCTATGTGGTACAGCTCTATGCAGTACAACTCTATGGGGTACAGCTCTTTGTGGTACAGCTCTATGTGGTACAGCTCTATGTGGTACAACTCTATGTGGTACAACTATATGTGGTACAGCTCTATGTGGTACAGCTCTTTGTGGTACAGCTCTATGTGGTACAGCTCTATGTGGTACAACTCTATGTAGTACAACTATATGTGGTACAGCTCTATGTGGTACAACTCTATGCGATTTAATAGATTTTTAACGGGTTCCTCCACTGCTGAAGATATTAAAAATACACGGCTCTCCTCCACTGGACAGCAACGAATCTACTATGTGCGATCAGGGCCGGATTTTGACTTTATGGGGACCCTAAGCTATTTGAGATATGGGGGGCCCTTTAGAAGCCCAGGAATTCTATTTCAGTGCCAAATATGAGGAAAAAAACTTCGAGGGCCCCCAATACAGAAGATCATTACGTGCACAGACAGGCCGGTCTATTGGCAAGTGATGCAGCGTTCACAGGCTATAATAATATATAAACGTAGCTTATGTGTAATGTACTGTCATTTATGTGGTTCTTATGATAAGAATGTTTATTTAATTATTATATGTATGTTATTATCTCCATGTAAAGCGCTGTGAGCCCGGCTCCTTGCTGGGATACACCGCTATAAAAATTATCAATTTACTATTATTATTTTTATTATTATTATGAAGGGTCCTCGCATTACCCAGCCGCCTACCCTCAACACCACAGATACACTTGAACAGCTTAAACATATAAGAATTCATGCGGATTTTTAAAAAAAAATATCAAAAGCTTTAGATAAAAAAAAAGAACAAAAAATAGACAATGTATTGAACAAAGATACGATAAAATATCGCTCTTGCAAACTATTTAAATTAGTTCACGATGTTCATCCATTATATGATAATTGATAATCGCCCAAGAGGAAAACAATTACATTAAAAAAACTTAGCTCTTAGAAAAGTTCCCTTGAATGAGCCATGACATTTCATATTCTTGGTTCCAGCTCTGTTAACACGCTTCATAAATTAGCATATGATAAATATGCATATCTTATACAAAACAAAATATTTATTATATTATATTATTAAAAAAATTAGACATAAAATTAAATAAATATAATACATTAAGTTATATGAATAGCTAATGTCGTTTCATGAAATGTAAGAGTAGTAGGTTCCTAACCTGTGACGCAGCTTAGCGCTCAGTCTTGGACCAGTTCTTTTCTCTAACTACTTGGGCTTCGTAAATTAACGAATAATTAATCGGTAAAAAAATTAGTCGATTAAAATTAATTTGATCGATTAAAATCTAAGAAAAATTTTATAATTATTTTTTCAATTTTTTAATTATTTTTTTTACTCACATACTTTCCCTTCGTATTATTATTATTTATTTAGAAGTGCATACGTAAACAAAAATGACGACTCATGACAGCACAGTTAAAGTTACGCATTTAAGCAGAATGTTGAGCAAACATTTTATTTTTTAAGCTAACTGCGGATGGCAATTAAATCAGACGAATCAGATGCAGTACACGATCACGTCTGCTTCCAGAAAACGTAAACGCTCTGGTTTGTCTGCGTGAATGGCTAAAGTGATGCCTACTTGCTTACTATAAAGTGGCTGACATTAGGTATACTGTATACGTTTTATAATTTAACTCTCTACGTTTTTTTTTAAAGTTATATAAAAATCAGTGACGTCAGTGTTACAGTTTGAATTTACAACATTTTTGTGTCAACTCTAAAGCAAAGTCATGGATTGTTGCAGATCAGATACAAATAGTTGAAGCTATATATGCGTTATAATTAATCGAAATTAATCGATTAATCGATTGTTTTAATTTTAAAAATCCGATTAATCGAACAATTTTTTTAAAATCAGTACCAGCCCTACTATCTAAACAAGCCAGCTGGGCAGATTTATTGAGTACCGTGGTATATCTCGTAAATTATTTGCGGATGACACACAGCTTTACAAGAGTTTTCACCCGGATCCTTCGAGCTGTGCTGCCGCTGTTCAGGCTGTCGAAGAGTGCAGTCTTGTAAAATTATGGATGGCAAAATAGATTGAAGTTTAACGATAAGATGGAGGCAATTATTTGTGGGTCTGACGCCAATCTTTTTAAAGTAGTCATCTCGTCGATAAAAGGTTGCACTTCTGACATCACTTTGTCCAACGCGTCAGAGATCTGGGCTTCTATATCGACAGTAAACTAACGATGACCTCCCATAATTGGTTCTGTGGTCAAGACTTGTTGTTGTTTTTTTCATCTCCGTGCTCTGGCTCAGTTGCGTCCCAGTAGCGTAGCGAGCAGGAGGGGACATATGTCCCCGGGCGCCACGTTAGGGGGCGCCAAAATGAGTATTAAAACTCATTACTTAATTTTATTTTGATGTAAACTAATGCATCCCAAATACGTTTGCAAGATTGAATTTTGCAGCTCCGAAATATCTTCATTACAAACCAGTTGGCAAGCATGATTTTGGCGCCCCCATTGAGCGTTAAGGAGCGCCATTCTACTCATAAACTAATGACACATCCACAATGTAGGATTGCTGATGGCGTTTTTAAAAAAACAAAAAACTGCGAGTTGTTGGGAGTGAGACTAGGGGAGCAGTAAGATGCAAAGGCGAATCTATTAATAGAACAGACAAAGACGTCACTAAAAGCAACCGAAATGACCAATACAAGAAAAAGGAGTTGCTTAAAGCAGCAGTTCTCAACCTGTGGTCCGCGGAGCCCTAGTGTTCCGCGAAGATGTGCCTGGTTGTCCGCGAGCAAAGCATGAAATTTACGCACTGTGTGATTGATCAAGAAAAACTAGCAAGTAAAAAAAAATTAATGCAGACTTAAAATATATTTTTGATTTGGCCTAAATAGTTTTTAAAATTTATCAAGGCTCGTCCATTAAATTATTGTTTCTTTGATTTCTTATGTTCGAATATGAATCTTGAACATTAAGAGTTACTGATGTAAACTGAAGTTCGCTGGTCATCAGACTGTTTGAATTTTCGTGATGACGTAAGAGAGTTTCTTGTAGAAAAAACTCAAAGCTTGTTGATCATTTGAACCAAAGCTTATGGGTTGCTGTTCTGGCTTATTTGGCTGAAAATTTTGAAGAACTTAATTCAACTCGGCAAGGAAAGCAGACACATTTAATTACTCTCAGTGACAAAGTGCCTGCTTTTTCTAAAAACTTGATCTTAGGAAAAGAAGATTATTTCAAGGTAACTTTGAGATGTTTGATCCATTGTACGAAACCACCGAGAAACCATAAAATGCTGAAATAAATAAACAACTGTTGATAAATTTAATTTCTGGTCATAGTCAATCAATGCAGAACCAATTTAAAATCTACTTTTTGTGATTTTTAACGCTCATTCTTTTTTCGTGGGTTTCCAGTCCTAATCTCGCACAAATTGACTCATCAAATAAATTTACCAACATCGTAATTAAACCAATTCATTGAACTGACTAGCGATACAACTTTGAATATGTTGCATCAGAAAGTGGGCTTAATGAAATTTTGGAGTACTCCGAACTATCTCAGACAGCTTTTTAAAATTCTTTTACACTTTGCAACTTTGTGAAAGTGGATTTTCTGCAATGCTTACAATAAAAACAAAACATCGTTCGTACTAAATAAACTAATATGGCAGTCTTTTTAATACAAAATACTGTTTATGACTTAATTTTTTTTAATAGTTAGCAAGTAGAGTTAAAAAAGAAGACTATGGGACTAATATAAATGACATTTGTTCGTTACAAAAGAAAGCCATTACAATATTGTAATTGGAGTACGCAAATCGTAGCATATTAGTAAAGTTTTACTAACTAACATGTATATTACTTATAGCTAGCTATGTACACAGTATAATTATATTTAACTTTCCAGCACGGCAGTAGCACAATTTTTAGTAGTGGACACATTTTTCAAGTGGTCCATGAATCTCAAAAGGTTGAGAACCACTGGTTTACAGAATGGTTAATTTGCGTTCCTTTGCTGCATGCTGTGACTCTTTTTAAAAAGAAAAATCTTACTTCCCCAATCCCACCGTGGAGGGAGTAAAGTGGGGGGAGAGGAGGGAAGGTCTCTCCTCTCACGGGCTTGTGTCGGTATGTCAAAGCAAGTTGGATTCCTTTCTTATGAAACAGCAGACACCGCCTCTCTTTCCTGTCTCTCTGTGATAAAACTTGTTGCTCAGTATGATCCACTGTCAGAAAAATACCTACAACAACATGCCCGAGAAAATCAAGGTTCAGTATCTTATTTTATCACCGGAAATCCAAGATAAATTTATCCACCTACTTACATCGACTGTAAGGAATCAGCTGTTGAGTGAAATCAGAAAAAACAAGTACTACGGTATATTACTAGACTCAACATTCGATCTAGGACACTGGGAACAGTTTTCTCAAGCCATCAGATTTGTGGATGTGGATTTTCAAACTAAAAAATTAACCATCAAAGAATCATTTTTAGGTTTTGTACAGATACATTCCAAAGACGCAGCAAAGCTGATTGAAAGAGTTATCGTAGAGAAACTGGAATCTAATAGCACACCACTAGCCGACTGTAGTTCACAATGTTATGACAATGCTGGTGTAATGACTGGGTAGATATCCGGCCTTCATCAGCGAATATGTGCCAGAAATCACAGAGCATTGTTCATCAACTGTGATAACCACAGCTTAAACTTAGCAAGAGTACTCTCAACTAAACCGTATCCAGTTGTTATAACGTTTTTACCAGGTTGCGGTAGACAATGGAAAGGAAGATGCACAACTTGGGGAATCGAGGTTGACAGAAGGAGTAGACGACATTGGAGGATGCCTGGAGAATTAACAAGAGATGCAGGACTTTCTGCAGAAGAAGAAATTGCACGTGATATGAACAGCGTAAATGATAGACTCCAACAGGAGCTATCAATACGGTTTTTACGTTTAAAAAATCTAAACAACAAATTTGAATTTTTACTAGACGTCAAAACTCTTTTTGCTGAGACAAAAGTCGATACATTTCTTTAAAATTGCTTAGATTTTGCTAATTTATACGACACTGACGTCAATGGTCATGAATTGTGCACAGAAATCAGAAACAGAAAAATGCTACTCAGTACCCGGACTGAAGTTCCACCGGAAACTCCTTTGAATCTTCTTGGTTTATTGTTTCATATGGATATGACGTATTTCCGAATCTGCGCATTTCACGTGCTTCAATGGGACAAGATCATCTGAGTGATCTTGCACTCCTTAGCATCGAAAGAGAAACACTTGAGAATATTAATTTTGACAACGTGATTTAGGAGTTTGTGACATTCAAATCAAGGAGAATATATTTTTTTGTAGACTATGTCTAATTTTATAATTAGTAGAGTATTTTTTCAAATAAATTGTTTACAATCGTATAGAGAATTATTAGTCTGTATTCTCTTTCATTAAAATACCTCAAGCTTCGAAAATGAACCGATATAAACCGTAAAATTTTAATTTTTTCTTTGGGGCTCATTGAGCCCCCAGAATCTTTCGGTCCGACAAGGGGTGTAGATTTTGTGTCATGTCCCCGGGCGCACATGACCCTAGCTACGCCACTGTTGCGTCCTCAACTAAATAAGAGAACAGCTAATGCCGTTGTAGTTTCCTTCATTGCAATCGAGACTGTATTACTGCAAAATTAGTATATGGGGATTGCCTCACAACCAATTGCAGAGACTCTAGATACTCTAGAACAGTGCTTCTCAAAGTGGTATGCCGGTCCGTGGGCTATCCGCCGCCGGTCCGCAGAAGTTATCAAAAAAAGGACAGAAGAAAATTGTCAGTGCAGGGAAAATAGTGCACCGCCCCTGGTGCAATGGAAAAAATTACTGCCGGTCCGCCATACTAAAAAGTTTGAGAAGCACTGCTCTAGAAAGTACAAACGCTGCAGCGCGGATTGTATTGGGGATGAGAAAGTCAGACCACATAAAACCGGCACTTAAGGATCTACACTGGCTTCCTGTGGCTGAAAGAATAAAACATAAGATTCGGTCACAATCTTATGGTTGTATGGGCGGATCAGCGCCGCAGTATTTGAAAGAATTAACATCGGAACATAGATCTCTAAAGGGTTTGCGTCATTCAAAGCAATCCTTTTTGAAAGTTCCCGGAGTGGGTGGACACAGGCGGAAGTCCCTTGACGTGCGCTCCTTTGAATCGGTGGCACCAAAATTTTGAGAAAATATTTCGAAATCTTTGAAAGAGTGCGATAAATTTAAGAAAAATTTGAAGACTTGTTTCTATTTGATAGAGTTTTTGAACATCATAGCGCAACGAGCATGCTGATCTAGCATGGTTAGTGTTAGCGCTAAAGAACAAAGCATTCACTCATTCATTTTTGAATAGTTTTAACTGAGAATGAAAAGTGAGCGAGGAGGAAGGCCAGGCAACACTGCCCCTCCGCATTCGTGTGTGTGACATGCAGAAGAGACTGCCACTCGAGGATTGGTCTCATCAGCCACACCAAGCGCTGCAAACAATAAAATAAAGATAAATCCGTCGTCTTTCGTAGACGGACAGATGCCATTCAAACTGAGACCAGGCCAAATTATCTTCTATAATAATAACCTTATTTATATTTATTTTTCAGCATTTTAAAAAATTTAATATTGCATCAATGTTTTTATTCTATTTTTACTGTTGTGTATCACCTAAAATGGCGTTTTGTTGACACGATACAATGTTTATTGCATGTATGGTTCATATTTTCCCCCCAATGCTTGAATTAAATTATTTCCTTCATAGTGATTGTGTAATTATTGTTGCTATGATGGACAAAATTATATGCCAGGTTGTACAGATATGTTTTAATATATATATTTAATTTTTAAATATTTTTTTTAAATTGAATGCGGTTTCAAATTTACTGGAGTAACTAATTCATTTCAAATTATGTACTGTATTCAAAGGATTAAAGAAACTTAAAGCATATTAGGCGACGGACATAATTTGCTTAACCTATACTATAGTATACTCTACATCGCTAGTCAGTTTATTACGTTGTAAATAATATTTAAGCCTACTAAAATCATTATTTATTATAATTAATGTGTTTCTCAGAGGTTAAAAATGTACATGTTTTTATTTATTAGCTATTTTAATGAATATTTTTACAAAATTTTAAAGATGTGAGGATGATTTTCCCCGTCTCACTCTTTGATTTTTTATAAATTTATGAAATCTGGCAGTTACGGGGGATAACTCTATGTTATAAACACGTATGTATCAATGCTTTTGTAGGTACTGTTATAATTGAAAGCTTTTTTATTTACGATAAAATTTATTATTAGTGACGGCTGAACATTATTTTATCTTTATAAAAGAGTAAAAATTCGAAATAAACACTTATTAGTGATTGGATATTTCCTATTTCTTAAGTATATAAATAGATGCTATGTCAGTCATAATTAATATAATATAACCAAAAAACATTCATTTTCATCATTCAGTATTCAATTCATTCACTGCATCATTCAGTTTCAGTTCATAATAATGTCAATAATGAAAATACTGTCTATACTAATACATACTCACTTATACTCATAATACTGATACTGTCATAATACTCATACTGACTTAACTGACTGACAACACTCATAAAAGTGTCACGCATATTCCCACGCCCACATTCACATATTCAAAATCAAACAATCCCAATTCTTAAACTTACACTTAAATACTTTGCAAGATTTTTAATGTTTTAATAAAATACTTAAGTTTAAGACTTAAAACTTAAATGAGTTAGACTGCTTTACTTAATTTAGGCCAAAAGCAATGCAAAGATAATCTAATACTAATATAATCCTCAGATAGGGCATAGCGATAAAAAAAAATCGGTAAACTATAGTTTCCGTGACCAAGATGGCGGCTAGTCATTTCCGGGCAGCCACCGTTGTTGCTAAGGCACGTGACCCCCCGTAAAGTAGTGCATAGCATCGCAATTTAGGGGGTGGGGGACCGGGGGATTCTCAAATTTCTGGGTTTTTTAGGAGCGCGCCAAATTAGGAAAACAGCGGAAAATACGACTTGAAAAAATTCGGGAGGGGGGATGGAGATTCTTTAAAATGAGGCTATTTTAAGATCCTGCCGAGTTTCAAAAAAAGGAAAAAATGCATAAAAACCAAGAAAAAATATGGTACTCACAGTTAGGGCTGTCAATTTGTTGAAAAAAGCTGCCCGGGTACCCGTGAAAATTTCGAACGGGTACCCGGGTTACCCGTTCTAAGCGTCGCATAATTTTCCACGTCATGACCACCATACCGTGCAACCTAGCCACCATCCATGCACCTCATTTCACACAGTAGTAGTAGCTAACGGCTTGCTTCCAGTATAATGCACTAAAAACTGTTATTCAATTCCTGCTGTAAATGCTTTCGTCATACTCATAAACTAAAATTACAGTAAACTGAACATGCAAACAAAATGACAACAGCAATGACGTAACGTTCTGTGTCATACTACTCATACCTTGAATGTTAATATCCACTTGGCGTCGGTGGTCAATGCTAAGGGCGATGACGGATGCAATACTGCGGTAAATCTCAAGTGATTGTGCTTTGGTCAGTGGTACTGCTTTTGTTATTAATGTTAACACCAAAATATTTCTGATATTGGGTAGGTCGGTGGTTTGTTTGTTTATCAATATCAATTTAATGAATAGTGTTCAGATGGCGTTTTATCGCGCTGGGTTGCCACCCTTCGCAGACACAATTTCATTACAATGGTTGCATTTTGCCATGGCACGATTCCACACGCCGACATCTTACCCATCTTATTAACTTTAAAAACTGACAAATTTGTGTGTATAGCAATTTTTGGGCTAGGCAAATACGTGTTAATGAACACAAGAAACACATGCGAATGCAAGGGGTGGGGGGGGGTTATAGCAGTGCTTCACAAAATACAATAGAATTAGTCATTTTTGACAATTAGCTAATAGATGAAAGAAATAAAAGGAAATAAAATACATTTCGCAAACCATGTAAGTACAGGGAAAATAGTGCACCGGTTCCTGGTACCTTGGAAAAAATTCAATTCCTCCCGGTCCGCTATACTAAAAAGTTTGAGAAGCACTGGGTTATAAGAGAGAAGAGGGGATGGGGGTAAATAACACATCAGATAGTATCAATCGGTGACTCACTGTTGGCTATTTCAAAGAAAAGTTAGGGTCAAAGCAAGGCACAGCAAGGGTGTTTTGATGAACAAAAAAACAAACACAGCCTCTTTCATCTCTATGCATTCAATCCTCACGGCCGACGTATGCCCATCCTACACGTTAGTAACTATTTAATTTTATTAAATTTAAATACTGATAACCTTGTCCGCATTATTAAAATCAGTTTTTCTAGGTCTCCACGTGTTAATGAACACAAGAAGTACAAGCGAATGCAAGGAGTGATGGGAGGAGAAGGGGTTAGATAAGCAACATTAGCTAGTATCAATCAGCGTATTTCAAAGCAAAGTTAGTGTCAAAGCAAGGGTGGTTTTTTTTATTAACAAACACCGTCTTTCATCTCTAAGCAGTCCATCCTTATTTTTGGCAGAGGACTTTTGTTTCCTTTATATGATTTTTTTAAAGAACCAAAACCTTTTTGTGTTTTGCGATTTCTGTTTCACGTTGAGAGAAAAAAGATGTATTAAAATACATTGCCATTTGTTGGGACCGTATTTTATTTCCCATGGACAGATCCTTCCAGTTGACAGAGTCCTGATATTTCTCCATAGATGTAGTTCACAGCACATTTAAAATATAAAAAAAATTCATTTGATAAATTGTTTCGCGAGCCACAATGTAAACACAAAAAATCCGCATGGGAGCCGAAGTTTGGCCTCCTTTAATATAGAACATAGACATTGAAGCCACATTTTCACGGGTACCCGAGCGGAATTTTACTACCCGGGTAATCACACAGCAACGGGTACCCGGGTACCCGTTGACAGGCCTACTCACAGTTCATTCATCAGAATCATGAAAATGGGGAGGATACAACTTTTTTATCAATTTTAAGAATTCTTTCATTTGGTCGTTACTGCCACACGAGGTTCGCCACATATATTCGAATAAATAGGAATTGAACTGTCCCTCCCCAGAACAGGTTCTCGTGGGCAGTCCCCGTTTCACCGCGCTCCAGGTGCCCTCTATAGTGTTGGTGTGCGCACCAGTCTCAGAGTGTTTGAACTCGAGGCTAAGGTTCACCGTGAGGTGGTGAAAACCTTCATCCTCTAAACAGTCGTAAGACTTCCAGCAATCAGAAATGATTGTGGTCCCCGGCTGCACGAATTCTTTAATTATTGCCAGGAGGACTTCTTTACCTCGGTTCTCAACAACCCTGAAAAAGGTTTTTTTGGATTCTCTTTCGATCCCAACAAACACCCATCTACCGTCTACGCGCTTTCCTCTATTATATTTTCGTTTTCCGAATTAGGACTCGTCTATTTCAACAATCTTACCCACTCCGCCTATCTTTTCACTCGCCTTTAAATACGCATCCATACAGACCTCGCGACAAAAGCTAGCCCAGTCCGTCACTGCGTTGGGTCGCACATACGATTCCTTCGAAATACTCTTAAAAGGCACTTTCCTAACCCAATAGTGTGTCAATAAAAGAATTTGTAAAAAAGATAAATGGCTACCACTAAACCACGACCCACCCCTTACACTACACTTTATAGCGGCGTGGCTTTTGTCGCGACATCTCCAAATGAAATCATCACCACGCTCACCTGATTCACACAATTTCATGTCCTTCTTACATGCAGGGCACTCGTACCGATCAGAAATCAAACCATCAGTCATAAGCCAATCAAGCATACACCTTTTGTCCTGTCTCGCTAGACGATCCCAAAAACAGGCAGTAAATTCACTTTCCATTTTGAAGAAAAATACCCTCAAGTTAAGAATTAAGAACACTTAACGCGATGTGAACACCTGGAGCAATTCAAGCGAAAGGAATTTGCCCGCGGGATTGTTCCCGGGCTATTGTTCCCGGGCTGGAACACTTCGGTTACATACGCGTCACAGCATATAGTGCCGCAATTAGCGAGTTGAAAAAAAAACCTAGATTATCCGCCGGATTGCTACATTTTAGCCCCTGCGCTCGGGCCTGCGGCCCTCGCCTACTTGTTTAATGCCGGTCTTGCATTAAAACTTGCATCCAATCATTAAATTTTTATTCGTAACTAATAAGTGACGCGTATGAAGACCAACTGACAAGATACATTACAAGGGGAGGCAACCCAGTAAAATACAAATGGCAAGGGGGGGTAATCCATGTAATACGAAATTGTAACTTGTGTATAGCAACGTCACTTCGCCCGGAAATGACAAACCGCCATCTTGGCCACGGAAACGATAACCAGCCAAAAAATCTTATTCCATGTGCAAGAACAAATAGATTCTCATTCTTGTCCTCTGGAATTAGGGCATGAAATAGGTTGCATGATCTAACCAGGAAAATAAACATACTTTTCATACTATCAACATTTAAAACTAATAAAAATGCAAGACTAGACATAGACCATGTGTCTATGTCTATGTTTCATTCCCCTCCCCCAAATGCTTGTATTAAATATAAGGACGCAATAATCTTCTGTATAGTATAAAAGGAGCATATTTCAAAAATAAGATAAGATCCGTTTTTTTTTAAAAAAGCTTTACAATTGTTTGCCAAAAGTCTAGGTCGGGGATGGCCACACCTGTAGTATCTGAGAGCCATTTTTTTTCAAAAAGTAAGTTTAAAAAAAAATTGACCAAATCAAAGAATTTTCTTTAAATGGTCTTGATTGATTAAGTGAAGGAAGCAGTTATTACTGCTTGGTTGGTGATGTAAACTATAAAATGTTTAGTTCCGGTTTCGGTAAAACCCGCTTTTCAAAGTATTGACCATTACTGTTTGTCCTACTAAATTTAGTAAATTATTATTTTAAAGTTTACATCAAATATGGCAAATTGTTGCTGGAAACGAAAACGTAAAGAAGACAGTAGAAGTTTCCTACCAGAATTTGAAGAGGACTTTGCACATATAGATAAAGACGATGGTGATGTCCTACCATGAACTTCACAGGTCACCCCACACTTATTCCGTCCTTGGACGGGTTTTGTTGCTAGTTTGAAATAATGATCTAAATGAATAGGCCAAGTAGCAAAGTTAAAAGGAAATAACAGCTAATCACTGTTTATTGCTACATCACACTCACATGCATAGTTAGTAAATAGATCATTAGTAATATTTCTATATACAGTGTGTGCAAGTTTTTATCGAAATACATATTGTACATGTACTTTTAAAACATAATTTTATATACTCTCAGGTTGCATAATTTATTCTTAACTCAGATATTTTCTAATTTCTTATTTTTCAGGAAAATGGTATTTCTTAGACTTTTTCTTAGTGTTCAAATCCTCACTTGTCTTGTGTATGGAGGCCCTATTCCACGGACCCCTCCGATGCTAGTTGGTCACAACCAGGATCATCAGATAGACAATGTTGAGATTCACCATGATGTGGATGTTGACAAGAGCCAAGGCGAGTTAGCTGTTGACTCTCTGCCAGAGCAGCCAAGTAACTAAATGCATCAATCATTTAATTGACATAGCTTTGCTATTTAATAATAATGTTAATAACTTAGGTTTCATTCAAATAATATCCAAAAGAAATCTGATTTTTTAGCCTTACAGAATACATCTTTATAATGTAAGTTACTATATTCTTATATTTCAAAATGTTATACGTCAGCAGGTATATCTATACTTTGTGACTTAACCTTTTATCAAGTTTTTGAAGTGACTAACTTTTAAGGTTATTTAAAAGTTTGGAAGCATATAGTATGTGTAAGTTTTATGTAACAAGCTACTTCCTTCAAAAAATATGTTGATCATCCTAATCGTACAGGTTGCTTACAAAATAAAGTTATTTCTTCAAAAATGATTCAAAATTTTCAAATATCTCATCCATTTACAATATTAAAATTATAAATTTGATCATGAGTTATATTACTCCTCAAAAGTATTCTTTTTGATATGCCAAGCAAATTATTTATGTTTTTAATTATTTTTACAATTATTTTTTGTGCCTTTTCTAGTTTTATTATTTTAAAAATGTTTATGTCCTTAACATTTTTCTTTTTAAATGCTATTGAATTATAATGCAAGTTCAAACTATTTGTTAAAATGTACTATGACAACTTTAAATCTACTGTATTATCAATTAAAATTACAGTCAATGATGCTGCAGGAGATCGACAGTTGAGTAAAGATGAACAGCAGCAGCAGCAGCCTCTGGATGTAGTTGAACTTGCTGCTGTGGATGAAGTCAAGGCAGTGGATGAAGTCAAGGCAGTGGATGAAGTCAAGGCAGTGGATGAAGTCAAGGCAGTGGATGAAGTCAAGGCAGCCCGTGAAGTGAAAGATACTCTGAAGGATAAGCTTAGACTTGTGTTAACAAATGGAAGTCATGATGAAAACATGGATCTTAATTTGGAAATGGCCAAGAAATTTAAAGTGTGATTTATTTTTATCATTTTCTACCTGAATTTTAATTAAGGTTGTTAAGACCGCTCATTTTTGAGGACCGGTTAACCTTTCAAAAAAAGACCGGTTAACCGCTCCGCATTTATACAATTTATACTATGTTTAGTGAACCAACAAGAGAATGGATCAAATTTTCCCATCGCGTCGTTTGATTTGACATCAAAGAGCCCGTGATGTACCAACTCTAGTGTTGCTTTCAAAACAGCGAATTCAAAATCCGAACAAAGAATTAAACTGTAATGATATTCAATTTTTATGTAAATAATAGTATTAAAATGGCATATTATCAATTTTTGTCAAGTCAGTTTGTTTTTGCGGACCGGTTAGTCATTTTTAAAAAAGCCCGTTGTCCGGTCCGTATTTTCCCTTAATTTTTTTTAGAACCAACATGGGAAGGCTGAAGGCATCAAATATTTGCCTCGCCAGTTCTGCTCGTGACGTTACAGCCCACTTGCCCAGCGCTGTTACTTCTGGTACTTTGCTTCGGTAACTAAGCGAATCAATTTTTTTTATATTAAAAATCGGTCACTAGCGAACTCCACAAACAGTGATGACGTGTACTTTTATATTTATAGACCAGAATATTATTATTATTAAGAAAACGCTTTGATTTTGATGTCACGGTCGCACGCGTGTTGGCTCTGGTATTCTGCCGTAACACAACAAAAAATTAACTCCGGGTAATAAGCTAATATACCGACTAAGTCCTGATAAAACTGAGTAAACAGTGATAATAAGGTGGAATTTATTTAAATACCATATTATGTTTCACTCGTCAACTTGCCAGAATTATTGAATTTCGCCGCGCACACGACGATCCCCCCCCCCAACCCAATAGGGTGGAGTTTAGGTCGGGGTTGAGCTACACTCGCCATTTTCCAAGGCATGCTCTGACTCAATTTAAAAAGAGAAATGTTCCTTCCCCCAACCCACTGTAGATGTATAACAGTGGGGGAGGGGAGGGAAGGTGTCTCTTCTCCCGGTCTTGTATTGGTATGTCAAAGCAAGAGGCTTCCTTTTATATAAACATCAAAGACCTGTCAAGCCTTCTAGCCTCCCCCCCCCACCCTCATTATCCCTAACTAGAAAACTCTGTAACTTGCAGTCCCTTTGAGTTCACTTAGAGGCGTCCGACTGTAGTAATAGCCGTGACCTTTGACCGTGGTTAACATCAAGCTCTCGTACAGTGCCTCGACAACTAAGCAAATTTTTAAAAAAATTTAAAAAGCATTCCTTAGCCGTAGGCGAAGTAGACTAATAGTGATGCCGTGTATATTATTTAGATACCGGAATAGGGAGAAAGCGATTTGAAGTCACCGTCGCTCAACACAACAAAAACGAACTCCGGGGTAAAAAGCTATTACGGGCTTATTGAAGTTGCGGGGGCTTATTGAAGTTGCGGTTAACCGATCCTGATTAAATTGGACCGGTCCTGATCTGAGGACCGGTTAACCGTTAACAACCTTAATTTTAATAATATAATTACACTTTTAAAAAATTTAGCAGGACCATAACGTTTTGGTGTAAACTATAATTTTTACTGTGCCTTTTTAAAGAAGTATTCACTTCTAATTATATCATTTTAATTGAATTTCACTTGCTCAAAAATATTATATTTCAATTTGAAATGAGATTGATCAATAGGTAAAAATAAAAAAATCAGATTGTTGATTGTCTTCAAACATAAGGAAACTATGTTGATTAACTTTGTGACCTCCATTCTGGAATGGGGGAAATGACTTTTTGTACCTGGCCTGATGGTAATCCCACCCCTCTTTATCAATCAAAAACTAACAGATACTTTTCTTATTGATCAGAAACTTACTCTGGAACAACTCATACCTGTAGACCACTTGGATGTTGTCAAAATGGAACAAGACGGGCATGTCAACAAAGAATACCACAAGGAGATGTTCCTTGGTGGATTACATGATGAGTTTAAGGTGGACACATTCGATGAAGCCACCATCCAACTGCAAGAAATTGTCAATAGGTGAAACATTGTGATATCATTTTAATCATATTTGGCACTGACATAGAATATCTGGACTTCAAATGGGCCCCCATATCTCAAATTTCTTAGGGCCCCATCAGGTCTAAATCCGGCCCTGTACATTAAAAATTCAGACAAGCTGTGATATTTTTAAAGTGGAGTGAGTTAACATTAGTAAACTAGGTGGATCATAGCAACTTGTGTTTTAGGTTTTGTACTTATTTTAGAAAAGTAATTGTTTTGTTTTTTTAAATGAACTAACTACTTGTCTCTGAGTGGGGTCGGAGAGTTCAGTGTGGGTTTTTGGAAGTTTATTAACATGTTCATGTATGTCAACTTATAATTTTCAAGTAAAGTCTATGTGCTCCCCATTGGACATATAGAATACTTTTAATCCAAGGCTTTCCTAACATATAATATAATATAAAAAGTCCTTTAGTGATACAAATCTGAAGGTACACCACACCCTTTTTTGTGTGTCCCAAAATTTATTTGTCTAAATCTCTTTGATGGAGAATTCCCTTATTTGTGACTAAGGTAATTTATTTTATAAATTATGTGAACACAGAAATGTTTTTAATAAGAAGGCTGGTGTAGTCTCTCAATTTTTGTTTGTTTCATTTTAGATTCAGGTTAAGACCCGAGTCCAATAACATGGTTTTGACTTTAAACAAAAATCTAATACTTAAATGAACGTAAGCATTCTTACAAACAAATCATCACATTCAATACTTAAAATCACTGTTAGCGTTATTTAAACAAATGATCACATCTGTGACATACTTTCAGTCGTTTGGGTCAGTTATGTAATACAGTCGACGGCGTTGGGGTATGAAAAATGGCGTCGAGATAACCGATGATCGAGTTAAAACGAAAACCAATATGGCGACAAAATATTAACATGTGCTTGAAATTTCTTTATGTAGATGATTAATTAGTTAGCGTTAATTAGTGATGGGATGATTAATCGGAATCGTATCGGAACCATAATATTTCTTCACTCTTTCCTAAGTCCTAAGGTTGTAATGACCGTTCGTTTTTAAGGACCGTTTAAAATTTAAATATAACCATGGTTCCCACTCAGGAAAACGGGAAAAAGTCGGGAATTCTTAAAAATAAATTCTCGGCCTTGAAAGTCGGGAAAAGTTATGACTAATCGGGAATTTATATATATATATATACATGTATATATATTTATGCCGAAGTAAAGGACTTTGATTACGTCTCTGTCGTGTTTCGATTCCATTTAATGAAAAATAAGTTACCAGTTTATAATTGTCTGCGCATGCGCTAAAAGGTCAAAGTTTACGCTTCGCCGTGTCACAGTCGCGTTTGCCGTCGTATCAGCAAATTTAAAATACAAATAAATAAATCAATATGGTTATTTTAAGTTTAATGCTTTTGACGTGCAGGATATCTGTTACTTAACTATCAGAACGTTCTCGAATTTCCTCAGTCAATCAAACTTGTAATATAAATAAAACTATTGTGGCCTTGACCGTTGATCACAGCAGGCTGTGGGCTGTGTGTACTGTGTTAGATCTCGGCCGGCAAATAAGTCTAAGTCTAAGCGAATTTTTTAAAAATCATTCCTTATCAGAAATGATTTCATTTCATCGTCACGCGCGTGTTAGTGTCACAGTCACGTATCTTACTGGTAACAAAGCAACAACTATAAACTTTTAAAAGAATAATAATTTATTAATTTTTTATTTAATTATATAAAAACCACCGTCTATTCTCGATACAAACCTTTATTTTCATTTCTAAAGATATTCGTTTATCTTTAAAAATAAAATGATTAATGCATCAGAAAATGAATTAAGTTTAATAATAATATAACATGCACTGCGAAATAATGACGATTCACGACCTCTAACGCGATTGTCCAGTACCTCGGGTGAATACATACTCCATGGATACACGTCGAATTATAATTCACACACGCAAAACATCCGGTAAATTTCTTTGAAATCTCGTATATTTATAGCCGGAAGTCTCGAAGAAAAGCGAGATGTCAACACTGTTTTGAACTTAAAATGACAGAGTGCATTCCTAGGCCAACCGACGAAAATCGAGCTAAGCAAGTAAAGTTGCAAATTTGGCCCTCTTTTGTGCTCGAGGTACTAGGTTTCGGCGACTTAGAAAAATCGAATTAGCCGATGAAAAAATGCTAAGACAAAGAGAGAATTTGGCGGTTCCAATAAAAAACGTCGACATAATAGGGTGGTCGAGCTAACCGAGCTCGAGGTAAGTGGGTTCTACTGTATTATCTAATGGAAAAGGAAAGTCAAATAGTTTGATCAACAAATTTTAGTAACATTAATATTTTTAACCAACCACAGACTTTTTGTTAAATCCAAAATAATTTTTACTTTAACATATAAAAAAAATAAAGAATTTGTTTATGTTTTTTTCTAGAATTGTTTTGGTCTGATTTTGGGTTCTGTTCGTCATTATTGAACATTATAATTACTAGCTTAAAGTGTTATAAAACTTATTATTAGGGGTCTACCGATATGCATTTTTGCAGATATTACCGATATTTTTTTTGCCGATATGAGTATTTGTTAGGACACAAACCAGCGGTCATATTTGATGACGTCATTCCTAAATTTATCACTCGTAATTATTTATCTATTATATTAGGGGACTACCGATATGCATTTTTGCCGATATTACAGAAAAATAAATTCCGAAATGAGTGCCAATATGAGTATTTTATAGGACAAATACCAGCGGTCATATTTGATGACGTCATTCAATTTATAACTCATAATTATTTATATTTCAATTAGGGGGCTACCGATATGCATTTTTGCCAATATTACCCATATTTTTTCCCATATTAGTGCCAATATGAGTATTTGTAATGACAAAAACCAGCGGTCTTATTTGATGACGTCATTCTTAAATTTATCACTCCTAATTATTTATATTTTATATTAGGGGTCTGCCGATATGCAGTTTTGCCGATATTACCGATTTTTTTGTGTGGCCGAAACGAAGTTTCTGATTTGTTTACAAGTTCCAATTCATGACCTATATAAGACTCATGACAAAATGAACCGTCCTTTATAAAAATGTACAAGCAAAATTAGGAACTCCTTTTGAAACTTTAACTCATAATTATTAATTATAGCCAATAGTTTAATGGCTTTTGCACACGGCCACCTTTTATGAATGAAACAATGAGAACAAAGTAATTGTAACAGAGTGAAAATGAGGTTGAAGGATCAATGGTTGCTAATGACAACAAGTCTGCACATGGTACATTTTTGTTATTCCATACGAAACGAAATGTTTTAGACATCTGCGATTCTGCATACATCTTTGCTATTAGAGCAATTACGTCAACATATTGTTTACATGTTATCCATTTATTAGAGCAATTACGGTATACTTGGTATCTGCACTAGTTACACAGTATTTCCAAGTATACGAAAATTGGCCGATACCTAAACAATATCATAGCACTTGGCATACTGTATCGTGGCTGTACATATTAATACTAGGACTCTTTTGGCTATTTCAATACCGGTATCGGGGTCCATATATTAATTTTATTAATTTGTCGAGATATTGTAAATCTAAATGATAGGGTTTTTGCGTTGTTTTTTTTTAATTTTCTTTTTTTACGTAAAAAAATATCGGTGACGTCAATATCGGGATCTTTACATGCTACCGACACCGATATTGCCAATATCCAGATATCGGTGCCGATATATCGGCTGGCCGTAGACAACTACTTATTCCTAACCACCACCTACAATCAATGTGCTTTGAGAAATCATTGTGATGCCCTCAAGCCATGTATAGACTGCTTGGCCAAAGCCAGTTTATTTTTTTGTTTCGTATACATATGTTGTTTGTTTTTTTGACATATTCTTCTTCGTTGTTGTTTCTTTTACCATCACTAGTGCTGACCTGGACAAGGATGGTTTCTTATCCAAGTCAGAGATGGAGAAATGGATTTTAAACAAGATGATGGAACATTTTGATGCAGCCAAGAAAGAGAATGATCTGATTTTTGACCATCTAGATCCTGATGGTAGGCTGAATTTGTACCTTAAACATAATACTGTGAATGCTGTGAGCTTTTTTCTTTCACCATCTAGATCTTCTAAAGTAACTATCTGATAACTTTGAAAATCTAACACAAACAGGCAGTTATGCATATAAAAAATTCAGCTGTTTACGGGAAAATCTTCAAGTTGTGGTTTTTTTTAACTGTAACTTTTGAAAAGTCCTTTCCTCTTCTAATATCCTGTGTTTTTGTTAGTAATTGTGCCCATCTTTCTTCTTTTCGTTTCTGTGGGTTTTTGTTTAAATCTTTCTATTGTATTCTATTGCCAGAAGAGCAATGGTATTTATTTGTTGTGAGTCTACAGTTCTCTTTTATCTTAATACAGGTGATGGTTACATCAGATGGAAAGAATACTACGTCCACTTCCTTCTGTCTCGAGGGTTTGATGTTCAAAGTGCCATGCAGCATGTTCTAGATTATGAGGATGGTGTTAAATTGGATCAGGATGGTGAGCATTAACATTTAGACAAGGCGGCGGTCAGAATGTGCCATAAAATCCTTAGGCAACTAGTAGTCACAATTTAATTACCGTTTAAAAAATTAAGAATGATTTTTTTTTCTCCTTTTGTAATGAATTTCTTTGCCTGTTTTTTTTTAACTTCTTAATTAAAAGTCCTAACTGATAGTAACACTAATTAAACCATACTTTTTGAACTAATGTTTAGATACTTGTAATAATTATAGCTTGATTGTGACTTGTGATTGTTTTGATGTCGGGAAATGTTAAAATATTTCAGATAAAGATTCTTAAATCCCTTAATAATTACAGCTTGATTGTTAGGGATGTGACGGAGCTGATGAAAATCCGCATCAGTCAGATTCTGATTTGGCAAATATAAATCTGTCGGATTCGAATGCGGATGCGGATTTGGTCAACACTTGGCTAAAAGGGGGTATACCAAGGTGTAATCTATGGACAGCTGAGTAAGGGTCCAGGAGTTTAGTTTTATCTGTTTTCTTTATTTCGGGTTTTCGAAAGTCACTAGGTTTTTTAATTTTAGTTACGATTTCTACGGCCGTGTTTGATCTGAAAACGGTAATTTTTCAAATTCGAATCCGATGGAATTTTTTTTAAAAATCCGTCGGATTCAAATTTGCTCAAAAAACGTCGAAGTTCGAATGTCGTCTGATTCGAACTTCGTCACATCCCTACTGATTGTGACTTGTGATTATTTTGATGTTGGGAAATGTTAAAATATTTCAGATAAAGATTCTTGAATCCCTTAATAATTACAGCTTGATTGTGACTTGTGATTATTTTGATGTCGGGAAATGTTCAAATGTTTCAGATAAAGATGCTTTAATCTCTTACAAGTTCAAGTGGACAGATGCTGATAACAACATCACGGATAACAAATTAACCAAAGATGAATTTATGATCTTCAGACACCCCGAGCACAGCAAACAGACCCTTGAAACAATGGTGGTCAACGTCATGAGGGGTGTGGGTAAGTTTTGTAAAGGGGTTGGAGGTAGATCTTTTCATAATGAGTGTTAGTCTCATGATATGCATAGGTCAGTCTTCACTAGCATGTCTTGTAATGGAGACTGTAGGTCATTCTCATAGTCAGGTAAAACAGAGTTCAGCTCATTTTCATAATCTTGTACTGAAAGCAATAGATCATTCTCTTAGTCTCGTATTGAAGTTTGTAGGTCATTCTCATAGTCTGGTATTGAAGTTTGTAGGTCATTCTCATTGTGTTGTAAATGAAGTTTGTAGGTAGGCCTGTCAACGGGTACCCGGGACCTGGGTACCCGTTGCTCGTGTGATTATCCGGGTAGTAAAATTCCGCTCGGGTACCCGTGAAAATGTGGCTTCAATGTCTATGTTCTATATTAAAGGAGGCCAAACTTCGGCTCCCATGCGGATTTTTTGTGTTTACATTGTGGCTCGCGAAACAATTTATCAAATGAATTTTTTTTCTTTTTAAATGAGCTGTGAAGTACATCTATGGGAAAATATCAGAATCTGTCAAACGGGAAGTATCTGTCAATGGGAAATAAAATACGGTCCCAACAAATTACAATGTATTTTGATACATCTTTTTTCTCTCAACGTGAAATAGAAATCGCACAACACAAAAAGGTTTTGGTTCTTTAAAATAATCATATAAAGGAAACAAAAGTCCTCTGCCAAAAATAAGGATAGACTGCTTAGAGATGAAAGACGGTGTGTTTGTTGATAAAAAACAACAACCTTGATTTGACACTAACTTTGCTTTGAAATACGCCGATTGATACTAGCTAATGTTGCTTATCTAACCCCTTCTCCTCCCATCACTCCTTGCATTCGCTTGTACTTCTTGTGTTCATTAACACGTGGTGACCTAGAAAAACTGATTTTAATAATGCGGACAAGGTTATCAGTATTTAAATTTAATAAAATTAAATAGTTACTAACGTGTAGGATAGGCATACGTCGGATTGAATGCATAGAGATGAAAGAGGCCGTGTTTGTTTTTTTGTTCATCAAAACACCCTTGCTGCGCCTTGCTTTGACACTAACTTTGCTTTGAAATAGCCGACAGTGGGTCACCGATTGATACTATCTGATGTGTTATTTACCCCCATCCCCTCTTCTCTCTTCACTCCTATAACCCAGTGCTTCTCAAACTTTTTAGTATAGCGGACCGGCAGGAATTGAATTTTTTCCATGGTACCAGGAACCGGTGCACTATTTTCCCTGTACTTACATGGTAGCGAAATGTATTTTATTTCCTTTTATTTCTTTCATTTATTAGCTAATTGTCAAAAATGACTAATTCTATTGTGTTAGTATTATTGGTAGCAATTGGAGGATTATAATTATATTTCGATCTCCTTTCTTGATAACTTCCGCGGACCACCATTTTGAGAAGCACTGCTATAACCCCCACCCCTTGCATTCGCATGTGTTTCTTGTGTTCATTAACACGTGTTTGCCTAGCCCAAAAATTGATATACACCCAAAGTTGTCAGTTTTTAAAGTTAATAAGATGGGTAAGATGTCGGCCGTGTGGAATCATGCCACGGCAAAATGCAACCATTGTAATGAAATTGTGTCTGCGAAGGGTGGCAACCCAGCGCGATAAAACGCCATCTGAACGCTATTCATTAAATTGATATTGATAAACAAACCACTGACCTACCCAATATCAGAAATATTTTGGTGTTAACATTAATAACAAAAGCAGTACCACTGACCAAAGCACGATCACTTGAGATTTACCGCAGTATTGCATCCGTCATCGCCCTTAGCATTGACCACCGACGCCAAGTGGATATTAACATTCAAGGTATGAGTAGTATGACACTGAACGTTACGTCATTGCTGTTGTCATTTTGTTTGCATGTTCAGTTTACTGTAGTTTTAGTTTATGAGTATGACGAAAGCATTTACAGCAGGAATTGAATAACAGTTTTAGTGCATTATAGTTAATTGTAGTGCATTAGTAATAGTGTTACTGGAAGCAAGCCGTTAGCTACTACTACTGTGTGAAATGAGGTGCATGGATGGTGGCTAGGTTGCACGGTATAGTGGTCATGACGGGGAAAATTATGCGACGTTTAGAACGGGTAACCCGGGTACCCGTTCGAAATTTTCACGGGTACCCGGGCAGCTTTTTTCAACAAATTGACAACCCTATTTGTAGGTCATTCTCATAGTCTGGTATTGAAGTTTGAAGGTCATTCTCATAGTCTGGTATTGAAGTTTGTAGGTCATTCTCATAGTCTGGTATTGAAGTTTTTAGGTCATTCTCATTGTCTTGTAATGAAGTTTGTAGGTCATTCTCATAGTCTGGTATAGAAGTTTGTAGGTTATCCAGACTTATCATTCTCGTAAGTCTTGTAGTAAGGGTTGCTGGTCATTCTTGTTGTCTGGTTATAATCCAGGCTTAGACGTCTCACATAGTCTTCTATTGAAGGCTTAGGTCATTCTCATAATCTTTCAACTGTCACAAATGACCAAGACCATGTAATTTTTACACATTGCTGTTCAGCTTGAGGTTGACTATGTTGGTTGTGATTTAGTCATCAGATGTAGTCATCAGCACTTCTCACAGAAACAAAGTGTTTTAAATGGTATGGAGTGCAGAGAAAACTTGGAGCATGAACTTGTTTATCATGTTCAAATTTGTAAATATTTTACACTTTTTAAAAAATCCTTTATATTAACTCGTGGTGTCTGTTTGAGCCCTTGCTTGCTTGTTTGTCGAAAAACTTTGGATTGATTTTTAACCCACTTCCTCGTAAGCTAGCAAGCTGAAATCTTGCAGGCAGTTTTGTGCCGATGATAAAAACGATGTATCAAAATTTCAGATCGATCGCTTGTACTGTCATTAAATTATTGAATTTTTAGATTATTTTATTTATCTCTATGTATAATGTTATTTTTTTAGATAGAGTGTCGCGGTGCGTATTATATTGAACGACCTTTTTACTTTCCTGTTGCGCGATTCAGTGCGTATTATATGGACGAAAAAATTTTTTAATATATTCCCGATCGGTGCGCATTATATTAAACATGTTTTACGAGACATAACTAAAATTTTGGATTTTTGGATTGTCATGCGCTGCGTATTATAATGAACATACTTTTATTTATGTCTCGTATATAAAGGATTTATAGTAAAAAACTTGGTTTTTTTACAGGTTTTTTTTATTTTTGGTTCATCTCCAGACGCCAATAAAGATGGTGTTATTACAGAAGAAGAATTTGCAGCATTGCCTCCTGGGGAGGTCGAGGGAAAAGAGTTTGAAGAGATGGATAGAAGGTGGCAGGAGGACAGGAAGACAGAGTTTAGAGAAATCATGGATACCAATCACGATGGGAAAGTGGATCTACCAGAGCTGAAGGTAAGTTGAGTCTAAATTATCTTTCTTTTTTTAAAAAAATCTAATTTTCTTGATTGACAGGAAGTTAAAATTTTGAAGGCTATTAGAAAATAAATGTAATCTCCCAGGATGGATGTTTGTATGAGGTACACTTAAACTGCCCCATTTCTGTGTCCAGAGATACCTTGACCCAACCAACCCTGTCCAGGCAAAGCTCGAGGCTGACACACTTCTCTCCCTGATGGATGATGATAAGAACAACCTGTTATCCATGGATGAAATACTCAAACATTCAGACATTTTCATATCCAGCAAGCTTGTCAATTTTGAGCGCAATATTCACGACGAGTTTTGATACTTAGACATGCTAAGTATAAATAAATTTTTTTCTTTCAAATGGATCGAAAGCTGTCAGACAGTTGCTTTGAATTGATGAAATTGCTGCTAGTTCTATTTTTTTTAATGCGATATCCAACTTTTGTGATGTAAGCTCAGGAAGTAGAGTCATCATTTGTATGAAACAATGTAATTCACATCAGTGGAGCCTCAAGGGTTTTTATGAAGTATATCTTGGTTGTAATATGTGGACTGTCACTTTGTGACTCTGGGGTTTTAAAATTTAGCCAATGGCTGTGATTTTGTGACTCTGGATTTTAAAATTTAGCCAATGGCTTGAGTTTTTACATTTTTTCTTGGAAAGATTTTTTTTTCTTTTTTTTTAAACAAGGCTTTTTTTATTGTAAGGAATAAAAACACACTATCGTTTAAATAAAATGATAAAAGCTGCTCTTAGGACCAGTTAATCATTAACAACCTTAATTCATTGATAGATTTCAAGTTTCAAAAGTAACTTCACTTATATGTACCAAATTGTTTTAGATTCTTTAGTGCTTACTTGTAACCATATTTTGTTGCATCATCCTTCCGATCATTAACACACCAAAAAGAATTGGTAAAATGTTTTCCTTTATTATTTCATGTTTGTCTCATCCTGGATTAATTTCATTCTTTGAAATAAGGTAGGTGTCTTGTAAGGTGTCTTGTACAGTAGTTCTCAAAATGATGCTCTTGTCTCAGAGGCTCTTTACTTTGCAGTCTGTATAATATGTCATCTGATGTACTACGCAAGTAGTCTGTGGTCACTTTTTCAAGTCTGCTGGTGTACCCAACAATGTTCCCTCTAAGGTTCGTTGGTCTGTGTGCTAAGTGAAAAAACTCAAAGTTGCCCAGCATCCATTATTTGTTGCAATATTTTACAAAATTTGCTGCTCTTTTATTCTAAACTGCTGTGCGGCGGCGTTGGTCAGATTTCTGCGCGGCTGCACAGCTTAAAGGGAACATTGGTACCCAAGTAGTCTGTGGTCACTTTTTCAAGTCTGCTGGTGTACACAAGTAGTCTGTGGTCACTTTGGAGCAGACAAATTGTGTCTGTATTGACGAATTCTGATGTCCTCTTTGAGAACTGTTAGCAGATTACTACTATCTGCTTCCTGTTTTATTTCTGACTGTTGCCTGGTCTTACTTGATTGGCAATCATTGGCTGATATCTATTTCCTGGCAATCATTGGCTTCTTACCATTGAGAGGCAATCGTTTTCTGTTATCCATTGTGTTGCACAATCAGGGCTGAGGTACTTGTTACCCTGTATTCCTGAGGTATCTGGTGCTATATAAACTTAATTAAATTTTTAATCTACTCTTGAGATCATTTTGTCCAGAAAAATAAATCTGTTAAAACGTATGGAGTCGATTAGCCTCTTAATTTGTTGCTTTTTTTTCAGATAATTTTTTAGATGGCATATTCAAAATTTCTTTATTTCTAATGCATTAATTATTTACACATTCTATTAACATAATTAACTGAATTCAACATTTGATGTAAGTTAATCATTTGGTAGAAGTTCACTGCTGATTTAAAGGATTATCTTATCTATTACAGAAGTATTAAGTCACTGGTAAATATGTGACTTTGATCAAAGTGATATCACCTGCTTTCTATTGTATATATTTTTAAATTATAAACAATTCATTCGTCTTATGGGAATAAAATTCCTCTTCTAATAAATTATGCTCATATGGTTATTTTTTTACTATTTTGCTAAATCTCGTGATTGAAGCTTTGGGATTTGTTTGTGTACACACTGAATAAATTCTTATCATATAAATTACGTTGGAATGCTCATTTTAATTTGTCTTTTTTTTTACTGGTCTCTTTTCTATTTGTTGAATTGAATTTTTACCGACATATTTTGGGTACATTATAAAAATAGATCTTTCCTTTCAAGAGTCAATGTTAGATTATTTGGAACATTTAAAAATTATTCAAAATTTTCTCTGCTGTTATTTGTTGTTGGATTGTTACTTTAATGTAAATGGCTTGTATCTGATTGGTGCTGATATCTTAATATTTATTCCCTTGGTTCCATATTTTGTGATGGGAGGTAACACTAAGTCCACCTAAATATTGAGTAAATAATTGTATTTTTTTTAAAAATTGAATTGAAATCTAAGATTCTTTAGCTAAGCCAAATAAATGGATTTGTATTTTGATTAAATTTCATGCTTCATGTTCTTGGACATTGACAAGTCCACCATTTCCTTTAAGTAAACATTGGACTACGTTTCATATGATGCAAATGATCATTTTTCAACCAGATCATCAAAGAATAATTGAAACTTATTTCCTCACAAGATTTCAAAAGTATCCTTTAAAAAAAACTGTATGAAATTATTCTGTATGCCCTTTTAAAATGAGTTTCAGTGTTAATGATTTATGAAATCCATAATAAAGTTGTAAAAATTATTTAATGTAGTGCTGGTGTATACAAATTTTACATTTTGGGCAATTTGCCAGAAAAATATGTGAATAAAATATAAAATGACTTCTTTTGTTTATGAATATTATCAGCTGTCAAAATTAATTTGAGTACTTCTATAAGAGCCAGAATGATCTATAGATAAGTAGTGGGCCCTAAAGATAATAACATCAAGTTAGTTCACCCAAGGCTTACTGAAAATGTATTTTACATTAAGACATACATTTTTCCCCATCAACTTGTCAATCTCAAAATGTATAGCCAAAACAAATGAGTTGAAATACAGGATTAAGAGACTATATTTTTGGCAATGCAGCATTTTTTTAATGGATCTTTTTAGTTTAACAATGTAGCATTCATTTTCAGATTTGAAAAAAAATTATTTATTTACGCGAGTCAACTATGTGAAAGAACTTCCTTCTCCAACCTCCTGTCCTTGCTTGAGGAACAGATTCTAACTAGTGAATCGTAGTTTAACCAGAAGGGTATATTGGTGCATTTAACAATATATTTCATAAGATAAATCCCATAATAAAAATTAACACATTTTAATTACATGTTAAAGCTTTTCAAAGTACATTACCTGTATGTCACTTTTTTTTTCTTAACTAGGGGAAAGAATCCTTGTTTCTTAAAATTAATTTTGCTATTTTAAAAACAATGTTATTTGTTCATTAGAATTATTTATCAGTGACAATTTAAGTGTTGCAGTTCTCTTATCACTGTAGAGAACTGACTGCACTGCTTATTAATTTATAAATGTGTACAATACTTGTGATTTCAAATAAAATTTTGATTTTCTTCTGCTCAACATTTGGTTCTGTAATAAATTTTTTTACATAAGGTAATTAACTTTAATGACAATATATTCTATCAAGGCAGGCACTGAAAAGGTTTGATAACTGTGTTAACCATTGTATTTTTTAAAATAATAAATTTCAATAAATAAACAAAGTAGTTATTGTAGTAGGCAGTACAAAATGTTTACCAATGTTTATGATGATACTGAATAATTTTTCTAAATTTTATTTGAATAATTTTTCTCAATTTTATTAATTTTTTTCTATCTAAAGTATTAAAAGCTACTATTTGCTTCAAACTAAGGTACTTTTATTTCACTAACAAAGGAATCACATTTAAATTCAGTCTAACTCTTACCATGAAATGCTGGCTTTAATTAATTGAGAGCATGCATCTTGTTGATCGTCTCTTGTACCCGCTGGAGTAAGCTCGACAGCTACTCATTTTAGACGCCTATTTATAATTTTAGCCAGAAAACAAGCCCGGGATTTCTTTAACGTATACCAAATCTCAAACATATCATACAGCAAACACATTTAATTATTCCCTTTTCAGTTAAGGCTCAGATAAGTATGAAGTGAAGGCTTTACCCTAGACCTCTATTTCCTGACCAACTTCTTTAGCACAAAACTGATCACTTTAACATTTCAAATAAATTATTGTTTTTTCTTATAAAATGTTAAACTTTTGTTTTCAAAATAATTTATGTACGCAATTATTTATGATCATCATTGTTTTCTGCTAAAATTATAATTCAAATATTAATATCATTCTTTAACAATAAATGTCTGTATTAGTTCATCTCCTCTCCACAAAATAATTTAATCACCCTATGTGGTTAATCAATTGTTAAATTTATCATTCTTGTTTTATACGCAAAAATTGGTTCTTTTCATTATTTTTACTCTACAAATATAACCGAATTGTATGTGGTCATCAGATGTTTAAAGAATATCTAAATACAATGAACATTCTTATAATTATATTAGAAAAAAAATATATTTTAAATTTATTGTCTCTAAAATATATTTGTATAAAGTTTAATTATTGTTTAAATTGAAATGTCTTAATTTTAAATATTACAGACACTCCATCTAAACCTTAGATTATTGTGTCTTACACTTATCCTTGGTTTATGAAATTTATGTCTTGACTGCTAAATACATCTTATCTGTTTCAGACGCTCCTTCTATACATGTACTTTAATTTTTAACATTGCATTATGTGGCATATTAATAGTAACTAATATTCTAGTATAATTGGCCACCATTAACAACATTTTCTTTTCTATTGAATATTTTAATTTTGCAGAGAGAAAAAAGACTGTGTTATGTTTACTCTGTTTTTTTTTGGTTTTTTTTTATTTTTTTTTATTGTTTTTTTTTAAGAGATAAAGAAAAACATTTTATATACATATAAATTTACTTTTGTTTTTATTTTTACACAGATAGATTTTTTGCTCTCCCAGCTTTGATAAGACCACTACCCTAAACCAACCACACATTTCATTTTTAAGTACATGTTTTTTTTCATTTGGAGGGTGGTACAACTGGATTTTACTTGGTTGTGTATCTTAAGCTAAAGCTCCTGGAAATTTTGATCATACTACCCTTACACCAAAAGCAATAAGTAAAAATAACAGCTATTATTTTTTTCACAACTCAACTATTTATAAACCCAAAGAAATGAAAGATTTCAGCTTCCCATTGAAAACAACTTTTTTGTAATTGCTTCAATATATTCAAATTGTGTATTTTTTGTGAAGAGGGGGTCACTTTTGTTCAACAAATTGTTATGCTCTTATAAGTTCAAATGAAATTTAGTCCTACCAATGAACATTTAAATTTTACATTTTGTCTTTATAATATATGATTTATAAATGAAATTATACTAAAATGAACTCATCTAGGCAAATGCATTCCCTTGAAAAACAATGAAGACAAATGGAGTGTTTTGAATTTATTCACAATTGTTCAAGCCAAGAATACCAATCTCATTTCCCTCACTTATAATATACCATACTGTTTTCAACCGACTGCGGAAGCAAGACTTGTATTTTTAAAGGCTATTTATTTGTCCAATGAATAATATAGGTTTACAACCTAATTGTTAATTAAATCATTTAATTATAGGTTTACAACCTAATTGTTAATTAAATCATTCAACTATTGGATTCAGTCTGAATTTTATTTTAACTCTAATTAATCGTTATTCGTTATAGAAGTTTTTGTTTTTTACATGAAATTACTACATAAAAAACAGTTTTTAAAAATGTAAAATTAAATAATTTTTTGAAGGCTTTATACAATTTTTATGTTGTTTCATACAGGCTTAAAGAATAAGAAAATCACAATGGAATCTAAAATTTTAAGGACAGTTAAGCTTTATTTCAAAGATTTCCATAGTTCCTTGGAATTCCCTAGGGATCTGATTTTTAAAAAAATATTTTTTGAAAGCTCTTTTACTCTAGGTTTGTTTTGGTGTTTGTTTTTTTAATTAATGGTATCAAGATTATAAAAAATGTCTTCCTCTTGTTCTATACATCTCTATTTCCTCCTATGTTGTCATGGTTATTACAAAAAACTTAGATGATAATATGGATGTCAATAAAAGTTTCCAAATGCACGAGAAGCAGGTTATCAAACTGTCATCTTTTTGTGCTGGCAAATAATAAAACTTGATAAATCCAATGCTGGACACGTTTTTTCTTTACATGTCATTTTTATGAGAAACTTATTAATTTCTGGATATATGTTGTTACGATCTTTTAAAAAGGAGTTCTGACTGCTTGGCATCAATGTAGGTATTGATCCTACAGGAACGGCAAAGAATACATTGAGCTTATGACTATAAAAATTATCAATTCTTTTTACATGACTGTGAAATGTGGTTTACTCTTATTTTTGGATACAACTGTAATAACACAAAAATTTTATAGATATAATTACATTTATTATTTTTTAAAGTAATGTTTTGTATCAAGAATCTTATTTATAAAAATATGAAACGTGTATACAGTGTATCTATTTTTTTATATTTAAAGTAGTGTTAGTTTGGCTACCTTAAACTTAAATATTTAGGTGGTCCGGTCTTGGTTGATTTCCACTGACTGATGAGATAAATCATATAAATTATATTATATGCAAGGGTGTAGAGATTCTATATTTTTTTACGAACAGAATTATACAGTTTGAAAAGGGCTTGTATAGAAGAAATTTTTCATGTGATTAAAAATATTAGGCTTTATCAAAATTAAATAAAACGTTTATTACCACATAGTTTATTAAAAGCTTATGAGCACATAAATGACGTCACTGATTTTGGCCTATTTTCACCCCCCTCGTCAATCTTGGTCCCAAAACCTTAGCCCGCCCCCTTTTTTTTCAATATGACGTCACAAAGCTTTGTGCCCGCCCCTCCCCCCAACGCGCTATTTTCTTTTTGAAGTTGAACATGATTGAAATCACTTTTTTTTTGTTTTGTATTTAGTGTAAGGCTGCACTTTAAATATAGTAACAATCACACTCGTGAAGCCCTTGAAGCGTTATTAAATAAAATGTAAGCAATCAAATATTTAAGTGGAACTTTTCTTTAAACTTGTGATTTTGAAGTGACGTCACATACACAAATCTTAAACATGTGTTTAGTGTAAGGCTGCACTTTAAATATAGTAACACTCACACTGTGAAGCCCTTGAAACGTCATTAAATAAAATGTAAGCAATCAAATATGTAAGTGGAACTTTTCTTCAAACTTGCGTATTTTGAAGTGACGTCACATACAGATATCTTAAACATCATCCCCCCCCCCACTTTTTCGTCACAAATGTGTGAAACCCCTCCTCCAGGTGTGTGACGTCATTTATGGGCGGCCCCATAACTATAACACAAGGTTGCTCCCTTACCAACTAATCTGAAATTTGATATGCAATGTTTTTATTTAAAAAAATTGGCCACATCCCCGGCGGGATTCGAACCCGCGACCTCTGGATTAGAAGTCCAGCGCGCTATCCACTGCGCTACGGGGACACAAGCAGTGGTGAATAAATATAGAGAACATTCAGCATAGATTTACATTAGTCATTTTGTTATTTAAAATATTTTCTTTAAATGGAGACGTCTTAATATTTTATTTATGACAACATTTTATTTCAAATCCCTCGTATATAAAGTATGCATAAGAATTATCTTCATGTACATAAAGGTTGCCTACTCTTATTAACTTAAACTTAAAACGTAAATCAACTTCCGCTAGTGATGTAAACTTATGGTGGAACGTTTATTTACTTTCAATATCAGAATATGGCAGATAAAAAGAAGGGAAAACAGAGAAAAATTGAAGAGGTTTGTCTATTCTTTTTGTTCAGATTTAAGCTTTATTTTTTTTAAATAGCCGTTTACCTATTTACTGATTTGGATGATCTATTAAAATCTATTTAATTTTCTATTAGTATTTGCTACTTAACTACTATTATAGTTATAGTATAGTCAGTATAGTCTTATAGTTATAGTATAGTTTTAGGCTTTGGCTTTAGGATTTACGCATGTCAAAAGTCAAAGTCTTGTCTTATCTATACAGTCAGATGCTCCTTCTATACAGAAGATTATTGCGTCCATAGACCATGCTGGTCTGTTGGCAAGTGGCGCAGCTTTCACAGGCCACGGCTGTGACTACTATTAGGGTTCCACGCATTATCCAGCCGCATTTGTTTCCCTTAGCCTTAAGTCTAAGTTCTTAACTATTGATACTGAGTATAGACAATTGGGTCTATTGTTAGTAATGTTAGGTACCCATTCGGAGCTGGGTGGACTCATGGACACCCTTGGCCCCAGGACAAGTCTCTGCCTTCACACAGATTCGAACTCGAACCCTTGACCGTCAGTACACTAGCCGAGCGTGCATGCCACTCGAAAGGTTTTAAAGACTTTAGTACATAATAAATGATAATACAATAATACTTCATATATATGCTCTGCATCCTTCTGTCTCGCGAGACGATGGTGCATCACCGTTGAGTTGGGTTGCATTTCCTCGAGTGGCTGTGCAGTCCTATCCTTGAGTGACAGTCTTTACCACAGCTTTTACACACGAGTTCTGTGCTTCCATATGTTTTGGCCTTTCTCCTAGCTCTTCTGTCTGTAGCCTCCTCAATCCTTTGCTCCTCGGCTACTATGACGCCTTCTTTGACAACTGCGCCACGTAGTTCGGTCTTCTGCTTTACACTCCCAGTCAGTTGTGCGTATTCTGGCTGCTTTCATATACTTATACTAATACTAATACCATAAAAAGTGTTTCATGATACAACAACATAACAGCAGACAACTTGATGGGATGCTGCTAGTGCTACGACTAGTCATAACATAAACAACATCCCGTCGAGTTGTCTATTGCTACGACTAGTCGTAAAAAGTATGCTATGTCATGTGCTTACAGTTAAGACTATAGCTGTAATTAATTTTAATTATGCTAATACATGATGACTAATGTACTAATATTAAACATTAGTTCACATAAATTTCATGATTACTAGTTACGAGGTAAGCGGATTAATTAATTTTAAAGGTAAAAAATACTTGATTAGTGTCCATTTAATTAAAAACAGATATAAATTTTCAAAATCGCAATCTGACATGAGCTTCGCTAGGTGAAGTGATAGTGATGGACCATAGTTTGTTGTTAAAACCGACATGTGGGTTCTAATCCCGCTCACTGTAATTTTTTTTTAATTTATTATTTTTTTTTAAATTATTTTTTTTCACCACAATGAGTGTTCTGCTAATTGTGATTTTATAACTACTTATTCTGACAAGCAGATACGTTGATTAAATATATTTAAATAAATTTAGATTTTAGAATTAATACACACATAACACATAAATAAGGCCAGATCTGTTAATATCGTATTATATATGATTTTTGTTTGTGTCCCATAACCTCGAGGTTGTATGGGGTTCTAATGTTTCCATTAGACCTTTCTTAGGGCTTGGTAGACTTTGGCGGCGGCCATCTCCTCTCCAGGTCAGCGGAGGACTTTTTAGCGATAGTCATTCATCAACTTTTTTATATTTATTGTGGCTTTAACGTGGGCTAGATCCCACGACCCACGTCCCCGAGCCTTTGAGGCGAGCGCACTATTGACTTCGCTATCCAGCCGCTATCATTATATATGATATATGCGTATAAAATATTATGAAGGGTTTGTTAAAATACTATAGCAACTTAGTTTTTTTGAAGTGTTTACTGCTAAGGGTACTAAGACTAGCCGTAGCACTAGCAACATCCCGACGAATTGTCTGCAGCAGTTTCCTGGCTAGCGTTACGCTAGCAACACCCTATACTATAATGGTATATCAGGGGTGTCTTAAGTCAGGCCCGCACGCCAAATGCAGCCGGTGTTTAAATTTTAACTGGCCATTGGCCTCATCTGAAATAATCAATTAATCAATTTTTTTTCTTTAACAACGACAAGAGGGGCACAACATTTCTTTATAGAAAAGCCCATAATATTCGCTGTTTTGAGTACAAAATACAATGACATCAAATGATCTATGACGTTTTATTCTTTACCGACGTGGATATTGAATACAAAAAGCTTACAAACAGATGTGCTGTTTTATGTATGAATTTGAATTTTGATGACTTTCCATGACAAAATTAAATGCCTTAATAATGTTTATTGCTGCCAACTCGGAAAGGAAATGAATGTAGCATTGGTGTACTTATACTTTTAAGACAGAATCCAGTTATCACGTTGCCCACCCACATCTCCTCTCAGTATTACTCAAACTTAACTTTGCAATGGTATCCCAGCCTTCTTATCCCATGGCTTTGCTCAGCTATTGTCTCCGGGTCAACTGTAAAAATCGCATATTTGTAGGAAACTGTACAACTACAAATTGTAGTATCTCTAACAATAAGCCATTAAGATCCAGACAGAGCAATATAGCAAAGCTTACATTATATTAGGGTAAAGAGTGGTAATAAGCCCAGGGTTCTCAAAATGTTTTATATTGAGAGCTTTGAAATCAATAAATATTATTTCATTCAAACAACTATTGTTTTTAAGTCATAGGCAACACATATTTCTATAAGAGAAAATTTCTATTCAACACAATTATGAAACAATATATCAAAAATATAAATATAATAAAAAGTTAGACCTATCCATTAGTGAAACTTAACCGAAATGGGGGCAATAAGCCCCATCTTGCAGGAAGTATACATTTTCACAGTGGCTGTTGATAACTCCATTTGGTCCAATCCATAAGCCTCTTCTTCGATTTCTACGCAGTTAACAGGGTACCAAAAGCTCTGGTTCACCCTTTTTTGTATCTTGTTGTTTAGTGATGAAGTCAGTTTCATAACAGAAAAAATTTCTGACTGCGTTCACCACACTAACTTCCACATCCTGTAAAGCAGTGCTGTTCAAACTTTTTAGTATGGCGGGTCGGCAGGAATTTTTCCATTGCACTATTTTCCCTGTACTGACGTGGTAGCGAAATGTAATTTATTATTCTTTTTTTTTCCTTCATTTTATGTGCTTATTTCCAAAGAAATTGACATATTCTATATGGTTAGTATTAATGAATGAAAATGGAGGATTGTCATTTGATTTTACGGTTATTTCTTGATAACTTCTGCTCTCCGGCGGCGGATGGCCCATGGACCTGCACCGGTCCGCAAACCACCACTTTGACAAGCACTGCTGTAAAGTATTCTTGTGTAGTTCAAACCATTTCTCAATGACCAAAAGGTTCTTCAGCTTTAGCTCTTGCTTAATGCTTTGATTTTCTTTGGATCAATGTTGGATGGTGCCTCGGAAAGCTGCACAACCAGTCAAGACTAGGTCAACAATCCACTAATTGTGACTAATTGATCTATTATCAAAAATACAAAAACAAATTTTAAAAATTATTTCCACAAATCATTAAATTTGTTTACATTTTAAAGCATAGCGAATAGTGTTTATTAGCTTAAAGCATGAAATTTCTTTACTTTATCAATATTTTTTGGTGGTTTAAACGCTTTTTTGAAGTTGGGGGCATTAAGCCGCAGGTTAATAAAAAATTAATTTAAAAAAGCTAACTAGTGAGCGACAGGACCAAAGGCCTCTTACAAATGCTCTCCATTCAAAATAATACAGGAAAGTATTACATTTATGTTAGTATTAGAGTTCTTCATTAAAAATCTCAAATCTTTCATCCAAGACCCATTTTATTTTGCAAAAAAAAATTGCTTCCTCACTAGTAGCACACAGCCTACAAATATCTGTATTTTAACTCAAAAATGACATACACTGATTGTTAAAACTGAAAAAGTTACTTACTTAGTATTGTTGTACTTGTTTGTAACTGGAGGGAAATTTGAAAATCTCAACTTAAAAATATTCTTTCATCATCGAAACAAAGATGAACCAACCGAGCAAAAGTTTTAAGACATGTTTGAATGAAACGGGAAAATGCAGAAAAAATCACAAGATGCAAAGTTGTAATCAGTGCCATAGGATAGAAACCCAAGCATGTTTGAAAACTATTTCCTGATTATTTAGTTTCTTTCCACCATGCAGTTGCAGAGCTGAATGCCTCTCTTACTTTAAAAAATAGTATCAAGCATTTTAGCCACTGACCCCTGTAAGTAGGGCCTATTGCCCCGTTTTACCCTATATATTCTCAGGTCCTAGGATTTGTACAGATCAGTGTAAAAATCTCTTCAAATATACTCTCAACCTCTTAGTCTTAGGCTAAAGGACCTAGACAAGATGGAGCAAAAAAGCAAAGACTACAGATTAACTCTCCATATCCAAAGACATAGTAGTTAAATTTAACCATATACAGATTCAGAAATTGCTTTATAATCGTGCAAGATAAATTTGATATCATCGTAACTGTTAATAATGAACTGAATGTTCAGTCTTATGGTTGCTAGTCTTACACTATAGCCAGAACTGGATGGCTCAGTATTAGCTCACATACTGTCACTATGTAGCGGACGACTAACATCTGACCAACAAATCACTGAAATCATGCAAGTTAGCCAAATCTTCTATTTCTTTAATTAAATATCTTCTATCCTTGTATATATCTCGTAACAGAATCAGACCATCAAAAAAAGAATACAATCCTTGAATATAACCTGATCGCATAAAATAATACCTGTCAATATTGACCTAGTTAATACATTTTACATTAAAATATGCCCTATATCTCTACAAATCACTCTCTAGGCCCTCCTGGCTCTCTCCACACTATATATATAGCCCCCCTCATCAACCTGTGACCAACTCAGTCCACACACACACACACACACAGTGAACACATTTCATTAACATTGACAAGAGTGATTCTCATACCCTTGACACTAAACATCTGCAAATTGTTTGATTACTTTCTTAAAACACAGGAGTATCTATCTTGTTCATAAACTTATTATCCCTCTGATTTCTTATTGTACTAGTGTCTCACCCGTCAAAAATGATGGAAGTTTTCAAAAATAAATACACATCAGATTAAAAAATAACGTAATACAGAACTTTCATTTATTTTATTTATTTTTATTTGATTCATTTATTATCATATTGAACAATTTTATGCTGAACGTTCGAAAAGTGTTATTTTTGGTGCAGTAATTTGGTGCGCCGCTTTCTAAAATTATTAGCACTATAAAACAAAATCGATCGCAGCGCCACCTAACAGCATTACATCCATACAGACAACGGGAATTGCGTATATTGATTATACAAACTCTTATCCATTACTTTGTTTCTCAGGAAAAACCTACCAAGGAAGAATATGCAGTGGCCAAGTTTTTGCGTTTCAACCTCCCTGTGCGAGAGGGAAAACTCGTTGGGATGGAAGTGAAATGTTTTATAGGTAAAGAAGCTTTCACCTTTTTAATTTAAAAAAAATGTTAATGTTTATTACTTGCAGTGTAAATTCTTTGAAAACTAATTTAAAACTTATTTACCTAAGTAAAAAGACGAACAACATATTAGATAACTGACAGGTTGTTTTTTTTTCATATAATTTCTAAAGCTAATTTTTATTACTGGGATATTTCAGGTAATGCTGCAGTTGACAAGCTCATGGAATCTAAGTGGTCTGCATCTAAGAACAAGAAAGATCCCCTTTTTACCAACAGGGCAACATGTGTGGCTTTTATGCTGAGGTAACGAGAATGGGGTTAAGAAGTTAAGTTAAGAAGTTAAGTTAAGAAGTTAAGTTAAGAAGTTAAGCTAAGAAGTTAAGCTAAGAAGTTAAGTTAAGAAGTTAAGCTAAGAAGTTAAGCTAAGAAGTTAAGTTAAGAAGTTAAGCTGTTTCTTTTATTCAGTGGTATTTGGTGAGGTCTCTCAATATCTAGACTTGTAATTAAATTTGTATCATAATTACATTTCAAGAGTATTATGTTTTTGTTTTTCTTGAAAGTTTCATTTTTTGTTCTGCTATTTTAGGCTGTTAGAGAAGGGGCTGTTCCACCGTGCTGAGCGTGAAAAACGGAAGAAAGAAAAAGATAAGCCCATCAAGAGGAAAAAGAAGGAAGGAGAAAAGGAAGAGGTGGTTGCAGTGGAAGAGGAGCTGAGGGTATGAGCTAACCACAGCATAGTATAGTTTATGTATAGTTGAGGGTATGAGCTAACAACAGTATAGTATAGTTTATGTATAGTGTGAGGGTATGAGCTAACAACAGCACAGTATTGTTATGTATAGTGTGAGGGTATGAGCTAACAACAGCACAGTATAGTTATGTATAGTAAAACATAAATGGATGTATTGTTAGCTCATATTCATAAGTAAAGGTTTAAATGTTCAATTATTGGTTAGTAAGTTTTGGAAATCCATAGATAAAGAAATAATAAAATATGTGGATAATGTCAAATCAATTAAATCCAATGTAGTGTAAAAGTAACCATTGAGATTTTCATGTTAATGTGTTGAACCTTGACTCCTCAAAGCCTTAAAGGTTAGAAATATATTTTGTGTGATATTCAAAGATGTGTATTATGCTTAGGCAAAGTGTTTTCTTGCTGTTCAAGTTTGCTAGTCCTTACTTTAAAAAATTATTCTAAAAAACATTTAACATTTGATTATTTAAATATAGATAACTTTAACCTACTACAGTGGGGCCCGCTTAAGTCGACGGCCTCGGGGTATGAAAAATGGCGCCGAGATAACTGATCACCGACTTAAACAAAAACCAATATGGCGGCAAAATATTAACATGCGCTTGAAATTTCTTTATAATTATATACATGATGTGCGTTAATTAGTGATGGGGCGATTAATGATTTAATCGGAATCCTATCGGAATATCGGGACCCTAATATTTCTTCACTCTTTCCTAAGGTTAAGACCGTTCATTTTTAAGGACCGTTTAAATATAATGTAATGGTGGTGAGACTGCAATCAATTTAAATAATTTAAATATAACCCAGGGTTCCCACTCAGTCGGGAATTCTCTTAAAATAGTTTTCCCGGTCTTGAAAGTCGGGAAAAGTTATGACTAGTCGGGAATTTATATATATATTTATTTTTTTTTGCCGAAGTAAAAGTAAAATGTCTTTGATTACGTCTCTGTGGTCATGTTTCGATTCAATTTAATAAAATTTTAAAAAGTTACCAGTTTATAATTGTCTGCGCATGCGTTAAAGGTCAAATTTTTCGCCTCGCCTCATGGCGCGTGTTTGCAATGCCCGTCGAGTCGGCGAATTTAAAAAAAAATAAACATATCAATATGGTAATTTTAAGTTTAATGCTTTTGACGTGCAGGATATCTGTCACTATGAGACAGCACTTGAATTTCCTCCGTCAATCAAATGATTCGTGTAACTTGTAATATAAATAGTAACAAATGCAGCCTTGACCTTATCAGAATTCGACCTACAACAGTGATGAAGTGTATATTATATATCTACTAGAATGTTAAGAAAATGATTTGATTTCAGCATCACGCATGTGTTAGTCACAGTCACGTATCTTAGGGGCCGTCCATAAATGACGTCACACGATTTTTGCCGATCTTGTACCCCCTCCCCCCCCTCGTCACACGTCGTCACAAAAACTTAGACCCCCCTTCTAAAAATACGTCACAAATCTTTGACCCCCCCCCCTCCCCCCCAAAAAAATAAATAAAAAAACACTTTATTTTCTATTTGAAAATAAGTATGTTTCAAATCTTTTTATTGTCATTTAAGTATTTATTATTTATTTAGTGAAGTTCTACATTGTAATATCGTAACCCGCGTGAAGCATTTTTTTAAAACGTTTAACCGGCCTTCAGAAAACGAACTGTGTTAACATCCTTAGATTATATTTTATTTTAATGAATACAAATTAAACATTGACTAGTAATCATCAACGTTAACGCCTTTATTTAGAAAAAAAAATTATTTAAAAATAAAATTTTTAAAATGTATTTTTAAAAAATCACTCAATTGACTGACGGGCATCCTGTAAGAAAGAGGTCGGCAAACAGAGGTAAATAACATCCTCTGGGGTCAAAAAGGGTATTCTGGGGGGGTAATGCAGACAATTTTGGGACATATAACATCCACTACAATCCGCTAGATATATTAAAATACGTCCCGTGTACGCGTACGCTTGGAACATATGCCCACTATTGAACCGGTTCCTTCCAGAAAATGCATTTTTTTAAAATTTGACAACTATGTAGATTTCTTACCTACGTACTATACGAAGACACCTAAATCTACCCTACTTTCATTTATATTGACACCAGTGACAATAATCTTAATCCACATGACTTGTCTGTATCAAGTATCCTTTCTGTGATATTTAAAATTAATGCCTTAAAAACTGAGCTAAAAAGAAAAGTTGTTTTGTGCTCCTCTCGAATTGCGATGTCAAGAATTTGATGCATTCAATAAAGTTAATGAATATTTGACCAATTTTAAATGGGCTCATTTACCATTATATCTAGAGCAGTGTTTCTCAAACTTTTTAGTATGGCGGACCGGCAGGAATTTTTGCCATTGCACCAGAGACCGGTGCACTATTTTCCCTGCACTGACAATTTTTTCTGTCCTTTTTTTTAAAGAACATCTGCGGACCGGCAGCGGATGGCCCACGGACCGGCACCGGTCCGCGGACCACCACTTTGAGAAGCACTGATCTAGAAGACTAGAATGGCCAGGGGCGTTTGACCAAAAACCAATCAAACAATTATATCAAACATAAAACGTTTTTAATTCTATCAAATAGATTCCCTCACCCCCTCCCCTTTTAAAGAAAAAAGATATTCCTTGTCGTTTTGACTTAAAATATCTACACATAATCCTATTCAGATCATTTTTAGACACTTGTAAAACTCACCAGTACAGCATTTTCGGGTTGGGGGTGGGGGGGGGGCTAACGACGCTCCCCCAAATCCCCGAGTCATATGAACAGGACCTAGAGGTTGTAACGCACACATACACTTGTATATTTTGGGGTAACGGGCAAAAAAAGTCCATGAGAGAACCAAATGGAGCTGCGGTTACATCACAAATGCTTTGATGTCAACATCAAACGACGCAGTGTAGCAATTTCATGTTATCTTGTGGATTCTCAAACTTAAGGATTATAATTAGATTTAATTTTCATGTCTTGATAGCTTACGCCAGGGGTCTCCAAACTACCGCCCGCGGGCCAGATCCGGCCCTCGGGGCCCTCTCATCCGGCCCCTGGAGACCTTTTAGCCTCCAAAAAAGATACTATTTTTACCTGTAGTTTACCACAAAACTGTGTTTAGTCGGCCCGCAAACTGATGTTTGACAGTTAATGCGGCCCTCCGGCAGAAAAGTTTGGAGACCCCTGGCTTACGCCAACCAGTGTCTGATGGCCTACCGATTGGCACATTGAGAAGCACTGATTTTTAAAAAAAAAGAAGAAAAAAAAAGGTCATTAAATAAATTGTAAGCGACCAAATATTTCAGTGGAAGTTTTATTTAAAGTTACCCTTTTGATGTGATGTCACATTTCTTCAACCCCCCTCCCTCCCCCTCGTCACGCATCGTCACAAAAGTGTGACCCCCCTCCCCCCTAGGTGCGTGGCGTCATTTATGGACGGCCCATTACTGGTAACAAAGCAACAACAAACTTTTAAAAGAGTAATAATAATTTTTTATTTAATTATATAAAAACCACCGTCGATTCTCGATACAAACCTTTATTTTCTTTTCTAAAGATATTCGTTTATCTTAAAAAATAAAATGATTAATGCATCAGAATATGAATTAAGTTTAATAATAATATAACATGCGCAGCGAAATAATGACGGATTAAAGACCACTATCGCCATTTTCGAGTACCTCTGGTGAATACATACTCAATCTAACAGAATCAAATTGAAAGTAAAAACATCCGGTAATTTTTATTGAAATCTCGTAGAATCACACAATAGCCGGAAGTCTCGAAGAAAGTTAGATGTCAACATTGTTTTGAACTAAAAATGCCAAAGTGCATTGGTAGGCGAACAGACGGTGATCGAGCTAACCGACGTTAAGTTGCAAATTTGGCACTCTTTTGTGCTCGAAATATTAGGGCTTGGCGACTTTAAAAAATTGAATTAACCGCTGAAAAAATGCAAAGACAAAGAGAGAATTTGGCGGTTCAAAAAAAAACGTCGACTTATTAACTGGCGAGTTAACCAGGGCTCGAGTTAAGTGGGCCCCACTGTATTTAGTATTTGAGGGGGGGATATGAAGGAAAACATCTATTTGTTTCTTAATTTTAATAAAATTTCTACAAATAAATTTCATAACACAACTTTGCATTATAATTTACTTTACTACAATAAGTAGACACTCTTTGCATTATGATCATGATTTTTCTAATGGTCACAGGAGAGAAAAGGCAAGAAAGAAAGAAAAAGCAGAAGAGAGAAAGAGCTTGAAGCAGCAGAAGAAGCAGAGAAAACAGACAAGAAAGTAGAAAAGAAGGTAATTATTATGTGTGTGGTTCAAGTCAGCAGAAGTGAAAATTTCATTGGAATCAATCTGACAACAGCAAATGCTAACTTACTAGATTGGGTCTAAGATATTTTGTTTGAACAAATTGGTCTTTTGTTTCTATTAGGATGATAAAAAGAAGAAAGAGAAAAGATTGAAACTCATCATGCCAGAAAGCCAGTTCTTTGAAGATGGGGATGAGGTGAGTATCTCTGGTTGCCAGGCGTTGTTTTACTTTTCAACACTGATATAAATACATGACTTGAAATAACCTTCCAAACAGTTGAGACAGCACTGGAATTTCTCATCCTCTAGTTACATGACGGAATGTGATTCACTTTAGAAGATATAATAATCCTAATTAGGGTTCTCACCCGTCTCGCACTATATATTTTAATTACACAGCAGATTTTTATCACATTTTTATATCAATGATTAAATTTCCCTTAAGTAAAAAATAATAATGCACAGCAAATGAGCTGGTGAATATTTTAAAGAACTTCATTCAACAAAGACATCAGGACTTGGGTTCTGTATATTAAAGTTGGACATACTGGCTGTTGTGAAGAGAATTATTTATTTTGATTAGGGCCGCAAAAATTAACTATTAATTTCTCGATTAATTGTTTAAAAATTTTAACGATTACATTATTTTTTAACGATTAATGGACCCATCACTTATAAATTATTGGAAGTAAAAAGTATATATATATATATAATTAAAAAAATAGCGGCCGATAAATAATAAATTTCATAACGATTACAGAAACATTTTGGTTTTAAACTATTGACTGACGGGAATGTTCAAAATGTTGTTAAAGTTTGCCTACCATGGTTCTAACACTTCCCCTACTTATCAAAACAAATGAAAAGCGTATTAAGCTAATGGCAGTAATGGAGTCTGACTCAGAGACAGAAAATGACGACAGCTCTTCTGATGAGTTCCTTAATCCATTAACCCTCTACAATGGTTGAAACTTAATGAACACCGATATCCAATAATGTCATTCCTTGCCAAGACCATTTTGTGCATACCAGTTACCTTAGTTCCATGTGAATGATTGTTTAGCTCTGCTGGTTATATTGTCAATTAGACCCGCTCATCACTTGAACAAAATAATGTCAACAAACTTGTCTTTTTGAGTAGTTGGTAAAAGATGACATATAAAGGAGACATTCCAGTGTTATTTAGATTTTCATCAAGAACTTTTAATAAGTGTTACTTATGACATCATAAATTTTAATTTTTGGCTTTAATCGCAATTAAAGATTAATTAATCATTAATTTTTCAAAAGTTAACTATTGAATTTAAATTAATCGTTAACAGCCCTAAATTTGATAGTTACGTCTTTGTATAATATGCATAATTTGGTTACCCATGAATGTTTCAGTATGTGCTTGTTTATAATCTGGTTTATTTAACTTCAGGTTTATGTTTGGATCTATGACCCAGTCAATGCTAAAAATTTCTTCATTGGTCTTTTAATGGGTGAGACTTCAATGCTCTTTTTGTCTTAGACCAGTACCTATAAGTGTTACAAAAAAAATTTATTAATGTAAAATTTAACATAACTTTTTAACAAAAGTTTTTTTTAATGTCTTTCTTTGATTTGCATATTAAGTCAGTGGTCAACTATTTTTTAATTTTCTTTTTTTCTTTTAAAAACATAATGTAAAACTTGTTTATAAGGTGCAAAAAAATGTGTTGTTTGTGATATTTCTCAGTCCTGGGAGCCATAGCTTTGTGTATGTTTCCTCTATGGCCTGAGGAGGTCAGGATTGGCGTCTATTATCTCAGTCTTGCAGCTGCTGGCTTTGTTGGATTTATTTTATCTCTTGTTGTTGGTGAGTTAAGCATTTCTTTTTTTAAATTTAATTTATGATTTGTTATCATTTTTTAATTTTTTTTAACTTTTCAAGTTGAAGACATTTAAATTTAATAGAAAAATTAAGTGAGGATGTTAATTACTTTGCCATGTTTTTTGTCTTAATTAAAATGCAACATTTTACTACACAATTTTATTTACATTAAAGTGTAATGAGATTTTAATTAATGTTATTTATAGCAATGCAGTTTTAGACTTATAAATTCCTTTTTGTCAATAACACAATATTTAGTTGGGTTCTTGCATGTTGGTCTTTTTAAGTGCTCATACTTAAGTTAGATAACACAACATATTTCAATGTATCAGTAGTTAAGATACAAATAAATCATTATCTTTTGTCCACAGTTCGACTTATTTTATTCTGTTTCTTTTGGGTTCTTACATTTGGCAAACATCATTTCTGGTTTTTGCCTAATTTAACGGAGGATGTTGGGTTCTTTGATTCTTTCCGACCTCTTTACAAACATGATGTTATGGGACGAGACTCTAAAGCTGTGGATGTCAAAAAGAAAAAGAAAAAGAGGGGAAAAGAAAGTGAAGACCTTCTTGCAGGTGAGGTTTAAAAAAAAATTGTTTAACAGATTATGTTACTGAAATGTATGCAGTATTATGATATTGATATTAATATGAAAGATGTTTATTGTGATTCTTTGGTTTAGTAATAATTATAATAAAAACCAAATAGTCACTTTCGTGTAAGTGAATAAATAAAAGACAAGATGTAAAATTAGAGACAACTTTCAACTAGCCTCAACTCATGTTGCTTTTGATAATACCAACCAAATTTTTAATCATGGACCCAAGTGATCTCAGTTTTTCATGATTGTGAAGTCCTTGCTTTATAAACTATAAACATAATGGGCAACATATGCAAATGAAGAAAAGTATGCAGGCATCTGAAAGATCCCATTTTACAGTTTTCATAATTTTTCAACCCATCTTTAACACTTTACATATACATGATGCCAAAGTGGCAGCAAATCTCAAATTTTCATCCAAGCATTTTCACTGTGTTTGCAAATACCCCTGAGCATGACTACTATATGCATTGATAATTAATGATACTTAAGGGATATATCAAAATGAAAATAGATTTTTTTTTATATTTTTTTTTGGGTGGGTGTTTATAGTACAGAGATAAAAATCAATTAATTAATAATGAACATTGATTATTTCTTTTGATAGCAGTTTTGATGTTTTTGGACATGATTTTTCTGATATTTCAATAAATTAGCCGAATTTGTGCTGATTTCTTTTTTTTAAAGTAAAATATAATATAATGTCAAACTTGACAAAGTTAGTAAGTATCGCTCACTGTAACAAGGGAAAATCATTTTTTAATTCACTGAGTTATGTTATAATTATAATGTTCATGAAAAATAAAAAACATCTTTGAAGTTCATACTTATTTTATTTAAACCCTGCTACACATGAAGGATAGTTGATGCCTTGAAGCATTTTAGTTAAGAATTAGTTCATTTCCTCTGCATAGATATGTTTAATAACTATTTTAAATACCATATAATGTGAATGTGATTGAAAAAAACAATTATTTTTTTTCCAATGAATATTCAGTTACTGAGTCCAAGGTAGATAAATCTAGTGATAAAGATGACTCTGATGAATTTGAGTTGATAAAGAAAGAGGACTTGGTAGAGAATAATGGTGGGGACGATTTGGAAAATGAGGATGAAGATGAAGGAGCTGAGGACAATGAAATTGATGAAAATGATGACAACCAGGAGAGAGATGATGAAGATGAGGAAAATGGAGATGATAACAAAGAAAGTGAAGAAGAACCAGAGGATAGCCACTCTGAGACCAGCAAAGAAAAGGAGGATGATAAGAAGACCAAATAGGAACCTAATTTTTTTTATCAAACACACACACATATATGTTTGTATATATGTATGTATATTGTCTGAACAAGTTTCTGACTGTTGATAAATAATGTCTAGAGAAGGGATCACTTGTTCATCATGTACTGCCAATATACTTTAATTAATTCTTATTTTATTTGGTTTTGCTGATTTTAACTTATAAATGCATTTAAACTATGTTGTAAATAATCAATGCAATGTCTGAGAGATTCTAAAATGTTTATAATCTTATAAAATGTTCAGAAAGCAGAATTTAGAAATAGCTAGACTATAAATTGATGAGCAAAGAGTTTTATGTGATAAGTTTACACCAGAGGACCTAGACTGGTTTTACACATACCTATACCATTACTGTGGGGGAATAAAGTTAGTTGATTAAAAATAATATTGCCAATTGATTTGGCTAAAATATGTTTTGAAATGTAGGCAGTTTTACTTTATCACTGCCATTCAGGGTAATTAATCCTAACTCTATTGAAATTTTTTAGAGTTGTTAAACTTTTAAATTCTTTAAAATAAATGTAATGTTTCAACTTACTGCATTGCCAAGTTCTACAGACCTGCCTCCATGGGACATGGATGGCATGCCTAGATGACAATATTTGATTAGCATCATTGTTTTAGTGGATGCAACAAACAAGTGTCTCAATAAAAAAAAATTTCAATGTGATTTGAAACTTCTTTTTTTTTACACCTATTTATTAGTGTGTAAACTTGTATCGTTATGAAACACAGAATTTATGAATTAAATAAACATAATAACTATATTTTTTAAAAAACACCCCTAAAGAAATCATAGAGTTAAAATTTTATTAGAAATATCTGTTTTGGCCTTCGCTGTTATTTTTTTTTAATACCTAGTGTACTAATCGAAATGATTTTGTTACTGTAGACTTCTGACTAAAGCCAGCATCTGAACTGCTTAGATGACTGTTTATTACAATCTACTGTTTAAACCTAATATTGTTTTTATGTGCAGTTATTTTAACATAAACCTTGCAATTAGTTCTCATGGAATTAACAGATAAGATAAGCTCTTGATTTCTTCGGTCCCTGTGGTTTTTTCTTTTTAATTTGTCATAGTTTTTTTCCTTCTGACCTAAAGGATCAAAGTACTGTTTTAACTAATTTAACTGTAGATCTGTTTCCATATTACGACCATTATGATAATTATTCAGGTTATAATATCTGAGTAATGAAACTAATGCCCACATAAAATATGAAGTTTGATCTCCCATGTTCTAAAAGAAGAAAGTCTAGTGAATTTTAAAGTATTTAAATTAAAATAAAGTAATCAAAATTTACCAACCATTAAAATTTTGTAAAAATCTAAATTGAATTTTCTGTTTTGATTGTCACTAGCTATGACCGTGAAAACTATGTGAGAAATATTTTGTGTAAATATATGCTATGAATTTTATTTTTTTTTAAATGCCAACCCAAGGTTAAGTTCCTTTGTAATTAAGAGTAAGATTTTATGCAGAAAATGTTAAATTAGAGATAACTCAATACTAACACTTGAATATTTACAAGATCTAATGATTTCTTTGAAATCACTTACACTTACAGGTGTTCATTTTTATTTTTTTTAAATAAAATTCCATAAAAATGTTTTTGCTTGGCTTAAAATTGATTTACTTGCCAATACTGCTTGCATTTTTATTTAATTCTCTTTTGAATAAATCATTTTTAATTAATTATAGATTTCTGGGTGGTTAAAGGGTTCATGAAAGCCAACCAATTTTTAACATCTTGACTTGCTTAAGATTTTCCTATTGTTTTTTTTTCTAAATACTGGTCTGTTTATTTTGTTATTTATCTTTCAATGAAAAGATTACGTTTCACTTAAGCAGCGATGCAAAATTTTAAAGAAGAACTTCCAGAACCTTATGGTTTAAAATGATTATTAATGAAATGTGAGTTCAGCACAGTAAATTAATTCCTGTAACTTTTCTCACTTGGATGCGTGCTGGCACAAATGTTTAGAACTTACTTTTTAAAATCTTATACGGTATAATTTTTAAACATAACATACCAGTGTTTATGTGATTAACTTGGTGATGACAGTGAAGGACACTTTTGATTTAGGATAGTTATTCAGCAAACAAAACAAGAATAACTAATCAACATCTTCTATCCACTCTTCATGTATTTATTCTAATTAATCTAATGCATTATGGTGATGATTCCCACGATAAAATTATGTCTCTTCTTCAATTTTTAACAGTAACAAAATGTTTACATGTAACATTTTTACAACAGTTCAAAGCTTTGAAGTCTAGCAAGTGAATAGTTCCTTCGTTTTGAAAGCACTCCTTTGTTTTTTGTACCCAGTATGTTGAAGGATGATATATTTGGGACATATTTTATATCAATGAATATAAATTTGGCCTTGTCTTGTGAATAAATTGAATAAATCAATTGTTGTCAACAAAACTAAAGTCACGTATTATCCCTCGTTGTTGCATGTTTGTTGTTTATGAAGTGAAATTTTGTTGGATTTTTAATTTCTTCATTGACATGGGGACTCCATGTTAATTTCTCACTCAATTACTATTACTCTTAAGATAAGTACTTAGCATCTTTAGTTTGGAGGGAAGTCTTTTTGTAAGATTTCATTATCTTCTTCTGATTAAATTGTTCTACAGATTAAACAATCATCAGCAAATAACCTAACTTTTGTTTCTGATGAGATGCTATTGGGTAAATCATTTATGTAAATAAGGAACAGTAGTGGACCTATGACAGTTCCTTGAGGAACTCTGGGTTTACGTTAGTGGTGCTGATTATTAGAGTTTGCTCTCTACCTAAAAGGAAATATCGGATCCACTGAATAATGGGACCAGAGATGCCAAAGAATTTAAGTTTTTTGAGTAAACTAGAATGGGGAATTTTGAGATGTCGAGTAATATTGTATCTATTTCATTATTATCAACTAAACCTTTTGACTAATAGTCTATAGACCAGTATTTTGTGTTTCATATGATTTTCTTTTCCTAATGCCATATTGATGTGGACACAGGACATAATCTTTTTTCTAGGTGATAAGCTATATTACTATGTATTACGTGTTATAGCACTTTACAAGTAATGCTAGAAAGTGAAACATCCGTTATTACCAGGTCTGTTTTATCTCCTTTTTTTTTATTGTTGTTTGCACATTAGCTAGTTTCCAATCCTGTGGCACTTAACCCTGGTTTAGAAATTACTTCAAGGATTGGGGAGAGTTCATTGATTAGTTCTGTTAATTCATCTGGACCAGAAGCTTTGTTTTTATGTGTTTTCAGTGGAGCCCAGATAGATAACTCACCCAATTATTATATGAACCATAAGTGAGACTATTTGATATACATTAATATCAAAATATATGTGTATCTTTAAAAAAAAACTCCAGATATGTTATTTTTAAAGACTTTCTTTGTGGTTCATTGAACCTTTTGGCATGTACCTGTTTCTACTTGGTTAGGGGAGATGATAAACTGCAACTAGAGTGAATCTTAACTAGGATTATTAGCATTCAATGGCAAATTATTTATGTTTTTAAAAACAAAAAATAACATTTTTTTATAAAAGGCACTAAAAAAACAGCAGATATTTAATTTATAAATCAGTATAGAGTATAATAAAATCTAGTATTTAACTTTTGTTTATGCTCAGTTCCTATGGTTACACCTACACTTCCTCAGTCCGCTTTTGAGTGATGAAAGTTGTTTTATATCATTTTTTTTTGTCCATGGAATATTGAAAAAAAAAGATTTTTAAATAAGTTTTTAAATATAAAATTACTATATTAGTGTTTTATTGTAGTTTGAACTCTATCACTATCCGTCAAATACACCACTAATCATAATATGAAGGGTGTATTTAAAAACTGCAATGTTAGATAATTTGGAATAAAAACATCCATTTTATTTCAATTCTCCCTTCAAAGAACAAAAACATGAATAATGTTTTTAAAACTCAATACTTTAAATAAGTTTGTAACTAAATTAAATATTAAGTTACACCTATTAAAGTAAGTAAACATAGAGAAAACATTAACATAGCAATGTTTTATTCATTGGTAGGGTCTATCATGACAATATTCAACTGATTATACTAAATTAAATCAACATAGTAATTTTACTTTTAATGATAAAATGTAACACATCACGGAACAGAACCTTTTCATTAATAATGAAAGAAATTCACCTTATCTTTATACATTTTTGTTAATAATTGATATTTTGTCAAATATACTTCTAAAAGTAAACAATTCACAATGCCATAACTTTATGTTTAAAGTTAAGCTTAAACAATGTCACAAATTAAAATACATACTATATTTAAAGTTGTCATCAGAAGTTCCAAGTAAATAATCAAACATTTTTAGACAGACCAAGATGATCTACCTCAGTGGTTCCCAAAGTGGTCCATACGGACCCCCAGGGGTCCACGGGACCTTTCAGGGGGTCCGTGGAAAATAAAAATTGATTTGGGGGTCCCTGAACAACGTCAGGGGGTCCGCGCAAGGTTTAAAAATCAAATAATAATAAATAAAATAGTATGTGAATGCCTTTTCTACTAATTAAATACCATCTTAGGTGCTATCCTTCATGGATACAATGTTGTTTTACGTTTAAAAAAAGTATTAGAACTACTGTTATTCCCACATCTATAACCAATCAAAATACTTGGTTTGTTGAAAGGCCAAGCTTGATGCAGATGAAATGCCGAATTCCCTATAACTATAAGTAGAAAAATACAAGTTTTTAACTTGAATCTACGAGGGTTGCAAGGTTGTGAATTATTCGATGTGTTGGGAAGTTATATTTATCTAAATTTTATCCTATCATCAAATGTTTTTAATAGGGCTTTACTGTAGCATTCCATTGAAAACTTTAATAATTCTTAACAGTGGTTTGTTACAACAGATAAGAGAATGAGTGAGCCCAAGGTTGGATTTAGACTTGATGGGGCCCTAAGCTATTTAAGGACCTTTTAAAGTCTAGTGACAAATATGAAAACAAACTTCCGGGGGCCCCCAAGAAGGCAGGGGCCCTAAGTTATAGCTTGTTTAGCAAATAGGTAAACCCAGGACTGAGTGAGCCGAAGACACATGAAACAATGCCGACAATATGGTGTTATTGAAGATTTGAGGTATTGTAATGCCTAAATGTTTGGAAACAGATACGAAACTTGAAACGTTATTTACTGAGTTTTTAAAAAATGTTTGAAGTTCAAGCGATACACTTGAATTTCTGGCATACTTATAACATGATGTACCAAATGTATTTTCAGTAAATTGAGTCATTCATCAACATAAAATATTCCAAAAAATCTTAGTGAAAGTTTGCATGGATCACTACATTATGTCATTAGAGCAGTTAATAAAATCAAAAGGAATGCCTTCGATGAGAGATTATTTGCTCACCACGATTTGGAAAATGAAGAAGAAGACTATAATGGATTATTTATTCACATAGAAGTACGCTGGTTATCCTCACGTACATATTTAAATCGATTTTATAGTCTCTTTGATTCATTGTCCAAATTCCTGGAAAACAAAGACAATTAGCATCACAAATAACTCAAAAAAATTACATATCCTTTATTAATGATTTATTTACCCAGCTTTAACAGAACAAATTTGAAACTACAACTACTACAAGGTAACAATTAAATTTAATCACTAAAAGCGTTATATCTGAGTTTGTTGCAAATCTTTTTCTTTGCAAACAAAACTTAGGAACAGGAGAATGTTGTCAGTTTTCAAATCTTTTGAAATTGCCACATAGTTAAAGGTTTGCTTGCTTACTGTCAAAACTTAACGGCTCTTCATGCAGACATTTTGTAGGCATTTGCCACTATAGGATATTTCCGACTGGCAGTTAAGCTCTTTAGCGCATGGACAAACTCAGATTTCAAACACAGATGAATACATACTAATACAGGAGCAGCTTATTGAAATATCCACAAATGAGGAACTTATACCACTGTATGAACTAGGATACCACAAATTCTGGTTACAAAGTCAGATCCCAATTTTATATCATGCATTAAAGGTTATTGTAATGAATTTTTTTTTGGACTGTTTTCCTGTCTTTCTATTTGGTAGAACAAAGATTCAGTGGCGTTATGAGCCTCATCATAAAAAACAACAACAAAAATATTTTAAAAATAAACTACTAGAAATTGGTGCTCGTGAGGATTTGCGGTTCATACACACAAACATTGAGTCAGGCATAAATACACTCATTAAATCTCATCACGTTAATCAAAGTTGTTTTTTTTTCAATTTTATCTTAAACAATAATTTTAATAAATACCATACTTTTCATCAAAATGTTGCTTTTATAATTTTGTACTATGCATTTATAATGTTTGTTTTTTTAATTGGGGGTCCTTAGGGAAATTTTAAGTATAAAAGGGGTCCGTGGGTCAAAAAAGTTTGGGAACCACTGATCTACCTCATACCAATCACATGTTTTACACAGACCAAGATCATATACATCAGTGCTACTCAAAGTGGTGGTCCATCAGCTGGCGGTCTGCCTAAATTATCAAGAAAGAAAAGCAAAATATAATTGTAATCGTCCAATTACAGCCATTAACTACTAACCTTAAAAATATGTCAATTTTTTAACAATAAGCACATACAATAAAATAAAATATATTAATTTCAATAATTATTAATTAATGTGTTGTTTTTTTTGTTTTAAATTTGAAATAGATGCTAGTTTTGAACCTGGCCCATATATTAAAAATGATCTTTAAGATTTATTTACCAGCATTCGGAACTTGCTTGAAAATAACAAACTATATTTAAATGAACGGATTAATAATTTATATTGATTTCAATGAAATATTTAGTAAACTTAAGTGAATATTATAAATACTAAATTTTTAAATTATAATTTTTTTTAATTTAGCTTTGACGTCACTGTTTTTTTTTACAAACAGCAAATTCTTAATTAAAATTAGTCTGTATTTATTTCAATACATAGTCATAATCGCAGATCATGGGGGATGAAAGAGATGCCCCAAATTTTGGTGATTAGTTTAGCTCACTTCAATCTACTTCAAATAATAAAAAAGCAGGAAAAAAATGATAGCACATAATTATTATAGATATGTCCCCCGAAACTCAAACAATGAATGTCCACTCCTGTGTTGTAAAAAGTAAAAATAAAATTTACATGTTTTTTTTTCTTCAAAACTTCAAAAATAATAATACAATGTAGTGAGAATAAAGTTGATATTTCATACCGAAAAAAGATTTATTATATTAAACCCAATTTATATATGAAAAAGAGAGGACTAATGGATATGTTTATAAAGAGAAGAAATATGAATGCTGAGCACCAAACAAATTCTGACTCTTCTTCACAATAACCTGATAGAAACATAAATGAAACCGAAGCTTCATTAGCGAAACGATTCCTGCTAGCCTCTTTTAAAAACATATACAATTGGGTTTTGTAAGTGTGGATGATGCTGGTATCCCCTCACCTGACGGTGTTAGTTGCAGTGATGTTCTATTGAATGTTCTCAACATAGTTTAATACCAAGTGAAGACGATAGTAAATGAACAATAAACAATCAATGCTTACGGTTATTCTTTTCAAAATCGTTGGATGACTTAATTTGTATGCAAATATACATAAATAATATAATTATATTTTCAACCATGTGGGTGTATAAATAGGCACTATATTATGTCAGCGAGAAAGAACACTTTACCTTAAAATACATTTTCATTGTCAACTTCTGATGAGCATTCTGCACCATAAAAAATAAAATAAAATGTATTGTATCGTTTGCCTCGTTCTTGAGAAAATGTAGTTGACAAGATTAGAATTTTTAATTTCTTTTAAACTCCTTTGAAATTTAATTTACAATACTGTGAGACATATTGTTATTAACTCGTGTTCCTAAAAAAAAATTCTTTTTAGTAAATTAAACTTAAGTTTTAAAAAAAAATTATATAAAAAATACATTTTAAATAGCGCCTCTTTATTTATACTTACAGAAGCTATAAAATTAATATTTTAAGGTTAATCTATATGTATCTTTAACTATTTTTAACATAACACAGTAGATGTGGATGACTATTTATGTAAGTGGCACACCATTTAGGGATACAATGACAATCAAAAGCAGTGATTTTCGTACATATCAGTTTACACTAAATGAAAAATTTAAAAATATATGTATTATGGTATTTTTCCATTTCTAATATTTCATAAGATTGGTAAATTGAACATAGAAAAAAATCAACATAATTAAAATTGACTTTGTAATAGACTTTGTTACTCACATAATCATAGAGACAATTATTGACTATTAATTATTAATATCATATTTTTTTCATTGATCAAAATGAGGCCCAATATTTGACACCTTTTATTCTCAAGCAACATTTTTAGAAAACAATTCATAGTTCCAGTAGTTGACAATGAAGAACACAGTTAGTTGAAGTGAAGTAGTTACTGCCCACGACCATAAAGACCAGTGAAGACAAGTGATAATTCATTTCAAAATTGTTTGATGACACGTAGCATTTAACCAACCGAATTCATGCAATGTTTTAGGGCTGTAGGCCATGAGGAGCTCATGTCGCTACCACATCTGTACAGGGAAAACAGTGCACCGGTCGCTGTTGCAATGGAAAAACTCCTGCCAGTCCGCCATACTAAAAAAGTTGAGAAGCACAGATCTACATCATACCACCCACATCTTTTACACAGACCAAGATCATCTACCTCATACCAATCACATCTTTTACACAGACCAAGATTATTTACCTCAAACAAAAGTTTTACACAGACCAAGGTCATCAGAGACTGAAACCAATGTTTTAAAAGTTAGTACCAAATGATCATTATCAGAGCAGTTGGAAGAGTTACCTTGAGATGCTATTTCTTTTATTTACTTTACTTGGCTTTGGACTGAAACAATAAAAAATATATATTTTGTATTAATAAATCTTTATCAATATAATTTATAAAATCACTCTCATGGATAAACTGTCTGCTACTGCAGGAGATAAATGAAAAAAAAATTATATAAGTAAAAATGAAACATATTTTGGAAAAAAAAATTATTTTAAAAACAGTAAGTTCAATTTTCACCTGCTATTAAGATTATTGGGTGAGACAGAAACAAAATGCCTACCCTTAATTGCCGCAGTTCTTTCGGTGCACTGCTGAACACCCAGACATCATCTTTCGACAACCAGATTGGTTTGTTGTGCCTTCTTCCTCTGGCTTGTTTATGACTGGATGGACTACTTGAAGACTGTGAGTCATTGAAAGACTGCTCACTGACTTGTGACAGTGAACTATTTGTAGACTGAGAACTTCTTAGAGAGTGTATGCTACTCAGGGATTGTGATGGGCTCACTTCCTCTTTATATTCCCCAGAAAGCTGATAGTCATCTTTCGGACTATGGCTTTCTGGTCTGGACAATTTAGTTGCATTTTTCTGTCTTTTTTGCTTATTGTAATGGGATTCATTTGAATCCTTCAGAGTTTCATTACTTTTTACCACACTGCCTTTTCTATTTGACACCATTTCATCTAAATCTAAGAGACCCTGATTGATTCTTGGGAATTTTCTTTTCTTGGATGGGCTTTTAAGATTCAATGAATCTGTTGGTCTTAGGTCATATTTAACTTGATTCCTTGTAACAGGACTCTTGGTATCACTAGTTGAGACACTATCCTCTTCATCATCAGATGATTGTTTTCTAGGTAGTTTGCCCCTTAGCCTCATTGGTCCTGGAGAATGGACTCCCTGTGAATCTGAAACCACTTCCTTGTCCCAACCTTGTTTACGGCTTTGAGCATCATCCACTCCTTCATCGTTTCCTTCAATGCTCTCTGATTCATAGACTCTACTGCCTTCATCACTAATTTCAAAGACATCTTTATCAGACATGTCAAAGCTGACATCACAAGAGGCTTTGTTATCATCTTTCATAGTTGCTAATTTTTTTTTCTTGTCTTGATTATTGTTAGGCAAAATATTTATTTCCTCTAACCTTAAATCGTTTCTTTTCTTTCTTAATGATGCTTGCATATCATCTGATTTTGCTTTGGCATCATGTGTGATATTTTTAAAGTATGAATTGAAATGTTTTAGAGTTTTGCTCTTTGATGTAGTCTTTGGTGATTGATGAGCTAAAATTGCCCCATTGTTTTCCCTTAATTCAGTGTCAGAATTGGTTGGACAAACCTTGGTCGAATTCTCCTGGAGATCCTCATGCCTAGACTTGATATAAAGGTTATCTCTTTTTAATTTTACTAGTAAATTAATTGAACAATTTGCACTGTTTAAAGATTTCTTGCAAGGTTTGGTTACTGATTTTCTACCTTTCAAGTTAGATGACATATCATCTTCTTTTATTTTTTGTGATTTTAAGGTTGCATTATTGACCTTAGAGGTTCTAGTTGATGCCGGAGTTGGTACATTAGCTACTCTGCTTTGTGGAGATGCCATTTCTACAGATGATGAGGCAGTGTTTTGATTTTCAGATCCAAGTTTGTGCATGTTTGACAGTAAGTTGTGGGACTGTGTTGATGTGGTTGGGACCTGCTGTTTCAGGCTTAAATGTCTAGTCCTCCCAAGTCTGTCTGTCTGGTTGGTACAGACACACACTTCTTTACAGATGATATTCAGTAAGATGAGTTGAGGATAACTTCTGAAGGACTGTCCCCTAACTGTAAACATAACTTTTTGCCCTAAAGGCCAAGGACACATTTGAGGATAAAATAGAAAGTGCTCACTCTGTATTGGGCTTTGCACAATGTTGTTATCAATTCTAAAGAAAACAGCCCTGAGAACATCTTGTATTTGTTGGCTTGCAGACTCTGATACAATGTCAATCAGTGCACCTTTTATCTCCTCCCTTAGGTTCTTGTATTTAAGTTTTATCTTGTATATATAGTTTCCATGCTTTAAAAGCGTAACATGATTTTCTAATACAGGAATGGAGTTCCAATCCATAATTTTCAGATTAAATGTTATATGTTGTAGTTAAAAAACATCTGCTGCTATCTGTATGCTAACAGTATGTGGGTGATAAAGCTAAATAAAATTATGATAACAATTTATAAGACAGGGTTCACATTCTATCTTAATCTTAAGTCTCAAGTAAACATGACACTCGAAATCTCTTTTTATAACCTACTATGCTGAAATTCAAATGCTGATACATTGTTTCTGAAGATACTCTGAAAGCAGAAATGACATATTTTATAATATAATTTATAGATGCAACACATCAAGTCATTACATCTTATATCAACTTAGATCAAATATGACCTTAAATTGAAGTACCAGTTAAAGTCATTTTTAGAATAACGCATAATCCGGAAAATAAGACTACTTTTATACCCCTATCTTCTCAAAAGTTCCAGGATCATCTTATACGCCGGGCATCGTCTTATAAGCTGTTCTATCATACAACCATTCGTTCCGTTCCGCGTTTAAATGGACGGACAGCTGGGGAGGTAGGGAGAGCTGGCCAAACCAATCCAAGCAGCCTTTGTATGCAGGTGGATAGAAAATACATAGCTTACTGTGATAGGCTGATTCTGTACAGTAAAGCACATGTGTCTGTACATACTGTAAAGGAGAAGTATTTGTAACTGTTCATACAGTACAGTATACAAATAGCTAACAGTCAAGACCCCATCATGTCTCCATCAGCAAGAAAAAAAAATAGGAAGCAAGTGTGTTGGAAGAGGGGTGGTCTTATACAGCGAAAATAGCTTAAATCCTATATTTTAACAGGAAAATTAGGCGGGTTGTCTTATACACCCATTCATCTTATACGCCGGAATATACTGTAATTTAATTAACTGGTAGGTTTATAACTTAAGTTAAGCACTATGACTTCTGCTAGTGTCTAAATCTGTAATTACTGAGAGCAATTTCTATAATTTTAAAAATTGAGAGCCGCATTAAAACACTACTCCACTCGAATGAAAAATTCCTTTTACATTTATTATTTTATGATTTAAACTTTTAAATTGTTTTAATACTAACCGTATGTTGCAGAAATATTTTAGTAACAGTTACACCAGAAGCGTAAATGGGTTTTCCGCGCCCTTGGTTAATTTATTTTTGGCGCCCTTGACAAGTGGATATAAAAAATCCAAAAGGTAGGAAAATACCATATTTGAATAAACTGAAGGATAAACCCTCGGCGCCCTTGGCAACTGCTCTGATGCCAAGTCGTTGTTACACCTCTGAGTTAAACAATTAACAAATATTTAAATATGCAAAATATTTAATTATGCAAAATGTATATAAAGAAACACAGTGCATATAGACTTAAATTATAGTCAACATTAAATTTTATGCTTCTTCTGAGAAGCCTTTGAATTGAAGTAGCAGGTTTCAATGAATCTGATTTGTAACTAGTAGTTGTGGTCCGAATTTCTGTCAGAATAAGTTTAGCACAAGCAGTATTCCAAATGAAGACATAACTTGCCTCAGTTAAATGAAACCTTTGCTGAAAGCAGAAAGTAGTGTCTGCTGCTGACACATTCCAGACAACTCAGCAAGTTTGCATTTTCTTAATTTAGATCAAGTCCACTTTATGTTCAACCCTTTGTTTCTGAAAATATATTTTTTTAACTTTCATTTATTTAGGAAATATGGATGCTATATATTTCAAACAAAAAAAAGATTTCATTTCATAAATTGTTTACTTAGTGGCAAGGGAAAAAAAACTACCACGCTCACTTTGACAGTGTGATTAAAAGAAATAAATGACTGAAGCATCTTTTATTGCAGTGATCCAGTGCAGTAGTCACAAAATACATCAGCTTAACCGATAGCCCCCCGTCTATCGGTCCAGTCACCGGACATGTTGACACTTAATTTTCATGGATCAAAATGGTAAGAATTGCATATAAAATTATACCACAAGAATTAGATGTAAAATCATTTATAAAAAAATGCCTCAGGAAAAGAATTCCCACTAATACAGCATCAAATTACTTTTACCTTTGATTCCTTAAACTACGCAAAAAAGTTTTGTCACAAAATCTCCACACAAATCTATCAGAAATGTCTCCCCATATGAATACTGCAATGTTAGGGCACCAGAGGTTAGCAGGAAAGTTTGCAACAAAGAATTTGTAACAGTAGTGCCAACAAACTGGCTAATTTTATCAATCACACTTATTAAACCTAGAAACACTTGTGGATAGTAGTGTAGTACGAACTGACGAACTGTAAAGTAGTAATAATACTTAAGGCAATTAAGTTCTATTTTGGAAATACAACACAAAGATAATCTAATAAAACACTCAGATAGACATAGAGATAAAAACATTTTCCTTGTTCCGTATGCAAGAAAAAACACATAGAATTTTCATTCTTCCTGCCTGTGATTGGGCATGGAATGGGTTGCCTGAATAAACAAGTAAACCAGCATAAGATCAACATTTAAATATAAACCATCTATATTATTGAGTAGGAAGCAATAATCTTCTGAACAGAAGAAGCATCTGTATCACTGTATGTGATAATATGATAGAGAAATCTGCAAAGCCACAGCATACCGACCATACCGGAAGAGTTTATTATTAGGCTCGATGTCGCTTCGTGCAATTACTTTTACAGCATTGTAGTACAATATTTAGCCATAATTAGGGTGTTGGCAAACCTAGTGATTGTAATTTTTGTACTGCTTTTAAGTTATTCTGTAAAGCGGATATGTCGATTAAATATATTTAAATAAATTGAGATTTTAGCATTAATACACACATAAATAAGCCCAGATCTATTAATATCGTATTATATATGCGTATAAAATATTAAGAAAAGTTTGTTAAGATATTGTAGCGACTTAGTTTTTTTGAAGTGTCTACTGCTAAGACTAGTCGTAGCACTAGCAACATCCTAATTAAAAGTTACAAAGTAATGTCTTGATTTTTATTTTAACATTTTTTGTTTATTGAGCAGATTCAGATAGGTCACGGGGTCTATGCTGATATAGCTTTCTATGTCTATACTATATAAGAACAGGCAATTACCACATTGTAACCTATTTTTTGCGACTATACTACTATATACATTGTAATATAATAACTCAATTTCTACAAAAGATAGTAATATTATATAATTAGTAAGAGAGGCAGATGAATTTTGGTGGGGTTTTTTCCCACTAATTTCTCTTAGTTTTAATGAAAAATTATAAAGGTTTGTTTTTTTGAAGAAAAAAAAAGGGGGTGAGTAAATTCTTCGAATTGAGGAGCAATAACTTTATTAAGCTCTTGTTTAAAATTTTCAGTCAATTCTGTTGTTAATTTTTGAATTGTTATTATTTTAATGTGAGCTGAAATAATTAAATTAAAGGTAATATAATAATTAATAATCCTGCAGTTTCTACACGTCTATTATTTCACAGCCAAATTTAATTTTTTCGTGATAACTTACGTTTTTAATTTATTACATGCATTATTTATCATTATTAGAGCAATTTACCACCTTGCGAACACCATACGCTAAAATAGCACCATTTTTTGGCTTTCATGACCTAGTTTCTAAACCGTTCGACACGGGGTAAAAACAAAAGCACCTACAAGTAGTATGACAACAAGGCTACTATAGTGAGACTGCATTCTTGTATTACTACGCGGGGTTAGAGTGTAAAGTGCAATTTTTGCTGACCCAGTTAACTACCGCCTGACGAACACTTTTTTGCTTAATTTACTTCAAAGCAGACACTTTGACCTCAAAGCAGACACATAACCGAAATCACCAAAGAATAAATTTTTAGTTAATGGGGTCAACAAATAACACTGGAGATGTACACTGGAGACAATTATAATGTAATAAACGTTTATTTTAAAAAATTAGAGCCCGAAAAACTTAGATCTGTATGACATGTACATTTAAAAAAGGCACACAGAAACAAAGCACAACATAGTATACAGACAGTATCAGTATAAGAATAGGTAGATCTATAGTCTAGCCTCTAATTACAAATATAGATTTTGAAATATGGTACAATATGAAATACGTTTAGAAATACAATAACATAAAATATAAAATAACATAGTCGACAGTTACTGGTCAGGGCAGCAAACAGTGCACACAAAAGTAACTTGTTTCAAAGATGCACAATTTTGCGTGCACTGTGCATGCCACACGCCATCACACACATCACATTGGACCCAAACTTCTGCCTCTCCCCCTTTTTTGCACCCTTAACACATTCCTGCCAACAAGAGATCCTCTTCTATATCTAAAGTATCGTCATCTGCAGCCATGTCAAGCTCCATTGTTTAAATCAACCGTGAGTCCTCACTGCTGCTATCAGATAGATCTATTACTGGATACTTCTTTACTTTCTTGGACTCCCCTATTTTCATTTTTTTAATCTGCTCTTCTTCTCTCTAGCGTCTTTTTTCTTCCCTTTCTTGCTCTTTTCCTTTTTGTAGCCTCTTTTTGTGCATCCTTTCTCTTTTTGCTTTCTTCCCTCTCGATCTTTCTTTTCAGTTTATTTTTTTCTATACGCAGTGTCAATTCAGGATGGCGTTTAAAAATTTATTTAGCCATGATGATGTTGGCATTTCGGTTTTGCAATTTGAAGAACAGTTCCTGATATCTAAGATTTGTTTGGCAATTTGCCTCACTTCATCGCCAGTTTTTCCAAAGCCTCGCTTGGCTAGCTCTATTAGCCATTTAGCTAATTTGACCTCCTCTTCAGGCGTGAGGAGGGTCTGTGCATAGGCTATGACTGGCCGCTTGCCTGTAAGTTTGTTGTGAAGAGTTGCAAGTGGAATGCCAAACTCCTTCGAAGCTTTTCTAATAGAGAGCCGCTTTTCCCTAATACTAGCCAATGCTGCATTGATTACTTCTGGGTTCCGTTTTGTTCTTATGCTAGACATGGCTTTAAATCTGAAATATAATTATATTGTATTTAAAATGTTCATTCAAATATAAACTAGGAGTCTAGATATAGACTAGACCTAGATCTTTAGCTTAATTTTCCTACATGAAAAAGTGTTCGCCACGAATTAATATCCTACTACTACTATAAAACAAGTATACTTCAACGCAAACATGCCCTCAAAACAAACACTACTATTTTCAAATAACTCCAGAGGCCAAGAGCGAGATCCATATTTAACTAAATTTTTCTGCAGAATAAAAGTGTTCTGTACAAAGTAAAATCCAACGTTAAACTTACTTCATTGCAAACACCCCTTCGAAACGAACATTACTATTAAAAAGCATTGTAAAGTATAACAGCGTGGTTACTGACCTATTTGTAAGTGATGATGCAATACCAAACACAACTGGAAAAGTAGTCTTAACCGGATATTAACTTCGTTATTTTTCCTAGAACGCTGACAGCATGCACGGCGCAAGGATCAAAATTTTGACACACATTTACTCACAAAATAGTCCGTCCCGGCAAACGAAACGATGAAATGATATTAATATTGGAAAAAGAACTACTTTCAACTTACGGGTGTTCGTTTTCGTGTTAGACAAGAAAATAAAATACAGAGACAGAGAACCCTTTATGAAATAGTGTTCGGTACGACATAGCGTTCGCGAGGCGGTAACTTACTCTATATATTATCATATTTTATTTGAGCTATTACTATTATAATTATATATAAGGCTAATTTTGTAAACTTACTTGTATTGTAATTTGTAAACTTATAAATTAAGACTTGTCTTCTTAAATTAAATTTCGCTGTGAAATAATATATGTGTAACATCTGCAGGATTACCTAATAATTATATAGATATTATTTTTAAAAAAGAATTTTATCATAATGCCGCGGATGTGGTACATTACCTAAATAGTTTCACCGCATGTAAATAAATGAAAATTGTATTTTAATATTTTAAGAACAGGGGAGATCAATCATTTATCACAAAAGAAAAAAACGGTAAACATCGTCTGCTCCGTCAACCGTACATTAATTATCATTTGCAAAACGATCTTCATTTTAATTGAGGGATCTGTTATCTTAATCGCTTTTGATTCTTTTGTAACTTACTTAAAATCTTACGTGTACAACAAAATTTAAAAGCCGAAACAATGTGACAAACAAATAGTGTTGCAGGTTGCCATTGCAAAGGGAAAGAACTATTTAGTTAGTATAGTAGCACGGAAATGGATACAATGAAATCAAACCCACAATAAAATTTGATTTACAGACTCAAAAAAAAATTTCAGATTTACAAAATTACCGCATCCAACCCCAGCCCCCTACTAAAAAAAACAACCTTTGACATTAAATCCACTTTATTTATCATACTTAAGAGATTAATAAATAAAAGCTTTATAAAATAATTGAAATATATTTTCATTTGAAAATCAAAATCATACGTAACTGGCATAGTATAACCGGCATTGACTTTACACGTTTCCACTTTACTAGTTACTACTAATTACAATCGGCTTCTGAAACAAATTTAATTGTGTAAAAATGACAGCATTTGAAGAAATGGGAGTTTTGCCTGAAATCGCTAAGGCTGTTGAAGAAATGGATTGGACTTTACCTACAGATGTCCAGGCAGAAGCTATTCCAATGATACTCGGTGGAGGGGATGTACTTATGGCTGCTGAAACAGGTAGTGGTAAAACTGGTGCCTTTTGTTTACCAATAATTCAAACTGTGTACGAAACCCTTAAAGACCTCCGAGAAGGCAAAGGCTCATCAAAAAAAGTAAAAAGCAGTGGGAGTGGAGAAAAATCTGGATGGAAAATGAATGTGTATGATAGAGGTGATGCAATGGCAATAAGTGCAGACGGATTGCTCTGTCAGTCAAGAGATCAGAATGGCTGGTATGGAACAAGAAGCACTAAGGCAGTATATGGAAAAGGCAAATATTACTTTGAAGGCACTGTTACAGATGAAGGTTTATGTAGAATTGGCTGGTCCACTAGTCAAGCAGTGCTGGATCTGGGCACTGATAGATTTGGTTATGGATTTGGTGGAACAGGAAAAAAATCCTTCAACAAGCAATTTGACAGTTATGGGGAACCATTTGGTATTAATGATGTAATTGGCTGTTTTCTAAATCTGGATGGCTTTGAAATCAAGTGGTCAAAAAATGGCATTGAGTTTGAAAAAGCATATGGCATAGCTGAAAGCTTGAAGACTGAGGCCTTCTATGCTGCTGTAGTACTTAAAAATGCTGAAATGCAATTCAATTTTGGTCATACACCATTCAAGTTTCCGCCAAAGGGTGGCTATCAAGCTTTATGTCAAGCCAATCCTGATTGCTGTAAAGACTCAAAAACTGGAGGGCAAACGCAGAGCAAATTTGTTTCAGCCCCCAATGCACCACAGGCAATTATTATAGAACCTTCAAGGGAGCTTGCAGAACAGACTCTTACTCAACTTCAGAAATTCAAAAAGTATGTTGAAAATCCTGAAGTGAGAGAGCTGCTAATTATTGGTGGTGTGAATGTTAAAGATCAAGTAGAAGTCCTTGCCAAAGGTGTTGACATAGTTGTGGCTACTCCTGGCAGACTGGAGGATTTAATATCAACATCAAAACTAGGTCTTCAGCAAATTCGTTTTTTTGTCTTGGATGAATGTGATGGCTTGCTCTCTGCTGGTTATGGAGATTTGATAAACCGCTTACATCAGCAAATCCCAAAGGTAACGAATGATGGTAAACGTCTCCAAATGGTTGTGTGCTCTGCTACCCTTCATTCATTTGAAGTGAAAAAAATGGCTGAGCGTCTTATGTACTTTCCCACTTGGATTGATCTGAAAGGTCAAGATGCTGTTCCTGAGACAGTTCATCATGCTGTTTGTATGGTAGATCCAATCCTTGACACACAATGGAAATCTTTAAGAAAAAACATTAAAACTGATGGTGTACATGAAAAAGAAAGGCTTGACTTCCAGTCCCACTCTCCAGAGACATACTCTGAAGCCGTTAAGATTCTTAAAGGGGAGTATGTTATTTCTGCTATAGAAGAACATAAGATGGATGTTGCACTGATTTTTTGCAGAACAAAAATAGACTGTGATAACCTTGAGGAGTACTTGAAACAGAGAGGTGGTGCAAAATATTCTTGTGTGTGTCTTCATGGTGACCGTAAACCACAGGAACGTAAAGAAAACCTTGAGAAGTTTAAGAAACATCAAGTAAAATTCCTAATCTGTACTGATGTTGCTGCACGAGGTCTAGACATCTCTGGGTTACCCTATGTCATAAATGTTACTCTTCCAGATGAAAAACAAAATTACATTCATCGTATTGGCAGAGTTGGTCGAGCTGAAAGAATGGGCTTAGCCATAAGCCTTGTTGCTAGTTGCAAAGAAAAGGTTTGGTACCATTCCAACTGCAACAGCAAAGGTCGTGGATGCTTTAATACCAATCTGACTGATCATGGTGGATGCTGCATTTGGTATAATGAACCCCAGCTTTTGAGTGATGTAGAAGAACATTTGGATGTCACCATAGACAGAATTGGGCCTGATATGAAAGTTCCCATCAACGAGTTTGATGGCAAAGTAACCTACGGAGAGCGTAGGAAAGCTGGTGGAAGTATGTTCAAAGGACATGTGGAGTTTCTTGCCCCCACCGTCGCCGAGCTGGCCCAGTTGGAAAAGAAAGCTCAAACTACTTTTATAGATCTTAAGTATAAGAAAAAGTTTGCTACGAGATAAAATTAAGTGTGCCATTATGTTTTTTTATGATGAGTCTTCAAAGCCATGTTAGCCTTGTAACAAAATTTAATTTCACTGGATAAATTGAAGTTTTTATCATGTTACTTAGTTATTAGAAAGCAGGAATTTTAAACATTAAAAAAATTCACATTAGGTTATTGTGCAGAACTTTGTTTAAATTAGGGGTCTACCGATATGCCTTTTTGCCGATATTGCCGATACCGATATTACCGATATTTTTTTGCCGATATGAGTGCCGATATGAGTATTTGTTAGGACAAAAACAAGCGGTCATATTTGATGACGCCATTCTTAAATTTATCACTCGTAATTATTTATATTTTATAATTAAGGGGTCTACCGATATCCAGTTTTGCCGATAATACCGATTTTTTTTCTTCCCGAAACGAAGTTTCCGATGTGTTTACAAGTTCCAGATCATGACCTACAAAGGACTCATAACAAAACGAACCGTCCTTTATAAAAATGTACAAGCAAAATTACGAAGTTCTTTTGAAACTTCAACCTTGACTCATAATTATTAATTCTAACCAATAGTTTAATGGCTTTTGCACACGGCCACCTTTTATGAATGAAACAATGAGATCTAATAGTAATAGAGTGAAAATGAGGTTGAAGGTTGAATGGTTGCCAATGACAACAAGTCTTCACACGGTACATTTTGTTATTCCATACCAAACGAAATGTTTTAGACATCTGCGATTCTGCGTGCATCTTTGCTATTAGAGCAATTACGTGAACATAATGTTTACATGTTATACATTTATTAGAGATATTATTATTACGGTATACTTGGCATCGGCACTATTTACACAGTATTTCTGAGTATACGAAAATCGGCCGATACCTAAACAATATCAAAGCACATGGCAAACTGTATCGTGTTTTCACATTTTAATACTAGGACTCTTTTGACTATTTCAATACTGGTATATATTAATTTGTCGAGATATTCTAAATCTAAATTATAGGGGGTTTTTTGTTTCCGTTTTTTTGGGGGGTCAAAATGTCACTTTTTATGAAATATCGGTGACGTCAATATCGGGACCTTTATATGCTACCGATACCGATATTGCCGATATCCAGATATCGGTGCCGATATATCGGCCAGCCGATATATCGGTAGACCCCTAGTTTAAATGCTTGCTTAGACTTGCTTCCTAACCTTAGACTTGCTTCCTAACAATTCAATAAGAATATTGTAGTGCCAGCTTTTCCTGTTTTTTTTTGTTGTTTTTTTTGTAATGAATGTATTTTTTTATTTTAGATTTGTTTAGTGGTTGAGCTTTTAAAATCTAAATTACAGTACATGTACTTAAATTCAATAACTTAAGTCAGAGCTTATAATTTGACAAATATTTGTTTAATATTTATAATTTATCTTTTTGGTGTTTGTGGATTGTAATACAATTAAAAATGTTATTGTTTAAACACTTTTAAGTGCAATAAGTGCTGTTATCTTGGAAAGTTTGATTAAACTCCATTCTTATTTTGGAGTTAGCACATACCATGATATGGTAATTTTTTTTAAAATTACACTGTCAAAGTATTCTAACACTAACATGTTCTTTTGTTAATATGACAGTTCTTCATACATTATTGAAATGATCTGTGAGTTTGTTAAGAGAATTCTAGTTTTCAGTGTTAACATTTTTTTTAGAAATAATGTCAAAAGTCATAGTTCAAACCCCTTCTCCCCCAACTAACATTTGATCAAATATTGAAAGGGGGATTCCCCATATATCTGCAGTGACCTGGTTAGCGTCTGCCTTTCCCAGTCTATTAGACTGGCATAGAAACAATTTTCATTAATTTGGCTCTGTTACTGGGCATTAGCATAAGCTTTTGGCGAGCAGTTAATCTTATCTTATCTTAAATGTAATTTTTCACAATGATTTGATAACATATTTTATTTTAATGATTTAATTTAGCTTGAGACCTGTCATTTCTTTTGTTTCAAAAATAACATTCTGCAACTTAGGTTTTTTTTTCATTCTTAATTAATACTGTTACAGTTAACAATATACATCTTAAGAAAATCAATTGTGATTATTAAAAGAAATAGAAAAATAAAACAATTTTCTTATTTTATTCAAACATTTTCAAAACATGTTTTTTATTTGTTATAAGCCTCAATGAGGCCACAAAAGAGTCTCCAATGAAATAACTACACTATGAGATGTTCTCAATACTTCTGTATCACATAGGGATGTTACATTGTGGTATCAGGGCTTATTAGAAATAATGAAAAGTTAGTGTCAGGAAAAAATAAAAGCTCTAGTAATGCTAACCAAACCTCATACTAGGACAATGAACCCCAAAAAAATATAATTTATATACAAATGCAGCACAACTGTTATCCAGGTGATTTTGAGCAAATTAAAGTTACAGTTACAAATTATTGGAAATTTCAAAGAATACTACTCATGCACCCTTAAATGAAAATGCTTTCACTTTAACATTTCAAATTTGGCCCTTAATTCATTCGGGATTTTAGTCAGAAATATATCATCCATGTAATGGCTGTGTCATGAGCAATTCTAGAAATAGTCGTATTTTGTTGTAATGGGATAAATTTTTAAACCTGTGTGGTCATGTCATTTTCCTAATACCGGTACAAAGGATTGATTTATTAACATAATTAGTGTGTATCCGCCATGACAGTGGTTAGCAACCTAGACTCCAGAGACATATACGGGACTCAGTGATGGAATAGATGAAAATATTTTTATAAGGGCAGCTACCAAAATACTTTCTTACCAGATACAATCTACAAATAATGTTCCCAACTCACAAAATGTTGCCAATCTGTATTTTAAAAAACTGTAGTTGTAACTCTGTGGTATAAAACTGAAAGATTCTAAATTTAAAAGAAAAAGATAAATTTTAGATACATGACTGCAGATCTGATTTAAAATTATGGTTTTGACTACATATGTCCAAATTTTAAAAAAGAAAACAGTTTTAATATTGAAATTCAGATAACAGCAATGTCTTCAAAATCCTAATCAAAATACATAGATATTACTAAAGAGTTTGGAAAAAAATTAAAACAAAATTTTGAAAATTAATCGATGGAGAAGATACATTTTAAAAGGCAAGGTCTCTTAAGTTTTCCAAGGATCTGTTACCCCATCAAAGGGCAGTAAATTAAGTATATCTTTTTTTGCATGTTCCTAATTTTTTTATGGAAAACGCAACTTATTCAGAAATTTTAATAAAGCTAAAATTTACCAATTTCTCCTCAACAGATAATGAAAGATTCCTAATCACATCCACAATTTTTTCCATCATATCATCTAGTTTATTGAAGAAATTTGGGATGAATCCTCATGGTCCTTGGTTTGGTATAAAAGGTTTAAAAGGACTAATTACTAAAACTCAAAGCTTGGCAAAAGCATGCATTGTGGTTTTCTTTTGTAAACAAAAATCTATAATTATTAATGAAATCATCAGTTTTTCTTTGTTAGATAATTTTATCCAGATTCTGGCACAATTTTACACCTGAAAAAAGTCAAAATGATTCAAAACCTAAATCAAATGTAACTGTTTTGATAAAATTCAGCTATAAATTTACAAAGCCATGGTTAAACTGGGATGCATCAAGTGAAAAATCATGTGACAGAATTGAGAAGCCATTCAAATGAATTAACATCATGAGGTAATGCATATACTGAATGGGTTTCAGAAAACTTTCACAACCAATATTTTCTGAATTTTGTCCTGACACTGCATTTCACAGCAAATTTCCAACTACATAAAATACAACACCTATCAAATTTTCTGTACCATAATAAGAGTACAATTAACTTAAAGGCCGGCCAAAAATTAACTGGTGTCTAGATTTTTTTTTCCACTGTATTTCCAAACCATAATGAGAGCCCTAAGATGTATGTGTTGATAACTAAAATTAGTGACAAATTATTATACAGTACACCGCTTATTGCACTTCAGGTAGTGCCATCATTATCAGTAGCAAAAAATCAGTCCCTAGAAAATGAAAGCAGTCTCACCCTAATCAAAAATCAATTTAATTTAAGAATATTTGGCTTCTTTTGCCTTAAGGGTCATTACAATTCTGCTCTTAAGTGACAAGTATGAAAAAATTACACAATTTTCATAAGGTGGTAACTGTTGACACCAAAAGCATAAATGGTATAGAATCTAGCTCTCTCTCTAACAAAATATATAAATGCATTCATATTACAAAACTGACATGAAAAACAATGAGGCCTGAATTGAAATGCTAATCTTTAAAGCAAAAAAAAACCACATAATTTCTCAACAAAATTGACTACAATTACTACAAATAAAGTGCTATTCCACATGCAGTTTTTTTTCATGTACAATATCTCAAGAAAATCTTTTGTAAGATAACTTGCAGCATAAGTAAAATACATTCACACCAATTCCCTGTTGGTTTTTTTTTCCACATGGAAGAGGAAAAATGAAGGAATATCAACAGAACAGTCTCTAATATAGGGTTATATTATATTTATATGTTGACCTCTCAATTATGCTTCTTTGACTCCTGCCAAATTGTTTTACTGAACAAAAAGTGTCCCTGATGACAAGTTTAGATGCAGTGTTTAATGTTGTGAAGAGAAAAATGTTACTGGCCGCAGTGAATAGCTGATATTACAAAAAATGGAACATTAGGGAAGACCAAGGCTTTAAACTAAAAAAAAAGTGAATGTAGGTATAAGAAAAATAACATTTCTACTAGGAATGGCAGTCACTGTTATTGTATTGAAAGAAAGTGTTCGCACATTGTTAGCACATCTTCATTCAATATTTCTCAGATAAAAAAGAAACAAACGTGTTTAAAAATTGAAACTACATTGTATAGTGAGGTAATCAAAAAAGTAATCCTTTCACTCTTTGTGATACTGGTGTCTTGATGACAAACTTACTGTTTACTTTTTTAAGTAGGGAGAAATGGGTGGGGGAAAGATACCAACAGATTACTCTTTTTGTCTCTATTTATAAGTTACCGGTACCTAATAAATAACTAAATCAAAATTACTTTTAATCCATTAGAATCACATTTTATTACAACTTTGTGAAAATGCCTCACAAGCATAATGCCATTGTAGTTTTCACCACATCCTACAACACACAAATATCAGTGTGAAGACTAACAAAATCCTATGATAAGTTTAAAGCCATGATAGACTTTCAAATCTGTAACTGACTTTGTTCATGCCCCAAGTGGTAAAAATTAACCATTGTTTATTTATAAATTACGAGTAGAAAATGCCTTTTATCCTCTAATGGAGATGAAGAGCATCCATTGTTTAAAAGTGCTAAATCAGAAGAGGGCACTTGATGGGATGAACATATTTCTAATATATTCGTTGACCCAACATGTACAATAGCCGCCATTTGATCAATCTATCAAACACCTGACCACCAATTAACACACATGTATCACCTAGGTAATCAGGCGCATCGTTTTAACTGGATTTCATCTTTTCCTCCAACCAAGCTTCAATTTTCTTCTTGAGGTCAGTGGCTGAAGAGGAAAAATAGTAAGAAACATAAAAAAAATGGCTATGACTTATAAAACTAATTTTATCTTTTAGAAAAATATTTTTAAAAATTTAATTTATTAACATAAAGGTATGAAGAATTATAAATAATAAAATTGTGTGTTAAAAAAAGACCATTAGCATGAAAAAAAAATTTGCATGAGGGTAGAGGTTTACATCAAACTTATTCTGTATGATATATTATTACTTGGAAATAGAAGAAAAAAAAAGTTTAGTATGACCTATTACTAAAATAACTGGCATTGCTTCCAGTAATTTATAAAATCTTAATCTATTTTTAAATAGTAGGCAACCAATAGGGAGAAATTAGCTTTTAAAATTTCAAAAGATATGTTTAAATTTAATGTTAATTCTTTTTTTTAATTCCTAAAAATAAAATGCCTTTAATGTCATTTACAAAACAATGTTTAAGATTTCATTTCTTAATTTAAAGACCCCACTGAAGTACTTACCAGGAATCAACTCTTCCTCCTTAAGTGGCTGCCTGTTAAATGGGTCAGTCTGGGAATTAAGGAGGTGCCGAATAATTATTGCACGTTCCATAACTGTTCCACTGGGCAGGATGACGGGGTTTGTCATTAGAGTGTCCATCAGCGGGTCTGCAAACAAAAATATAAGGGACGTGGAATTGCATATCTTGTCTTTGCCTCAACACAATGGGAATATAACTAGAGTAAAAATGAATTGCTGAGGTGTTGACCACTATTGCTCAACCGAGGCAGCCGAATTATTTGGCGCTATCTGGTATGCCTGAAGGTGTAGACCAATCTTACGTGAATGACAGTGTTGACTTTCTTGCACATGATTTAGGGTATAGATTTATCTTGCGTGGCACGGAGTATTGAACTGCCGACCCTCATTACTGAGTTGTTATCAGCACTCGATCAGTAGGAGTATTGGTCTCATTGGACTTTGATGATGTTCACCTAACTGGCACCATTTTTAAACCCAAAATGACTGAAAAATGCACTTTATTATCATCACACCTTTTGAGGTAAACACACTGCTATCCATTTCCCCATAACATTAATATTGATGGGTTCACATAAGAAGAAAGAAATGTGTGTTTTCTTCTGCTATTAACATGGGGTATGGCTGATGGTCATGAATTCAACTCTTGAAACCTTTGTCCTATCTTAGAATGACTACAACTTACAAGAGTTTATCTAGTTTGTAAAGAATAGAATAACCTTTGAACTCTTCAGGAATATCTCCATAATCCATTTCTGACTTGTGCTTCTGTACAAGAAATGCCTCCACTCGCCTCTGCAGGTCTGAGAAAGAGCTGATCTCATCTAGAGTCTTGATGCAGGCTTTCCTCATGCAGTCAATGGCATTGTCAAAAAGTTCTTTTCGATAAGATCTCTGAAATAAAACCTCTACTCATTAGCAAGTATTCCAACTTACCATTGTCAAAGTGAGATGTACATAGAGTCCTGGATGATAGAGACTATACTTAATGTGTACTTTAATTCCAAACCAGCGCAGATTTCTAAATTTAACTCATTCCTCATAACGCAACTAAATATGTCCTTGAGATCCCTTCAGATGCATTCAAGAGCATATGAACTCTCGCATGTTTGGGTTAAAATAGCATCAAAATATCTATTTTTTCAACACTTCTGGCAATGGCGTGATTCCAATATTTAAAACAATAAAAAGAAGAAGCATAGTCTTCTTTCACTGTCAGTACATCTTGTTATTTAGTATGACAAGTCTACATTTAGCATGCGCACAACACAGGTGCCCTAAATTGCTTTATAAATCTCTACTTGTTATTTTTTCACTGGGAATGTTAAATTATGATTAGACATAATTCATTTCTTAATGCATTTTATTTATTAAGATTAATCAAAATGTTTAAGAAAAGAAAAAAATTTTCCTATTGAATAAAAATCCTAAAAGGTTTATTCCCTTTTGACAAGAAAATTTAGCAAGCACGGAAGTAGTGCTTCGGGGAAAGGGGGGGGGGATAAGTAAAGGCACCAACCTCATCATTAGCGATAGCCTTAGCAAACTTCTCACAGTCCAAGTGCAGGTAGATGTCTGTGAGAACATTGAGCAGCTTCTTGGGCTCCCAGCCATATTTCTCTGGGGTTTTCACCTTCAGATTCTTACACTTGGGACCACATAGCTGCTGCAGGTTGAAGTTAAGCATTGCTGTCAGACGGTCAGCAAGTTCCTGGACAAGTGAAAAGACAACATGGTGATGGGGTGGGGGGAGGAAATAAAGTCAACAAAAGAAGACGGCCGAGTCTCTGGTCTTTAACAAATGTCTTTGCCCTTTTAATAAATTAGTAAGTAAAAGATATGCATTATTTAAACATCTCTCAACATTCTATACTATGGATTCTCTAAATTAAAATTTACCATACAAGTGGAATTTTTCAGGCTACCACAACCTGAGATTTTTCTGGCTCATATATCAACCATTCTTATGTGTACAGACTAGCCATATACCTACAGGCACTAAGAAAGGCTCTACCGTACATATGGGCCATACAGACTAGCCATATACCTACAGGCACTAAGAAAGGCTCTACCGTACATAGGGGCCATACAGACTAGCCATATACCTACAGGCACTAAGAAAGGCTCTACCGTACATAGGGGCCATACAGACTAGCCATATACCTACAGGCACTAAGAAAGGCTCTACCGTACATATGGGCCATACAGACTAGCCATATACCTACAGGCACTAAGAAAGGCTCTACCGTACATAGGGGCCATACAGACTAGCCATATAACTACAGGCACTAAGAAAGGCTCTACCGTACATATGGGCCATACAGACTAGCCATATACCTACAGGCACTAAGAAAGGCTCTACCATACATATGGGCCATACAGACTAGCCATATACCTACAGGCACTAAGAAAGGCTCTACAATTTTGGTGGATAAGTAGTGGAACATCTCCACCGTCTCTGTGGCCAAGGTAAGGTAGTTACGACACTGTCGCTCATCTGAGGCAAGCTGCCTTGTCTTAGTTTGCTGCAGCTCCTGTGAAAACATGCATACAAAAGATTTTAATTGGTAATGTTCATTTGGGAAAATTTTTATTTTAAATTCTAAATTTATTCCACACAGTGAGAATGACATAAAAACTTAATACTTCAATAATCTGGAACAAAAATCAATAAAGGTAAAAGCCTTCCCCCCAGCTTTGCGCATTCTTTTCTTGCATTAGTGGATTCTATACATTATGGTCTTGGTCTATTTACCGCATATACTCGAGTATATGGCGGCTGGGTAGCGAAGTCAATAGTGCGCTTGCCTCACAAGCTGAGGGGCGTGGGATCGAGCCCACGTTAAAGCCACTATAAAAATGTTGATGAATGACTAACGCTAACAAAGCCCTCCGCTAACCTGGAGAGGGATGGGCGCCGCCAGAGTCTACCAAGCCTGAGAATGTTATAATGGAAACATTAGAACCCCCTACGACACACACACACAATCAAGTATAAGTCGATATCGAGTATAAAATGACCCCCCAATTCGAGACTTGAAACGTGGAATTTTAAAAATTGCCAGTAATTGAACGTTTCCAGTACCGGTTATAGTAAAATATGGACATTGAATAAATTGATAATCCTTTAAAAAAAATTAAGCCCAAGAGGTTTTCGGGGTAGATTTTTATAATCCTACAATAATATTGGTGAAAATGCGAAGCAATCGTGTGCTTAGCCCATATTACAGAGGAAGTTGAAGAAATTTTGAATTCAGTAAAAAAAAACATTTTATCAAAAGCTATAAAGTAATGGTAGACATAGGTAGCGCAACTTTTATTAATTATTATTCAACCGCAGAACAACACTGTGACCGAAAGATCAGGAATGTTCATCCAAACTAAGGAAAGCTATTTTGAGCAAAAGTATGGCATTTATCGTGTTACTGAAATTTTTAAAAATGAGTTATGTGAGTATAAGTCTACCCTCTGATTTCGGCCTCCAAATTTTGAAAATAAATCTCGACTTATACTCGAGAATATACGGTATTACTTGATTGCCTCCCCAAGATCATTTCTCACAGTACTCTGTTACAGCTATCAGCACTATATTTTTAAAGGCTACAATTCTGCAACACACCATTTTTACCACAGGGTCCCATTTGTGAGGTTCATACATAATTGGTCTTACGCCTCATTAGAAAAAAATCAAGTACAGTCGAAACCGCTTAAGTCGACGGCGTTGGGGTATGAAAAATGGCGTCGAGATAACCGATGATCGAGTTAAAACGAAAACCAATATGGCGGCAAATTATTAACATGTGCTTGAAATTTCTTTATGTACATGATTAATTAGTTAGCGTTAATTAGTGATGAGATGATTAATCGGAATCGTATCGGAACCCTAATATTTCTTCACTCTTTCCTAAGGTTGTAATGACCGTTCCTTTTTTAAGGACCGTTTAAAATTTAAATATAACCATGGATCCCACTCAGGAAAACGGGAAAAAGTCGGGAATTCTTAAAAATAAATTCTCGGCCTTGAAAGTCGGGAAAAGATAAGACTAATCGGGAATTTATATATATATATATACATATATATACACATGTATATATATTTATGCCGAAGTAAAGGACTTTGATTACGTCTCTGTCATGTTTCGATTCCATTTAATGAAAAATAAGTTACCAGTTTATAATTGTCTGCGCATGGGCTAAAAGGTCAAAGTTTACGCTTCGCCGTGTCACAGTCGCGTTTACCGTCGTATCAGCGAATTTAAAATACAAATCAATATGGTTATTTTAAGTTTAATGCTTTTGACGTGCAGGATATCTGTTACTTAACTATCAGAACGTTCTCGAATTTCCTCGGTCAATCAAACTTGTAATATAAATAAAACTATTGTGGCCTTGACCGTTGATCACAGCACGCTGTGGGCTGTGTGTACTGTGTTAGACCTCGGCCGGCAAATAAGTCTAAGCGATTTTTTTTTAAAATCATTCCTCATCAGAAATGATTTCATTTCATCGTCACGCGCGTGTTAGTGTCACAGTCGCGTATCTTACTGGTAACAAAGCAATAACAACAAACTTTTAAAAGAATAATAATTTATTAATTTTTTATTTAATTATATAAAAACCGCAGTCGATTCTCGATACAAACCTTTATTTTCATTTCTAAAGATATTCGTTTATCTTTAAAAATAAAATGATTAATGCATCAGAAAATGAATTAAGTTTAATAATAATATAACATGCACTGCGAAATAATGACGATTCACGACCTCTAACGCGATTGTCCAGTACCTCGGGTACTCCATGGATACACGTCGAATTATAATTCACACACGCAAAACATCCGGTAAATATTTTTGAAATCTCGTAGAATCACACAACAGCCGGAAGTCTCGAAGAAAAGCGAGATGTCAACACTGTTTTGAACTAAAAATGACAGAGTGCATTGCTAGGCCAACCGATGAAAATCGAGCTAACCAAGTTAAGTTGCAAATTTGGCCCTCTTTTGTGCTCGAGGTACTAGGTTTCGGCAACTTAGAAAAATCGAATTAGCCGATGAAAAAATGCTAAGACAAAGAGAGAATTTGGCGGTTCCAATAAAAAACGTCGACATAATAGGGTGGTCGAGCTAACCGAGCTCGAGGTAAGTGGGTTGGACTGTATTTAGTTTCAGGACTAGTTAGCTGATGATTCCAACACACCTTGCTGAGAGCATTCCACTTGGCCTTGTTGTCCATAACCTCCTGAATCTCGTGAATGCGCTTCAGACAATCCAAGCTCTCATCCAAGAGAAAAGTTGTGTCGTTCATGAGCATGTTGACAAACTTAACAAACTGCTTCCCTGACCTGAAGGTGAACATTGAAAATCATGGCCATTCAAAAGTTAATGGAAAAAAAAACACAACAATTCTTCATTAAAATAATTCAGCATGATGGTTCACAAAGCTTAGGGGGTGCCTGTTAGTTTTCATATATTTCTTTATATAAAAGATGTGTGTTTGGAAGGGAAAATATAAAAGTTGTTTCAAGCTTACTTATGAGATTACAGTTCTGGGTGATCTTAAATCAATTTGCGTGACCAAATTTATAGAGTTACTGTTCTTTTGTTTGTCCTTGCATATTAAAGATTTAACCCTAAGATCTTTTTTAAAACAAATTCATTACAATTGTCACATGTTTCAGAATCGTGTCTTTCATTAACTTTTTTTATAACAGTTTTATAACTAAAATTCCTATGATTCTGTCAGAACTCCATTTATTTTTAAGTTTAAGCAAATAGCATTTACTGGCAAAGTCTACTTTGCTATCAGGATTACACACACACACACAAAAACAGCAGAACAATGTCAGTTTTTGTACAGTGGTTTGAGTGCATTTAACTCATTAAGTCCAGAAGGGTATCTATTTCATATTCCTGACAAAAGGGAAGCAACTTCGTTAAGCTTTTGATTTCATTAGAAAAATGTAGGGCTGGTACTGATTAACAAAATTTTGTTTGATTGATCGGGTGAGAATTTAATTGATAAATTATATTTTTATAATGCATATATATATCTCATAAGGTTGCGATTCATTATTTCGTGAAATCGGTTAAGTCACTATAATTCCATGGCTCCCAAATTTTGTGACATAACACAGCAAATTCGTTCTGCTATGCAAGAAATATGGAAGAAAAACACTTTTGTATAAGTATGCACGTCTAAATAAATAATAATAATACAAGGGAAAAGTATGTAAGTAAAAAATATAAAAAATTGTTTATAAATTGGAAAAAACAATATTAGAAATATTTTCTTAAATTTTTATCGAATTTTAATCGATCAAATTAATTTTCATCTATTAAAATTTTTTGCGATTAATCGAGTAATTAATAATTAATTTCCGCAGCCCTAGAAAAATGCTTTTCTTTTCTAAAGATATTGGTTTTATCTTAAAAAATAAAATAATTAATGCATCAAGAAGTGAATTATGTTTGATAATAATATAACATGCACTGCGAAAAAATGACAATTTAAGACTGATAACGCGATTTGTGGCAACACAGGGTAAATATATACTTGATAGAGACACGTCAAACTGAATCACACATGGATCGAAAGTGAAACAAGATAAAAACATCCGGTATTTTATTTTGAAATCTGGTAGAATCACACAATAACCGGAACTCTTGAGAAAAGCGAGATTTTGATGCTATTTTAAACTAAAAATGCGAGAGTGCGTCGCTATGCGAACGAGTGCATTTGGAAGCATCCGTCTGACCCCTATAAATATTTTAAAGATGCATTTAGTCCTATCAGGGACTAATGAGTTAATGGAAGTCTGATTACTAGCAACATTTGTTGAGTCGGGGAGGACTAAGATGATAGGTTTCATGAGACAGAAAACATGCAGTTGGACAAATTGATTGCTATACTGTAATTTTGATATTGTGTAACTGTAATTTTGATATTGAGTAACCGTAATTTTGATATTGTGTAAATGTAATTTTGATAGAGTAACTGTAATTCTGATATTGCATAACTGTAATTTTGATGTTGTTTAACTTGGCGGCTGGATAGCGAAGTCAATAGTGCGCTCGCCTCACAAGCTGAGGGGCGTGGGATCTAGCCCACGTTAAAGCCACAATAAAAATATTGATGAATGACTATCGCTTAAAAAGTCCACCGCTGACCTGGAGAGGAGATGGGCACCGCCAAGGTCTACCAAGCCCCGAGAAATCCTAATGGCAATATTAGAACCCCCTATGACCACAAGGTTATGGGACACACACAAAAAAAACCTGTAAAATTTAGATTGCATTACTGTAATTTTGAAAATCTGTAACAGCGATGTGAAAGATAAGAAAACCGTTTTTCTGCATTGGATGTATGTTTTCACTGATCTACAGAATGATGTAGAGAAAGTAATATATCTTACTATATATTTTAATATCTATAAACACTCTAAAGAAAGTAATATATCTTACTATATTTTTTAATATCTATAAACACTCTAAAGAAAGTAATATATCTTACTATATATTTTAATATCTATAAACACTCTAAAGAAAGTAATATATCTTACTATATATTTTAATATCTATAAACACTCTAAAGAAAGTAATATATCTTACTATATTTTTTAATATCTATAAACACTCTAAAGAAAGTAATATATCTTACTAATCTTACTATATATTTTAATATCTATAAACACTCTAAAGAAAGTAATATATCTTACTATATTTTTTAATATCTATAAACACTCTAATCACAGGTATTTGATCCTCATTTTATACAAAATACGGATACAGAGCAATCAATAATAATAATAAGATCAGGAAAGATATGGTAAAAGCAAAAAAAGAATGGATAGAACAACAATGCTCAGACATCGATGAAAATTTAATAAGGAACAATTCAAGAAAGGCTTACAAAATTGTTAAAGACTTGACATCCACCAAACAAGGTCGTATCTCAACCATACAAGATAAATCCGCAAAATGTATCACAGAAGAACAAGAAATTCTCAAAAGATGGACCAAATACTGTTCTGAGCTGTACAATGAAAACTCCAAAGGTGATGCATCAGTGCTCAACTGCCCGAAGTCAACTAACACAGGCTTGCATTTTATTCTCCGCGACGAGGTGGAGCTGGCTGTACGAAAATTTAAAAAGGGGAAATCAGCTGGAGCAGACAACATTCCAGGCGAACTGATTCAGGCAGGAGGTGACCCCGTAATAAACATCCTAACTAACATGTGCAACAAGATCTAGCAGACAGGAAAATGGCCAACCCCCTGGACGCAATCCCAAAAAAGGGTAATTTACAGATGTGTCAGAACTACCGTACAATCAGCCTGATTCGTCCCCCCAGCAAATTCATGCTTATGATCATATTAAACAGACTGAAACCACAAGCAGAGCAAATCATTTCAGAAGAGCAGGCGGGCTTCAGAGCAGGAAGAAGCACAACGGAGCAAATCTTTAACCTGCGAGTGCTTTGTGAAAAACATCTCCAACACCAGAGTGACCTCTATCATGTCTTTATAGACTTTAAAAAAGCGTTCGACAGAGTGTGGCATGCGGCACTGTGGGCAACTATGCACAAATTCAACATTAATGCAAACCTCATTGAAGTGATCAAGAACCTATACAACAGAACAACCAGCGCAGTACTCTTCAACAGCAAGCTGGGAGATTGGTTCAAGACCACTGTTGGTGTCAGGCAAGGATGCTTACTTTCCCCCATCCTCTACAACCTCTTCCTTGAAAGGATTATGACAGATGTGCTAGAAAACCATGTCGGAACTGTCAGCATCGGAGGGAGAAGTATAACCAACCTGCACTTTGCCGATGACATAGACAGCCTAGCTGGTAGCGAGGACGAACTAAAAGAATTCCTTGCCACAGCAAAGGCGTACGGCATGGAAATCAATGCAGAAAAGACCAAGGTCATGGCAAACAGAAAATTCACAAGTGAGATTCGGATAAACAGGCAAAAACTCGAAGAAGTCTCCACCTTCAAATATCTAGGGGCCATAATATCCGACGAAGGCTCAAAGCCAGAAATTCTTGCCAGAGTAGCCCAAACAATGGCAGCATTGAGTAAACTAAAGCACATCTGGCAAAGCAAGAAACTCTCCCTGAGATCAAAGATCTGACTAATGAGCTCTCTGGAGATGTCGGTCTTCTTGTATGATTGTGAGGCTTGGACGCTCACTGCAGACCTCCAAAGAAGAATCAATGCGCTAGAGATGAGATGTTTCAGAAAGATATTGAACATTTAATTTTAATATTCCTTCTGTAAATTTATAACGAGGTAAAAGCGAGGTGCGTAATCTATTATGTTAATAAGCGATAATTTATTATGATTGTGGGGATAGTTATAGTCCTTGTTATAATACATTTATGCATATAATGTAGAACAGACTTTTGCTATATCATTGATATTATATTGTAGTTCAAATGCTATTTATTATTTATTTTTGTTAGCCCTAAAATGACTGGACCGAGTAAAAGACAACAAACCTATAATTTTAACACAGACTGGGTGGAATCATGTTGTTTCGTTAATTTGAAAAATAAAAGCGTTTGTTTGTTGTGTGGTAGTAGCATTGCAGCGCCAAAAAAAAACAACATAATGTTGAACGTCACTTTCAGACAATTCATGCCACTTTTGATGTGAATTATCCACTTAAATCTGAAGTAAGAAAAAAAATTACGTCAACTAAAATCAAGTCTAACTGCACAACAGACTGTTTTCACTAGACATGTGGAAAATTCAAAAAAAGACCGCCATTGCTTCTTTCAAAATTTCTCACATGCTCGCACAAAAGAAGAAACCTTTCATTGATGGTGAGTAAGGAACTATTTTTGACTGGTGTCGATTGTTTGTTTGATGGATTTTCTAAGAATCGTGAGATTGTCTCAGCAATACGAGACTTACAGTCTTATCTTATCTGTTTACAGACGCTCCTTCCATACAGAAGATTATTGCGTCCTATGCTTATCTTTACAGTTGTCTAATAACACCCTCACAAGAAGAATACATGCAATTTCAACAGACATACAAACCCAGTTTAAGACTGACTTCGAAATATGTGACTGGTTCTCGCTAAAATTTGACAAGTCAACAGATATATTAGACACTGCACAGTTAGCAGTTATGGTGAGAATGGTATTTATTAACTTCACAGTAAAAGAGGTTATGTTACAAATACAGTCGAAACCGGTTAAGTCGACGGTGTTGGGGTATGAAAAATGGCATCGAGATAACCGATGATCGAGTTAAAAAGAAAACCAATATGGCGGCAAAATATTAACATGCGCTTGAAATTTCTTTATGCACGTGTTGTGCATTAATTAGTGATGGGACGATTAATCAGAATAGTATCGGAATATCGGGACCCTATTTCTTCACTCTTTCCCAAGGTTGATAAGACCGTTCGTTTTTAAGGACCGTTTAAGTTTAAATATAACCCTTTGTTGCGTCAGCGCAGTTTTTTCCCCTAGTACATAACTTTAACGAAGTCATATACTCCTGCCCGCCACGCCGCCGGGCGCGCGCCGTCTTGCGGTGATTCCCAGATTGAGCGCTTACAATGGACTTAAAATTCCTTCGGTAACTTGATGCTAATCGGACTAAGAACAACAATGGTGTGGGAGATTGAGAGTGGGGGTGGGTAAACTGTCTGTAGTCTGTTATATTATATCTTTTTAAATCTGGGGAGCCTTGTTTACAGAAAGCAGCCTGTGATTTTGGTATCGTCCCATCACTAGCGTTAATAAATGAGAATGTACATGCACGTTTTTTTACACAACGGCGTTGCTGTTGTCTATCATGACCTATATATGACTCATGACAAAGAGAACTCTTCTCTATAAAAACGTACAGTTTACATACACTAATAAATTAGGAACTCCTTTTGAACCTTCAACTTTGACACATTTTAATTAATTCTAACCAATAGTTAAATGGTTTTTGCACACGGCCACTTCTTATGAATGAAACAATGAGAACAAAGCAGTAGTAATAGTCAAAATGAGGTTGAAGGATGAATGGTTGCCAATGACAACAAGTCTGCACACGGTACATTTTGTTATTCCATACGATCCCCTCGGCTTACAATGGACTTAGAGAGGGGGTGGGTAAACTGTCTGTTTTTTTGCCATTATTTGTTTGATAAAGCTATCGGCATGCTATAAAAATGTACATACATGTTTGCTACCAACAAAAGGTATATGTGCACCAACTAACAGCAGAAATTTACAAATTTAAAATATTCTCCAACATTGCAAACACAAAATTCACGAGTTATTTCACCCTGACACAGCTCTGGAAATTATCTGAACGCAAGTGGGCTGTGACGTCACCAGCACACCTCACAAGGCTGACAATTTTTTCGTGGCCTTGTTGGTTATAAAAAAATTAAGAGGAACAAAAGCTGGTGATTGGCATAGTACCAGAAGCAACACAGGCCTGAAGCATGCGGGCTGTGACGTCACCAGCACACCACGCAAGGCTGAAATTTGACGTGTGGCCTTGTTGGTTATAAAATAACTAAGAATTTCAAAAGCTGGTGATTGCCATAGTACCAGAAGCAACACAGCGCTGAGAGCTAAAAGCAAGCTGGCTGTGACGTCACCAGCACACCATGCAAGGCTGAAATTTGACGTGTGGCCTTGTTGGTTATAGAATAACTAAGAATTTCAAAGCAGGTGAATTGCCATAGTACCAGAAGCAACACAGCGCTGAGAGCTAAAAGCAAGCGGGCTGTGACGTCACCAGCAGACCCTGGTGAGGCAGAAAATTGGTCCCTTCCCTTGGTTATAAAAAAATCATAGCTAACATTTTCAAAAGCTGGCGATTGGTCATGGCGATCGAGCTAACCAAGTTAAGTTGCAAATTTGGCCCTCTTTTGTGCTCGAGGTACTAGGTTTCGGCGACTTAGAAAAATCGAATTAGCCGATGAAAAAATGCTAAGACAAAGAGAGAATTTGGCGGTTCCAATAAAAAACGTCGAGTTAGTGGGGTGGTCAAGCTAACCGAGCTCGAGGTAAGTGGGTTCGACTGTATTACTTATGAAAGGACAGACAAGGGATGAGGATATTTATAATACATTCAGAACATACGCCAAGTCAATAAATATGCCTTTGCACAAGCTGTCTGTGATAACCACCGATGGAGCACCAGCAATGGTAGGTAAAAACAAAGGATTTATTGCCCTCTGCAAGAAGGATGAATCATTTTCAAAATCTATGTCCTACCACTGTATTATCCCCCAGGAAGCTCTGTGTTGTAAAATATTGCCATTTGAACACGTTATGAAAATAGTTACAAAAATAATCAATTCTATTCGAGCAGGTCCTTTGCAACATCGACTTTTCAAGGCCCTGTTAGAAGATACTGAAGATAAAGAACATGATCTTATTCTGCATACTGAAATACGTTGGCTCAGTAAAGGAAAAGTTCTTACAGGATTTTTGAGTTTAATTGAAGAAATAAAAACATTTATAAATGATAAAAAGGAAAATTATGATTAACTAGCTGACTCTCGCTGGCTGACTCTCGCTGGCTGACTCTAGCTGGCTGACTCTCGCTGGCTGACTCTAGCTGGCTGACTCTCGCTGGCTGACTCTCGCTGGCTGATTGATTTGGGATTTCTCATAGACATCATGGAAAAATTGAATTCTTTAAATTTGGAGTTGCAGGGGAAAGACAAAAACATAGCTGAAATAATAAGCTATGTAAAGTCATTTAAAGCTAAATTGGATTTGTTGATATCACATCTGCAGATCGATTCTCTCATGCATTTCCCACATTTAAAGAAAATGCTAGGTAACAATGAACTAAACGGGTCATTATTTACTAAGCATCTTCAAGTGTTAAAAAACAGTTTGTCGAGAGATTTTTTAAGTTTACACATATCGAGCCAATTGTTTCCTTCTGTATCAATCCTTTTACTTGCCAAATAAATGTAATGGAAATAGCCACATGTATTGCAGATTTTGTTCAAGGTAAAACAGAAGAACTAGAGTTAGAAATGTTGGACCTTAAGAATTATATTTTGCTAAAATCCTTAATATCAGGTGACTTTTGGAATACAGTGGACAAAGAAAGGTTCCCATTTTTGAAAAGAAAATGGCATATAAAATTTAACAATTTTTCGGTTCAACATATTTATGCGAATCATTGTTTTCAAATATGAACTTAATAAAATCAACATATAGATCTCGACTCACCGATGATCATCTTTATGATTGTTTGCTAACAGGATTATCCTCTTACTCTCCTAATTATGAGCCACTGGCCAATGATATACAATGCCAAAGATCACATTGACATATTGATATATTTTTTTATAAAATGTTTTCTTTGTATTTGTGTTTTTTATTTACTTTGATTACATTTTGTAAATACATTTCTCTGTGTGAATAATAATTTAATTATTTTGAAACATGTTTGTTTATTATTGAATTAATTTATTAATAAATTATGAATAAAAGAAAATAAATTATGGGAAAATGAGAAGTTATGGAAGGAGTTTTTGGATTAAAAATAGGTGGTGCGTCACCCTACCGATATTTTACAATGTGCTCTAGAGTACAAAAAGGTTGGGAACCCCTGGGTTAAGGGATAGTTCAAGTTATACAAAATTGTAAATTTCAAATGTTATGTTTCAGTAGGGCTTAAAAATGTTTTTTCCTTCTTTGCCTTCCTCCTAGTTTGTGCTTGGGTGGGCTAATCATATATATATATTTCATATAAGATTAAGACACAAAAAATAAAAATTACTGAGATTTTGTTTAAAGCATGAACTCTCTGAGTGGGGTGTGTGTTTTACCTGGCTTCTTCCATGAATTTGATCTGATGAGACGTCATGGTCCACATTGTCTTGAAGATAATACTTATATGGTACCTGATGGTAAACTTGTCATAGAACTCGCTGCTGGCACCAGTGGACTCAACATCTGGAGAGATAGAAAATCAGGATAGGTTAGTGCATATTTCATTGACAGGTAGCTCTTCATATATATATATATATATATATATATATATATATATATATATATATATATATATATATATATATATATATATATATATATTCCATGCAAAACATTCATATAATGTAACAAAAATATAATGACCAACGTGCACATAAGCTGCATCTACCAATCCAAGAAAGGGTGGAATGTGAGTCCCGAAATGAAAGTTTGAAAAGTTGTGTTTTGAATTCAGTTTTGAAGGCCTTTAAAAGTGGGAATGTTAATAACAACAATAAATGCAATCAGTGTTGTGGTCAATACCAGGAGTGATGGAGATGTGAAGCTGTGACATACAACTGAAACCCACCAACACAAGTTGTGCATCAAATTAACTGATGCGATGAGCTCTACCAATACAAAGTGTGCATCTAGCTAGAAACAAAAACACAATCTGCTCTACAGTACGGTAACTTAAGAGTTAAGATTTTGGTTTCATTTATACTGATCATGTTAGTTAATTCAATTAAAATGCAAATAAGAGATGTCAGTCTGAAGATCTATACAGGTGAACACAATCACCTGTATAGATCTTCATGAACACAATCACCTATATAGATCTTCATCAACACAATCACCTATATAGATCTTCATCAACACAATCACGTGTAAAGATCTTCATCAACACAATCACCAGTATAGAACTTCATGAACACAATCACCAGTATAGAACTTCATGAACACAATCACCTGTATAGAACTTCATCAACACAATCACCAGTATAGAACTTCATCAACACAATCACCAGTATAGAACTTCATGAACACAATCACCAGTATAGAACTTCATGAACACAATCACCTGTATAGAACTTCATCAACACAATCACCAGTATAGAACTTCATCAACACAATCACCAGTATAGAACTTCATGAACACAATCACCAGTATAGAACTTCATGAACACAATCACCTATATAGATCTTCATCAACACAATCACGTGTAAAGATCTTCATCAACACAATCACCAGTATAGAACTTCATGAACACAATCACCAGTATAGAACTTCATGAACACAATCACCTATATAGATCTTCATCAACACAATCACGTGTAAAGATCTTCATCAACACAATCACCAGTATAGAACTTCATCAACACAATCACCAGTATAGAACTTCATCAACACAATCACCAGTATAGAACTTCATGAACACAATCACCAGTATAGAACTTCATCAACACAATCACCAGTATAGAACTTCATCAACACAATCACCAGTATAGAACTTCATGAACACAATCACCAGTATAGAACTTCATGAACACAATCACCAGTATAGAACTTCATGAACACAATCACCAGTATAGAACTTCATGAACACAATCACCAGTATAGAACTTCATGAACACAATCACCTGTATAGAACTTCATGAACACAATCACCAGTATAGAACTTCATGAACACAATCACCAGTATAGAACTTCATCAACACAATCACCAGTATAGAACTTCATCAACACAATCACCAGTATAGAACTTCATGAACACAATCACCAGTATAGAAATTCATGAACACAATCACCAGTATAAAACTTCATGAACACAATCACCAGTATAGAACTTCATCAACACAATCACCAGTATAGAACTTCATGAACACAATCACCAGTATAGAACTTCATGAACACAATCACCAGTATAGAACTTCATGAACACAATCACCCGTATAGAAGTTCATGAACACAATCACCAGTATAGAACTTCATGAACACAATCACCAGTATAGAAATTCATGAACACAATCACCAGTATAGAACTTCATGAACACAATCACCAGTATAGAACTTCATCAACACAATCACCAGTATAGAACTTCATGAACACAATCACCAGTATAGAACTTCATGAACACAATCACCAGTATAGAACTTCATGAACACAATCACCCGTATAGAAGTTCATGAACACAATCACCTGTATAGAACTTCATGAACACAATCACCTGTATAGAACTTCATGAGAGAAGGCACCAGGCTGTTGATGGCTATCTCTGACATGAGGAGCTCTGTGTTGAGAGTCTCTGTCTTGGGCTGGATGCTTGGCTGCAGCACAAAGAGGACTTCCACCAACTTGGCCGTGAGGTAGGGGTTCCGGAGGTAGTTCTGAGAGCAAAGCATCACCAGGACCAGGTGGGTCATTGGCCTGTGCTCGGCTTCCACCAGGCCCCCTGGCATGTATCTGGAAATAAGCATAACAATAATTTTATATTCTATACAGCCCGGTGCACCAGCCAGAAGCTGGGCTGACAGTACTTCACATTAAAAAAATAGTCATATATATAAATATATATGTGTGTGTGTGTGTGTGTGTGAAGCTATGTTATACAACTGAAACCCACTACCACAAGTTGTGCATCAAATTTGATCAGATCAACAACTGTTGTGGTGAGCTCTACCAATGCATCAATGGAGTGTGCAACCGAGTAGAAACAAAAACATAATCTGCTTTGCAGTACGGTAATTTAAAAAGTTGAAATTCTGGTTCCATTCATACTGATAATGTTAGTTAATTCAATTAAACAAAAATAGTAATTTGATAGTATATATAGCGCTGTACCCCGGCAAGTAGCCGGGCTCACATAGCTTCACATAAAAATAGTAGCATACGTATAAAAATCAATGCATTCAATGTAAAACATACATATCATAACTACAACATTTAATGACATTACAGTGTGCATAAGCTACATAATAAGAGAAATCAGTCTGAATATACAGGCCCTGTGTAAGACTGATGTGATATTTCACTCAAGTTTTATTTTCAGTGCCTGCCTTTGAAATTAAACTTTTATTGCAATGAGAATAAGGAATATTAATTCTGGAACTCTTATCATGAAGGATCACTTGAAATATTCCAATAATTTAAAACTAATTCATTTCATCTAAAAAAATTCCACTCTGCTAAGCCCCATTTATATGCCGCTAAAAAAACATAATATTAATGTGATTTGGTGGAGAGGTCATAAAAAAAAACTCAGTGATGAACTTACTGCAAGGCAAAGAGTATAAAGTCTGCCATGTCTTCCAGGTAGAATTCAGGAAGTGCTGAGAAGTAGCCAGGTATTTCACTCGGGAGCGGAACTTCTCGGCTGTGGAGGTAAAAAAGTATTACATAAACAAATTGCATGAGTGGCACAAAAGTATAATAAGCAGCTTTCTTTTCTGGCCAGACAATATCAAATATATCAAGTGGACACTAGATAGTTTCTGGCGCCCTTGGTTATGGGTAACTGGTGCACTTTGAGGGTTTTTTTCTCCAGCATTAGAAAACATTTTTTAATTGCACAAGTTAAACATATTTTCCTTTTTAATATTTATATTTTTGAATGTACACATTAAAAGAATTAACTTTTAAATGCGATATGTAAAATAAAAAGTTCCAAGATCCAGTCCCTACCATCTGTTGACCGGGTCAGCTATTCTCATCAACAAATCAGCTGTCCTTGTGTAGAACGACAAACACCGCAGTAGCATGTCTTTGTCCAGGACTCCCGCATCAGCGCACATTTTACTTTTTTGAAGTCGCTGTTAAAGTGTATTCATAGTTAAAAACTTTTTGAGACTATACAAACTAAGTGGAGTTCTTATTCATACTTTTAAAAATTAAATCAGAAGGGTGCTAATTTTTAAAAACATTAATTTTTCTTCATTATTTAGTTACATCTTGAAATATGTTAAAAATCCGGAGGAAGCAAGTTTTTAAAAAATTATTTGGAGAGCGATAATCTCATTTAACCAGCCTCATATAAACAATTAAATTAGACCAACTGGCTACGGGGTAAAAAAGCTTTAAATAATATATAAGTGTATGAACAGGAACCTTTTTGTTTAATTTACCTGATATTGAGATTTCCATCTCTTGAGCTGCTCCCTGCTGCGACTTGCAGTGGGCAAAATCTTCCACTGAGGCTCGGCAGCCTCCATTTCTGAAATGAGACGGTGAAGGTCACGGATGGCACGGAGTCTGCGCTGGTACTTGCGGGTGACCGGCAGTATGGCCAGGTGGTGGCAGTGAAGAGTCAGGAAAAAACATTCTGTGGAGAACTTTGGTTCTTGGTTGTCAGGGGAGAAGACCTCTGTTGGATGAAACAAGACTTTAAGGAGAAAGAGAAGAGAACTCTTGAGCTCTCGTGTAAACTGATTCTTCAGCTGTCACAGCTATTTTTGATTTGTTGAAAAGTAATTGGGTCTTTTTCATCGCTGGCTTTGAAAATATAGTTGAATGAAACTTTCAAAATAATGCACAGTTTTATCTGACTCAGTTAAAATAATAATCTGATCTTAGGCTTCAGATGGCTGATTAAATGTTTCAAGTAAAGTCAGGTCAACATAATAAAAAAATATAATAAAACAACCCCGTAAAAAAAAAGTTTTTGACTATAAATCCTGTATAATTGCTTTTGAACGGGGGGGGAGAGGGGGGAAAGGTCTTGTCACCGCGTCGGGCGTCGCGGACGGGCACGACGAACGACAGAGAGAGACGGTTCCAAACATTGAAACCGAAATTATCTCCCCTGCCGCTAAATATAGGTGCTAGGTCAACACTCCAGCAGACGACGAATAAAAATTCTAAATAGTGATTTATATAGATAAACTAAAAATGCATTAATTTAATTACGGTACGTTTGATCGATCTGAAATTTTGATACGATGCATTGTTAGGTGACACGGGCCCGTGTGCCAAATTTCAGCTCGATGGCTTCACTGGAAGTGGGTCATTTTCAACTTTTGTTTTTCCGCGGGCGGACGGGACGAGACGAACGAGCCAAGACGACGAACGAGTCGGCGGTGAAGTTAATATAAGGGATTTAAAAATAGCTGTGACCGTCCACACACAAAATAATCATTACATCAAAATGTTAAATGACATATTTATATTCAATAGTTTAATAAAGTATTTCTTAGATAATGTGAAAATTTTTTGGTGTTTTAAAGATATTTTCTAAATGTAATTTTTTTAAAAATTAAGATTAAAATCTTTGAATAATAACTTCCAAAAGGATAAATAAGATTACAGATAAATAATAAATAATATTAATTAATGATGCTTCAGTTGTCAGTTGGTTATTTTTATAAATCAGTGGTGTGGAAATATTTTTTGGACATTTCATAAAGATGAGAGACCTAATCTTAAAACTCAAATTACCAGTGATGTGTAGAAATATTTTGTTGACATCTGTGTGACGATGGAACACCAATTCTTAAATCTGAAATTACCTATAACGTGACACTTACTGTCTTTCCCCCATTCTTCAACCTCTTTTTCTGTGAAGCGCATGCGGGACTTGCCAGCTATGCTGATTCTTGTTGTAAAATGGAATGGATAGTATATATCAATCTGAAGAAATGAAGTGGTGATAGAATATCAAATGGTGTCCAGATTGGTATGTTTTGTAATAATTTTCATTGTGCGTCAATTCCGTAAGGAAATAAAGCCGATGACTTAACTTGAAATAGTTCTTTAAAAAAAAAGAACAGGCCAACTTAAATATAATTGTTAAAAAGAAAAAACCTAGGGGCCGTCTTCATCACCACTTTACAAAAACCTAGGGGCTGATTTCATCACCACTTAATTATATCCAAGAAATCTTTCAAAATGAACTTTTCGCTCAAATATCATTGATCCACGCACTGATTTAATCAGAGTAAGATAAAAATAATAAATCAAATGTCTGCTCTTATCTCCTTCCCAGGCTATCAAACTAATGTCAAATTCACAAACTTATTTGCCGTGTTAAAAGTTATATATCTGCTGTGCGTCCCATAACCTCATGGTCGTAGGGGGTTCTAATGTTTCCGTTAGAACTTTCTCGGGGCTTGGTAGACCTTGGAGGCGCCCATCTCCTCTCCAGGTCAGCGGAGGACTTATTAGCGATAGTCATTCATCAACATTTTATTGTGGCTTTAACGTGGGCTAGATCACACGCCCCTCAGCTAGTGAGGCAAGCGCACTATTGACTTCGCTATCCAGCCACTAAAAAGTTATATATCTGCATTTAATTCCTGCACATGGCTTCAAATATTTTCTGACTAAATACTTCAAGTAGAATAAATAATAATGAGTACAAAAGAAAAATATTCTACGAAAAAGATATCTGGACAATTACCTTGTCGAGATCTATTTTCTCTGACAGCTTCTGAAGGACGGACATTAGGTTTAGCATAAAACCATCACCACAAAGAAATCTTTCATCAAACTACAATGGAAGAAGAAGATAAATATTGACAAAAGAAATTTAATCTCGATGCATGTAAACTGCATAAAAGTGTTGGCTAATTTCTGTATTTTGATTATTTTATAGTCTTAAAATTTCTCAGTAACAAAGTATAGAGAGGTCCAAACATCTTGACATGCCTAAACACTTTAAACTACATGGAGTATAGTATAACAGAATAAATAAAAATTTGAAAACTTTCTTACATTTTTAATGGAAATGTGATTTTTTGTGTGCCATATATGCAAATATCAAAAGATACAAAAATGGTGAAACATGAAGGGCTTAGCTATCTAAATCTTAACAGTACAAAGTGTTTCTTGCTTATTTTATACATTTCTAACAAGAGATGAAGCAATATTTACAAAGATTATATTATATGTGACTCCCACTGGTTTATAAAATGGTCATGTTCTTTATATTTTTATTACATTTCAAAAAAGAACTTTAGGCATAACTAGGTCCACACAAATCAGGCTTCATGACTATGTGATTAAATAATAGAGATGGCAAAATGTGAGGGAAAAAAAGAGCTAAATATCTTACACAGTAATTTTAAAAACCTGTGCTTGGACAGAAATAAAAAAATCAATAGCTATTTATGTGTAGAACCATGAAACTATATAATTTTATCTCAAAATGTTTGTCTTTTAAATTAAATTTAAAAACTCTAACAAAAAACTTAGAACTTTTTTTTTCCATTTCTTTGTTTAAAACTATTGAAAAGAAAAGCCATTGTACTTGAATTTGTGAGCGTTTTGAGTTCCTTTCTAAAACTTTGGAAATAAACTTGAGGGTTGCCTCTCTTGTTGGGGTGTTCAGCAGCAAATTGTGCATTATGTGAAAGCACTGAGTCTGATGAAATGAAAGTAAAAGTAACATTTTGGTAAATTAACAGCTAGCATCACACTAGGCAATGATTAAAGTTTTACTGTTTCAATGTGAAAATAATATTTCCAGATTTCTGATAAAGTTATTTATAGTTAACAAATAAGGCAAAAATAGCTCTTACATAAGAATAATACTTTAACTTATCTAAACAGACACTCCTTCAATACAGAAGATTATTGCATCCAATGGTTAACCATGGTTTATGCCTAAAGTTGAATTTTTATTAGAGTTTTAAATTTTTGATAGAGTGTTGGTTTTCCTGGTTTGATCAGAAAACCCATTCCACGTCCAAATTCCAGATGGGAAGAACGAGAACTTTAACATATATTTTTTAATTCACATTTTAAAAAAAAGATCATGAATAATAATGCATATATATATATATATAGGATATACAATTGTTTCTCATTAGACCTATAAAAAAAATTTAAATAAATACATGGTACATACCCTGACTTCCTCTAAGCTTCCCATCAGAGATTTATAGATAGCCCATGCATTGTCCTGTGACATGTGATGGTTGGTGAAAAATTCCTCTACCACCTTGACCTGTCACATATGAAAAAGGTTATATTGTGGAAGTCCATTTATGATAATTTAACCATCACTTTATGAGAACAAGAACACAAAAATATCTAAAGATTTAAAATATTGTCACACTGAAAACTTCAGATTTTTCTTGAGCGATATTAACCTCTTTCTTTTTTAAAATGATGAGAACAAATAAGTGGATTTTTTCTTTATGCCTGGTAGTTAAAATTTAATCAATAATTACAGGCTTGTATCAAATTTAAGGTTAATAATGGTTAACCAGGCCTGAGATGTCCTGTTTCATCTAGATGTTTAAAAATAACTTAAATTTGTTCGTATAAGCACATTATCCAGAGTTCATTTTTTGCGTAAAATCTTAAAACAACCATTAAGTTTAAATATAATCACTTCGAGTTGACAATTGAAATATAATAAGCCATTTATAATTATAAAGGTTTGAGAGCTTAAGGCAAGATAAAAATTGCTGCAGTTATCAGATGGTTGACCAGTCTTTAAAAAATATAGGTCTTAACAACCTCAATCAAAATAATACTGTACTATCCCGAAAAAATTATGAACAATTTAATTTTAACTACTTCCATCAAAACTAGATAGTTCATGTTAATAAAATTATCAACAGAGCTCAGAAAGGGAGGGTTCTCAATCCTTTACCAATCCTTTCACCCTGAATTTAGTTTTTGCATTGGAGAACAACTAAAGAAATGCTTGAAGAAAAATAGGTTCCCTCTACCTTTCCATATTTTAATAAATCCCTATTTTACAGCAGTTACTAAATAAAAATGAATTGGTTGATTTATTGTAGGTTACTTATTTCAAATAATTTGTTTTTAAATCTGTAGTTTTTTTTTATAGAGTATTCTGAAATAGAATTTTGACAATTAATGCCAGACTTATTAATCATACCAATGAATTTATTTTTGTAAAAATCACATTCACTGCTAAAATCACAACCCCTTCTCAAAACTGTACAGTGAATAAAAAAACTGTAAAACCCTATCTTTAAGAGTAGACTTTTAAGCATTGCAAGAAAATCAGCTCTAATGAAAAAAGTGAGTCTTTGTTACTATGTCTTACATCATCTTCTGCAAAGACAGAGAGTCCTAGAAAAGGCCCCAAAAGGGTCAATTTCTCAACTTCCATGCCAAATGCTTGACTCACGGGCTCAGGAAGCCAGTTAGACTGTTCTGTTATCTGAAAGAAAGAGAAGCAGAGAAAATATTCATTTAGTAATTGTGTATCCATGAACAAATATTGCCCACCCCACACGCAAAAAAAACTTCTAACGGATAACATTTTATAAATACGCATAAATAATAGAAAAAGAATTGCACAATATTAATTTAGTAATTAGATGTCCATTAACAAAATATTGCCACACAAAAAAATTAAAAGATTAATCATTTTATAAATAAAATCCTGACTAACATAATTATTTTGTCAAATGTTTGGGAAGCAAATAGAGACATTATGTTAAGAAATTGATCAATGTAACAATGAGAATGAATATCTTTTTTAAAGTTATGTAAGCTCTCCCTGAGATCAAAGATCGGCTAATGCGCTCTCTGGCGATGTCGGTCTTCTTGTATGGTTGTGAGGTTTGGATGCTCACTGCAGACCTCCAAAGAAGAATCAATGTGCTAGAGATGAGATGCTTCAGAAAGATATTGAACATTTCCTACACAGCGCACATCACAAACGAAGCGGTCCGCAACACAATAAGTACTGTCATTGGCCCCTACGAGGACCTTCTCACCTCCATTAAGAAGAGGAAATTACAATGGTACGGACACGTGACAAGAACTGGAGGTCTCGCAAAAACTATATTGCAAGGCACAGTCCAGGGGGGAAGGAAAAGAGGCAGACAAAAGAAGAGATGGGAGGACGATATCAAAGAGGGGTCCGGCCTGTCATTCAGCGACTCTCAAAGGGCAGCACAGGACCGGGACAAATGGCGTGTGTTAGTGAGCAGTTCACGATGGTGCCCCAACAACCCAACAACGGGTTAAGGGATAGTTCAGTTCAGTTCAAGCAGGAGGGGAGATAATTATTTCTCCAAAGTGAGGGCTGGTTACACTGCAACACAAAATGTGATTGAAAAGCGAGGTTTTTAGTATTTGTTACACTTTCACTACCAGCTCTCTTATTTTCTATATAAATTCAAAATCTTATCTTATCTTATCTTATCTGTTTACAGACGCTCCTTCTATACAGAAGATTATTGCGTCCTACGCTTATCTATGGTTTGTGTTTAGTCCTGCATTTTTATTAGAGATTTAAATGTTGATAAAGTGTTGGTTTTCCTGGATTCTTCAGGCAACCCATTCCACGCCCAAATTCCGGACGGGAAGAAGGAAAACTTGTATGTTTGTTCTTGCATACGGAATAAGAAAGGTGTTTTTATCCTTATGTCTATCTGAGGGTTGTATTAAGTTATCTTTGTGTTGTATTTCTAAATTAGAATTAATAGCTTTATGTATGATTACTACTTTGCTCTTGGTTCTTCTATCCTCTAGTGTTTCAAGGTTTAATGATTTAACTAATGGTGTTATTCTTGTCAGTTTCGAATATTCTCCAGTAATGAATCTGGCAGCTCTTTTTGAATTTGTTCTAGTTTATCAATGTTTTCTTTGGTGGATGGGTCCCATACAGAAGATGCATATTCTAGTACAGGTCTCACCAAAGTGAGGTAGCATTTTAGTTTTATATCTCTATTACATTTGTTAAAGTTCCTTTTTATAAAGCCTAAGGTTTTGTTTGATTTTTTAATAACTTCATTGACATGGGGATTCCATGATGGTTTCTCATTTATTAAGACTCCTAAGTATTTTGCATCTTTAGTTTGGGTCAGTTCTTTTCCATGAATGTAATATTTTGAATTTATTTGTTTCTTTTTCTTTGTTACTCTTAACAGTTGACACTTTTCTGGGTGGAAAGACATACTCCAGTTAGTTTCCCATTTTATCAATTCATCTAAGTCTTTTTGTAAAATTTTGCTATCTTGTTCTGATTTAATTGTTCTATAGATTATACAATCATCAGCAAATAACCTAACTTTTGTACCTGTTGAGATCTTTAAAAGGAACAAAAGCAAAATACCAAGTTACAAATAGGCCGGCTATTTGCAGTCTTTATACTACACAGCTCTGCCATCACAGAAAGTGGATCTCTGTACTTGTCGGAGTTCAGTCCTAACGTGGCGATGTATCGTGAAAGATACTGAATAACTGGATCAAATATCTGTGACAGGGTGGGGTTTTTTGTTAAGAAAGAAGAAAAAGAAAGTACAATTATTATTATTTAAAGAAAATCAATGTTTTCCTTCAATTGAAAGGAAATATAAATCTAATTGTTAACCATAAACAAAGTTTTGCCATATAATCTTCCCACAAAAAAGTGTTGAGAAATGTAGATGTAACAAATGACATTTCATGTTATGAGGGAGTAAAGACCAATATACAACTTTTTAAAGTTCATTGATTGCCTTGACAATTAAAGTCCACCATACCCGTTGCTTTTAAACTTACAAGATGAAGAGTTTCTGTGTCTTGATGATACGTGTGAACGAGTTCTGATAGGAAGCCCCGAGCCAAGTTGTGTGAAAGGAGAAATGGAATGAGTGGAGAGTAACCAGTATGTGATCTGGAAATAAGAAAAATCATTTTTGTAAACAATACTAGTAATATCATGCCGCAAGTTTTGTTATGCTTAAATAGTTAAACCTAGCCGTCTACTCAAGCCAGCATTTAACCAATCACCTTGTTTGTGTGTAAGCCCCAGATAACGTGAGTGCCGAATAGCAGACACATTGGTGTCTAGCTATGGACAGAGCATCACTCATAGGTGGAATACTTGTTCTCTGTTGAACAGTAAAGAAGAAAAAAAATCTTAACTCATCATGCAAAAGAAAGGCTCATAAACAATTCTAATTGAATATAGAAAAAAAAATAATCTAAAAGCAGACTAAATAAATAATTGGTTAAACAATCTCCTACTGGCAGATAGGGCTGTCAATATTGTTGAAAAATGCTGCCCGGGTACCCGTCCAAATTGCGAAAGGGGACCCGGGTTACCCGTTCGAAACATGACATAATTTTCCTTGTCATGACCACTATGCAATGATACCTAGCCACCTTCGATGCACCTCATTTCACACAGTAGCCACATGGCCGACGTCTTAGGGGCCGTACATAAATGACATCAAGCGATTTTGGCCGATTTTTTACCCACCCCCCTTTTTCGTCACACATTATCACAAAAGCTTAGACTCCACTCCAATATGACGTCACAAAGCTTTGCCGCAATAAAAGCCGTACATCCTTTTTGAAAATGAGCAGTTGTCAAATAACTTTATTGTCATTTAATTTTGTATTTAATGTGAAGTTGAACTCTTAAAATCCCTACACGTTTAAATCCATGTAAAACAACTAAATAAATTTTAAGCAATCAAATATTTCAGTGGAATTTTTATTTAAAGTTGCGTGTTTTGATGTGACGTCACATTTCTTAAACACATCCCTCCCCCCTCGTCACAAATGTCTGACCCCCTCCACCCCTAGGTGCGTAACATCATTTATGGACGGCCCTTTATCTATCTTACACTGTTAGTAACTAATTTATTGACTTAAAAACTGACAAATTTGGGTGTTTTAATAAAAATTTTGGGCAAGGCACACGGGGTAATGAAAACACGAAACACAATCTACATTGTAGTTTATGGAGACCGTATTTTATTTCCCGTTGACCGATATTTCTCCCTAGATGTATTTCACAGCATATATTTGAAACAAAAATTTCCATTTGATAATAAATTGATTCGCGAGCCGCAAATTAAACACGAAAAAGCGGCATGCGAGGCGAAGTAAGTTAATATAGACATTGAAGCCACATTTTCACGGGTACCCGTGCGGAATTTTACTACCCGGGTAATCTTACGGCAACGGGTACCCGGGTCCGGGGTACCAGTTGACAGGCCTACTGGCAGATCAATCTTTGTATCCCTATCTTAATATAAATTTATTATCTCTAAAAATTGTCTGGGAATTGTAATGATAGAATTCTCAAATGTTCAAACATCTAATCACAGAGATATAGACCATGGCTAAACAGAACCAGACCTTAGGTGAGTTTTTTTCCTCAATAGCAACTCTGTCATAACAGTCAATCAAATACTTGAGTATATTTAGTTCTGTTGATGGAGTGATTACAACTTTTGAGCTGAATTCTCGAAAACTACAGTAAACTGTTCCTTGCCAGCAACTAAAAAATAATGTATTTGGTTAAAACACATAAATATCACTAAAGAAATTCATTGTGAGCACATTCAAACAATTACTGACCAACTTTTAACATTTATTTCACTCTATCCATGAATTCATGAAAAAATTCCTGATTGGAAATTATCTAATTTTGTATACAATAACAATTTTAAAATGTGGAGCTACTAAAAATAAAATGACATAAAAATTGTTGGATGTTTTCGGACAACAACAAAAAAATTAGTAAACAACCAAACTATTTAATAATACAATAAACCTTTTAAAAAAATGAGGGACTATGTGAAATATTTCTTCTTTATTTTTTACCTAATATCATGTGAGCGAGATGACTGTTCATCACTGCCGATGGTGACCGCAGACTGTGGAGACCTTTGTAACAAAATTATTGCTTCCATGATCATCTGGTTAATGAGGTCTCGTAGGTCTGAGGGTTCTTCAAAAATCATATGGTAGTAGAGTTGAATGAAACTATAAACAATTTCCCTTGCATATTTTATAACGGTACAAACTGTTACACAATGTGATCCCTGTGGCAGTAGTAGAAGCTGATGCAGATTCATTATACAGCTAAATTATACATCCCAAGAACATATTTCCAAGAAAAAAAAGTGCAACCCCAACAATAATTATTCATTTGCAGACTAAACTGACTGCTCAAATGACATGTGTCTAGTCCACATCATCAGTGGGAATAATTATTAAATTTTCTTTGTGTTGAAAAAACATATAACAGTAATTATTAATTGATTATCTTTAGCATTAACACTTATTGGTTCATAAAACTAAAATATTTATAAATGTGAGAATTTGAAATCAGAACTGAAGAGCATTTGCTGAGAGTAAAATGTAAAAAAATTTAATTTAAACATTCCGTACTCGTAGAGGCGGCGGCGGCAACCTCTGCTAATTCCCTGAGATGCAACTCTTTGTCACTTCTGCCAGAGTCTTCACTTCTGCTAGACTCTTCTTTCCAGGACACAGCAAAGACTCGACACAAGGTTTTCTTGACCTGATCTTCTGTCGCCTCTGATCCAACACTAACATTCTATTGTAAAAACAAACAATTCAAAAATTGATAAATATAATAAAAAAAGTTTTTTTTAAAAAAACTTTGTGACTGTAACAAGAAAAAAAGGAACAACATTTGGAAATGATTAAATTGTCTGCGTTTATTAAAGGCACACCATCAAATTGACAAAGTTGATTTTTTCACAGTAAAGCAATTGAATCTTGTAGAATGTAAACAAGGACCTTGATGATCTACAAGAACAACACCGATATTCAATATCCATGCAGAAATACGTTAATGACCCGCTCGTAAGCCGACCCCTCAACTTTTTCCCCTACATTTTCTCCAAAAAAGGTTGGCTTGCGAGCGAGTATATACAGTAATTTAAACTATTAATCTAAAGAATAGTTAATACTAGTGACATATCAGTTAAAATACCCTCTTTCTCTTTGGTTCTGGGTGATCTTCAACCTCCATTGTGTCTATCCCAGAATCAACATCAAGTTGTGACTGCCTGTTGGATATTTTCAAATGTATTCAATATCAAGATATCAAATGCTATATTTTATAACTTTTTTAAAAAGTACTCTTATGACATCTGATGATAAATTAACATTAGATTACTTATCCAAAGATTCACTTGAGCATTAGTCAAACTTTACAACAACAAAATTGACAGATTTATGAATTCAATGCTTATTTTAATGAAATTCAAATAAACTATACCCTTTGTCTATGTGTGTGTCTGTCGTCATCTCTTGAGACTGGTCAACTTCCATACCTTAAAGAGAAAAAAATTTCATTTAGGTTGTAAAAAAAATTTGTCTTTGGAATTCTAAAAATATACCCCAAAAGAAAATCCTTTTTAAAAGATCAAATTTTGTAAGTCATAGTTTTCCTTACTGGCTCCATTTGGTGATGGCAGGCTAGGTTGTGTCTCAGCATGAGCATCTAAATGACTTTTGGACGGTGGGGAGGTATCACCACATATACTTCCAGAAGATATGACGGTAACTGTTGGAGTCACATTTTCAACACCACTTGAATTCTGCAGTCTTGCCAAACGTCTACGACGTATCTAAAAATAAACAAACTTTCAAAAGTAAGCGTGGATATTTAAATGAAGAAACTAATGGTAGTTCCACCTTTATTGTAAGATAAACCTAATCCATATCATTTATAGTAAACAAATCACTAAATAATTAACCAGAATCATAGGCAATCGTGATAAATATTGTGGGTGAGAATGAACAATTTTGAAATATATTTAATATTGATAACTTCAAATCGTCACGCCTCAGACACTCCTTGTTTTAATCACTTGGTTTGGGAAAGTATTTTTGCAGCAAGCCTCAACATCCTGAAAATTATGATTTTATTTGACTGCTGCAGCGAATGCAGACCTCACTCAATGCTTATATCTTTCAAATACCTTTGAAAGTCAAACTGATGCAGTTTCAAGCTGGAGTGTGAAAGTTGCCTGGTGGCTAATGAATTGTCGTTTGGAGTTCTGACAAATAGGATGAATGGATTTAGTTCCATGGGAAAAACCATCATGAACAGTATAGAGAGAGCCATTAGGTTTTCATTGGTATATAAATTGAGAGTGGGTATTGTTTTCTAAATGAAGTACATTATTGGCATGTAATCAATTGTAATCATAAAAAAAAACTTTGTCAATCTAAATGATCCTCATGTCTCCAAACCAGAATGCGTAAAAATATGTAGATGAGCACAAAATAAAAAGACAGGATCAAGCCGAGATCCTTTCCCTTCCAATGAGCAAAAGTTAACATTTCAAAATCCTTTTTAAAATGATATGCACAAAACTTTTCTTGTTAACCTCCTTGGGGAAACACTATGCATTAACTGTTTTTGTTTCATGCATTAAATTGTTGTATATTTTTAATTTCAACAATTCAAAATGTACATGTGCTGATATAAATATGTTAAATGCCATTAAAACTTTACCATTTATTGCATAAATTTCAATAAAGAAAATTATATATGTTCATTTTTTTTTAAACCGTGGTCCAATTTAGATTTTTACAAATCAAACTGTATTTGATTTTTTAAAATATACTACTTGGAGATACGGATTTTATTTTTCATAGATAAATAGGATGCCTTTGCCCTGCCAAGGCACATTGGGGTACATCATGTTATCTTGGCCTTGGAACATTTTCTGGTAATGCTTAGGCTTGAAAAAAGGCTATGAGAATAAGGGTCACATATTACACGCTTTTATTTAAGTCACACTGTTTGTATGTTGTATCCATCCATCCATCCATCCTTCAAATCTTGTAACGTAAAATTAAACCACTTCTGATGGTTCTAGAGATCTCAAAATTTTACCACATATACATCGTGGATGACAATGCATTGTGTCAAAATTTCAGATCGATCGAATGTACCGTAATTAAATTAATGAACTTTTAGTTTTTAGTTTTTGTCTATATAAAATATTATCACTCGCGTCAATGAACCATGCCTCAATTCGCCTTAGAGGGATACAATTATATAACTTTAAAAAATCCTATCAACATCAAGTCTTGGTGGGCGAAATATAAACGTGATCGATTGCCGACATGGGGGTACGAGGTTCAATTTTCAGTTAGGGGAAAATGTTTTTTTTGTATTATACATAAATTTGTAATGAATAATCTTTCTTTTTACCACTATCACATTTAAGTTATTGACAATGAAGTTTTTTACCACTATCACATTTAAGTTATTGACAATGAAGTTTAACTAATTAAATTGAATTGATAAGTTCGAAAAATCAATTTTAAAAAATGTTGATACTAAAAAGTAGAAAATAAAATAATGTTTAAAAAAATCTTTTTTTTTAAAAGGACACGCTTTAATTACATATAGAAAGTGCACTAAAATGAATAAAAATAAAAATTTTATGTGAAAAAAGGTGAAATCGTTGAACCTATCTACTAAACATAAAAGCGTGGGGCGCTCATCACAACTCTCTATCGTGTACAAGGCTGCGAAACATTAAAAAAAAATTGTATGAATATTAATAAACAGTAACAGTTTCACAACTTTGATCATATAAATGCTACTATCACATTACATGTAATTAGAAATATCTATCTATGTTTAAGAGAATAGTTGCAATGAGAAATGATTTGTGATGGGCGCCCCACGTTTTCATGTTTAGTAGATAGGTTCACCGATTTCACCTGTTTTCATATAAAATTTTTATTTTTATTCATTTTAGTGCACTTTCTATATGTAATTAAAGCGTGTCCTTTTTAAAAAAAGATTTTTTTTACATTATTTTTTACACGCTTTTATTTAAGTCACACTGTTTGTATGTTGTATCCATCCATCCTTCCTTCAAATCTTGAAACGTACAATTAAACCACTTCTGATGGTCCTAGAGATCTCAAAATTTTACCACAGATAGATCTTGGATGACAATGGATTGTATCAAAATTTCAGATCGATCGAATGTACCGTAATTAAATTAATCAATTTTTAGTTTATCTCTATTTATCACTATTTAGAATGTATAGTCGTCTGCTAGAGTTGACCTCCACGGCTCACTGGTTTCACTCCAGCCTTCATTTACCAAATTCCCATGTTTACATCAAGGGCGGGGAGATCAGCGCGTTTCAGTCTGTAAATGTTTGTAAATAAAAGCTTGTCCTTTTTAAAAAAAAGATTTTTTTACATTTTACTTATTTTACTGTAACTGATGCAATGTGATTCTTTTCATGAAAGAAAGTACACTTGCAAGTGGTGAAGAAGGAGGTCAAACATTTTGGGGGATATTTTCCCATGTAGTATGAGGTTACCTCATTATTAAGTATTAAAATTAAAGATACATGCTTTATATAGAAAAAATTTTGTTGGATCATTGAATTTTATTTTAGCTGTAGTAGTGTAGACATTTTGTATAGGCCCTAGCCCTAATCTGATGTACAACTATAAGCCATATATTTTTTTTTGGTTCCACTGACCACTGAAACATACTTATACACTATAATCACTATAGTAAGGTTGTTAACGGTTAGCCGGTTAACCGGTCCTCGGATCAGGACCGGTCCTGTTTTTCCAGGACCGGTTAACTACTACTTCAATTCTTGGATTTATGAGAAGCGGTAAAACGCTTTCCTCTCGCTTTACCACAGTGCGAACGTCACACGAGACGCTGTACTGAGACGCGTGTACTACAACGCGTGTACTGCAACGCGATACCACGACCCAGCTGACAGTAGGTTCAGTCTGCTGTGTAGTAGCGGGTAGGGCTACATAGCATAGCTGTAAGCATGCGTACGTGACGCGTTATAGTCTGACTTCACTGAAGTTCACAACTAATAGTACTAGTACTAGCGGGATTCAGCTGTTGACTGACACGGAAATTGCGCTATGCGCTATGTGCATGCACATTAGTCGGTCCTCAGATCAAGACCGGTCCCGTTTAATCAGGATCGAATGACCGCAACTTTACTGTTAAGATACAGGACAGCATACGAGACTAACGCAAGCGGCGGTGACATCAAGTCGCTTTCTCCATATTCCGGTATATAAATAATATACACGTCATTACTATTAGTTTAGTTCAGGTCCATGAACCCCTTCAGATGCCCAAAAAACGTTCATGCACCCCCTCGTAAAACTTGCAGAAAATGTATAATAAACATGTTTATTATAGGAACACAACAATAGGCAACTGGGAATTTAGTGAGAGATGTGCTGATTTTGATGATCAATCAGCTATTTAAATCCGGGGACTGTTTTTGGACAAAGCAACTCTCAAGTCATCCTCTTCATTCAACTTATTCCTGTCCTTTGTTTTAATCGTCAAAGGTGTGGAGAATCCTGCTTCACAGAGATAGGTTGTGGCAAATGGAAGGAGAGTCAGTAGTGCCCTCTTGGCTAGTTGTGGGTAGTAATCTAGCCGGGCGCACCAAAATTCAATCAAAGTATTGCAACTGAAGGCACTCCTCAGTACTTCTCTGGTTCTCAAATCAATCAGGTCATCTTTAGCAAGGTCACTGTCATCAATGTTGTCCAAGTCACAGAGAAAAGAATTGCAAATCCAAAGGTCTTTCCTAGCAATTACTTGACAGAAGTACCCATCAAAGGACCTTTGCAATGTTGAAGGGTGCTCTGAAATTTTCCCTTTGATGTTGTCAGGCAGTGCTTCCTTCTGCAGCAGATATTACAACTTCATCCAAGAGTGGAAAGTTGGCCAAGTTGGGCTTTTCTAGTCATCGTTGGAATAGTGGCAGTTTGTTAAGGAAGGCTTGCAATCTCTCAGTAGCATCCATTACAGTCACAGCAGGTCCTTAGAGAGATGTGTTCAACTCATTCAAGATGGAGAAGATGTCAGCCAGGTATGTCAAGTAATGAATGAAATTTGGACATGCAAACTTGTCAGCAAGGTCACTCTCTTTTTCTCGCAAGAAAATGGCAAGCTCCACTCTCAGTTCTACTAACCGAGAAAGTATCTGTCCCCTGGACAATCAGCGCACCTTAGTGTGGTAAAGCAGAACTTCATGCTCAGAGCCCACCTCCTGACAGAACAACTTGAAGAGGCGGCGGTGGTTCAAGGCATGTGAGCGGATAAAATTTACAACTTGGACTGCAGTAGAAAGAACTGACTTCATGGTTGGAGGTAGAGTTGTGCATGCCAGGGCATGACGATGAAGGATACAGTGTGTAGTGACAATATCTGGAACTTCTTTCTTTACCAGTGCTGAAAATTATGACGATTATCGAAGTACCTATCAAAAAGGTTGTATATTGGCGCCCTTTTAAGCGGCATGCCTTGCGTATGGTTTACATTTTCAGATGATCAGTTTTTCTACCTTTTTTTTCCTTCATCTTTTTTTTTCTTCCTCTTTTTCTTTTTCCCCCCTCTGAATCGTTCATGCACCCCCTGGAACCTGCTCCCCCTTGGACAACTGGTTAGGAACCCCTGGCCCCTGGCCTACGGCTAAAGAATTTTTTTTGTAATTTGCTCAGTTGTCGAGGCACTGTACGAGAGCTAACACACAGTGCGCGTTTGATTTGAACAACAGTCAAGGCCGCGGCTGTTTCTATTTATATTGATTATGGTTGGTTTCTTATAAAGACAAAGAAAGCTATAAAACCATATGAGCCAGTGACCTAACGGCATTCTCTGGTCACCAGTTTATAGTCTGTTTCCGGCATCCAAAAAATTGATCGGCGCGAGCCGCTTAGTGAAGTACCTACGAGAGTCATTTGATAGACGTAGCAAAGATATCGGGCGATTATTCGGTCCTCAAATTCGAGTTCGGTCATTTAGTGACAGTTTTCCTGAAGGTCAAAGGCATTTGACGTAAGCTTACCGCATTAATATCAAAACTGATATTTTCTTTTTAAAAATGTAATTGTTATGCGTTGGAAGGGGAGTACCGCGAGTGTAGCTCAAACCCTATTGGAACAGGAAAAATGGCACGTGTGCGTCACAAAATTCAATAATTCTGGCAAGTAGACGATTGAAAAATAATATGGTATTTAAATAAATTCCATTTTATCATCACTGTTTACTCCGTAAGCTGTATAATTTTATTATTATTATTTTTTAAATTCGCGAGTTGACCGGCATCACACACAAGACACAAGAGAGTCACACGACGTCTCAACGGACGAGGCGAGGCGTGGGTTTTTTTAAATTAGGAAAAATACCTCGCCAACTTTAACAAACGGTTTAACCGGTCCTCTTATTTAGAACGGTTAATCACGAGTCTTTAAAAAAAAATTTAAATTGACTATTAACCATCACTGTTTACTTAATTCTTAGCATTTTTTATTATTATTTTTTTTAATTCGCTGAATTAAGGGCATCGCGAAAAAGAGCTGAACACAAGGGGGGGAAGCGGGCTTTGATGCCACCATCAGACAACGCGAGGCAAAAAAATTTGTTGGTTCTCAAAACATAAGGCATATAGGGACTTGCGGTTGGTTAACTGGTATTTTTTGAAAGACTAACCGGTCCTCAAAAACGAGCGGTCTTAACAACCTTACACTAAAGTATAATACAGTGGGGTCCACTTAACTCGAGCCCGGTTAACTCGTCAGCTCTATTAGGTTGACGTTTTTTTTTGGAACCGCCAAATTCTCTCTTTGTCTTTGCATTTTTTCATCGGTTAATTTGATTTTTTTTAAGTCGCTGAGTCCTAATATTTCGAACACAAAAGAGTGCAAAATTTGCAACTTAACGTCAGTTAGCTCGATCCCCGTCTGTTCGCCTAGCACTTTGGCATTTTTAGTTCAAAACAGTGTTGACATCTAGCTTTCTTCCAGACTTCCGGCTATTGTGTGAGTCTACGAGATTTCAATAAAAATTACCGGATGTTTTTACTTTCAATTTGATTCCGTGAATTAGTTTGAGTATGCATTCACCAGAGATACTCGAAAATCACGTTAGTGGTCCTTAATCCGTCATTATTTCGCTGTGCATGTTATATTATTATTAAACTTAATTCATTTTCTGATGCATTAATCATTTTATTTTTAAGATAAAAGAATATCTTTAGAAAAGAAAATAAAGTTTTGTATCGAGAATCGACGGTGGTTTTTATATAATTAAATAAAAAATTATTATTTTATTATTCTTTTAAAAGTTTGTTGTTGCTTTGTTACCAGTAAGATACATGACTGTGACTAACACGAGCATGACAGTGAAATCAAATCATTTTCTTAATATTCTGGTATATATATAATATACACCTCATCACTGTTGTAGGAGGTCGAATTCTGATAAGGTCAAGGCCGCATTTGTTACTATTTATATTACAAGTTACACGTATCATTTGATTGACGGAGGAAATTCAAGTGCGGTCTCATAGTGACAGATATCCTGCACGTCAAAAGCATTAAACTTAAAATTACCATATTGATATGTTTTGTTTTTTTTAAAAGCGCCGATTCGACGCGCATTGCAAACACGCACCATGGGACGAGGCGAGGCAAAAAATTTGACCTTTAGCACATGCGCAGACAATTATAAACTGGTAACTTCTTTTTTTATTAAATGGAATCGAAACATGACCACAGAGACCTAATCAAAGTCATTTACTTTGGTAAAAAAAAATATATGTATAAAAATTCTCGACTAGTCATAACTTTCCCCGACTATTTCCCGACTTTCAAGACCGGGAAAATTATTTTAAGAATTCCCGACTGAGTGGGAACCCTGGGTCTGGGTTATATTTAAACAGTCCTTAAAAATTAACGGTCTTAACCTTAGGAAAGAGTGAAGAAATATTAGAGTCCCGATATTCCGATACGATTCCGATTAATCGTCCCATCACTAATTAATGCACATCATGTATATAATTATAAAGATATTTCAAGCGCATGTTTATATTGCAGCCAGATTGGTTTTCATTTAACTCGATGATCGGTTATCTCGGCACCATTTTTCATACCCCAAGGCCGTTGACTTAAGCGGGTCCCACTGTATACAGTATCAAATGTGTTAGCAAACTGTACTTAACTATTAGTCTATTTACTATATAGTATAGGCCTAGTGATAGACATATGCCATATCATATATCTGTCAGTTTAGGCTAGCCTATAGTCTAGCCTGCAACCTAGCCTACTGCCTATTGACTATAGTATAGTCTAGACTAGTGACGTGACTATGGTGGGCCACGGTGGTCGAGTGGCATGCGCGCTCGGCTGGCATACCGCAGGTCACGTGTTCGAATCTACATGAAGGCAGTGTTTTGTTCCCGGGGCCAAGGATGTTCCTGAGTCCCCCCCAGCTCCGAATGGTTACCTGCCACTAGTTAGGGAAACAAAGGCGGCTTGGAATAGCGTGGTCCCTCATAGCTATGGCCTGTGAACCTTGCGTCACTTTCCAATACGTTCTTAACGTTTTTATCAGAACGTAGGAACAATAATCTTCTGTATAGAAGGAACGTCTATATAGACTATGGATAATTAATGATAATACATAAAACAAGACTAGATTTATAGTTAAAGTGAAGTCTTAAAAGAATACTGTTGTTAATAGTAATAGTGATAGTAATACAATAGTATAGTCTATAGTATACTGTATACTCATAGTATTAAAAATTCTTTTAAGTAATTATCAATACCGAATATTATTAATATATGTAAGAGTACACTCGCATTGCCCGTATACTTCAGTACAGTTATAGTCAGTGTACAGTAACAGGCAGGGCTAACACTAATCAGAATCACTAAGTTAACTAAGTAACTGTAACACAAACAAAACAACAGTGACAACAGTCAGTGTCAGTCAGTCAGAACAAGAACTGGTTTATAAATTAACTATCGAATAGGCTACATACAAATCTAATTAATAGATTCTATGACATGCTAATCAATATTTTTTTAATGATCTCTACCTCGTCTGGCGTCAATTCACTCATTCTACCAAGTTCTTTATTTATTGACTTTATGACGCAGCTCATCAACTCTCATCTGTATTTCCTTTTACACAAAAACTCTTTTGTGACTGAAATCAAATCAAATGCAACATCCATTTACCATAAAGCCAAAAATGATCAGCACACGGTATAATTTTTAATCTGAAATTATTTTGTTTAAAATTTATTTATATCCACAAAACTAATACTATTAAATCTTTATCTAGCTCTATATTCTAGTTTTGCTCTCGGTAAACAAACAAAGAACTTCATCCACAGTACACAATAAATTAATTCAATATAAAATATAATATTAATTAAAAAAATTACGGCCCAATTACAATTACCAATAGTCAATAGTAATTCAGATGCGCAAAATATTTCTCACGGAATGTTAATGTGCCAACTCGAGTAAACCAAGGCCTAACAAAAGGATTTTTTTTTAATGAAATGAAATCTAAGAAGCAATTATAGAAAGTTCTACGTTAAATTTGCTTTTTTTTAAGCATTAATTTATATAGCGCTTAACGATATATTCAAGTCAATCAAGTGCACAGATAAACTACAGTATAAATTATATTATAAAGGCATAACATAAATTATGTCATAATGAATGCACTTTTAAATTGCAACATATAAATTTGATGATGGACCACAATTGTTCAATCAGTATCAGTATAAACATGTAAGACTTGGTGCCGAGCTTAGTTTTTAATTATAGCTCTATATGACTATATGCAGTCACTTTATGTTTAATAACATATCTGTTAAAAATTTCAGTGAGGAAACAGTGCCCATTTATTTTTATTTAACTATTGGAACTGGAACAACAATTATTTTTTTTACTACCCTAACTTGTCTGGTAGTTTATCTATAGTTGAAGACATGATTATTGATAGTGGTCCTGGTCAGACAATTCAACCAAACCAGGCTATGTATGATAAAAAGAAGAAGAAACTGGACAAAATTTTTCTGTGGGTTTTAACGGTACCAACGTTCCCTATAAGCTGCGCCGAGCAGCAGTTTAGAATAACCGTGCAGCAAATTTTGTAAAATATTGCGCTAAAAATGGATGCTGTTCAACTTTGCACACGAGATGTTTTTTTTTAAATTTGCACACGGACCAGCAAACTCTAGACGTGACATATAATAATAATAATAATAATAATAATAATAAATTGATTATTTATATAGCGCTGTATCCCAGAGGAACTGGGCTCACAGCGCTTTACATGAAAGAAATAACATACATATATATATTAAATTAACTTTCATATCATAACAAACACAAAAATTACAGTACATCATACATAAGCTGCGTTAATCATTTACAAGAAATGTTGTTTCATTAATTTTGAAAATAAATTTTGAAAAGATGTGTCTTAAGTGCAGTCTTGAAGGACTTGGTTGTTTGAATACTACGTATGTGTAATGGTAGAAAATTCCATTGTTTGGCTGCACAAAAAGAGATCGACCTTTCACCAAATGTTTTGGTGCGTGTTGTAGGAACAGAGAGAACGCGTGTGTCTGCAGAAGATCGTAGCTGGCGACTGGATGAGTAGACCGACAAAAGTTCAGTAAGATACGAGTGACGGATCACTCATATGGCGTTGAAAGGGCATAGGCTCGAAACTATAAATATCTATCTTATGGATAAACGTTGCTCTCATGGTTTCCATATGTATAAAAATTAAATGTATGTTATTTCATGTCATGTTTACTAGAAGGTAAAAGTGTTTGCTTAATTACGCAGGACATTTGTCTACGTGGATTGGTAGACGTGGGGCCGTCCATAAATGACGTCACGCGATTTTTATCGATTTTCATCCCGTCACGCGTCGTCACAAAATTTCTATTTGAAAAAAAAGCATTTCTCAAATCACTTTTTTTTCATTTGAATATGTATTTAGGGTAAGGATGCACTCTAATATCGCAACACGCATGAAGCAATGTAAAACTTCATAAATAAATTGTAAGAAATAAAAAATTTAAGTGGAACTTTTATTTAAAGTTTCGAGTTTTGATGTGAAGTCACATTTCTCAAACACCCCCTCCCAGTGGCGTAGCTAGGGTCATCTACGCCCGGGGACGTGACACAAAGTCTGCGCCCCTTCTCGGACCGACAGATTCTGGGGGCTCACTGACCTCCAAGAAAATTTGAAATTTTACGGTTATATATGGTTAATTTTCAAAGCATCTGGTAATGAAATAGAATACAAACTAATAATTCTCTATACGATTTTAAACAATTCTTCTTCTTCTTCGTTCTCAAAATCTTTTGATAGAATATTTAGACAGCAAAGTCCTATATTTGTGATGAACTGCGCTGTGGCTGTCAGTTGGCCCAGTCCATCATATTTTAAACAATTAATTTGAACAAAAATGCTCTATTCATTATATATGACTGGAACAGACATATTCTACAACAAATTGATCCTCCTTGATTTGACTGTCGCAAACTCGTCAATCGTGTTGTCCAAGTTAATATTCTCAAGTAATTCTCTTTCGATACTAAGGAGTGACGGATCACTCAGACGATCTTGTCCCATTGAAGCACGTAAATTAGACAAAATAGGCTTCAATTTGCTGAAGGACCACTCACAGCTTGCAATTGAAGTAATAATTGTTAGAAGTGTTTGCAGTGAAATGGACAGATTCGGAAATACGTCTAATCCTTCTGTCAACTTTTATTCCCCAAGTTGAGCATCTTGTTTTTCCATTGTCTACCGAAACCTGGCACAAATTATCACGAATGTTGACAAGTTCTTGCAACAGTTTCTGGACACGATCAATTTTACCAAGTATGATGTTCCAGAAATGTAACAAAACTAGGAAGTTAAAATTTAATATACCTGCCAGCAAATTACTGCACTAAAAATAACACTTTTCGAACGTACCGCATAAAATTGTTCAATATGATAATAAATTAATCAAATAAAAATAAATTAAATTAATGAAAGTTCTGTATTACGTTATTTCTTAATCTGATGTGTATTTATTTTGAAAACTTCCGTCATTTTTGACGGGTGATAAAATTATAGTATTGAAATAATCACAGCCTATCCCATCCATTATTCATCGCAATGAAATGATTTATTAACTAGATCCTCTTTGTCATCAGCCAACATGATCTTTTAAGATAAGCAAGACCTTGGATGCTCACGACAGTTTAGCATTCTGGAACTATTGTTAAAGACAGTATTTTAATAATAAATATGATGTTTATGGTTTTAAAAAAACACCATTCGAGATTCTAAATAAATGACATGAATGAATAAAAAAAATGTTAATTAATTTTTTTTTAAACACAATTAAATATTGGAATTGTCTGCCGATGTGAGATGGGAGGAGGTGAAATATTTAAAGAACAGCAAAACAAGTGGAATGGTTATAGAATATCGCTAACACAAAAGCTTGCGAAACTGCCATTTTTCTTGATGGGTGCATGTATTTCTTCTTGTGACAACGCCCCCTCCACCCCATGGCGGATTAAGGGGGTGCTGATTGGGCTAAAGCCAGGGGCCCCAATGATTTAAGGGCCCCAAACTTATAATATTGTATAATAAAGGTGGCTGGACCGGGCCCCAGGTGGGATTGCAGCCAGGGGTCCCGCGCAATCTTGATCCGCCCCTGCCCCCCCCCCACACACACACCACCACCACCACCACACTATATAGTTGCAATGGTTGACGGAAAGGGTGACAATGCAGTGGCGTAGCGAGGGGTAGCGAGGAGCACATATATCCCCGGGCGCTAATGTACAGGGGCTCCAAAATGATGCTTACAACGCTACATTGCAATAAGTGCATGAACAAGGGTAATATATTAATTAAACGGTGGGGGCAGGGGGAGCGCCGATTTTATAGTTTGCCCACTGGTGCAAAATATCATAGCTACGCCTATAACAAGCGGCTGTGTTGCTTTTCACTGCCTCACTTAGTCGATGCACCATTTTTAATGTTGAATACACGTGTCAACATTGATCAACATTTAAACTCTCATTAAACATAAGATAATACGTGAATAAAACACGAAGAAGCAAAAGTATGCTTCACTGCACTATATAGTCGCACAATCCCCCGATTGGTCGGCTGATTAACCAGTGTTATGAAATTGGTTTGCACGCAAACTTTGCATTTGTTCCTCGTGTCTGGACGAGCTGTCTGCCTCCAATAAGACACTTCTGCCAAGAGATAGGTCTGCGGTTAGACGTTGGCTGAGAGAGTTAAAATAAGTCGTGTTACCTTGCGGTTCGCGATGTCTATCTGAAAAGTAAACTTAAATATTTTAACTGAATTAAGAAATTGTTCATTCAAGGACACGGCTAAGAATGGAAATTGCTTTAAAGTTTGTTCGGATCATTCACCCTAAGGTCATGGAGCGAGATGAACATTGCATATTTCTGCTCTGACACAAGTGTCGCCAATATATTACAAAATCAAACTGAGGAGACGAAGAGAAAATGTGATTAATTACCTCCCCTACTCTGCAATGTTTTTGCAAAGGTTTTTAGGTATGTAAATCTAGAGCAGATTATGTATTTTCGGCAATTTGTAAAACAACCGTGAGGGATAGTGCGGTGCTATGATTATTGTAGATTTTTAGAACCGAATATTAACTTCTTGAAAATTAAAAAAAAATCAGTAATAAAAAACATTCTCAGGTTTAATCTCGTCTCCCGGAATTATCATCCCCCCTCCCCGCACCCCATCCCACGACGTAGACGGCGTTTATTTATTTGTAGCAGTATCTAGGTTTGTGTGTTGGCATTCGCTTGCTTTGTCACGTGATCAGTGAAAATGCAACAATGCGTGACGCCTTGCCTTATAGTTATAGGCGAAAATAAACAAATACAATTGACAAATGTTAACCACATGACCTTGGCCTTGGTGCTGAGCATTAGCTGTCGTTGACATGTTTATTAACAAGAGACAGAGAGATGTGGTCTGCGATGTTATGTTTGTGTTGAACTATGAACTTTAAAAGGCATTGTCAACATTTTAACAAATTCTAAAATAAATGTAAAATTGTATCGTTTTTAATTTCGCTTTCAAAGAATTATCTTAACTTTATTTGTGTAAATGTGCACACTAGGCAGTTTTTTTAATTTAAAAAAAGCAACTTTATACCCCCCCCCTTTCCCCAACGGTCATTCCATCAGTGCCTGACACCAAGTAGCAATAAGTGTGTTGGCGGGAAAAAAGTGTTCCCTCCAACTTGATTCCCGTGTATTTGATCATTTTGTGTGCAGCTTGCGTCAGAGCTTGTTGTTCAAGTAACTCAGTGTTAAAGTGTTCACCCTAAAATTTTGTTTGAGAAACTATAGGGATAAAATGGAAGCATTAACTGCAAGCCTTTTTGAGTGAGACAAGATTTTAATTTTAAAATAAATTGGAAAAGATTTGAACAAAGTAGTTTTAATTTAAATGTAAGTTCCCAAGGATATAAAATATATATTAAAACATTCAGTCATCAGGACATAATTTTTGGAAATTCAACTCAGAAACATCAAGATTTGTGCATTTCATTAAAACAAATCAAAATAAGTGATACTTTTTAAAAAACCATAAAATTTCGTATAATCTAAATAAACAAAACTTTCTGTATTTCCAGTCCCAAAATTGTTATCACCTGAGTGACAGTGACACATAATTAGTTGGAGTATTACTATTGTACAACCTGCCTCAAGTTACCATGATGGAAAGGGCCTCTCAAGATCAGTTTTATTAAGGAAAGAAGTTAGCCATTATAAGGGTTTTAATTAACCAGCAATTTTCATTTTTAAAAATAGTTGGTCTAATTTATCTATATGTATATTTTCCAGACAAAGATTCTAACAGATTTCAACCAGAGACAAGGCTTCTCAAGCATTTCAGCAAAGCGTCCCAGCCAATAATAGACCAGACTTTTCAGGACCATCATTGATCCTCTGATTCTGGTATGTTTGTTAGACTCCTCTCTGATTATTGCAACACAAGTTTATTTTTTCAGTAGTTATGCAAATGTGTAGTATAGTAATGACATAGTTATTACTGCTATTGTTCAAATCATAGCAATATTTTTATTTAATATAATTTGTGTAGATTATCCAATGTCAATTTCTTACTTATTCCTCTGTCCATTTTTTAATTCGGATTCCATTGTTTTTTGCTTTGTTTTCATTTTTAAGTTGCACTGTGTTGTCAATGAATTTATTTTTGGAATTTGATTTTTAGTTTGTTTTGGTTCCTCTGCTTTATGAAGGTGATCTGTGTTTTATTATATGGATTTTGGTTTATAAATTTGCTCTGTTTGTTTTCCTTTGGATCTGGAGGTATTTTTTTGAATTGGATGTTTTGGTTTGTTTAATTTTTCTGCTTCATAAATTTGAAGGAGTTTTTAGTGCTTTGATTTTGAATTGGAAGTTCATCTCTAAAGTTGTTTTTAGATGGTTTGGAAAATTGTGATCTGGTTTGGAAAGTTGTTGTCTGGTTTGGAAAGTTGTGATATTTGGAAAATTGTGATCAGTTTTGGAAAGTTGTGGTCTGGTTTGGAAAGTTGTGGTCTGGTTTGGAAAGTTGTGATCTGGTTTGGAAAGTTGTGATCTGGTTTTGAAAATTTTGATCTGGTTTGGAAAGTTGTGATATTTGGAAAGTTGTGATATTTGGAAAGTTGTGATATTTGGAAAGTTGTTAAATTTGGAAAGTTGTGATTTTTGGAAAGTTTTGATGAGGTTTGGAAATTTGTGATGTAGTTTGAGTAAAAATTTCTATCTTTGTCGTTCCAGTTCAGTCAATATTATTCAGTACTTTTTTCAGTTGTTGGGATGCATATTCTGATATATCATAGATTTAGTTATTTACCATTGCATTTTGTAATTCATTTCTTTACACTGTAACTATTTCAGGTTACATAATTTCCAGAAGATAGAATAGTTCATACCTATTTATGTACACCATAAAAAATAAATTATATTATCTGCCATTATTAGGTATATGCATTCTCAATTAACTTTCAACATAACTTTCTATTTCAAATTCATGGCTTATTTCCGGGACGGAGCTCAATTTTCAGCGAAAGGAGTTATTTTGAGGCTACATTCAGGGATTTTGTTGTTAACTTTAATGTAAGTATAAGCTTAAATGATTGTTAATCAATTCATAAATTGTCAAATTCTTCAGATAATATTCAAATATTAAATAAACATTTCAGAATTTAGATTTTCCAGGGAAGATAATTGCAGAAAAAGTACAGAAAGTACATGGGTATAAATAATTTAAATATGTATCTAAAACATAAGTCTTGAGATTTTCTAGGCAGACAAAAGACAGAAGACCAGGAACCCAGTTCTATTGCCTCTAAAGATGTCTTTGCAGTCTTGTCACCACAAGATCACAAAGGTAGCAGAAAAAGGTTATAATAATATATTTATTTAGATTATTTAAAAGAAAGTTCTATTTAATTTAATTTAAATTTCTTTAATTTCTTAACAATGAATGATATGTATCTAATTGTTCAGTATTTAGATTTTTCAGGGAAGATGCTTAGAGACACAAGACAGAACACCAGCAAACCATCTGAATGTCCTCTAAAGATGTCATTGCAATCTGTCACTGTAGGATCCAAGTGCAACAGGTAGGTTGGTAACAATATTAAGTTTTTTAGATTTTATTATAGACATTTATTATGCCCTTGTTTCAATGATTTACTTGTAATGTTTTGGTCATAATATTTAACTAATATTTAAGTTTTGAGATTTTTCATTGTAGATGCCTACTGACAGAAACAAGATGGAAGACCAGGAAGCCAGTTGTATTGCCTCTAAAGACGTCTTTGCAGTCTTGTCACCACAAGATTACAAGTGTAGCAGAAAAAGGTTATAACAATATATTTATTTAGATTATTTAATAGAAATTATTCCATTTAATTTGCATGAGATAAATATCTTAACAATGAATGATATGTATCTAATTGTTCAGTATTTAGATTTTTCAGGGAAGATGCTTTGAGACACAAGACAGAAGACCAGCAAACCATCTCAATTGCCTCTAAAGATGTCATTGCAATCCGTCACTGTAGGATCCAAGTGCAACAGGTAGGTTGGTAACAATATTAGTTTTTTTAGATTTTATTCTAGAAATTTATTATGCCCTTATTTCAATGATTTACTTGTAATTTCTTCGTCATAATATTTATCTAATATTTAAGTTTTGAGATTTTTCATTGTAGATGCCTACTGACAGAAACAAGATGGAAGACCAGGAATCCAGTTGTATTGCCCCTAAAGATGTCTTTGCAGTCTTGTCACCACAAAATCCCAAGGGTAGCAGAAAAAGGTTGTAATAATACATTTATTTAGATTATTTAATAGAAATTATTCCATTTAATTTGCATGAGATAAATATCTTAACAATGAATGATATGTATCTAATTGTTCAGTAATTAGATTTTTCAGGGAAGTTGCTTAGAGACACAAGACAGAACACGAGCAAACCATCTCAATTTCCTCTAAAGATGTCATTGCAATCTGTCACTGTAGTATCCAAGTGCAACAGGTAGGTATGTAGCAATATTAAGTTTTTTAGAATTTATTATGTCCATAGTTCAAAGATTTACTTGTAATTTCTTCATCATAATATTTAACTAATATTTAAGTTTTGAGATTTTTCATTGTAGATGTCTACTGACAGAAACGAGATGGAAGACCAGGAAGCCAGTTGTATTGCCTCTAAATACGTCTTTGCAGTCTTGTCACCACAAGATCACAAGGGTAGAAGAAAAATGTTATAAAAATATATTTATTTAGATTTTTTAATAGAAATTATTTCATTTAATTTGCATGAGATAAATATTTTAACAATGAATATGTATCTAATTGTTCAGTATTTAGATTTTTCAGGGAAGATGCTTAGAGATACAAGACAGAGCACGAGCAAACCATCTCAATGTCCTCTAAAGATGTCATTGCAATCTGTCACTGTAGTATCCAAGTGCAACAGGTAAGTTGGTAGCAATATTAAGTTTTTTAGATTTTATTAAAGAAAATTATTATGCGCTTAGTTCAATGATTTACTTGTAATTTCTTCATTACAATATTTAACTAATATTTAAGTTTTGAGATTTTTCATTGTAGATGCCTACTGACAGAAACAAGATGGAAGACCAGGAAGCCAGTTGTATTGCCTCTAAATACGTCTTTGCAGTCTTGTCACCACAAGAATACAAGTGTAGCAGAAAAAGGTTATAACAATATATTTATTTAGATTATTTAATAGAAATTATTCCATTTAATTTGCATGAGATAAATATCTTAACAATGAATGATATGTATCTAATTGTTCAGTATTTAGATTTTTCAGGGAAGATGCTTTGAGACACAAGACAGAAGACCAGCAAACCATCTCAATTGCCTCTAAAGATGTCATTGCAATCCGTCACTGTAGGATCCAAGTGCAACAGGTAGGTTGGTAACAATATTAGTTTTTTTAGATTTTATTCTAGAAATTTATTATGCCCTTATTTCAATGATTTACTTGTAATTTCTTCGTCATAATATTTATCTAATATTTAAGTTTTGAGATTTTTCATTGTAGATGCCTACTGACAGAAACAAGATGGAAGACCAGGAATCCAGTTGTATTGCCCCTAAAGATGTCTTTGCAGTCTTGTCACCACAAAATCCCAAGGGTAGCAGAAAAAGGTTGTAATAATACATTTATTTAGATTATTTAATAGAAATTATTCCATTTAATTTGCATGAGATAAATATCTTAACAATGAATGATATGTATCTAATTGTTCAGTAATTAGATTTTTCAGGGAAGTTGCTTAGAGACACAAGACAGAACACGAGCAAACCATCTCAATTTCCTCTAAAGATGTCATTGCAATCTGTCACTGTAGTATCCAAGTGCAACAGGTAGGTATGTAGCAATATTAAGTTTTTTAGAATTTATTATGTCCATAGTTCAAAGATTTACTTGTAATTTCTTCATCATAATATTTAACTAATATTTAAGTTTTGAGATTTTTCATTGTAGATGTCTACTGACAGAAACGAGATGGAAGACCAGGAAGCCAGTTGTATTGCCTCTAAATACGTCTTTGCAGTCTTGTCACCACAAGATCACAAGGGTAGAAGAAAAATGTTATAAAAATATATTTATTTAGATTTTTTAATAGAAATTATTTCATTTAATTTGCATGAGATAAATATTTTAACAATGAATATGTATCTAATTGTTCAGTATTTAGATTTTTCAGGGAAGATGCTTAGAGATACAAGACAGAGCACGAGCAAACCATCTCAATGTCCTCTAAAGATGTCATTGCAATCTGTCACTGTAGTATCCAAGTGCAACAGGTAAGTTGGTAGCAATATTAAGTTTTTTAGATTTTATTAAAGAAAATTATTATGCGCTTAGTTCAATGATTTACTTGTAATTTCTTCATTACAATATTTAACTAATATTTAAGTTTTGAGATTTTTCATTGTAGATGCCTACTGACAGAAACAAGATGGAAGACCAGGAAGCCAGTTGTATTGCCTCTAAATACGTCTTTGCAGTCTTGTCACCACAAGAATACAAGTGTAGCAGAAAAAGGTTATAACAATATATTTATTTAGATTATTTAATAGAAATTATTCCATTTAATTTGCATGAGATAAATATCTTAACAATGAATGATATGTATCTAATTGTTCAGTATTTAGATTTTTCAGGGAAGATGCTTTGAGACACAAGACAGAAGACCAGCAAACCATCTCAATTGCCTCTAAAGATGTCATTGCAATCCGTCACTGTAGGATCCAAGTGCAACAGGTAGGTTGGTAACAATATTAGTTTTTTTAGATTTTATTCTAGAAATTTATTATGCCCTTATTTCAATGATTTACTTGTAATTTCTTCGTCATAATATTTATCTAATATTTAAGTTTTGAGATTTTTCATTGTAGATGCCTACTGACAGAAACAAGATGGAAGACCAGGAATCCAGTTGTATTGCCCCTAAAGATGTCTTTGCAGTCTTGTCACCACAAAATCCCAAGGGTAGCAGAAAAAGGTTGTAATAATACATTTATTTAGATTATTTAATAGAAATTATTCCATTTAATTTGCATGAGATAAATATCTTAACAATGAATGATATGTATCTAATTGTTCAGTAATTAGATTTTTCAGGGAAGTTGCTTAGAGACACAAGACAGAACACGAGCAAACCATCTCAATTTCCTCTAAAGATGTCATTGCAATCTGTCACTGTAGTATCCAAGTGCAACAGGTAGGTATGTAGCAATATTAAGTTTTTTAGAATTTATTATGTCCATAGTTCAAAGATTTACTTGTAATTTCTTCATCATAATATTTAACTAATATTTAAGTTTTGAGATTTTTCATTGTAGATGTCTACTGACAGAAACGAGATGGAAGACCAGGAAGCCAGTTGTATTGCCTCTAAATACGTCTTTGCAGTCTTGTCACCACAAGATCACAAGGGTAGAAGAAAAATGTTATAAAAATATATTTATTTAGATTTTTTAATAGAAATTATTTCATTTAATTTGCATGAGATAAATATTTTAACAATGAATATGTATCTAATTGTTCAGTATTTAGATTTTTCAGGGAAGATGCTTAGAGATACAAGACAGAGCACGAGCAAACCATCTCAATGTCCTCTAAAGATGTCATTGCAATCTGTCACTGTAGTATCCAAGTGCAACAGGTAAGTTGGTAGCAATATTAAGTTTTTTAGATTTTATTAAAGAAAATTATTATGCGCTTAGTTCAATGATTTACTTGTAATTTCTTCATTACAATATTTAACTAATATTTAAGTTTTGAGATTTTTCATTGTAGATGCCTACTGACAGAAACAAGATGGAAGACCAGGAAGCCAGTTGTATTGCCTCTAAATACGTCTTTGCAGTCTTGTCACCACAAGAATACAAGTGTAGCAGAAAAAGGTTATAACAATATATTTATTTAGATTATTTAATAGAAATTATTCCATTTAATTTGCATGAGATAAATATCTTAACAATGAATGATATGTATCTAATTGTTCAGTATTTAGATTTTTCAGGGAAGATGCTTAGAGACACAAGACAGAACACGAGCAAACCATCTCAATGTCCTCTAAAGATGTCATTGCAATCTGTCACTGTAGTATCCAAGTGCAACAGGTAGGTATGTAGCAATATTAAGTTTTTTAGAATTTATTATGTCCATAGTTCAAAGATTTACTTGTAATTTCTTCATTATAATATTTAACTAATATTTAAGTTTTGAGATTTTTCATTGTAGATGCCTACTGACAGAAACGAGATGTAAGACCAGGAAGCCAGTTGTATTGCCTCTAAAGATGTCTCTGCAGTCTTGTCACCACAAGATCACAAGGGTAGCAGAAAAAGGTTATAAAAATATATTTATTTAGATTTTTTAATAGAAATTATTTCATTTAATTTGCATGAGATAAATATTTTAACAATGAATATGTATCTAATTGTTCAGTATTTAGATTTTTCAGGGAAGTTGCTTAGAGACACAAGACAGAAGACCAGAAAACCATCTCAATTGCCTCTAAAGATGTCATTGCAATCCGTCACTGTAGGATCCAAGTGCAACAGGTAGGTTGGTAACAATATTAGTTTTTTTAGATTTTATTCTAGAAATTTATTATGCCCTTATTTCAATGATTTACTTGTAATTTCTTCGTCATAATATTTATCTAATATTTAAGTTTTGAGATTTTTCATTGTAGATGCCTACTGACAGAAACAAGATGGAAGACCAGGAAGCCAGTTGTATTGCCTCTAAAGACGTCTTTGCAGTCTTGTCACCACAAGATTACAAGTGTAGCAGAAAAAGGTTGTAATAATACATTTATTTAGATTATTTAATAGAAATTATTCCATTTAATTTGCATGAGATAAATATCTTAACAATGAATGATATGTATCTAATTGTTCAGTAATTAGATTTTTCAGGGAAGTTGCTTAGAGACACAAGACAGAACACGAGCAAACCATCTCAATTTCCTCTAAAGATGTCATTGCAATCTGTCACTGTAGTATCCAAGTGCAACAGGTAGGTATGTAGCAATATTAAGTTTTTTAGAATTTATTATGTCCATAGTTCAAAGATTTACTTGTAATTTCTTCATTATAATATTTAACTAATATTTAAGTTTTGAGATTTTTCATTGTAGATGCCTACTGACAGAAACGAGATGTAAGACCAGGAAGCCAGTTGTATTGCCTCTAAAGATGTCTCTGCAGTCTTGTCACCACAAGATCACAAGGGTAGCAGAAAAAGGTTATAAAAATATATTTATTTAGATTTTTTAATAGAAATTATTTCATTTAATTTGCATGAGATAAATATTTTAACAATGAATATGTATCTAATTGTTCAGTATTTAGATTTTTCAGGGAAGTTGCTTAGAGACACAAGACAGAACACGAGCAAACCATCTCAATGTCCTCTAAAGATGTCATTGCAATCCATCACTGTAGGATCCAAGTGCAACAGGTAAGTTGGTAGCAATATTAAGTTTTTTAGATTTTATTAAAGAAAATTATTATGCGCTTAGTTCAATGATTTACTTGTAATTTCTTCATTACAATATTTAACTAATATTTAAGTTTTGAGATTTTTCATTGTAGATGCCTACTGACAGAAACAAGATGGAAGACCAGGAAGCCAGTTGTATTGCCTCTAAAGACGTCTTTGCAGTCTTGTCACCACAAGATTACAAGTGTAGCAGAAAAAGGTTATAACAATATATTTATTTAGATTATTTAATAGAAATTGTTCCATTTAATTTGCATGAGATAAATATCTTAACAATGAATGATATGTATCTAATTGTTCAGTATTTAGATTTTTCAGGGAAGATGCTTAGAGACACAAGACAGAACACGAGCAAACCATCTCAATGTCCTCTAAAGATGTCATTGCAATCTGTCACTGTAGTATCCAAGTGCAACAGGTAGGTATGTAGCAATACTAAGTTTTTTAGAATTTATTTGAAATGTCCATAGTTCAAAGATTTACTTGTAGTTTCTTCATTATAATATTTAACTAATATTTAAGTTTTGAGATTTTTCATTGTAGATGTCTACTGACAGAAACGAGATGTAAGACCAGGAAGCCAGTTGTATTGCCTCTAAAGATGTCTCTGCAGTCTTGTCACCACAAGATCACAAGGGTAGCAGAAAAAGGTTATAAAAATATATTTATTTAGATTTTTTAATAGAAATTATTTCATTTAATTTGCATGAGATAAATATTTTAACAATGAATATGTATCTAATTGTTCAGTATTTAGATTTTTCAGGGAAGATGCTTTGAGACACAAGACAGAACACCAGCAAACCATCTCAATGTGCCTCTAAAGATGTCATTGCAATCCGTCACTGTAGGATCCAAGTGCAACAGGTAGGTTGGTAACAATATTAGTTTTTTTAGATTTTATTCTAGAAATTTATTATGCCCTTATTTCAATGATTTACTTGTAATTTCTTCGTCATAATATTTATCTAATATTTAAGTTTTGAGATTTTTGCATTGTAGATGCCTACTGACAGAAACAAGATGGAAGACCAGGAATCCAGTTGTATTGCCCCTAAAGATGTCTTTGCAGTCTTGTCACCACAAAATCCCAAGGGTAGCAGAAAAAGGTTGTAATAATACATTTATTTAGATTATTTAATAGAAATTATTCCATTTAATTTGCATGAGATAAATATCTTAACAATGAATGATATGTATCTAATTGTTCAGTAATTAGATTTTTCAGGGAAGTTGCTTAGAGACACAAGACAGAACACGAGCAAACCATCTCAATTTCCTCTAAAGATGTCATTGCAATCTGTCACTGTAGTATCCAAGTGCAACAGGTAGGTATGTAGCAATATTAAGTTTTTTAGAATTTATTATGTCCATAGTTCAAAGATTTACTTGTAATTTCTTCATTATAATATTTAACTAATATTTAAGTTTTGAGATTTTTCATTGTAGATGTCTACTGACAGAAACGAGATGGAAGACCAGGAAGCCAGTTGTATTGCCTCTAAATACGTCTTTGCAGTCTTGTCACCACAAGATCACAAGGGTAGAAGAAAAATGTTATAAAAATATATTTATTTAGATTTTTTAATAGAAATTATTTCATTTAATTTGCATGAGATAAATATTTTAACAATGAATATGTATCTAATTGTTCAGTATTTAGATTTTTCAGGGAAGATGCTTAGAGATACAAGACAGAGCACGAGCAAACCATCTCAATGTCCTCTAAAGATGTCATTGCAATCTGTCACTGTAGTATCCAAGTGCAACAGGTAAGTTGGTAGCAATATTAAGTTTTTTAGATTTTATTAAAGAAAATTATTATGCGCTTAGTTCAATGATTTACTTGTAATTTCTTCATTACAATATTTAACTAATATTTAAGTTTTGAGATTTTTCATTGTAGATGCCTACTGACAGAAACAAGATGGAAGACCAGGAAGCCAGTTGTATTGCCTCTAAATACGTCTTTGCAGTCTTGTCACCACAAGATTACAAGTGTAGCAGAAAAAGGTTATAACAATATATTTATTTAGATTATTTAATAGAAATTATTCCATTTAATTTGCATGAGATAAATATCTTAACAATGAATGATATGTATCTAATTGTTCAGTATTTAGATTTTTCAGGGAAGATGCTTTGAGACACAAGACAGAAGACCAGCAAACCATCTCAATTGCCTCTAAAGATGTCATTGCAATCCGTCACTGTAGGATCCAAGTGCAACAGGTAGGTTGGTAACAATATTAGTTTTTTTAGATTTTATTCTAGAAATTTATTATGCCCTTATTTCAATGATTTACTTGTAATTTCTTCGTCATAATATTTATCTAATATTTAAGTTTTGAGATTTTTCATTGTAGATGCCTACTGACAGAAACAAGATGGAAGACCAGGAATCCAGTTGTATTGCCCCTAAAGATGTCTTTGCAGTCTTGTCACCACAAAATCCCAAGGGTAGCAGAAAAAGGTTGTAATAATACATTTATTTAGATTATTTAATAGAAATTATTCCATTTAATTTGCATGAGATAAATATCTTAACAATGAATGATATGTATCTAATTGTTCAGTAATTAGATTTTTCAGGGAAGTTGCTTAGAGACACAAGACAGAACACGAGCAAACCATCTCAATTTCCTCTAAAGATGTCATTGCAATCTGTCACTGTAGTATCCAAGTGCAACAGGTAGGTATGTAGCAATATTAAGTTTTTTAGAATTTATTATGTCCATAGTTCAAAGATTTACTTGTAATTTCTTCATCATAATATTTAACTAATATTTAAGTTTTGAGATTTTTCATTGTAGATGTCTACTGACAGAAACGAGATGGAAGACCAGGAAGCCAGTTGTATTGCCTCTAAATACGTCTTTGCAGTCTTGTCACCACAAGATCACAAGGGTAGAAGAAAAATGTTATAAAAATATATTTATTTAGATTTTTTAATAGAAATTATTTCATTTAATTTGCATGAGATAAATATTTTAACAATGAATATGTATCTAATTGTTCAGTATTTAGATTTTTCAGGGAAGATGCTTAGAGATACAAGACAGAGCACGAGCAAACCATCTCAATGTCCTCTAAAGATGTCATTGCAATCTGTCACTGTAGTATCCAAGTGCAACAGGTAAGTTGGTAGCAATATTAAGTTTTTTAGATTTTATTAAAGAAAATTATTATGCGCTTAGTTCAATGATTTACTTGTAATTTCTTCATTACAATATTTAACTAATATTTAAGTTTTGAGATTTTTCATTGTAGATGCCTACTGACAGAAACAAGATGGAAGACCAGGAAGCCAGTTGTATTGCCTCTAAATACGTCTTTGCAGTCTTGTCACCACAAGAATACAAGTGTAGCAGAAAAAGGTTATAACAATATATTTATTTAGATTATTTAATAGAAATTATTCCATTTAATTTGCATGAGATAAATATCTTAACAATGAATGATATGTATCTAATTGTTCAGTATTTAGATTTTTCAGGGAAGATGCTTTGAGACACAAGACAGAAGACCAGCAAACCATCTCAATTGCCTCTAAAGATGTCATTGCAATCCGTCACTGTAGGATCCAAGTGCAACAGGTAGGTTGGTAACAATATTAGTTTTTTTAGATTTTATTCTAGAAATTTATTATGCCCTTATTTCAATGATTTACTTGTAATTTCTTCGTCATAATATTTATCTAATATTTAAGTTTTGAGATTTTTCATTGTAGATGCCTACTGACAGAAACAAGATGGAAGACCAGGAATCCAGTTGTATTGCCCCTAAAGATGTCTTTGCAGTCTTGTCACCACAAAATCCCAAGGGTAGCAGAAAAAGGTTGTAATAATACATTTATTTAGATTATTTAATAGAAATTATTCCATTTAATTTGCATGAGATAAATATCTTAACAATGAATGATATGTATCTAATTGTTCAGTAATTAGATTTTTCAGGGAAGTTGCTTAGAGACACAAGACAGAACACGAGCAAACCATCTCAATTTCCTCTAAAGATGTCATTGCAATCTGTCACTGTAGTATCCAAGTGCAACAGGTAGGTATGTAGCAATATTAAGTTTTTTAGAATTTATTATGTCCATAGTTCAAAGATTTACTTGTAATTTCTTCATCATAATATTTAACTAATATTTAAGTTTTGAGATTTTTCATTGTAGATGTCTACTGACAGAAACGAGATGGAAGACCAGGAAGCCAGTTGTATTGCCTCTAAATACGTCTTTGCAGTCTTGTCACCACAAGATCACAAGGGTAGAAGAAAAATGTTATAAAAATATATTTATTTAGATTTTTTAATAGAAATTATTTCATTTAATTTGCATGAGATAAATATTTTAACAATGAATATGTATCTAATTGTTCAGTATTTAGATTTTTCAGGGAAGTTGCTTAGAGATACAAGACAGAGCACGAGCAAACCATCTCAATGTCCTCTAAAGATGTCATTGCAATCTGTCACTGTAGTATCCAAGTGCAACAGGTAAGTTGGTAGCAATATTAAGTTTTTTAGATTTTATTAAAGAAAATTATTATGCGCTTAGTTCAATGATTTACTTGTAATTTCTTCATTACAATATTTAACTAATATTTAAGTTTTGAGATTTTTCATTGTAGATGCCTACTGACAGAAACAAGATGGAAGACCAGGAAGCCAGTTGTATTGCCTCTAAATACGTCTTTGCAGTCTTGTCACCACAAGAATACAAGTGTAGCAGAAAAAGGTTATAACAATATATTTATTTAGATTATTTAATAGAAATTATTCCATTTAATTTGCATGAGATAAATATCTTAACAATGAATGATATGTATCTAATTGTTCAGTATTTAGATTTTTCAGGGAAGATGCTTTGAGACACAAGACAGAAGACCAGCAAACCATCTCAATTGCCTCTAAAGATGTCATTGCAATCCGTCACTGTAGGATCCAAGTGCAACAGGTAGGTTGGTAACAATATTAGTTTTTTTAGATTTTATTCTAGAAATTTATTATGCCCTTATTTCAATGATTTACTTGTAATTTCTTCGTCATAATATTTATCTAATATTTAAGTTTTGAGATTTTTCATTGTAGATGCCTACTGACAGAAACAAGATGGAAGACCAGGAATCCAGTTGTATTGCCCCTAAAGATGTCTTTGCAGTCTTGTCACCACAAAATCCCAAGGGTAGCAGAAAAAGGTTGTAATAATACATTTATTTAGATTATTTAATAGAAATTATTCCATTTAATTTGCATGAGATAAATATCTTAACAATGAATGATATGTATCTAATTGTTCAGTAATTAGATTTTTCAGGGAAGTTGCTTAGAGACACAAGACAGAACACGAGCAAACCATCTCGATTTCCTCTAAAGATGTCATTGCAATCTGTCACTGTAGGATCCAAGTGAAACGGGTAGGATGGTAAAAATTATTAAAAGTTTGGATTTTATTGTAGAAATTTATCAGGCCCTTAGATCAGTGTTACTCAATTATTTTCTGTCACGCCCCCCCCAATAGGAAGAAGAAAATATTTCACGCCCCCCGCACGACTGTAAAACCGTATCATTTGTCTATAAAATTGTTAAGTACACCATTTCGCGCCCCGCTTTAGGGAGCATCGCTCCCAACCTGGAGGGCGTATCGCTCCCCCCCTGGAGGGCGTGCCCCACTTTTTGAGAAACACTGCCTCAGTTCAATGATTTACTTGTAATTTCTTCATTTTAATATTTAACTAATATTTAAGTTTTGAGATTTTTCATTGTAGATGCCTACTGACAGAAACAAGATGGAAGACCAGGAATCCAGTTGTATTGCCTCTAAAGATGTCTTTGCAGTCTTGTCACCACAATATCAAAAGGGTAGCAGAAAAAGGTTATAACAATATATTTATTTAGGTTATTTAATAGAAATTATTCCATTTAATTTGCATGAGATAAATATCTTAACAATGAATGATATGTACTTATTGTTCAGTATTTAGATTTTTCAGGGAAGATGCTTAGAGACACAAAACACCAGCAAACCCTCTCAATGTCCTCTAAAGATGTCATTGCAATCTGTCACTGTAGGATCCAAGTGCAAGAGGTAGGTTGGTAGCAATATTAAATTCTATCATTGCAGTCTGTCACCAAATGATCCTAATTTAAGCTGGTACATTTGTAAGAATATTAATTATCTATTGTTTTTAAATAGGACATTATATTTTCCAATTTTTTTAATACAAGCCTGTAATTTTTTAAATTATTATATTTTTCATTTAAATTTTCCGGGGAAAATATTTATTCATCAGTCAGAAGACTTGCAACTTATCTCTATGTGTATTATATCCTTTATAATCTGAACTTGAAGTCTTTATCACTTGACCACAAATTCAGCAGATCTAAAAATCAATAAAGTTTTGTAAAACAGAAAATTATTTAAAATTTTCTGTGATCCTTTTCCTTATAAATTTTATTCATGTTTCTAAATATCTTACAAAAGTACCAATGTTTTTTTTTAGGAAAGTAAGAGTTAACAGATCCAAGTCCACAGAATAGCTTGTTTAATAATTTATTTTAAGATGGAATCTCCAAGAGTTGAAGTAGTCTTTTACCTTTTAAGGTTCTTTGATTGTTTAATATATTTTCTGTACGGTAGAAATGGGAAAATTGCTTTTCTTTGATTTAGAATGTAAATATTTATTTTTAATTGCTCTGAGATCAAACCATTTGTTCTTATACAAGCTCCTTAAGTTTCTCAGTGATCAGTACTTACACATTAACTTGCCTAGCAGGAGTTATGTTCATCTTATTATTAGTTACGTTTTACAGGAAGTATATGCTTTCAGAGATTCAAACTGAAAATCCAGACCTTCATCCCACTTTAATAGAATGAAAGTATTCTGAGTTGCATCCTTTTATGGTATACAAGTTAAAATTTATAGGACAAAGTGAGCATGCAATTTTTCTTAGTGTTTATTATAATAAAAATTTTTAAGTGTAGTTATTTAAACTTCATATATACATACCTATGTTACATAGTTTGATATTATGAATTTATTTTTTATTTTAATTTTTTTAATGTTCCCAGTTTTCAGGGGTGTAGTTATTTCATATTTTCATGATTCTGACTTGTGTTTTTGAAGTTTTTTTGAGTGGATTGGCTTTACCAGTTAGTTTTGGTTTTCTTGAATTCTTGTTTGAATTTTATTACATGAAGTTTGTTTTCATGCTGTTCTGTTGGAAAATGTGTCTGTTGCTTTTTCATGAAATTGATTTATGGTTGATTTTGAGGATGGTTTTTTTCATTTGGTTGTGTGGTTCTATTTTGGCTTGATTCTATTGGTTATTTTGGAGTTTGGTAATTATTTGATCATTTGGTTATTTTGGAGTTTGGTAATTTTTTGATCATTTGGTTATTTTGGAGTTTGGTAATTATTTGATCATTTGCTTATTTTGGTGTTTGGTAATAGTTTGATCATTTGGCTATTTTGGAGTTTGGTAATTATTTGATCATTTGGCTATTTTGGGCTCTTTGTTGTTGGTGGGCCATTTGGTAGTATCATTTTTTCTGCAAGTTGGTTGTAAGTGTTAGTGATTTGGTTTTGTTGGTTTTGTTATCTTTTGGATCAATTGGTTTTCTTCTGTTGGGTGCATAGATTTTTTTTGCGATTTTTTTTGTTTTCTGCTTTTCGGATATGCATCATATTTATGTCTTTAATGAGGATTGTTTGGAGTGTTTTCTTTAAAAAAATATCTTGTCTTGAAAAATGTTGCTTTAGACATTATTGCTCCCATGATGTCCAATAGCTATATGCTGCCATTAAATAGGATACTTTTTGTACATACAGGAAACTAGTTACTTATTTTAAATATCCAAATAAAGTTGAGTAACCTGATCATAACTAATTTAATTGAATATTTCCAATTCACAAATCCTTTCGGGATGAGTTCAAGTCTACAAAATCATTGCATCCATCAAGAATTTTATGACAGATACTTTTTACCCTCATTTAACCTATTAGGTAAGGCCAAGTTTAAATCATTTGATTACAAATGGGGCGGTCCATAAATGACATAATGCACATAGGGGTGGGGGGGTCACACATTTGTGACAACGTGACGAGGGAGAGGGAGGTGTTTAAGAAATGTGACGCTCGTATCAAAATGCTGCACTTAAAAGTTCCACTTAAATATATTTGATTGCATACAATTTATTTGTTTTACATGGCTTCATGTCTGTTACATATAAGAGTGTGGCCTTACATTAAATACACACAAATGACAAAAGTGATTTGAAACATGCTCATTTTAAAATAGGAATACAGCTTTTTGGGGGTGGGGGGGGGGTAAAGCTTTGAGACATCATATTGGAGGGAGGAGGATCTAAGTTTTTGTGAAAAATTGGCAAAAATCATCTGACATCCTTTATGGATAGCCCCAAAGCCATGGGTTCACTTGGTATATTTAATAACACTGAAGATAAACAATATTTAATGTGGAATTATAATTATCTATATATATATATAATTCACCAGGACAAGAACATGTCATGTGCAAATAAGCATGATGAATGACCCTTGCTAAGGTCGACCAATCACCACCTCCCTGATGTTCATTCGTGTTGTTTTCCTTTCTTTGCGCTGCTGTTTGTGTCCATTCTTTCCCCCATTCTTTGATCTATGAACAAGTCTGAGGCATATGCTATGCCGCAGGTCGTATCTAGTTAGAATTTATTCCTTCAAATCAAAATCATATTCTTGCTAGGAAATTTTTTTAAAATTTGTAATATATAAGTAAATGGGATTTTCAGGCACATATTTGATTGATTACTTTACTATAAGCTTATGTTTAACCTACTTGATCCTTCACTATCCCATATTTTATTTAAAAATTAAGGACTAGTCCTGTTAGAATCTCTAATAATGTTAACAATATTTTCTTTTTATAAACCTCAACGATATTACATCCCATGTAGAACTCAGGCCTGCATCACACCACTCTGAGGCCTGCATCACACCACTCCAAGGCCAGCATCACACCACTCCACTGAGGCCAGCATCACACCCCTCCACTTAGGCCAGCATCACACCCCTCCGCTTAGGCCAGCATCACACCCCTCCGCTGAGGCCTGCATCACACCCGTCCGCTGAGGCCTGCATCACACTCCTCCGCTGAGGCCTGCATCACACTCCTCCGCTGAGGCCTGCATCACACTCCTCCACTGAGGCCTGCATCACACTCCTCCACTGAGGCCTGCATCACACTCCTCCACTTAGGCCAGCATCACACCCCTCCACTTAGGCCAGCATCACACCCCTCCACTTAGGCCTGCATCACACTCCTCCGCTGAGGCCTGCATCACACTCCTCCACTGAGGCCTGCATCACACTCCTCCACTGAGGCCTGCATCACACTCCTCCACTGAGGCCTGCATCACACTCCTCCACTGAGGCCAGCACCACACTCCTCCACTGAGGCCTGCAGCACTGTCCTCTACTGAGGCCAGCATCACACTCCTCCACTGAGGCCTGCATCACACTCCTCCACTGAGGCCAGCACCACACTCCTCCACTGAGGCCTGCAGCACCGTCCTCCACTGAGGCCAGCATCACACTCCTCCACTGAGGCCTGCATCACACTCCTCCACTGAGGCCTGCATCACACTCCTCCACTGAGGCCAGCACCACACTCCTCCACTGAGGCCTGCAGCACCGTCCTCCACTGAGGCCTGCATCACACTCCTCCACTGAGGCCAGCACCACACTCCTCCACTGAGGCCTGCAGCACCGTCCTCCACTGAGGCCTGCATCACACTCCTCCAATGAGGCCTGCATCACACTCCTCCACTGAGGCCAGCATCACACTCCTCCACTGAGGCCAGCATCACACTCCTCCACTGAGGCCTGCATCACACTCCTCCACTGAGGCCAGCACCACACTCCTCCACTGAGGCCTGCAGCACCGTCCTCCACTGAGGCCTGCATCACACTCCTCCAATGAGGCCAGCACCACACTCCTCCACTGAGGCCTGCATCACACTCCTCCACTGAGGCCAGCACCACACTCCTCCACTGAGGCCTGCATCACACTCCTCCACTGAGGCCTGCATCACACTCCTCCACTGAGGCCAGCACCACACTCCTCCACTGAGGCCTGCAGCACCGTCCTCCACTGAGGCCAGCATCACACTCCTCCACTGAGGCCTGCATCACACTCCTCCACTGAGGCCAGCACCACACTCCTCCACTGAGGCCTGCAGCACCGTCCTCCACTGAGGCCAGCATCACACTCCTCCACTGAGGCCTGCATCACACTCCTCCACTGAGGCCAGCACCACACTCCTCCACTGAGGCCTGCAGCACCGTCCTCCACTGAGGCCAGCATCACACTCCTCCAATGAGGCCTGCATCACACTCCTCCAATGAGGCCTGCATCACACTCCTCCAATGAGGCCTGCATCACACTCCTCCAATGAGGCCTGCATCACACTCCTCCACTGAGGCCAGCACCACACTCCTCCACTGAGGCCAGCACCACACTCCTCCACTGAGGCCAGCACCACACTCCTCCACTGAGGCCAGCACCACACTCCTCCACTGAGGCCTGCGTCACACTCCTCCACTGAGGCCTGCGTCACACTCCTCCACTGAGGCCTGCGTCACACTCCTCCACTGAGGCCAGCGTCACACTCCTCCACTGAGGCCTGCATCACACTCCTCCACTGAGGCCTGCATCACACTCCTCCACTGAGGCCTGCATCACACTCCTCCACTGAGGCCTGCATCACACTCCTCCAATGAGGCCTGCATCACACTCCTCCACTGAGGCCTGCATCACACTCCTCCACTGAGGCCTGCATCACACTCCTCCAATGAGGCCTGCATCCCACTCCTCCGATGAGGCCTGCATCACACTCCTCCAATGAGGCCTGCATCACACTCCTCCACTGAGGCCTGCATCACACTCCTCCACTGAGGCCTGCATCACACTCCTCCACTGAGGCCTGCATCACACTCCTCCACCGAGGCCTGCATCACACTCCTCCACCGAGGCCTGCATCACACTCCTCCACCGAGGCCTGCATCACACTCCTCCACCGAGGCCTGCATCACACTCCTCCACCGAGGCATGCATCACACTCCTCCACCGAGGCATGCATCACACTCCTCCACCGAGGCCTGCATCACACTCCTCCACCGAGGCCTGCATCACACTCCTCCACCGAGGCCTGCATCACACTCCTCCACCGAGGCCTGCACCACACTCCTCCACCGAGGCCTGCACCACACTCCTCCACCGAGGCCAGCACCACACTCCTCCACTGAGGCCAGCACCACACTCCTCCACTGAGGCCAGCACCACACTCCTCCACTGAGGCCAGCACCACACTCCTCCACTGAGGCCAGCACCACACTCCTCCACTGAGGCCAGCACCACACTCCTCCACTGAGGCCAGCACCACACTCCTCCACTGAGGCCTGCACCACACTCCTCCACTGAGGCCAGCACCACACTCCTCCACTGAGGCCAGCACCACACTCCTCCACTGAGGCCAGCCCCACACTCCTCCACTGAGGCCTGCGTCACACTCCTCCACTGAGGCCTGCGTCACACTCCTCCACTGAGGCCTGCGTCACACTCCTCCACTGAGGCCTGCGTCACACTCCTCCACTGAGGCCTGCGTCACACTCCTCCACTGAGGCCTGCGTCACACTCCTCCACTGAGGCCAGCGTCACACTCCTCCACTGAGGCCAGCATCACACTCCTCCACTGAGGCCAGCATCACACTGCTCCACTGTGGCCTGCATCACACTCCTCCACTGAGGCCTGCATCACACTCCTCCACTGAGGCCTGCATCACACTCCTCCACTGAGGCCTGCATCACACTGCTCCACTGAGGCCTGCATCACACTGCTCCACTGAGGCCAGCATCACACTGCTCCACTGAGGCCAGCATCACACTCCTCGACTGAGGCCTGCATCACACTCCTCCACTGAGGCCTGCATCACACTCCTCCACTGAGGCCTGCATCACACTCCTCCACTGAGGCCTGCATCACACTCCTCCACCGAGGCCTGCATCACACTCCTCCACCGAGGCCTGCATCACACTGCTCCACCGAGGCCTGCATCACACTGCTCCACCGAGGCCTGCATCACACTGCTCCACCGAGGCCTGCATCACACTCCTCCACCGAGGCCTGCATCACACTCCTCCACCGAGGCATGCATCACACTCCTCCACCGAGGCCTGCATCACACTCCTCCACCGAGGCCTGCATCACACTCCTCCACCGAGGCCTGCACCACACTCCTCCACTGAGGCCTGCACCACACTCCTCCACTGAGGCCAGCACCACACTCCTCCACTGAGGCCAGCACCACACTCCTCCACTGAGGCCAGCACCACACTCCTCCACTGAGGCCAGCACCACACTCCTCCACTGAGGCCAGCACCACACTCCTCCACTGAGGCCAGCACCACACTCCTCCACTGAGGCCTGCACCACCCTCCTCCACTGAGGCCAGCACCACACTCCTCCACTGAGGCCAGCACCACACTCCTCCACTGAGGCCAGCATCACACTCCTCCACTGAGGCCTGCATCACACTCCTCCAATGAGGCCTGCATCACACTCCTCCAATGAGGCCTGCATCACACTCCTCCAATGAGGCCTGCATCACACTCCTCCACTGAGGCCTGCATCACACTCCTCCACTGAGGCCTGCATCACACTCCTCCACTGAGGCCAGCATCACACTCCTCCACTGAGGCCTGCATCACACTGCTCCACTGAGGCCTGCATCACACTGCTCCACTGAGGCCTGCATCACACTGCTCCACTGAGGCCTGCATCACACTGCTCCACTGAGGCCTGCATCACACTGCTCCACTGAGGCCTGCATCACACTGCTCCACTGAGGCCTGCATCACACTCCTCCACCGAGGCCTGCATCACACTCCTCCACCGAGGCCTGCATCACACTCCTCCACCGAGGCCTGCATCACACTGCTCCACCGAGGCCTGCATCACACTGCTCCACCGAGGCCTGCATCACACTGCTCCACCGAGGCCTGCATCACACTGCTCCACCGAGGCCTGCATCACACTGCTCCACCGAGGCCTGCATCACACTGCTCCACCGAGGCCTGCATCACACTGCTCCACCGAGGCCTGCATCACACTGCTCCACCGAGGCCTGCATCACACTGCTCCACCGAGGCCTGCATCACACTGCTCCACCGAGGCCTGCATCACACTGCTCCACCGAGGCCTGCATCACACTCCTCCACTCAGGCCAATTAATGGGCTTCCACCTTATCCACGTATCTCATTTGAGTCAGCCTGTTACTTTTGATCTTCTGCTTAGAATCATCCTTGCTTCCCTAAAGGCTGGCAATCGGTCTAGGACCCAGGTAACCCATTGCAGATTTGCAGTCTGCCTTTAAAAAAATTTAATTAGCACCATGAGGGGATCATCAAGCAAGTGATTGATCTCCTGGTGTGTGTGGCTCCTCACATTTTCCTGATCACATTTTATATACATTTTATTAACACTGGCTGTATGACCTATTGATAAATATAATTTACTTTAAAAATGACATCAATTGGATAGTTCAGTTTTTATCTTCAAGTTTTGATTCCACTAACCACATGGGCTTAAAGAATTGTCAAAAAGTGTATGAAAAAATAATTATTCATAAGTTATAATAATAAACTGTATATTTTTAAATATTGTTAGACTTTTTCATTGACATGCATTTATTTACAGATTTGTAATTTTTCAGGGAAGAAGTTTCTTAAGATATCCCAGTGAAGCGGGACAATATGACCTTGAGTCAAGACTTCTATTGCAAATATATTTTATCATGTTAACCAAGATCCCAGATAGTTCTGCTTATAGAATGGTAAATAAGCTTCTAAATAGACTAAGAAAGAAAAATTGCAAATTTTAAATCTTGTATTTGAAGCATCCATTTTCAATTGACTTGATGTATTTTGTTCTTTGAGTTAAACTTTGAAATCTGTCTCACATATCAATAATTACATTTACCTCATGAAAAGATTTTGACAGAAGTCCAGCCAATCTGGTAATAATACTGCGTGATGTGATCCTGTGTTAATAATACTGCGTGATGTGATCCTGTGTTAATAATACTGCGTGATGTGATCCAGTGTCAAGACAACTACTTTTATGGCTAGAACATTTATCATTTTACTAAGATCTCATATGTGCTGCGTATAGAAAGGTAAGCTTGTTTTACATATTTCAGAAAATTTGCAATTTCGTAATCTGGTCATATAAATATTTATTTTCAATTCATTTTGTTTTGCGTTCAAGTAAGCACATTGTCTCACATGCCAGTAATTATACACCTTACAGGAAAGACGTTTCTCACAGAAATTCCAGTCCCTGGGTCAAGAATCTTGTGGCAAAGACTTTCCCCCTTTGTCAGGTCCATCCAACTGCTTTGTTGGACAAGTCAAGAGAAAACTTCAAGGATATCACTATGTGTTGGTATGTTATTGAAATTAGTAGGATAGTTTAAATTTGTTCACATCATTTCCATTGAATTCCATTTAAGTGAGAAATCAATAAAACTTGCTGTAACTAAATTAATTACAAAATAATCTCTCCCCATTGCAATCTGAATACGATTCGTAAGTATACATAGTTTCAGAAATTTGTGTTTTGGCTTTAAGTTAGATGAACGCTCTACACATTGTTGCACTAACTTAAAACAGCATTTAACTTTGTAAAATATGAGACTTTCCTGAGGTTTTGTTTCCTATTTCTTTTTCTGCTAGGCTACTACTATTACATTGATGCAAGATCTCCTCATCATCTTCTCCCCCTCTTGAGCCCAAACAACTGCCAGCACAAGATTTGTCTGTTTGGAATGGCAAATTGTATTTATGCTGTTTGGAATCATGGCAATAGACGTGAAGTCCAGATCAAATGAACAAATGGTTCCACATTTCCAGGTCATAGATATCATATTAAGGTCTTGAATGTCATTCTTGAGAAACTTTGCACATTTCTTTCATAAAAATGTCTACATTGTATAATGATTTTAAATTATTCAGCTTTTTTTTGTGTGTGTCAATTCAGTATTTTTTAATTGAACACACACACTAAGTAGTCTAAGCTTCATCTTCTGGTCCATGAGGGGCATCCACCAATCATCTCGTCCATGAGGGGCATCCACCAATCATCTCGTCCATGAGGGGCATCCACCAATCATCTCGTCCATGAGGGGCATCCACCGATCATCTCGTCCATGAGGGGCATCCACCGATCATCTCGTCCATGAGGGGCATCCACCGATCATCTCGTCCATGAGGGGCATCCACCGATCATCTCGTCCATGAGGGGCATCCACCAATCATCTCGTCCATGAGGGGCATCCACCGATCATCTCGTCCATGAGGGGCATCCACCGATCATCTCGTCCATGAGGGGCATCCACCGATCATCTCGTCCATGAGGGGCATCCACCAATCATCTCGTCCATGAGGGGCATCCACCAATCATCTCGTCCATGAGGGGCATCCACCGATCATCTCGTCCATGAGGGGCATCCACCAATCATCTCGTCCATGAGGGGCATCCACCAATCATCTCGTCCATGAGGGGCATCCACCGATCATCTCGTCCATGAGGGGCATCCACCAATCATCTCGTCCATGAGGGGCATCCACCAATCATCTCGTCCATGAGGGGCATCCACCAATCATCTCGTCCATGAGGGGCATCCACCAATCATCTCGTCCATGAGGGGCATCCACCGATCATCTCGTCCATGAGGGGCATCCACCAATCATCTCGTCCATGAGGGGCATCCACCAATCATCTCGTCCATGAGGGGCATCCACCGATCATCTCGTCCATGAGGGGCATCCACCAATCATCTCGTCCATGAGGGGCATCCACCAATCATCTCGTCCATGAGGGGCATCCACCAATCATCTCGTCCATGAGGGGCATCCACCAATCATCTCGTCCATGAGGGGCATCCACCAATCATCTCGTCCATGAGGGGCATCCACCAATCATCTCGTCCATGAGGGGCATCCACCAATCATCTCGTCCATGAGGGGCATCCACCAATCATCTCGTCCATGAGGGGCATCCACCAATCATCTCGTCCATGAGGGGCATCCACCAATCATCTCGTCCATGAGGGGCATCCACCAATCATCTCGTCCATGAGGGGCATCCACCGATCATCTCGTCCATGAGGGGCATCCACCGATCATCTCGTCCATGAGGGGCATCCACCAATCATCGCCGGCTTCTGCGATTCCTCCAAGGGCATAGGCCACCTACGAGAGACCTCCAGGCATCTCTATCCTGGGCCAGCTTCTCCAGGATCTTCCATTCATGGCAAATTCTCTTGATGTCTGCCTCCCATTCTCGGCGCCAAGTGTTTCTTGGACGGCCTCTTTTCCGCTTACCCTGTGGGTTCCATTTCAGGGCTTGCCTTTTTGTATTAGAAGCAGGTTTTCTTACTGTATGACCAATCCACCTCCACCGCTTCTGAAGAGTCTCTTCCTCAATTGGCTTCTGTTTTGTCCGCTGCCGCAGTTCCCGGTTGCTGATTTTGTCCAGCCAGTGAATTCTGAGAATCCTTCTTAGACAATTGTTGATAAAGGACTGGAATCTGCTCAGGTTTACGGCCGTTGTTCTCCATGTCTCAAGTCCATATAGCAGCACAGGTTTCACCATAGCGTTAAAATCCTTACTTTTAACTTGCTGCTTAAGTTGTTGGAGACCCAAACATTCTTGAGTTGTGAAGGCTGCTCTTGCGTTTCCGATCCTTATTTTGACATCAGCGTCTGTACCACCTTGTTTGTCTACCACGCTGCCAAGGTCCACCTCCTCAAGGGCTTCTCCTTCAAACATAATGGGTGATGTACTGGTGACATTAACCTTGAGGACTTTACTATTCCACTTGTGTATGTTGAGACCCATGCTAGCAGAAGTGGCTGTGATAATGTCTTCTCCTGCATCTGTTGTTGGGTATGTGCAAATAGGGCAAGATCATCAGCAAAGTCAACATCATCAGCAAAGTCAAGATCATCAAGGTGATCCCACAAGGTACATTTGATGCCATTCCTTTTCTGCTGTGTAGTTTCATCACCCAGTCAATGGCTAACAGGAACATAAAGGGTGACAGCAAGCACCAGTCTCACACCAGTCTTCACCTGGAAAGCATCTGTCACCTGCTGACAATGGACAACTCGGCAGTTTATCCCTTCCTACGTGCTTCTGATTATATCAGCAATCTTCTGTAGCACCCATAACGCCATATCTCCACAGGGTTTGCCTGTCCACAGTGTCGAAGGCTTTTTCATAGTCAACAAAGTTGACAGAGTGGCGAGTTCCACTCTAGTGACTGCTCTAGAATGATGTGCAGTGTCGCTATCTGGTCAGTGCAGATACTTCCAGCAACTCAAGAATGTTTGGTCTCCAACAACTTAGGCAGCAAGTTAAAAGTAAGGATTTTTAACGCTATGGTGAAACCTGTGCTGCTATATGGAGCTGAGACATGGAGAACAACGGCTGTAAAACTGACCAGAATCCAGTCCTTCATCAGCAATTGTCTAAGAAGGATTTTCAGAATTCACTGGCCGGACAAAATCAGCAACCGGGAACTGTGGCAGCGGACAAAACAGAAGCCCATTGAGGAAGAGATTCTTCAGAAGTGGTGGAGGTGGATTGGTCATACACCAAAGAGAAGCTGCTTCTAATACAAGGCAAGCCCTGAAATGGAACCCACAGGGTAAGCGAAAAAGAGGCCGTCCAAGAAACACTTGGCGCCGAGAATTTGAGGCAGACATCAAGAGAATTGGCCATGAATGGAAGATCCTGGAGAAGCTGGCCAAGGATAGAGATGTCTGGAGGTCTCTTTTAGGTGGCCTATGCCCTTGGAGGAATCAGACATCGGGAATGATCTGTGCATGCCCCTCATGGACGAGAAGGCTCAACAACTCAACACATTATAAATGTGTATCCTTTTTACAGTATGTAACTTTTTTTTACGCATTATAAATACTTTGTCTCAAATAAACCCTATACGTGTACCGCCTACTACATATGGATACACACAATAATTGTGCTTCTCACTAACATTTTACATAAAAGTGTATGTGTGCACTTTTGTACACTTAAACATCTAAAACACGCTCAATATTGTGTACCTCCTACTTTAATTTATAAACACTCATTTGGATATCTACTATATTTCTCAAGTACACTCTATATGCATATCTCCTACTACACACAATACACAAAGGTATGCGCTTTTTAGTTATCTCAAATGCACTAAATGTGTGCTTCCTACTTCACATTATAAATATCATGTGTGCTCCCATTACTTTATTTCTCAAATACACACTGTGTTTCATGTCTCCTACTGCCCATTATAAATACATGAGCTTAGCTTCACTTCTCTAACACACACAAAATGTGTACTACCTACTGCCCATTATAAATACATGAGCTTAGCTTCACTTCTCTAACACACACAAAATGTGTACTACCTACTGCCCATTATAAATACATGAGCTTAGCTTCACTTCTCTAACACACACAAAATGTGTACTACCTACTGTACATTATAAACAAACACCACATGTTCTTTTTACTTTCACTCAAAAACAAAATTTGAGCCCACCCTACTACACATTAAACATTAATATTATGTGCATGGTTTCATCTATCTTATAAATGCACACAGTATTTAAACACCTTCAACTCTTACTAGATGTAAAAGTCTCTCAAGCATCTGCGTCCCTTTTATAATACTTGTCTGTTGCTTCGTGTATCTGTCTCTCAATTGAACCTCCATGCATTTTTGGCCAGACTTTTTTGTTCATTTTTCCTGTATGTCCAACATTAAGTATTGTCTGATAGTGTTACCAGCATTTTAAAAAAAATCGTGTCCTATTCACCTCTAGGTGTTCTACTGATAATTGTCCATGAGAAGTGTATGTCCTCTACATCCTCTACAAACACATTGACTGCACATGCAAACACATTGACTGCACATGCAAACACATTGACTAAGCACATTGACTAAGCACATTGACTAAGCACATTGACTAAGCACATTGACTAAGCACATTGACTAAGCACATTGACTAAGCACATTGACTAAGCACATGGACTAAGCACATGGACTAAGCACATGGACTAAGCACATTGACTAAGCACATTGACTAAGCACATTGACTAAGCACATTGACTAAGCACATTGACTATGCACATTGACTATGCACATTGACTATGCACATTGACTATGCACATTGACTATGCACATTGACTATGCACATTGACTATGCACATTGACTATGCACATTGACTATGCACATTGACTATGCACATTGACTATGCACATTGACTATGCACATTGACTATGCACATTGACTATGCACATTGACTATGCACATTGACTATGCACATTGACTATGCACATTGACTATGCACATTGACTATGCACATTGACTATGCACATTGACTATGCACATTGACTATACACATTGACTATACACATTGACTATACACATTGTACACACTGAAATTCCTATATCGATTTGCCCCATTTACTTATAAATGCTATCTCAAACACATAAAACATACACATACAGGCATTAGTGTACACCTTCTATAATAACTCATTTCATATTTACCAAACAATACTCCAGATCTATGTGATAAATGTAATTCTTGAGAATATAGATTTTATGTTAATATCAACACACCTTTGTTTCAAAACTAGTTAAATTTATAAATTTTTCATACTTTGCTATCTTTGTTTAGCAGTCTGTATATACGATTAAATAGATTTGACACTTTTTATTTAATCAAGTTATTTTTTTTATGTAATATTTTTAAATCCTTATGCATCATTAGTTAAATTTTGCATAATGTTCTTAGACCATTCCCTAAAACCTCCCATTCAACTCAAATGTTCAACCATTTTTAATTGCGCCCCTACCAACATTTTTTTCCAGTTGGAATTCTTGGACTCTTGTCACCACATATCCACATTCTGATTGACTACGTGTCAATGTAACAACACCCTCATTCTCTCTGTCACCACATATCCACATTCTGATTGACTACATGTCAATGTAACAACACCCTCATTCTCTCTGACTGGAGTCCTGTAACTTGATCAGAGCCATTTTTACGACATTGCCCCATGGTACAGATTTTCTAAGTAATAATATCAGTGAGTTTTAAAATACAAAGATAAAATAAATATTTGTAAAATGAAGTATTAACTTGAAATTACATGTATTTTTTAGGGTATTCAGTGCATTTTAAGAAAATGTTACCTTTCATTCATGTGATGTCATCCCCCCTACACACACACACACTCACCCCTTGATACACATTATCATTGGGACCCCTCTCCTCCCTCGGGTGCTTGACTTCATTTATGGATGCCCCCTTTAGCACATTGGTTTCAATAATTTTAAAAGTGTCCAATACCTTTTCTAACAATTTTGTAATGCTATTTATTTTATTTTTTTTAAATAATTTTTTTTAATGTCTTGAATTCTGTAGAACAATTTTCCAAGCTCACAAATGTATAAATGAATTACATATTTTTATAACTTTAAATATATATTTTGTTTGAAATAAAAAAAACAGGTATATATTAATTTCATCATAATTTTGCCAGATATTTTTAGGTAGTTTGTTTTTATTTAGCTTTTTTAAATTTAACCTCTATTGAATTATTTAGACATACTATTGGCCTATGTACATACATTACAGCAACATAGCTCACAATAATCTATATAAAATAAAATAAATATATGTATTATTATGTTTTATAACTTTAAAAAAATTTTCAGAAGGGAGTTTAAAGAAGTAAAATAAAATAATCTAAGTGTTCAACTCTGAATTATTTTAACATGTACACAATAGGGTTTTATTTTGGAAACCCTGATATACTTTATAATTTTTTATTTCTTTAAAAAATTATTCCAGTACATGTATTTTGAAGAAAAAAAAATTGCAATCTCATTTATGTGTCGCATTTTTCAGATTAAAACATTATAATCTGTCGAGTAACTCATAATGTGCGAAGAATATGGTTGGGAAATCAATTTAATGAATGTCTTGTAAATTTTTAGGGCTCTTGTTTTTTTTTGTACTAATAGTTTGACTAATTGCAAATTAATACAAATTCATGATTTTAAAAAAATAATTTTTTTAAACTTTTATAAATATCTCTGTAATGGTTTGTAGTTTTTGTGTCATTTTTAAATTTTTCTTATTTAATGTATAAATTACATAATCGATTCTCCTGTAGACTGTAGACCAGCAAATTATTCCAACTTAAAATCTAATGTATCTTATATATTACAGACTCTCCTTCAATACAGAAAATTGTATCCGTTTATACATTGTCTAATCTTAGATTTTCATTAGCTGTGAATGTTGAAAGTGTAATAATTTTCCTTTTTTATATAAATATATATTTTTTTGGACTTAACCCATTCCATTCCTCAATTTCAAATGGGAAGTAGGATTTATATATGTCTGTTATTGCATGTTGAACAAGAAGTGTTTTTATCCCATTGTCTCAGTCTTTTATTATATTGTGTTGTATTTCCATGTTAAAATTGGGGACGCGGTGGTCGAGTGGCAGCGCACTGGACTGTCGTACCGATGGTCACGGGTTCGAATCCGTGTGAAGGCAAGGGTTTGTTCCCGGGGCCTAGGGCGTCCCTGAGTCACCCCGCTCCGAATGGGTACCTAACACTACATGTAGTTAGGCGGCTGGGTAATGCGTGGAACCCACAAAGCCGTGGCCTGTGAATGCTGCATCACTTGCCAACAGATCATCTGTCATGGTCTGTGGACGCAACTATCTTCTGCATAGAAGGAGCGTCTGTATAGATAAGATAAGATAAGATAAAATTTAATGCCTTATGTTATTACATGTACTTTGTTCTCTTGTCAATTTTTAATATTCTCAAGTAATGAATCTTGAAGCTCTTTTGTGAAAGTGATTCATTGATTAAAGGCTCCCATACAATCCTAATATAGGTCTGACCATGTAAGGTAGCATTTTAGTTTTATGTTCTTATTAAATTTATAAAAGCTTCTTATATAAAGCCTAAAGTTTGGTGGATTATAAAAATGATTTCATTATGGTGTGGGTTCTATGACAATTTTTTAAAATTTATTACTACCCCAAACCACCTTTAGTTTGGATTACATGTAGTTTTCCATGAATTTTACATTCATTTGTTTCATTTTCTTTGATAATTTTAACAGATGACACTTTTTCTGTGTGGAAAGACATGCTACAGTTAGTTTCCCATTTTTTTTTAAAAATGTCTTTTTCAAAAATTTCTCTTTTTGTGACTTAATTGATCTAAAGATTATACGATCCTCAGCAAATAACCCAACTTTAGCTCCTTATCAGATCTTGTTGGGTAAATCATTTATGTAAATATAAGGAAGAGTGGAACTTCTGAGTTTACCATTATTTGTGCTGATTTTGATCCAATGATTAGTTTTTCTAGTAAGAAATCTTGAATCCACTTTTGTAAGGGACCAGGAGGCCAAAGAATTTAAGCTTTTGTATTGAATAAACCAAAATGGTAAAACTTTATCAAATGCTTTTGAGAAGTCTAGTAATATTGCATCTATTTATCTAAATCTTTTGACAAATTGTCTCTTAATTAATTGGGCTGGGCTTCACATGATTTGTTTTTCCTAAGTCTATGTTGAGGGCACAGGACTTGGTTTTATATGTGATAAACTGTACTACATTACTATATATTATGCGTTCTTGTAATATACAAGTTAAACGGGTCTATAAAATTAATATAGTCTGTCTTATCTCCTATTTTAAAAAAAAGTGGGGTCACGTTAGCTTCCAATCCTGGGACACTTTACCCTGGTTTAGAGAGGCTTTGAAAAGTCATTCAAGGACTGGAGACTATTCATTGTTTAGTTCTTTGAGTAATTTAGCTGATAATTCATTCAGCCTTATTTGCTCTTAAGTTTTAAAAGAGTTTATATATGCCTCTTTCTTCTACAGTCTACAGTTATGTTACCTATTTCTTCTATTTTATTTAAGTTTGTTGAGATTTTCTCATTACATAGGACTGAAAATGAATAATGCCAAATATGTTTATTTGTTAGCGTTGGTCTCCTTTTCCCGACTATATATATATATTATTGTTAGATTAATTGGGAAAAATTTAATCGATTAATTTAGATTGATTATATTTTTGTAACGCATATACAGATCCCGTTAAGTTGTGTTTCATTATTGTGCTGTTGTGAAATCGGTTAAGTTGCGGTAGTTTCCATGGCTCCCAAATTTTGTGACGTAACACTAACACAGTAAATTCTTTCTGCTATGCAAGTAAAAACGAAGAAAAACCATTTTGTTTACGCATGCACGTCTAAATAAATAATACTACGAGGGAAAAGTATGTAGCTTACTAGTACCATCAAATATTAATAAATTCGAGAAAAATATATTGAAATGTTTACTTAAATTTTAATCGATTAAATGAATAATTGTTATGTTCTGCAGCCCTTATATATATATATATATATATATATATAAACATGTTTGCTTTGGTCACACGTCCAATAAATAAATATGTAGATCCTAGTTAAAATTAATAACTATTATAAATTAATATAATTTGATCTTATAATTTAATAAATATAATCGCTCATCTCCCTTCAAATGTAATTGTTCTGCAATTGTAGGTTTAATGTTTGGGCCTTTTGCCTTTTAAGAGGGCTAGTCCTGTGATATTTTTTTTAGACTTAATAAACAAAATATAAAAAATTATCAGTTTGTTTTGTATATTTTCTATAATTTTGTATTGAACCAGTATTTAATGTTATTTGTCTTTCGGAAGGGTATAATTACTGAGAAAATTAACCTATGAGAAAATATACACAACTTCTAAATCCCACTGAATTTTTTTAGGTATTAAAAATACAGATTTTAAGACTTCCAGACTTTTTTTTTAATTTAACTTTTTAGTTCATTTTAAATCTGATCTTATATATTATACAGTACAGAAGCTCCTTCTATACAGAAGATTAATTTAGAATCCAGACCTTTGATGTTTTGTGAAAATAAAACTTGTTAGTCAAAGCCTATTGCCAACAAAAACCGAAATAATTCTTTAATTGAACATAAATAACATTTACACAACTAACAATATCTGCAATGGGTTAAGTTAAAATACTTTATTTGCACAAATCTTTTTTTTTCTTTCAAGACCTCAGACTAAAAAACTGCAGTTTAAAAAATAGTTATATTTCTATTATCAAGGGCACACTACTATCTAGGAGAAATTTAGATAACACTTAAAAATAAATATACTATTTTTTGTAACATAATTTTAAAAAAAACTACAGCACCTTACAAAAAAAAACTTGTTCCTTTTTTATAAACTTGTTGAAATCTATTGGTAGGTAGGCTATAAATTGCACATTAATATTAAATTTTTTTTTAAAAACATAATTCAATCTAGTGACATTATATGATACATTATCTACAATACAATTTTAAAAACCACATTCTCTATACTAATTTTATAGTACACAAATATACATATGGATGATATATTGTATTACAATTTAACAATGTCATTTTCCTCTTAAATACTGATTTATAACAAATATTTTTTTTTAAAAATGTTATAACTCACTCAAACATGGCAGCACCTATCAACTAAACTAACCGCAAACTCCATATTGTTTGAAAGCAACAACATCAATCATTACAAGCAACCTGGAGGATAACACAAACATATTCCTAGCTGAAAATTAACTAATGATCAGGAGAAATGACTTGGCTTAACATATTGAAACAAGTTATCAATACATGATAGAGACTGCAAGAGAAACTTCATTTAAAAGTCCACCTCGGAGTCAAGGGAGCAGCATGGAATAGTACAAACTCCATTCATGAAGAAATCCAACATCAGCCTTCAACAGACTGCCTCCCCCATCCCTCACACCTGCCTCTTTATCAAGACCTGCTTGGTAAACCACTACTTAAAGTTCACTTGTATCGCAATAAACATGCCATGCTACTTGTAGTACAAGGGTGGTTCAAGTGTATACCAAAATGAGGGTGTCCATTTGAATAACCTACGACTAATCCAGATGATAAATACTAAAATATCAACTAATTACTGTTATAGGAGGAAACTTTCTATACAATTCATTGCATATTTTACAGTGACTCCCTATTTAAAGGGTTGCCACTCAAATGGACTGACTTAAATAATGGTCAAATTTTGAAAAACAGAAATAGAATATCTAATTCATAGAGATCTTATCTCACATATCTGTACTTGGAGATTCTCATATTCCCAATTGCAAACATTAAACAAAACATTGATTTATTGACTCAATAATTGAGTGATTGAGTATTTGATTCAAATAAATTGTGTGACAAATGATAGGATTTTAACAAACCTAAAATAACAAATTTGAGAAATTCAAGATCTCACTCTCTCCCACTTTCTTTCAGGTTCAGTGTCAAAAAAAGTAGTCAAATATTTTGTTCCCAATCTAAATAGAGCTGTTCAATTTCAAAAATACTCAGGGCAAGTGTCTTTTAACATCTTGATAACAATTGATCATTTTAAAAATACCTGTCAAGAATAATATGACTTCAACATTTTTTTTTACCGTTTCAGAATTTGAAGTAAATTGTAAGAGCGAAGATGTCTTTTAATATAGTATAATATACAATGTATAGAGAAAATCAGTATAATTGAATATTGAAAATATTTTGAGTTTCTTGAAAACTGTTGAGAGCCATCCCATGCTGGGGCCTCAGATATTCAACCCCTGCTGTTGCTGGGGCCTCAGATATTCAACCCCTGCGGTTGCTGGAGCCTCAGATATTCAACCCCTGCTGTTGCTGGGGCCTCAGATATTCAACCCCTGCGGTTCCTGGGGCCTCAGATATTCAACCCCTGTGGTTGCTGGGGCCTCAGATATTCAACCCCTGCGGTTGCTGGGGCATCAGATATTCAACCCCTGCGGTTGCTGGGGCATCAGATATTCAACCCGTGCGGTTGCTGGGGCCTCAGATATTCAACCCCTGCGGTTGCTGGGGCCTCAGATATTCAACCCCTGCTGTTGCCGGGGCCTCAGATATTCAAGGAGCCCAAATTTATGATGTGAAAAGTTTTGAGCAATCTTCTTTGAAGGCACAAAACCGAAAGATAGCAGGGGGTTTCTGGGGGTTTCTGAGCGTCATGGGACGGCTCTGGTGTCATGTACTCAGTGTAATGCACAGTTGTATAATGTAAGACATTTATTTACAACTGGTAAAGGAGGGGAATTTTTCTCAGTTTGCATTTTCAACAAAGACGAAACAAAATCTCTCCAATGAACTTACAAACAGTCTGTCAGAGGTTTGTACCCGTAAAAATCAACTATGCTCATTAGCATCATTAGTGTTAGATGGGCCATTGAATAAGGTGTATTATAAAGTAGATATATTATATCATAGAGATTTAATTATGTACAGTCTGCAGGTAACACAGAAATAAATAAATTCATATATACTCAGATGAGGGAGGGCTCCAAAAAAACTTCTAGAAATTATTCATAGAGACATCAACTTAAAAGAATCTCGTGGGGGGGTGGGAAGGGGGACGAGGACCTGGATACTGAAGTACTTCTATATTTATATGATCACTGATCCAGTCATGTTTGCTACAAAAAGAATTTATCCTAATCCTGGCCAGTGTGCGAGTGTGTGGGGTGGGGGGTGGGGGGCAAGGAGAGGGTGTCTTGACAAAATTTGTTTGGGGTCAGTTCAGGAGGTGGAGGTTGTGTGGCATCATAAAAATAGCCTGTGAAGTAATAAAAACAACTTATTTTGTTCAGTATCTTCTATTTCTGACATTACAAGCCAAGTGCAACTAACTAATTAAACTATCAGATTTGAGCTGATGAAAATACATTGTCATTTGACAGCCCAGGAATTAACCTTTATAATTTATGTATATTCACTCTATTTATAGTTTCCAGTTCATTCTTTTAAAAGAAAAAATTCCAAAAAATAAAATTGCACAAATCGTTCACATAAAAATTATATTGCATAGTGATATAAGAAAACAGTATTGATTATCAAGAGGTGTGTAAATATAAAAAAAGGAAGATTTAAAGGATTTTTTTTTCCTGTCCATATGTACAATGTCATAAAAAAAATTAGTGACAAGCAAGATGCATAGTGGTAACATGGTGACTAGGTATCGTATCACATCAAAATATTTTACAATGCCATTCATATCAATGCAAATTTGAATAATAATATGCGCGTAGAATCTCCAAATACCAGTGAATGTTGATGTACAAAAAATTTAGAAATATCATCACAAATTGTTGGCTTTTTAAGTAGCTGCAGCTAGTAATAGAAATGTTTGTCAGTTCAGATCACCACAAGATAATAAATACATTTCACTGCCTTTTCACAGAATAGTCTTTGCTTTTACTGTACATCTGGCAGTAGTTTTTAGAGTTATCTTGGGCATTAAATAAGATGTGCCCAGTTAGGTTTAAATTTTGAATGAGTTATTATAAGTGTCATAAATGTTATGAACTGAACTGATTAGTTTTGAAATATTGCTATGGTAGCTTTAAACTATTCCATTCAGAGTGAACTGTCGAGATTTTCTTTGAACGTTAGCTTTAGTGAGAATGAATTATTTACAATTTTCTCATCAACAAAAGAAGATCAAGGAGAGAATGTTCTCCCCTTGGGACAAACATGGTCCCAATAGGAGTTTTTTAAGATTGTCATATTTTCATTTATAACTTAAGTTGTACAATTTATCAGAAAACAATAAAACATAGGTAATAAGGAAAAAAACCTTTGATACTCCTTTTGGGTAAGTATGAGAATTTCTCACATTTGATAACAATGAAGTAATAATCTGCACATCCACTCACACTTCACATTTATCTGCACGTCCACTCACACTTCACATTTATCTGCACATCCACTCACACTTCACATTTATCTGCACATCCACTCACACTTCACATTTATCTGCACATCCACTCACACTTCACATTTATCTGCACGTCCACTCACACTTCACATTTATCTGCACATCCACTCACACTTCACATTTATCTGCACATCCACTCACACTTCACAATTATCTGCACATCCACTCACACTTCACATTTATCTGCACATCCACTCACACTTCACATTTATCTGCACATCCACTCACACTTCACATTTATCTGCACATCCACTCACACTTCACATTTATCTGCACATCCACTCACACTTCACATTTATCTGCACATCCACTCACACTTCACATTTATCTGCACATCCACTCACACTTCACATTTATCTGCACATCCACTCACACTTCACATTTATCTGCACATCCACTCACACTTCACATTTATCTGCACATCCACTCACACTTCACATTTATCTGCACATCCACTCACACTTCACATTTATCTGCACATCCACTCACACTCCACATTTATGAGTCTTAGAGATAAACTTGCTCTGGAAATTAATTAAAGCTAAATGCCCAAACCACTGGAGAGCCACATTAACATTATATGGCTCTTATATGGCTCAAACTAACCATCAACAGTCTAGCCACATTAACATTATATGGCTCAAGCTAACCATCAACAGTCTAGCCACATTAACATTATATGGCTCAAACTAACCATCAACAGTCTAGCCACATTAACATTATATGGCTCAAACTAACCATCAACAGTCTAGCCACATTAACATTATATGGCTCAAACTAACCATCAAAAGTCTAGCCACATTAACATTATATGAGAGCCACATTAACATTACATGGCTCAAACTAACCATCAACAGTCTAGCCACATTAACATTATATGGCTCAAACTAACCATCAACAGTCTAGCCACATTAACATTATATGGCTCAAACTAACCATCAACAGTCTAGCCACATTAACATTATATGGCTCAAACTAACCATCAACAGTCTAGCTATATAAGTTCATTTATTTCTATTAAAAAATGGCACACAACTTCAGATAAATCTTTGTAACAATATTGCAAAGAATATAAGCATAGATATTTACATATTTCTCAATAAAATATTGCCTTCTGTTAAATTATAAAAAACAGTATAGAATATGGTATTCCTTTTCTTTCTTCTTTTTAAACAGTCATTAAACTACCCAAAGGACCATTTATGAATTAGTACAAAAGAAATCATTATCTTGTGTTATATCAAATTTTCTATATTGACATAACTTTTTTTTAATGAATTAAAAATGTGAATCCAAATTCGAAGGACTCTTATACAAAAGACACTTATAGACCCATTAAAGTCATTCCCGTAATGGTACTGTTTTGTTAACATGACAAGAAATCTTGTTGAAGGCATAACTCCCTTCTACACCATTCACTTTGCTGTCATGATGCAAATACCTTCTATACCATTCACTAGCTAGCTGACACAAAAAGATGTACAGTAAAGAGGTGGACTCGGCCTCACCGGGGTTACCAAGGAATCAAATCAGATTGAACACTTGTACAGGACATTGCACTTGAATATAAAGCAGTTTTCTGGCATGCATTGTGTTTCTGATTGGTGTCTACCATCCCGACATGCTGAGTTGAAGTCTCCTCTAATTTAGCTGATGCTGTTTACCAAACTAATCTCTGTCTAACATTTTAGGATACATATATAGGATTTTAACGTAATTAAATTTTCAATGAAACGTACCCAAATCTAAAAGGGCTTGCTTAGTATTATATACAAATAAGTGTGTGTTTTTTTATAAAATTTTAAATAGATAACATTTCTGTATGTATGCTTATTTTTTAAATAAAATTTTAAAAATTCTAAATAGTTTTTCTGCAATGTTGGGAATGTGTGCACTAGGGCCTCAGAATAGAGCGCACTAGGACCCTAAGTAAGAGTGCACAAGGGTCTCAGGTTAGAGTTTGCTCAGATTAGAGGAAGCCTTCGCTCAGGGAGCCGAGATAGCAGTACCCAGTCAACATTAGATGCTTTTCAGAGTTTGTGTGAGCTTATTTCAAGCTCAAGATGAATCCCACTAAAAAGCCATGAAAATAACATATTTGTACACAGGAGTATTTTAAAGGTGTATTGCTTGGAGCAGACAACCGACCACAAGGAAAATCTTAGGCTGCTTGTTGTTCTGCATGGGTGGAGGATCATTTCCTTGGCTTTGTCTCCCGACTGCTGGCACTGCTGCCGCTGCTGCGGTTGTTTCCACTGCCTGTGTTTATCATTAGGGACAGCAGCAAGCGCAAGATCAAAGGAAACAAAAGGAAAGGCAGCAGGAACCATGTCAGAGGTTGGCCTGGAGAAAGAAAGAGACAACAATTAATGAGGAATTTTAATTCCTAAAGCAACTGTCGTTTAAGAAACCAGTAGCCGAATTCTAATTATGTTGAGCCCCATGCTTGCTATTTTAAGTCTTAATTGTTTTATTTTTCCTAAGAAGTAGGAAAAATATTTTCTTCTTTTTTGCTTGCTCTTACCTGGTAAAAATGTGCGTTCTTTAAAAAGTTTTAATTTTTTTATATATATTATTGTATTTGTAATTTAAAATGATTTTTAGTTTTCCTTTTCTTTTTTTTAAATTTAAAAAAGGATATTAATTTTGTATTTAAATTTTTATATATATATATTTTTTTTTATAGTTAAATATTATTTAAATCAATCGTTTTGATTCACTTGTACTTTGAATTTTATTAAAACGATTATTTTAATTTTATTAATACATGCATTTTAGAATTCCTTTACATTTTAAAGTATATTATTGTAATTAATATTTAATCAAATCAAATTTTTTGTATTGAAATTGACTGTAAAGGTAATAATTTGAATTTACGTAAAAAATAATTTTATGAAATTTAATAAACATTAATTGAATAAACTTAAAGGGATGTCCTTCATTTTTTTCTTTCTTTCTGATATTTCTTTTTAGGCTATATAAACGAATTGAAAATAATGTTTATCAATCATCACAATACATGTGTTTCAGGTCCATTTCACACTTTCAAGTTATTCATATCAACGCAAGATGATGTCATCTGACAATGCCATAAAAGCCTTCTCATTGAATATTTTCATTAGAAAAAATAAATTTTCCAGTTTTTACATCCTCAATGACATTTCTATTTTCTAAAAAAACATTTGTACAAAATTCAAATTAATCGTGATAAAATTGTAAAATCATAATGATAAGTAGAGCAAAAAAGAGCAATAAAAGCAATTAGCTAGTGCCTTTAATGATAAAAAGATGAGATAAATAAATGTTTGGCTTTTAAAGCATGATTTTTATGTATCTGATGAATGATTTTAATCTTCTCAACCCTGGTAATAGTGTGTAGGTAGTTTTTAGACGAAAGTTTTACTTTAATAAGACTAATAAAAACATTGTAATGACAAGGTTGATGAGCCCTGGACCAGTTTTTGAATCAATATTGCACTTACCCAGGTTCATGTTTGGCCAAGCATTGTTCAGCCAATCAGATTTCTCTTTCTGCTTACTCGACTTGTCATCTTTTTCTCCTGGCTTTGGTTGGGCCTCTTGTGGAACTAAACTCACAGTTGTTACTACAGGTTTAGTTCCCCTAGTTGTCAAGATGTGCACGGGAATAATCTCCCCTGAATCTTCAGCATTTCTTGAATCCTGATCGTTGACTCCAGACAGAATTTGACTGACGCAGCCACAGCTCTGTGATTGCACATTTTGCCCCACTCCCTCTTCCCTCTTCTTCTTCCTCTCCTCCTTTAATCTCTCCAGCGCCTCCCTTGCCTCCTGCATCATCTTTTCTGTCTTGGCATTGTCCTCTTTAGCGGGAAAGATCTCTGCAAACTTCCTTCTCTCTGCCTCCTGCATGGCACTGGCGCGTATCTCCTTCATCCTTCTCTCCATACTCTCAAGCCGATTGTTTTGTTCATTCTGGAGCTTGGACAAAACTGGGTGACTGTCCAAGTACTTGTAGTTACTCATCTTGGAAAATTTACTTCTGAATAACCGCCGGCTGTTCTCCGTAGGGGATAGAATAGTACCTGAACTGTCGAAGGATGTGGACGCCTCTTGCAGGGTGAGTTTTGCCACGGTCAGTTGTTCTCGAGATGAAAAGGACATATCAGTCTGTGATGATACGGTGGGATCACCTAAAATTGGGAAAGGGACAAGGTGATGAGATGCTTCCTGCAGTTGTATGTGTTTGCGAAGAGTTCGAAGCTGCTGCGCCATTTGTTTCTGTTTTTGCCATCTGGCCAGCCTAGATGCTTCATCCTCCAGCAACATGATTGATTTCTTTGCAGGGGGCTTCTCCAAATGGGGCTGTGTGGTTGGAAATCTTGGGGATTCCCCAGTGACTACACCTAGAGACTGTGCGGTGGCTAATCCTGGGGATTCCCCAGTGGCTACATCTAGAGACTGTAGGGTGGTAAGTCCTGAAGGCTGATCAGTGTCAGCTGTCACTGTAATGGTTGGTGTGATTTTCTCTGTGGAGTTCTCTTTGTGTGGAGTAAGAAGAGGGGGTGAGGTGAGGAGCAGAGCCAGCTCCTTCCTTTTGTTCTCCTGGCGTTTCAGTAGGTCGAGAATCTCTGAAAAGTCAGAACTTTTGGATGGGGCGATCTTTGAAACCCTGCCGTCCAGATTTCTGTTCAACGACATCGTGCTCCTGTCCAGTCTTAGGCTGGTTGTTGGCACCAGACCAGAGCTGATGGGGTTGAGGCAGCAGTTTGAATTGTAATAACTTGGACACGAGTCGTACCCGTCTCCCCCGGGCTCATCACTTTGACCTCTCAGACAACGAGGACAGCCAAACGGATGGGAACTCTCTAACGACCCAGAGTAAGTTCGCCTCCCGCTGCTGTTTTGGCAGTAAGGACAGAAGGCTGTTGTGATGTTGAGTGAGCGGATGACATCAGCGCTGGCACTGCGAGGCACATCGAAATTGGGTAGTCCCATGTGAATTTTTTTCTTCCTCTTCCTTTCCTTGCGCCTCCTCTTGCTTTGAGCTGCTCCCATAGTCTGAAATGGAAATGATAATGGTGATTACTGGTTATATAAACAAACAATTACAATAGCTGCTACTTCCAAGTCCAACACATAAAGCAAATATATTTCATTTTTTTTAAAATTATTTTTTAAAATTGAATTTGTCACTTATAGTATAAAGTATAAATAATATAAAAGCCAAGGTCACTCATTCTGGAAAGCTGAGTCCCCGAGTCCACCCAGCTTCGAGTGGGTACCTAACGCATAGTTAGGGAAAACAAAAGGCGGCTGGGTAATGCGTGAAACCTTATAGCCGTGGCATGTGAACGCTGCATCACTTGCCAAAATCAACTGCTGCCTTGCAGATGGTCTTGGCTGACCAAAGACTATGGAAGCACATCCAGAAAAAACAGCAGGCTGAAGTCGGAGACCACGGGCCAATTGGCGCAAAACTCGTCGGCACGCAATACTCAAATTGAGAACGAAGAAGAAGAAGAAGAAGAAAGCTGAGGAACAATGTACAACAGTCTATGGCACTGTAAAAAAAATATTTTATGAGGTCATTGTTTGATCTTATATTTAATACAAGGTGTGCATCAAAAGGTGTGCAAATTAATTACAAATTAAATAAGCCTGTAAAAAAATATTATATGATGTCATTGTTTTAGCTCATATTTTAATTTTGGAAAAGGGATCAATGTAATAAGAAAAACCCGTAAAAAACCACGTTTTTGACTATAAATCCTTTATGTACGAGAAGTAATTAAAAGAATGTTCATTATAATACGCAGCGCCAGACCATCCAGAAATACAAAATTGCAGTTGTGTCGTAAAACATGTTGAATATAATGCGCACCGATCAGGAATATGTTTATAAAAAGAGCTGTCAATAAAATACGCACCTTATTGCGCGCAACAGAAAGGTTGTTCAATATAATACGCACAGCTCTATCTCAAAAAATAGCATGATACATAGGAATAAATAAAATAATCTAAAAAATCAATAATTTAATTACGGTACATGCGATCGATCTGAAATTTTGATACATTGTTTTTATCATCGGTACAAAACTGCCTGCAAAATTTCAGCTCGCTATCTTGCGAGCAAGTGGGTTAAAAATCGATCAAAAGTTTTGGCGACAAGGTCGGTCGGTCGGCCGCAGACACCACGAGTTAATATAAAGGATTTAAAAAGAGGATTTGATGATGGTTAATTATAAAATCAAAAAACAAAGTGGCCGCCGTAGGCACCTAACAACCCCTATTATAAAATACTTTGTGTACATTTCAGAAAGTTTACTATTTCGTATTTATCAAACAAGGACAAGTTAGTTGGGCTTTTGAAAAAGGTGGGCACCGTAGGCGTCCTAAAAAAAGTGGGCGCAGCAGCACAACCTAGTTTAAAATAATTAAAGATTTAAACAAAGTCTTGAAGCATTGAAGTAAGATTTGCTGGATATTTTAGATAAATGGCCTATATTGGGATAAATGACCTGCAGGGATTTGGGATCAAAGACATACTTGGATCAATGTTCCTTTTAAGCTGCGCGGCTGTGCAGATATCTGACCGCCGCCGCACAGCAGTTTTGAATTAACGCGCAACAAATTTTGTAAAATATAAAACAAAAAATGGATGCTGTGCGAATTTGCACACAAGTGTTTTTGTACTTTGCACACCGACCAAGGAACCTTAGAGGGAAAATTGACTGGGATGTTGGGATAAATGACATACTAGGATGTTGGGAATGTTGGGGTAAATGACATACTAGGATGTTGTGAATGTTGGGGTAAATGACATACTAGGATTTTGGGATAAATGACACTGGGATGTTGGGATAAATGACATACTGGAAAGTTGGGATAAATGACAAACTGTGATATGGGATATATGACAAACTGGGATGTTAGGGTAAATGACAAACTGGGATGTTGGGATAAATGACAAACTGGGATGTTGGGATAAATGGCAAACTGGGATGTTGGGATAAATGACAAACTGGGATGTTGGGATAAATGGCAAACTGGGATGTTGGGATAAATGACAAACTGGGATGTTGGGATAAATGACAAACTGGGATGTAGGGATAAATGACATACTAGGATGTTGGGATAAATGACATACTAGGATGTTTGGTTAAATAACAAACTGGGATGTTGGGATAAATGACCTGCTGGGGATGTTGGGATAAATGACAAACTGGGATGTTGGGATAAATGATATACTGGGATGTTGAGATAAATGAAAAACTGGGATAATGGGGCAAATAACCAGCTGGGATGTTGGGATAAATGACCAGCTGGGATGTTGGGATAAATGACCAGCTGGGATGTTGGGATAAAAGACCAGCTGGGATGTTGGGATAAATGACCAGCTGGGATGTTGGGATAAATGACCAGCTGGGATGTTGGGATAAATGACCAGCTGGGATGTTGGGATAAATGACCAGCTGGGATGTTGGGATAAATGACCAGCTGGGATGTTGGGATAAATGACAAACTGGGATGTTGGGATAAATGACATAGCTGGGATGTTGGGATAAATGACCAGCTGGGATGTTGGGATAACTGACATGCTGGGATGTTGGGATAAATGACCAGCTGGGATGTTGGGATAAATGACCAGCTGGGATGTTGGGAAAAATGACCAGCTGGGATGTTGGGATAAATGACATAGCCATAGTTTAGGGTGTATGGTTATGATCTCTTAAAGTCATAAGTACTGGGCACAAATGGTCTTCCTGGGCTATTACCTGTAAATGTTGTGGGCTTTAACCCCACTAAGTTAAGTCTATCTGGACTAGTTATGGAATTTAAAAAATTGTGATCCTGAAAACAACTATAATAGAAGATTTGCATTGATTTCCTGAATGTAGCCCCCCCCCCAGTCTAGAAATACATCCTAATCTGACATCTCACCTAATTTAAGGTTTCAGTTCCATAAATCAGAGTGGCACCATGCGGGATGTGTGCCGGGAACTAGTCGCAGATGCAAGGGTTATCTTAAGAGGCCAGATTTCTGTCCGTCTGGGCAAAATCAGCTGTTAGAAAGGGAGAGAAAAAACATTACAACTCTTTTCACCAAGTTTCACTGTTTTAAAATAAAGTTTTAAGAGACATTTTGTTTACTAAATTCAAAATGAATTGGGGGAAATAATTTCACGTTTAATTTTAAAATAAACTATATAACATTTCGTGTTTCTTTTTTAAAGTATTGAATGGTTTTCTAAATTATAAAGTATTTTTTTTTCTTTTTAAAAAAATCTGATAGGCTACGCCTTTTGCATTCGATCATAATGATTCACTATTATGTGATCTTTTGGGTTTTTTAAGTCATGGCGCCATAATGGTACACAAATGATATATCGTAGATTTTTTAAAATCCCTTAAATACCCCTAGAAATGAAATTATAACGGAAGACAAACAAATTGGTCGTTTAAAAAACAAAAACAACACGATCTTATTTTGTTCACACGGCGGGAAGGGAAGGGAAGGGTGGCATAATTCTCAGCCCTCACTAATCCAAGCTACGCCCCTGATAAGAGGTTATTTTACTCTGCTTTAGTTCTTGTATGACTACTAATGCTGCTTTAATTATAAAAGTTATATTACGAATGCTGTTGGTTTAAATAGTTCTTGTATGACTACTAATGCTGCTTTAATTATAAAAGTTATATTACGAATCCTGTTGGTTTAAATAGTTCTTGTATGACTACTAATGCTGCTTTATAAAAGTTATATTACGAATGCTGTTAGATAACTTTAGTATACAACCTCAAGTCAGTCCCTACCTACCCCTTCCCACAAACATAACAACTTTATAATCCTTAAAACTAAACTAAACTGAACCTACATCCCATAACATTACTGACCACTGACAAACCCTCATCATAACAGAACTGACCGCTGACAAACCCACTTCATAACAGAACTGACCGCTGACAAACCCACTTCGTAACAGAACTGACCGCTGACAAACCCACTTCATAACAGAACTGACCGTCGACAAACCCACATCATAACATAACTGACCGCCAACAAACCCACTTCATAACAGAACTGACCGCTGACAAACCAACTTCGTAACAGAACTGACCGCCGACAAACCCACTTCGTAACAGAACTGACCGCTGACAAACCCACTTCATAACAGAACTGACCGTCGACAAACCAACATCATAACATAACTGACCGCCAACAAACCCACTTCGTAACAGAACTGACCGCTGACAAACCCACTTCATAACAGAACTAACCGCTGACAAACCCGGTTCATTGTTATCGAGCTTTTTGCTAGATCTGGTGGTGTTGTGTGGTGTGTGTGGTGTGGTGTGTTTTTTTGTTTTTTCTCAAATAAAAGCAAACCATTAAAAAAAACAAAAACTTCCAATCTAACGCAACAGTAGCGACTTCAAGCAACCGCATTCCGCTGCCATGACGTCACGGCCGCTTACACCACCACCCCTCCCCGTCCAGCTCGTGGTGGCAGGCAGCTACGGCAGAACTTCGAGAGCACTACAGGAGGGGAGGGGGACTGAACCCGTGCACACACACAAACACGAACACAAACAAACAAAATACACCACAATGCAGCATCATTATACACACACGGCAATCTCTGCTTTGGTCAGTCGTTTTGTTTTACCGGAGACGCAGAGGCCAAGCCGAGTATCGGTAAAGTAAAGATATTTATTTATTTATTTTTTAAATAAGGGGCGTAGGCGTAGGCTAATGGCCGGAGGTTAGGGTGCAGCGTCCCTCACTCGCATTATGTTCGTAAGACATACATCCATTGGGTTTGTAGAGCGGTTTGTTTTTGTTGTTTTTTCTCCTGGTTTAGCATCTGACACAGCGAGTTTAAACTCATTTTTGTTTCTAGTTTTGTTTTTAATGATGCGGCTAGATTCGAGTGGCTTTGATTAACTTCCTCTCACCTAATCTATCTTCAAAATGTGTACACGCCTTTGTTTACACGCTCTTGTGTACACGCCCTTGATAATGTCCAGAAAACAAAGCTTCGAGGGGGTAATAATGTGGGCGTATGCGTTTTGTTTATGACCCCCCCCCCACATTCCTCAGCATTAAAAAAAACATCCTGACGACATTACCCCCCTCCCCCCGCCCCGAGTGTGACATGATAAAATCCATTAGGTTTACAGTCATTCATTAGGTCCCCTGGTCCGTGGCACGTTAAGCCCGTGAAAAAAAGTCGGAATATAAACGCTATCTTTCCAAACGTATGTTCACATGTTAGTTACTATAATTAGCCGTGGGATGGTCATCATAGAGTGAGATGGCCATCAGGCGGTGAGATATCCATCAGACAGTGAGATGGCAATCAGGCATCAAGACGTGAGATGGCCATCAGGCCGTCAGGTGGTCGGTCATCAGGACGAGAGATGTCCATCAGGACGAGAGATGGCCATCAGGATGAGAGATGTCCATCAGGACGAGAGATGGCCATCAGGACGAGAGATGGCCATCAGGACGAGAGATGGCCATCAGGACGAGAGATGGCCATCAGGACGAGAGATGGATGGCCCTCAAGTTAAGTGAAGTCCAGGACGGGCCAAAATCTTCATCTGCGCGACTAATCTCTGCGGCTGGCCCGGAGTTGCACCCCGTCAATAAGCTGCACAAAGCAGACCCGGTGCGGAACTACCCCTTTGCACCTTAATTCCAACACAAGTGTGCACGGGGTTGGTGCGCACACTGACTACGAACCTGTTGCTTATGCGTTTCGGAGATCGCAGAAGAGCTTAAAAAGCGGACAAGGTGAAGGGCTGGGGAGGGCTGGGGCGGAAAGAGGGTCAGTCATTACTCACACGCCCACGCCCTTGTTGACTATCTCACCACGCACGGTTACGGTACATGACAGGCGCGTGCAATGACGAGAAGGGGAGGGAAGCCAAAAACAGTTGCACTTACTATGTGATACATCTCGAGGACTATGGCGAGTGTTAAAGTTTGGTGTCACCACGTATCAAAGACAACAATAAATCAAAAGCTGTTTATTTCGCAAGGCCAAAACACAGCATCATTTCAGTATTTTTTTAAAAGTCTATAAATGTATCAATCTTACTTTTGTTTCAGTCACTGTTTTGGGATGACGTTCATGACGTATTACTTGTATTCGAATCAACTCTCTACCACACAATTTCGAGCAGCAGTGGTCGATGGGAGAGAATTTTAGAGATGGCAACGATACCATACTGCAGGGTTATTTGTTATGTGAATGATACTGTGTTGTTATGAGACCGATACTAGGTTGTTATGAGACCTATACCGAGTTGTTATGAGATCGATACCGGGTTGTTTTGAGATCGATACCGGGTTGTTATGAGATCGATAGTGGGTTGTTATGAGATTGATACTGGGTTGTTATGAGGCCGATACCGGGTTGTTATGAGATCGATACTGGGTTGTAATGAGACCGATACTTAGTTGTTATGAAATCGATACCGTGTTGTTATGAGACCGATACCGGGTTGTTATGAGATCGATACTGGGTTGTAATGAGACCGATACTGAGTTGTTATGAAATCGATACCGTGTTGTTATGAGATCGATACTGGGTTGTTATGAGACCGATACCGGGTTGTTATGAGATCGATACTGGGTTGTAATGAGACCGATACTGAGTTGTTATGAAATCGATACCATGTTGTTATGAAATCGATACCGTGTTGTTATGAGATTGATACTGGGTTGTTATAAGACCGATACCGGGTTGTTATGAGATCGATACTGGGTTCTTATGAGATTGATACTGGGTTGTTATGAGATTGATACTGGGTTGTTATGAGAACGATACTGGGTTGTTATGAGACCGATACTGGGTTGTAATGAGACCGATACTGGGTTGTTATGAGATTGATACTGGGTTGTTATGAGATTGATACTGGGTTGTTATGAGAACGATACTGGGTTGTAATGAGACCGATACTGAGTTGTTATGAAATCGATACTGTGTAGTTATGGGATCGATACTGAGTTGTTATGAGACTGATACTAGGTTGTTATGAGATCGATACTGGGTTGTTATGAGACCGATACAGGGTTGTTATGAGATTGATGCTGGGTTGTGACAAGATCGATAACGTCCAACAACGTCAATCAAAACCTATTCAATATCAGGTCGAACAAATAGGCAGAAAAAATAACAAGTTGGGGGGAGAGTGGATTGAATTGCGTAACTGTTCGATCTGATTGACTGATTATCCACCAATTGTCCGTCATCTCACACATCCGCCCAGCGCTCTGACTGAGAGCAGCCAGAGGGTTCCATGCAGGTAAGAGAGAAAACATGGCTACCTGGCCGGGGGAGGGGGGGTGTTGAGTCACCTGGATTCTGAGCTCAAGACAAGGTCAGCGATATGACGTGGTAGTGGAAGGTAGTCAGGCACGTGTATGGCGTGGGTGGGGGAGATGGGAGTTGAGAGGGGTGGGAGAAGGAAGGAAAAGAAAGAAAGAAAGAAAAAAAGAAAGAAAGAAGGAAAGAAAGAAAGAAAGAAAGAAAGAAAAATAGAAAGAAAGAAAGAAAGAAAGAAAGAAAGAAAGAAAGAAAGAAAGAAAGAAAAGAAACAAAACAACAAAGAAGGAAACAAAGAAAGAAAGAATGTTAGTGTTTAAATCTATCTACGTGCATGTTAGTTTGTGCAACATATTTAGTGCTATGCACTTTTGCTTTGGGTTCTTGTGAGTATTTTTGTCCAGACGTGTTCTAATTTTAGGTTATTCTTGCAAAGAGGTCACAACCCAGACAATCCATTGGAATATCAAAGACCATAAATAATTTCAACCAGTCCTCGCCAACGATCCTTGACTTACAGCAAAGTCTGACCAGACTTAGATACCACCCCCCCCCCACTCACACACACCTTTTCACCAATTTATATTTCCCACCCTCGTCGCCCTAACAATGCATATGGAACAATATTTGTAATAATAAAAAACGACCATCATACAAAAGTGATCAATATAGTGAAACTAACACATAGGCTTAGAATTATGTGACATTCAACATATCTGCTTGAAGTTAGAACAACTGCCTAAATATTGTGGGGATCATTAACGCTATATTCCATGGTGCAGGTTTTTTTAAAAGGGGGGGGGTGAGTCATGGAAAATTTTAACTTCCTGAGACAAGAGCGATTTCAGCTCACACCTCGCTTCACCACCCCCACACCCCCTCAGCACTAATTTGCGCACCCTGACAGGTATGGCTTACCTGCCCTTGGATTTTGTGGAACCAGCCAATGAGAACACTATGAAAGCATCACCGAATGAGGGGGGGGGGTGAATGGGGGTGAGGGGATGGGTCGGATTGGGGTGAAGGGAGCATGAAGGCAGGTGGGACGGCTATGACGTAGGCCAGTGAGTTTATAATTGCGGAGGAAGGTGAGAAAGCGGATAACGGATTAAATCCTCAGGAGTTGAGTCCAGAACCTGTGGGGGGGGGGCAGAGAGGAGGGGTGTTGGCTATAGAAATCAAATCACTTCCTGTCTCCGGCCTCTGAAATATGTAAGTACGAATAACGTGGGTGGAAGATTAGGAATAAATCACACGGGTGCCGAAAGTGGGTGCGTGGGTGTGGAGGGGGGAGGGGGTCATTCGAGGTTTCACGGATATCAGATGTCATCAATGACGGGGATCACGGAGGGTCAAGGTGACTTCGGGATCACGGTCCGTCTCTCTCTCTATGATTAAGGAATGACTAACGTGTACTATGATATATGAAGGGCATGGGTCAAAAGATGGACGTGATCAACTGATGACGTCAGGTGGACGTGATCAACTGATGACGTCAGGTTGACGTGATCAACTGATGACGTCAGGTGGACGTGATCAGCTGATGACGTTAGGTGGACGTGATCAACTGATGACGTCAGGTGGACGTGATCAACTGATGACGTTAGGTGGACGTGATCAACTGATGACGTTAGGTGGACGTGATCAGCTGATGACGTTAGGTGGACGTGATCAACTGATGACGTCAGGTGGACGTGATCAACTGATGACGTTAGGTGGACGTGATCAACTGATGACGTTAGGTGGACGTGATCAGCTGATGACGTTAGGTGGACGTGATCAACTGATGACGTCAGGTGGACGTGATCAACTGATGACGTCAGGTGGACGTGATCAGTTGATGACGTCAGGTGGACGTGATCAACTGATGACGTTAGGTGGACGTGATCAGCTGATGACGTCAGGTGGACGTGATCAACTGATGACGCTCCTTGATATGTTAAGAAAGAAACAATTTAATTTGAGCTGCTGGCCTGTAGGTTCAAGGCTTTCAACGATTGTCTCAGCTGCAACTGTGTGCACTGTCTATATATATATATATATATAGTTGTCTAGAACAAACTCACCCACCACACATTCTCCAAACTTATCCATCTAACACTTCCTCCAAACATATCCTTCTAACACATTCTCCAAACATATCCATCTAACACTTCCGCCAAACATATCAATCTAATACTTCCACCAAACATATCCATCTAACACTTCCGCCAAACATATCAATCTAATACTTCCACCAAACATATCCATCTAACACTTCCGCCAAACATATCCATCTAACACTTCCGCCAAACATATCAATCTAATACTTCCACCAAACATATCAATCTAATATTTCCACCAAACACATCCATTTAATATTTCCACCAAACACATCCATTTAATATTTCCACCAAACATATCAATCTAATATTTCCACCAAACACATCCATTTAATATTTCCACCAAACACATCCATTTAATATTTCCACCAAACATATCAATCTAATATTTCCACCAAACACATCCATTTAATATTTCCACCAAACATATCAATCTAATATTTCCACCGAACACATCCATTTAATATTTCCACCAAACACATCCACCAAATACAACCAGCAAACACATGCACACACAAAAACTCCATCTCAAACAACATCCAACGATTTGAAGCTAACAACATGATCACTCAGCGCAATCATGAACACACAAACACTCACAAGCAAGCACACACTCACTCACACACTGCGAACAAAGTGAGAGAATGGGTACGCACACACTCACTCACACACTGCGAACAAAGGGAGAGAATGGGTACGCACACACTCACTCACACACTGCGAACAAATGGAGAGAATGGGTACGCACACACTCACTCACACACTGCGAACAAAGGGAGAGAATGGGTACGCACCATTCTTTCCATCCCCAAAATAACCACTTGTTTATAAACGAAAAATGGAGGAGATGACGTAGAGAAATTCTTGACTTCACGGTCACGATCATGGCACGTAACCTTTGACCTATGGCACCTCTCCGTCTTCTCCTCCCACAACTGAGTACACTCAGCAGGACCGTGGCTACTCACTCAACAGGACTGTGGCTACTCCTTAAACATCAACTCAGCAGGACCGTGGCTACTCACTCAACAGGACTGTGGCTACTCCTTAAACATCAACTCAGCAGGTCCGTGGCTACTCACTCAACATTCATGACCACACGACTTTTAACAGTGAGTTCCAGCCTACCTGTTGTTAGCGCTCCGCCACTGCTCATCTAGAGAAAACCGATTGTGTTCCATAACTTGTGGCCGACCTGCTGGTAACCTCCCCTCCCCCCCCCCTTTCCTGTCACGGGAGAGACCAGACCAGTGCGTCATAGTGTGAGTCAGGGCGGGCGTACTGACTCACGGATCGTGGAGAGGAAGGCGGCGTGCACAAAGAAAGACACTAGCAAAGGGGGCGCCTTGTGAGGACACACAGGCAGAGACGGCGCATTGTGGGGACACACAGGCAGAGAGGGCGCCTTGTCGGGACACACAGGCAGAGAGGGTGCCTTGTGAGGACACACAGACAGAGAGGGCGCCTTGTGATGACACTTTGGCAGAGAGGGCGCCTTGTGAGGACACTTTGGCAGAGAGGGCGCCTTGTGAGGACATACTGGCAGTGAGGGCACCTTGTGAGGACACTTTGGCAGAGAGTGCGCCTTGTGAGGACACTTTGGAAGAGAGGGCGCCTTGTGAGGACACACTGGCAGTGAGGGCGCCTTGTGAGGACACTTTGGCTGAGAGGGCGCCTTGTGATGACACTTTGGCAGAGAGGGCGCCTTGTGAGGACACTTTAGGCAGAGAGGGTTCCTTGTGAGGACACTGAGCTTGTGACAGGTAGCAGGAGATGGTTGTAGTGACAGGGAGCAGGAGATGGTTGTAGTGACAGGGAGCTGGAGATGGTTGTAGTGACAGGGAGCAGGAGATGGTTGTAGTGACAGGGAGCTGGAGATGGTTGTAGTGACAGGGAGCAGGAGATGGTTGTAGTGACAGGGAGCAGGAGATGGTTGTAGTGACAGGGAGCTGGAGATGGTTGTAGTGACAGGGAGCAGGAGATGGTTGTAGTGACAGGGAGCTGGAGATGGTTGTACTGACCAGACCAAATGGGTTTCAGGAAACCTCTCTACAGAGTCTTCCAGATATTAATTCACTAAACTTTCTTCGTGTTTGTTGTTGTTTTCTGTGTCCATCAATTCCTTACATAACTGGAATCGGTTGATCTGAATCATAACCCAACAAAATACTAACATCATTTACCAGTTGTAGATCTAAATGGCTTGACGTTAATCATAACCCAACAAAATACTAACATCCTTTACCAGTTGTAGATCTAAATGGCTTGACGTTAATCATAACCCAACAAAATACTAACATCCTTTACCAGTTGTAGATCTAAATGGCTTGACGTTAATCATAACCGCCCTAAAAATTAATACTTTGTTCATCCTTTATAGTGTGTAGAGTTATAAGCCGATAAGACATCAACAAGACAGTGGCAAAAACACACGCATCGTCACTTAAAAGTTTTATAGATAGCTCTCTGTATTCGTGTGTCTACAACTAGGAGTAAATACAACAACCCGGCCCTTGAAAAAAAAATGCGAGAAATAAAATAAGAGTTCCAGTAACACAAGAATGATCACAATAAGCGCTAAATCCAGGTAATGTTACGTCTTATTGTGGACAGCGTCACAACACTGGTCATTTGCTATTTCAAATCAGAGTTTGTTTCAAAACTGATAATAAAAGAAACTGAATTAATATAGCAGACGAGCGTTTGTGATATAACCGTTTAACTACCGTTACCAGTATTCAATGTTGACCCCAGTATCCCATGCTGACCACAGTATTCCATACTACAATATTCCATGTTGACTACAGTATTCCATGTTGACCAGAGTATTCCATACTACAGTATTCCATGTTGACCACAGTATTCCATACTACAGTATTCCATGTTGACCACAGTATTCCATACTACAATATTCCATGTTGACCACAGTATTCCATACTACAATATTCCATGTTGACTACAGTATTCCATGTTGACCACAGTATTCCATGTTGACCACAGTATTCCATACTACAATATTCCATGTTGACCACAGTATTCCATACTACAATATTCCATGTTGACCACAGTATTCCATACTACAATATTCCATGTTGACCACAGTATTCCATACTACAATATTCCATGTTGACTACAGTATTCCATGTTGACCACAGTATTCCATACTACAATATTCCATGTTGACCACAGTATTCCATACTACAATATTCCATGTTGACTACAGTATTCCATGTTGACTACAGTATTCCATGTTGACCACAGTATTCCATACTACAATATTCCATGTTGACCACAGTATTCCATACTACAATATTCCATGTTGACCACAGTATTCCATACTACAATATTCCATGTTGACTACAGTATTCCATGTTGACCACAGTATTCCATACTACAGTATTCCATGTTGACTACAGTATTCCATGTTGACCACAGTATTCCATACTACAATATTCCATGTTGACAACAGTATTCCATGTTGACTACAGTATTCCATGTTGACTACAGTATTCCATGTAGACCACAGTATTCCATGTTGACAACAGTATTCCATGTTGACTACAGTATTCCATGTTGACCACAGTATTCCATGTAGACCACAGTATTCCATGTTGACCACAGTATTCCATGTTGACAACAGTATTCCATGTTGACTACAGTATTCCATGTTGACCACAGTATTCCATGTAGACCACAGTATTCCATGTTGACCACAGTATTCCATGTTGACAACAGTATTCCATGTTGACTACAGTATTCCATGTTGACTACAGTATTCCATGTTGACCACAGTATTCCATGTAGACCACAGTATTCCATGTTGACAACAGTATTCCATGTTGACAACAGTATTCCATGTTGACTACAGTATTCCATGTTGACCACAGTATTCCATGTAGACCACAGTATTCCATGTTGACCACAGTATTCCATGTTGACTACAGTATTCCATGTTGACAACAGTATTCCATGTTGACTACAGTATTCCATGTTGACTACAGTATTCCATGTTGACCACAGTATTCCATGTTGACTACAGTATTCCATGTTGACTACAGTATTCCATGTTGACTACAGTATTCCATGTTGACCACAGTATTCCATACTACAGTATTCCATGTTGACCATAGTATTCCATGTTGACAACAGTATTCCATACTACAGTATTCCATGTTTACTACAGTATTCCATGTTGACCACAGTATTTCATGTTGACCACAGTATTTCATGTTGACCACATAGTATTCCATGTTGACAACAGTAGTCCATGTTGACCACAGTATTCCATGTTGACAACAGTATTCCATGTTGACTACAGTATTCCATGTTGACCACAGTATTCCATGTTGACAACAGTATTCCATGTTGACCACAGTATTCCATGTTGACCACAGTATTCCATGTTGACTACAGTATTCCATGTTGACCACAGTATTCCATGTTGACCACAGTATTCCATGTTGACCACAGTATTCCATGTTGACCACAGTATTTCATGTTGACAACAGTATTCCATGTTGACCACAGTATTCCATGTTGACCACAGTATTTCATGTTGACCCCATAGTATTCCATGTTGACCACAGTATTCAATGTTGACCACAGTATTCCATGTTGACCACAGTTTTCCATGTTGACTACAGTATTCCATTGTTGACTACAGTATTCCATGTTGACCACAGTATTCCATGTTGACCACAGTATTTCATGTTGACCCCATAGTATTCCTTGTTGACCACAGTATTTCATGTTGACCCCATAGTATTCCATGTTGACCACAGTATTTCAAGTTGACCACAGTATTTCATGTTGACCACAGTATGCCATGATTACCATAGTATTCCATGTTGACTACAGTATTCCATGTTGACCACAGTATTCCATGTAGACCACAGTATTCCATGTAGACCACAGTATTCCATGTTGACTACAGTATTCCATGTTGACCACAGTATTTCATGTTGACCACAGTATTCCATGTTGACTACAGTATTTCATGTTGACCCCATAGTATTCAATGTTGACCACAGTATTCCATGTTGACTACAGTATTCCATGTTGACCACAGTATTCCATGTTGACCACAGTATTCCATGTTTACCCCATAGTATTCCATGTTGACCACAGTATTACAATGTTGACCACAGTATTCCATGTTGACCACAGTATTCCATGTTGACCACAGTATTTCATGTTGACCCCATAGTATTCCATGTTGACCACAGTATTTCATGTTGACCCCATAGTATTCCATGTTGACTACAGTATTCCATGTTGACTACAGTATTTCATGTTGACCCCATAGCATTCCATTTTGACCACAGTATTCCATGTTGACCACAGTATGCCATGATTACCACAGTATTCCATGTTGACTACAGTATTCCATGTTGACCACAGTATTTCATGTTGACCCCATAGTATTCCTTGTTGACTACAGTATTCCATGTTGACCACAGTATTTCATGTTGACCCCATAGTATTCCATTTTGACCACAGTATTCCATGTTGACCACAGTATGCCATGATTACCACAGTATTCCATGTTGACTACAGTATTCCATGTTGACTACAGTATTCCATGTTGACCACAGTATTTCATGTTGACCCCATAGTATTCCATGTTGACCACCGTATTCCATTTGACCTCAGTATTCCATGTTGACCTCAGTATTTCATGTTGACCTCAGTATTCCATGTTGACCACAGTATTCCATGTTGACCTCAGTATTCCATGTTGACTATAGTACTCCATGTTGACACACTTTGATAAGACAGTGGCCTATTCAGTAATAACACGTCCAGACTTGCGACTTGTTGCAATGTCAATAAAAGCTTGATATCAACATCAATTTTTAGAGAACCGCGCATGTGTAAACTTTGTTACTTAATTGAAAGTTTGGTAATCAGTAAGAGTTAAGGGGGAATTTTTTCATGAATATCATAGTATTTCTAAGATAGCCAGCCATAGTATTTCTAAGATAGCCAGCCATAGTATTTCTAAGATAGCCAGTCATAGTATTTCTAAGATAGCCAGCCATAGTATTTCTAAGATACCCAGCCATAGTATTTCTAAGATAGCCAGTCATAGTATTTCTAAGATAGCCAGCCATAGTATTTCTAAGATAGCCAGCCATAGTATTTCTAAGATAGCCAGTCATAGTATTTCTAAGATAGCCAGCCATAGTATTTCTAAGATAGCCAGCCATAGTATTTCTAAGATAGCCAGCCATAGTATTTCTAAATATTAGCCAGTCATAATATTTCTAAGATATTAGCCAGTCATAGTATTTCTAAGATAGCCACCCATAGTATTTCTAAATATTAGCCAGTCATAGTATTTCTAAAATAATAGCCAGTCATAGTATTTTTTAAAATATTAGCCAGCCATATTATTTCTAATATATTAGCCAGCCATAGTATTTCTAATATATTAGCCAGCCATAGTATTTCTTATATATTAGCCAGCCATAGTATTTCTAATATATTAGCCAGCCATAGTATTTCTAATATATTAGCCAGCCATAGTATTTCTAATATATTAGCCAGCCATAGTATTTCTAATATTTTAGCCAGCCATAGTATTTCTAATATATTAGCCAGCCATAGTATTTCTAATATATTAGCCAGCCATAGCATTTCTAATTTATTAGCCAGCCATAGTATTTCTAATATATTAGCCAGCCATAGTATTTCTAAAATATATTATAAGCCCGACATGGTATTTCTAAGATATTAGCCATTCATGAGTAACTTTACTTCTAAGATATCAGCCAGTCATAGTACTTGTAAGATAATAGAAGGAAACTGGCCTGTCGGGTGTGTGGCCACGTACTCGAAGAGTGCCCCGAGCTGTGCGGGGATTTGGAAGGAGAAGTCACGGTACCTGCAGGGGAGTACCTCTATGGCGATGCCCGCTTGATGAGGCTCGCATGCGATAAAGTGAACCGGGTCCTAGGAGCCTAACGGCTCGACCCAAAAGAGAATGTACATTCACTTGTATGATACTGGCCAACCATTGAACGAATAGGCCGTCCCCATAGAGCAATGAAAAGTGAGAGAGTCCTACACTCGTTAAATTTAAGTCATTGATAAACAGTAAAGATTGTGAGGCCATTGAGACAAAGAGGAGTCATTGATACTATCCGGAAGTTGAGTCACTGATACATTCAGACGGTAAAACCGTTTCAACAGACGCAAGTTATCAGGAGGAAGGCCTGACCAATCACGTGACAGTATATGACTCAGGAGTTGGGAATTTCTTTGTATTTATCGCTTCATAACAAACACCCAGCAAAACATTCATACATGGCTCAGGGCCAATAAATATGTACATCTTTACAATAATGCATTCATACAAAGCCCCCCCAATGTCCAATAAATGTATGCATCATACAACAATACATAAATACCCATAACAGATTGGTAAAGACGAGAACTCCGACACCACGTGTATGATACATGTCTACTCGTGTATTATACATCTCTACTCGTATTCCCGGATCAACGTCATTCTAAGATCACACATCCAAACGCATAAGTTTACAACAAACGAACAAAAAACGTTTAATGAAATAAAGTTTCCCCAAGTTCACCATTTTGAGATTGACTATACACTTATGTACGTCAAACATTGAGTTTTAAGTTTGGGGGAGGGGGGGGGGTCCACGTCAACAAAAGATAAATGTTTTCTTCGCCAATGTTCCCTCTCACATTCGTTGGTCCGTGTGCAAGATGAGAAAATCGTGTGCAAAGTTGCTAAGCATCCATTTTTGTGTGCAAATCTTTACACCCCACAGACACAGATATTGTGGTTAATCTTATCAAAATTCGCTGCACGGTAATTCACTGCTCCGCGGCGTCGGTCAGATATCTGCACGGCCGCAGCCATTCAATCGTACACATACATTGATACTGTATAACATATGTGTACAATAGAAACAAGAACGGGATCAATAAGATCCAGAGGCGTAGCAAGATTAGTGCAGCTAGTGGTATGAGCCAATGAGTTAAAATGGTCAAAAATAGCTTGACGTTCTCTGTTAGTGATTATATCCTGATGACTGTAATATTGACCCTCGTGGCTTAGTTTATGACGAATTCTTGATTGAATGTTTGTTGTATTAAATACAAACTGACTCACCACACAAGGAGACGGGGATGGTGGTGTTAAGTGCGAGGTAACCTTTCAAAACAGACATCAGTTGGATTCGAGAGTATGATCCTCTTTCTGGTTATTCAACCGACAAGCTAATTACCGACACTTAGACTTACTTTGGTGTTGTAACTACTATTCAACGGGCACTCTCCAATTACCGAGACATAGTACAGTGATGGCGAACATATGGCACGTGTGCCACAGTTTGCACGCAGAGCCTCATAATGCCGGCACGCGACTAAAATATTACTTCCTTAATTAAACCAACTAAGCCAAACCCCCATTTTCGGATATCATCAGAGTGCTGGCACTTTGCTATAAATAAGTGGGTTTTGGTTGAATGTTGGGCACGCGGACCCAAAAAAGGTTCGCCGCCACTGCCATAGTATGTAACTACAATTTATCAGTGAGCAATTTGTGTTTCTTTCATTGTTTTGTGGTCTTAAACTTTAAAATTATGATCTTAAAATTTTGGATTTGGAATCTGAGATTTATATTTATAGATTTAGGCTCGGGTATCATGTCACTGATTGGTTGATACGGTTTAAAAATCAATAATAAACCAGCAAAAGAGGGGACCCGTTTATAAAAAATGATCTAGTTTTTTTAAGGGGGGCGGTGCTGAGTCAGATAACAGAAAATGTACCAGTATGGGGTTAACCAGGTACACGGTCCATCCTGAGACAGGGCAAAACAAATAGACAGACAGTCTGATGAGTATGTGAAAGTTGTGTGTGTGTGTTGTTGTTTTTTAACGCGACCTGACCGGTATTCTATTTTAATTGATTTTAAATCTGAAATAATTAAGTAATGTCGAAAAGCTTACTTGTTACAAACGATCCGTTACGAATCTAAATGTAAGCTAAATTAAACTGGAGAGCTCCAACAATAACAATATAACATAACAATAATAATTATCAATAATATCCTAGTTGTTTGTTGGAGTTGTTGGCCATGATTTTGTCTATGACACATTTCCTGTATAATTTCACGTGCTCAGAGGCTGACGACAAACTATGCTGATGAAGTGGGGTGGGGTGTGAGGGAGGGGACGCAAACAGAAATAATTGAAGCTAATAATAGTCTTTTCTTTATTTTTATCGCCATCATTTAGTCAAGAAATTATGGTCTTTTTATTTAGTTTTTTAAAACTCAGATTTAAAAAAAAATAATTAAACCTTTGTTCCTCTCTGGATTTTATATATTATTTTTATAGGTATCGGTTTTGAAGAAAATTGTTTTTTATTTAAATATTCCTGTTATTAGGTGTGTGCGTGTGGGGGCGAGTAACAATAGTTGACATATTTTGATTAGGAGGATTTTTTAAGTAAAAAACAGTTTTTGTGAAAGTTGGGAGTTTTTCAAAAATCAACTATCTTGTGTGTGTGTGTGTGTGCATGGGCGTAGGGAAGGGGGGCATTTGCCCCCCCCCCTACATTTGAGAAAAAAAATTAATTTATTAAATGCATTAATAAATGTTGTATTTTAACTATTACAGCACTAATTTGTAAGTCTTATTAATTTCTAAGGCTTTTTTCAACCCTTATTTCATACTGAACTTGAATTTAATTGAAAATTGTACCTGTATGGCATTGCCAGTTAAAATTTTAAAAAATTGGGATTTTTTTGCCCGAAAAATTCCTAGCGACGCCCATGTGTGTGTGTGCTAAATTAGTTGACAATAGACATTAGATGTATAGATTTAAATGACGGCCCTTAATCGGAGGAAGACATTAGACAGGGAATCGGTGTGGTGACAGTGGTGTAGCCATTGGCCATTTGTTATACACAAGTACTCATCTAACGCATCCTTATACTAATATTAATATGCGGACATTGACTATTGACGTCAGAAATATGAAACTACTACTAATAATAATAATAAATACTACTAAAAAACAGTAACACTAATCACTAATTAAATTAGTCTAATGTCTAATTCTAATTGCTATCACGAATTCAGATTAATCAGATAACTGAACCCAGTGTCAGTGTAACAATACAAATAATCCTCTTTAGTTAAATTAATATTGTTATAGCTTGTTGCTGAAGCCACATTCGAGAATTCACCTTACTTACACTTACACACTAAGACTGACACAGCGACCGTGTCAGTGCACATATTATAACAGTGATAACTTCTAACTACTACTACTTGGATTACTCACCCCTCGCGTGCACAGCTGTTCAAGAAATGACACTCGCTAGTCGCTAGACTAAACGGACGAACTAAACGCGTCTGTCTTTTGGTCTGGTGTTGGGAGATCCACCGCCTGCCAGCTAAAAGACTTGAAATAGTGGTTTCACCTGACAAGGGATGAAACTATTCCTGAGGTGGTCAGAGTGATGGGCTCCAAGAAACGTAAACAATCCGCCATTGTGGTTGGGGTGTATCGGCTGCTACAAAATGTGTGTGTGTGTGTGTGTGTGCTGCACTCCTGTCTTGTGAAACGAAAACAAAAATGAAGAGTGTAACTAAAAGGGGAGATTACTCGGGTCTATAAAGATGGGGTTGGAGGGTGGGGAGAAAAAGAGAGGTCCGTTGTGTGTTGTGAAGTGTAGGGGTTGTGTGCCCCTTCACATCCCAGCCATCTGCTTGATGTTTATGATTCAGGCAAGAAAGCCACACTTACGCGAGGCGACACGAACGCACGTACACATCGGATACACGTTCACACACACACGCACAGCTAAAAGGAATGACTCATGACCTACTTTTTAAAAAAACTCATTCGTCGAGCACAGATTAAAATAGTGATCAGACACTACGGTGTTCTAGATCGTCTTGAGGCCAATGCATATTAATTCACGAATGTTTTAATATAATAGTTTGACAAACTTAACTTTGTTTAAAATTTCGAATCCTTGGATCTCCTCCCCACTAAACAATTATAAATTCAGTACTGTAGGCAACTGCAACATATATATTCATAGCCTCTGCAATGCGGTATACCAGAAGTGTAACGACTAGCGTAGATGCTTTTAGTACAGCTTGGGAATTACAGTAAACGCTCTTTCTATACAGAAGATTATTGCGTCTGACGCGTACCCATGGTTTATGTTTAGACTTGCATATTTATTAATTTAATAGAATCTCGATTGTTGACAGTGTGTTGGGTGTTTTTTTCTGGTGTCCAACTGTCCAGTAGCCTACGGTTCAGGTAGCCAATTCCACGCCGGCAGGCCACGCGCGTAGATGAGGGATTTGTAATAGCCTAAATTGTATTGCTCTTGCAACAAGTGTTTTCAATCCCTGTGACTATCACTATCAGCAATTTGTTTCAATTTCCAAGTCAGCACCAGTGGCGTAGCTATGGATTAGGGGGCTTGGCCTCTTTGGGGCCCTGCATTCATGGTGGTGGCGTTATGTTTAATGTAAAAACATCTTCGTACACTCATTTGGGGCCGGGGGGGGGGCTTTTCGAATGTGGACCCCCCCCCCTAAATACGCCTCTGGTCGTATAAATGTAACGACAGTGACGCCTCAATTAGTTTAACTGACTGTAGTACTAAGTACTAGTTATTTAAATTAACTGATGGAGTTTGAGTCAGCTGAGTTACTCTTGTTAGTTTTGTGAATATCCTTAATAATTAATAAATTTCGTAGTTCTCTTCATAATTTTTTTTGGTTACTTGTTTCTTTTTGGTTGGGTCCCAATATTCTGACCTAAACTAAATAATCTTAATGTAACGCCCCCAAAATACATGCCGTCGTCTGTTCATTTTAATAAGATGTCGTATCCGTATGCTTGTGTGTGTTCAGTTCAATAAGAAGTATCCCTACTACTGCCCATAGCCTGCTACTAACGGTACTACTGGCAATAGTAGTAACATTTTAAAGATTGCAATGCAAGCTTACGAGATGAATATGATTAATAATAATAATATGAATATGCCTCCGTGTAACTTAGTTTTTTAAATTTTAACAATGAACGAACTGAGTTTTAATTTACATACTCATGAACCGAGTTTGACAAAATTGACATGGACCTGTAACTTCCTGAGCGCTTACACTTAAAAGTAATATAAAATACCTGATACTATAAATATACATAATTCCCGTCGTCTGTATGTATGGTTGTAATGTAACTAATTTTAGAAAGCAACCACCAAAAACACTTTTCAAGCGTTCAATATAAAATTGTTAAATATGATAATAAATGAATCAAATAAAATTATTAAAGTTATGTATCGTTATTTTTTAGCCTGTGTATTTATTTTGGAAACTGACGTCATTTTTAACGGGTGATACACTAGTTACTAATAATAAATAAAATTGCATTCGCAATTCTAGTAATGAGTTATCCCTCCCCACACCAATTACCGGGTATTGCGGGATAGAGACTAGTACTAGTACTGAAAGTACTATTAACCTAATTAAAATTACTATTGCTTTTAGTTATTTAAACTATATATACTGTACTTTTAAACTCATGTCAACATGACTTCATCCACTGAACTGGAGAAAATTTCAATCTGGGTTATTTAAACTTATTTGTGACTCATTGATCCAAGATTGGAATTTGTTTACATTCACTTATCATGCAACAGCCACCACCAAATCTAACACCAGTTATATTTTGTTTTATCAACTTATATCATCCTGCACCAATACATATTCCAGTTTAACCTAAACATTCTTAGCAATAGTAACATGGCCCAATAATTACAGTGTGCTGAATTGTGGAAACAGATGTCATGGGGAAAAAAAGTCACAAGTGAATTGAAAATTGCCATCTTTAGACTACATGTGCCACCTTAAAAAATTGTATTTTGATTTGCAAACTAATTTTGTATTTTTGTGCCAGAACATTCATTTACAAGGTACTTTTCTCTTTCCAAAGAAATAGCTTAAACTAGACATACACTATGTTATTATTTTGTGCACACACACCAAACAAAATAGAAAATCATTTTTCTGACATCAATTTAATCCTGTCAATGCAAAATAAGAGGAGTAAAATGAACATATTTAATCTTCTTCCTCCTCCTCATCATCCTGGTTAATCTGGAAGTATCTCAGTTCAAAGGCTTCTTTAGAAGAGGCAACAACTCTAAGCCAGTCACGGAGGTTATTCTTTTTCAAGTACTTCTTTGTCAGATATTTGAGGTACCTTTAAATAAAATGTTTAAAAAAAATAATTTTTAGATGGGAAAAAAAATTAATGTGATCAGAAGAAATCATTTAAGTTGTACAAATAGTGCTCAAGTGTAAAAATGTAATGTGTGTAAATGCTTTAGGAGAATTGTCAAACCAGCAAAGAAATAAATTTTGGTACTGATAAAATGTTATACTGAAATAACTTTTTTCCATACTAGTGAACAAAAATTTGAGAATGATTTTGAATATTTACCTTTTAGAGAATGGGATTTCACTGGTGAGGGTAATCTTGTTTTTACTAAGCTCAAGTGAGACATTGTTGCCAAAGTTTCCAGTCTTCCCTTCCACCTTGATTCGCTCTTTGAGATACTTCTCCTGCAAATAACAAATTTAGGCAGCAGGTGCCACCCAAAATATTAGGGAAGTTGACCCTAATATTTTTCACTAGGGAAGGTAACCCTAGCATTAAATTTTGATAAGTACAAAAAGTAAAATTTAGCTGAAGCAACACTTTAAAGTTAAATATTTGAATCGGCAATAAAGTTTGTATATGCTATTTCAAAATTTACCTCATTCAACTGCATTTAACTATAATATATCAATTACTTGGTTTGGGTATAATTATAAAGTCATTAGCACTAAATAAAATAAGCTGAAATGTTATGAAAATTTTAAAATGCATACTACTCTGGATATTATGCAGCCATAATAAGAGAAACAAGAAGTTTACACAAATCCATAAAAAAAATTGTTAAATGTAATTGAAAACCTACAAAGTTTCCGGCATCCATGATACCATCTTCAACTGGGTGAGTACAATCTATGGTGTACTTGAGAGTGGTTTTCTTTTTTTTACCACCCTTGCCAGATTGGACCTTTCCTGGGCGTTTCACTGCTTTCTGAAAATAAGGAGATATAAATTAAATGCTTAGATTTTAACGATTGTTTATTGTTTGACGGATCAAAGTCGAGGACGGTACTCAGACCTGCCAACCTACCAAGAAAAAAATATGGAGAGGGGTCTACGTGCGGCGTCACGGCACCCCACAGCGCTTGTTTAAGAACTACATACTAAATAAATATAAAGTAATAAGGTTAAATCTATTATCTTTTAACTTTTAGTGTCTACAGAACACCACAGAATACTGGAAATGTTTACATTGCATTCAGATACACAAGAGAATAACCAAGTTTTTCACATATGAACAGAGGCTGCATAGAGTTCAGCTTTCCAGCATGTCCCTAGTGGCCTTTTTGAACTTGTCAAACGGTTCTTTCATCAATTGAAGTTAGCTTTTAGTTAGAAACTTTAGAAAGAGTATCAGTATAAGTCATCTGAATTAATGATTGCCTTTGTTACATTGTAATTTTTCTGGAAACATTTCTTTGACTCTGGCATTAAAAAGATAGGTATTAGAAAAATATTTATTTCTTCAAAAATGTAGGATGGTAAATAAAACTTTCCATCTCATTACTGTAGGTACTTTCGTATGACAAGGGAGACTACTTTTTTTTTGTATCTGTAATTGGATTCGGCGCAGGAGGATCCGAGTTTTTAATGTTCAGATGAGTGTGGAAAATTATTAATAGTTACTTTCCACACATATTTCAGTTCCTTTTCCGGTCTGCAGCTCTCGGCGACATGTTGGCCTACATTTTAATTGGTCTCAATCATATTTTCAATCGATAGGTAATTTGGAATATCAAAGCTTATTTGGGCCATCTTCACCTCAAAAACTTTTGCAGAAATTCAAAGTCTTTAGCTTTCATATTAAGTCTTGTCTAGCTTTATCAATCGATTGATGTGTGTGCCAATATTCAATGAGCTAGGACGAAAGAATAATTCTTTTAATTTTCCCAAGCACTGTCCATTCATTATTATGAAGTGACACGCCCCCTTTTTAACGGTGGAAGTCTCAGATGCTTATAAAATATTCAATTATTTTGACTTTTAACATTAAAATATTTGATGATTGAACTGTAAAGATGATCTAATATGGACTTAGTTCAATAATATAATTAATTTAGATGGCTAAACTTAAACCCTGCAGAGTTGATATGAAATTTCATAATGAATAATGAATGTACCGTGTGCAGACTAGTTGTCCTTGGTAGGGGTCTACCGATATATCGGCTGGCCGATATATCGGCACCGATATCTGGATATCGGCAATATCGGTATCGGTAGCATGTAAAGGTCCCGATATTGACGTCACCGATATTTCATAATAAGTGACATTTTGACCAAAAAAAAATATTTAAAAATCGGAAACGAAAAAGCTATCATTTAGATTTACAATATCTCGACAAATTAATATATCGACCCCGGTACCGGTATTGAAATAGTCAAAAGAGTTCTAGTATTAATATGTGCAGCCACGATACTGTGTGCCATGTGCTGTGATATTGTTTAGGTATCGGCCGATTTTCGTATACTCAGAAATACTGTGTAAATAGTGCCAATGCCAAGTATACCGTTTTTGCTATAATAAAATGTATAACATGTAAACATTATGTTCACGTAATTGCTCTAATACTAACAGCAAAGATGCACGCAGAATCGCAGATGTCTAAAACATTTCGTTTCGTATGGAATAACAAAATGTAACGTGTGCAGACTTGCTGTCATTGGCAACCATTCAACCTCATTTTCACTTATTACTATTAATTTGTTCTCATTGTTTCATTCATAAAAGGTGGCCGTGTGCAAAAGCCATTAAACTATTGGTTAGAATTAATAATTATGAGTCAAGGTTGAAGTTTCAAAAGGACTACCGATATGCCTTTTTGCCGATATTGCCGATACCGATATTACCGATATTTTTTTTGCCGATATGAGTACCGATATGAGTATTTGTTCGGACAAAAACCAGCGGTAATATTTGATGACGTCATTCTTAAATTTATCACTCCTAATTATTTATCTTTTATATTAGGGGACTACCGACATGCATTTTCGCCGATATTACCGATATTTTTTTCCGATATGACTAATATGAGTGCCGATATGAGTATTTGTTAGGACAAAAATAACAGCGGTCATATTTAATGGCGTCATTCTTAAATTTATCACTCGTAATTATTTAAAATATTAGGGGTCTACCGATGTTCATTTTTGCCGATATTTTTTTCCGATATGAGTGCCGATATGAGTATTTGTTAGGACAAAAATAACAGCGGTCATAGGCCTATTTGATGACGGCATTCTTAAATTTATCACTCGTAATTATTTATATTTTATAATTAAGGGGTCTACCGATTTCCAGTTTTGCCGATATTACCGATTTTTTTGCTCCCCGAAACAAAGTTTCCGATACGCCGATGTGTTTACAAGTTCCAGATCATGACCTACATAGGACTCATAACAAAACGAACAATCCTTTATTAAATTGTACAAGCAAAGTTAGGAAGTCCTTTTGAAACTTCAACCTTGACTCATAATTATTAATTCTAACCAATAGTTTAATGGCTTTTGCACACGGCCACCTTTTATGAATGAAACAATGAGAACAAATTAATAGTAATAAGTGAAAATGAGGTTGAATGGTTGCCAATGACAGCAAGTCTGCACACGTTACATTTTGTTATTCCATACGAAACGAAATGTTTTAGACATCTGCGATTCTGCGTGCATCTTTGCTGTTAGTATTAGAGCAATTACGTGAACATAATGTTTACATGTTATACATTTTATTATAGCAAAAACGGTATACTTGGCATTGGCACTATTTACACAGTATTTCTGAGTATACGAAAATCGGCCGATACCTAAACAATATCACAGCACATGGCACACAGTATCGTGGCTGCACATATTAATACTAGAACTCTTTTGACTATTTCAATACCGGTACCGGGGTCGATATATTAATTTGTCGAGATATTGTAAATCTAAATGATAGCTTTTTCGTTTCCGATTTTTAAATATTTTTTTTTGGGTCAAAATGTCACTTATTATGAAATATCGGTGACGTCAATATCGGGACCTTTACATGCTACCGATACCGATATTGCCGATATCCAGATATCGGTGCCGATATATCGGCCAGCCGATATATCGGTAGACCCCTAGATAAAGGTATCAAATTTTCAGGAGACATTCACAATCCAATTTACAAAACAATGAACAAGAAATGTTTAAAGTTTATCAAGATTTTGAATTTTGTAAAAATATATTTAAAGGCTTGTTAAAAAAATCATAGCGAAAATTAGTATTTACAATAAATTATTTTTGGAAATACCCCACACCTTCGATACCTGATTACTGAAATTTCAAATTAAAATTTAAGTCAATAAGTATTTGAAGATTTAAGTACCTCATTTAATCATTAAATGATAATAAAAACATTTTGCCTGTCAATTTCTGAGTAAATAACTTGTATTATTGTATGCATATTTCTCAATATTTCATTCATAACCTTTGTCATTGTCTTCATCAAATATTTGGCAATTGAAGATATTCCGAGTTCTGCGGTGGAATATAATTTGTATCTCTTGTAACTATTCTTATGCCTATTTTATTTGGCAATTTAATTTTAATTATTGAGATTTATTTGTTTTGATTAATTTATTGTTGGGAGGCGTTATACGGAGATATCTCCGAATAACGCCAGGCGTTATACGGAGATTTCTCCCAATAACTACCGGCGTTATACGGAGATTTCTTTTTAAAAAACAAACAAAATTTCCGTTCTAATTTAATATATATTAATTATATGTACCTATCATAGCTTAAAATTTATTTCAAAAAGATTTATGATTTTAAAATTAATTTTGTAAAAGTAAAAGCAAAGAGAACGGTGCTTTCGATAAATCGTATTTTTGGTTGTGTTGTTTTTTCTATTTTAATTTTAAAAATTAGACAACTAAACCTAACCCAGACCCTAAAACTCAACCTTAAAAAAAAAGACTCAAACGAAAATCTTTTTCTATTTTAATTTAAAAAATAGACCACTAAACCTAACCCAGACCCTAAAACTACAACCTTAAAAAAAAAGACTCAGACGAAACTCGAACCTCCACTTAAGAGTTCAAGAATCTAATGTCCTAACCGTGAGACCACAGAAGCTCATGAATTGTAAGAATTTTTAAAAATCTTATATCAAATTGGCAAGAAGTCACATGACCGGGCAAAAAAATTTGCGTATGACGCTAAGAATCATGGGAAATATCTGTCTATAACGCTGGGCGTTATACGGAGATATCTCCGAATAATCACTTCGTTTATTGTTTGTCAAATGTGTATGTCCTCATCTTTGTGAAAAGAAGATTGTGGGTGAGATTTAACAAAAAATGTTAACAACAAACATTAAATTTTAAATAAAAGGATTACATCACCATCATTATTATTAATTCTAAGGTAAGTATCATTTTGGACTTAGCATTATACAAAACTTTTAATTATGCTCTTAAAATTATTTAGTTAATTTTAATAATAATAATATACCACATAATAATATAAATAAGTAATTAAAGTAACCCAAAGACTATCACTATCAACTAATACTACCATAAGATTTTATACTAGAAAACTAATACTAATAGTATTAGGGTCTAATGTTAATTGGACCTGTATTTATTTGTAAACTCACTTTAATATTACTAATAACTAATTGTAAGTGTAACTATTAGTATAGTATAGTCAAATAAACAATGACAATGAATAGAAATAATTCATTTATTAATCATATTACATTATGATTGAAATAACTCATTACTCGGGAAAATCAAGTTTAAGTATAATCTATTGTGTTACTATTCTATTAAATATTATTAAACTTACTAAATCTATCAATAGCTGTAATCAATTCTTACCAGTTCAATATATAATTACATTTATGCATTACATCGTATTTAGGAAAAACTTATTAAAGAAAGATATTTCCCACAACCCCGTTTTTATTTTGAAAGGGGGATAACTCGTGATGCGATTTTTATTTCCACCTTCAAGTCCTAAAATGGGGGAAGGCATAACTTTTAAGGGCTAAAACCAATTTTAATGAAGTAAAGTTATTCAGGTTCGAAAATAAAATAATTATTCTGACTCCAAACCACTATATCTGACCCTTTAAGATAAAGTTTATTTTAAAGTTTATCAGATACCTTTTTCAATAGGATTAAAGTGCGCCGATGCGGTGATCGAACTCACTGCAAAAATGGTATCAAAATACTATGAAATTTTGTGGTAAACGTCACTGATGACGAGGAGCACTCTATTTTGAATATATATGACGTAGAACGCAAAAACAATGTTATCGCCGCTAAAGCTTAATAAAAAACGCCATGACAGTTTTTCCGTGAATTTACGACATGCGCAGATCGATGCGCGAATGAGTATCGAAGTACCTAATAAAGTCTAAAGTGCATGAGTATGAGCGAACAGCGGAATTGAGGTCACAAAATGTCGGGGTAAAATGCATTGAATTGGCATTGGGTGGGGATTGTGACAAATTGAACCACACTTTAAAAATTCATAACTTTAAAACTATAATTATAAATCCTAAAATTATAATTTTGGTGTTAAAATTTACTTAAAAATACGCTCTATTTTACTATGCTATTGGTTATTTATATTTTTAGAAAAGTATATTTTTCTTACGAAAGTGCCCACATTACTGAATTTACTATTCCTGCCTTCAACAAAGTAATTGTTAACAGATGTAGAATGTAGATTCACTACTTTTACTTTACTCATTTATCAGCAGTTGTAATTTTTGCATTTAACTATTTTTATTGAACCCACCACTTTCAAAAGATAATTATGAAAGTTGACAAGTTTTTTTGATGACTTGAAATATAAAATGCGCTAAAATAAGAGATTACCGTCTAAGTCACGGTGGAATGCTAATTTTTATTATTTTCACTTTGATAATAAAAAAGTTGGCAATTATTAGGTACTAGCTATATAGAATTAATTTGCGAAAGCAATGGCAGTCCAATAGCAATAACTAAAGACAGAAATAAAAGCAAGAAATTATTTAATTGTTGTGAAAGATCTACTTACGACAGGCATGTTGGTCGGCGTGGATCAAAAAGGAAGTTGTAATCATAGGTCTGTTGTACTCTGTTGAGAGATCTCGTCTTCGAGCGAGACTAAACTAATAAAAGCAATTCGAATAATTTTTTTATCGAAAAATTGAGAAAACTACTTCAACTATATAGATATTTCCTAGATCTTTATTTAATATATTTCAAATAAAAATATTATTAAAAAATGAGTAAATTAATTTTTTGTATTGTTAGTCTAATTAACGAGACTATGAGTGTGGGTTGATTTTTTTTTCACCTACTTGTAACTACAAAAAACAAATTTAAAATAAATAATCACGTAGACGTAAAAAATATTCGTTTATAATTTGAATGAAAAGTAAAAAACTAAAACAAATTCATATGGAAGTAGCTTGATAAAAATTTAATCATTGAATAATTTGTTAATCTTTTCATCGAATAGGCACAGTAAAACGCAGATATAATTATAATCTAGAATTTCAGTAATGTTCTGTATAATTGGTAGCCTAGCTGTTATGATTTGGTTAAATTTATTTGTATGTTATTATTTATTCAAGTAAATAATATTTTATAATTCAAATGTCTTTGTGGTTTCCAGATGGCATACCATGTATTCTTTTAAAGTTTAAACTCAGCGAAAACAAAGTACTGTATTGATTATACCCAACCCTCCCCAACTCCTTTTAAAATTCTATCTTTTACTTTTAATTTTAATACACTTATTATATGTATATTTATATCTAAGACATATTTTATTTATTGAGCATGCAATATCCTATTTTTAAAAAAGCAATATAATCTCATAGGTTTTTTAAAAAAAGGAAAAAAAACCTTCTGCTACAAAATTTACTATAGGTATATATGGAGAATAAGATTCATTTTATTAAGGAGATAAATCTCAGGGCCTTGATTATTTTGGATAATTTTTAACTGCATATTCATGGTTAAGAAATAAAAAATTTGAAATGGAGGCATAGTAATTTATAATTAATTAAACAAAATTCTTTTTTTTTAAGTTAAAAAGCAGACTAAGAAATTTATATAAAAAAATTATTACTATTTAAATCTGAACATTTCACATTATTAATTTTAGAATATTTAAGGTTTCGTAAATGACAGGGTTTTTGAAATCGTCCTCTAATTTATTAACTGTCCATAAAATGCACGTGAAAACGTAAACACTTTTAATTCAAATATAATAAATAATATTAATGAAAGGAGAGAAACTTGCTTTCAACTTATTTCATCTTTAACAGTGTAAATAGAGAGAGAGAGAAAATCAATATTTTATGAAAATCAAATATAACTATACAAAGTACACATGATTTTAGTTCACCCAAAACTTATCTTACGCAACAACACCCGGAGAATAAAAGCAAAATGATGACAAGTTTATGCTTTTCTTGTTCAAACTTGCAATTGTGAAATATAAGAGCAATATATTGTATCAATAGAGAAAGAGAGAGAGAGAGAGAGAGAGAGAGAGAGAGAGAGAGAGAGAGAGAGAGAGAGAGAGAGAGAGAGAGAGAGAGAGAGAGAGAGAGAGAGAGAGAGAGAAAGCTAATGTCCACGAATAAAATAGAATAGGAACGATTTGACTGACGTCTGATTCAGAAAGCCAATAGAAGACTACAGGGCACGGTTGGAAATTGTTTTTAGCTTGGGGGCTACATTGTGCAAATGGATTATAGCGGAGGGCCGCAACATTTAAAATCATTGTATTCTTTATTTAACATTACATTACATTTTTTAAATGTAAATTTTATGATAAAAATCATTAAATAAAACTTAAACAAAAGTTGTTGTTTTTTAATTAAATTTATTTATTGATCTAATGTCATATTTTAAAGATTTCTAGCTGCTTGAACATTTAATCATTGAATCATTTTAACGAGGCAATCACAGCCTATCATACTTTTTAACTTTTTAACAATTGTTTTTTAAAACCAGGAGTTAAGTTGCTTGTTGAGATTTTCGTAACTGCCGCTAGTTGACGTCTGTCAAGAGCATCTGTATTATATTCATGCGAGAAAGACTTTGTTCACAAATATATGTAGATCCAAATATAAAGAACATTTTTCAGCAATTTTTTTCCACACATAGACAAAGACTTAAAAAGGTCAACTAATTTCACAGTATTAAACATATCTTTCGCTGTGTGATCTGACTGCATGCCATTTAGCTCAAGTTGCAGCTCCTTAGGTGATGTATCAATATCAGCTGTGAAAGGACGTAGCCGCTTTAATGGAAAACACGAGACTGACTTTTGGTCAAGGACATACATTTATAAAATTTTAAATTTTGATCAGTTATTGTCTCAGTTGTATCTGGAAATAAATCCTTCAATTTAGATAAATAAATTTATAAAGAAGATTTTTTTTCACGGTAAAACTAAAATGTGTAAAGATTTGAATTTCTGAAACCTGAATTTTAATAGGGCTTTCTAGAAGTTTTGTGGATCCTCTCATCATCTGTCACGGTCTATATGTGAATACAGTAAATCTTATGGTAAGATGTGCTTAGGGGCCGTCCATAAATGACATGACGCGATTTTGGCCGATTTTTCACCCCCCCCCTACTTTCGTCACAAAAATTTAGGCACCCCTCCAATATAAAATCACAAAGCTTTGCCCCCCCCCCACTAAAAAAAACTCTTTCTATTTGAAAATGAGCATGTTTCAAATCACTTTTTTGTAGTTTAATTATCTATTTAGTGTAGGCCTGCATTCTAATATCGTAACACCCGTGAAGACATGTAAAACGTCATTAAATAAATTGTAAGCAATCAAATATTTAAGTGGCTCTTTTATTTAAAGTTGCGTGTTTTGACGTGAGATCACAATTATTAAACTCCCCCCCCTACCTCGTCACAAATGTGTGACCCACCTCCCCCCCCATTTTTTTTTAAAAGGTGCGTGACGTCATTTATGGACGGCCCCTTATCAAACTTAAACTTTAATTTTGAAAAAAAAATTTGTAAATAGCAATTATTTGCGATCTACCATATGTGACATAATCATTGGAGGGATGAGTCACTTATAGCCGGGCCTACAATACCAACGGCGAGCCTCAACATAAGGGCATCGCCATGGAGATATTCCTCCACAGTGCGTATGCTGTCTGACTCTTCCACGTCCTTAATCGCCACAGAGCATTCGGTCAGCAGATGTGCCTTTGTCTCCTCGGCCATATCACATAAACGGCAGGAGGGTTCCTGTCTAACCTGTGCAAGTAGCTGTTTGTTGGGCGATCTACCATAGTGAACCTCAATCTTTTCTATTAAAAATGCACGATAAGGCGAGGAGAGGCAATTATGTATTAAAAAAACTAGACGCCCCGCGGCGTAGCATACGCCGCAGACTTGCTCATGGAGAGTTCTTTTACCCCTTTAATGCACTTTTTTAGGGCGCCGACCTTTTTCAAAAGCCCAATTAACGTGTCCTTGTTTGATCAATACGAAATATTAAACTTTCTGAAATGCACACAAAGTATTTTATAACAGGGGTTGTAGGACGCCTATGGTGCCCCCTTTGTTTTTTGATGGTATAATTAACCATAATCAAAACCTCTTTTTACATTGTTCCCTTTTTACAAAATTAAAATATCAGCGAAAACAATGACGTCATATATATTTTTTTTACAGCGCATATTTAATTTGCACACCTTGTGCTGCATTGGTGCAGTAATTTGGTGCGCTGCTTTCTAAAATTAGTATATGTTGCACATGCAGCTTCTTATTGCCTCGCAGGGTCCGACCACGAAGAGAATTATATATACTAGCTGACCCGCGGCGTAGCATACGCCGCTAATAATTTAGTGACGGGTGAAGACTTCCTGAAAGACACGGTTGTCAAAATGGAGTGAGTTTGGGCAAACGACTGTGAGTGAATGAAAAGAAGGAACTCTGGAGAGACCCACGGCGTATCACCCGTAAAAAATGACGGAAGTGTTCAGCTGAAATCTATTTATTTTGAAAAAATTCACTTTTTATGGCGCCGACGGCGCCCACCTTTTTCAAAATCCCAAATAACTTGTCCTTGTTTCATCAATAAGAAAGATTAAAATTTCTGAAATGTACACAAAGTATTTTATAACTTTTTACATTGTTCCCTTTTTACAAAATTAAAATATCAGCGAAAACAATGACGTCATATAATTTTTTTTACAGCGCATATTTAATTTGCATACCTTTTGATGCATTGGTGCAGTAATTTGGTGCGCTGCTTTCTAAAATTAGTATCTGTTGAACATACTTGCAGCTTGGTGTCTCGCAGGGTCCGACCACGAAGAGAATTATATATATATATAGATATATCAAATTTGATGTTAAAATACTAAATACAGATATACAAAATAGGATGTGTAATGTGTTTTCATTAGGGCTGTTAAAGATTAATATAAATTTAATCTTTAACCTTTGAAAGATTAACGATTAATTAATAGTTAATTTCGATTAAAACCAAAAATTTAAATGTATGGTGTCATAAGTTACATTTATAAAACGTGCTTGTCGAAAATCTAAATAATAATGGAATGTCTTCTTTATATCACATCTTTTAACCAACAATGGGATGCGGTGGTCGAATCCATGTCAAGGCAAGGATTTGTTCCCGGGGCCTAGGGCGTCCCAGAGTCACCCAGCTCCAAATGGGTACCTAACACTAGTTAGGCGGCTGGGTAATGCGTGGAACCCACAAAGCCGTGGCCTGTGAACGCTGCATCACTTGCCAACAGATCATCAGTCATGATCTGTGGACGTAATAATTATTATCTTCTGTATAGAAGAAGTATAGATAAGATAATGCAAGCAGACAAGTGTATTGACATTATTTGGTACTGATACTGTAGTAGATATAATAGAGATGTATATATATATATTATATACTAGGGCTGCGGAAATTAACGATTAATCTCTAGATTAATCGTTAAAAATTTTTAACGAATAAATTTACTGGAAGTCAAAAGGTAAAATATTTCGGCCGATAAATATAAACTAATTTCTGGACTATTACACCAAAACATTTTGGTTTTAAATTATTGACTGACGTGAATGTTCAAAATGTTGATAAGGTTATTGTGTCCATTGAGAGAAATCATTTGCCTACCATGCAATGTTCACTCTAAGTCTAAGCTTCGTTGGTCCGTGTGCAAAGTTTAAAAAATAAACTCGTGTTCAATGTTGCACAACGTCCATTTTTTGTGCATATTTTACAAAATTTGCTGCACGGTGATTCTAAACTCCTGCGTGTCGTCGGTCAAATATCTGCGCAGCCACGCTGCTTAAAGGGAACATTGCTACCATGGTTCTAACACTTCGCTTACATATCACCTGCAAACCAAACATCCATTTCAAATCTTAGAAACTTCAGCTGAGACAATCTAAAGCTATGTGAACGATTGTTCAGCTCGGCTGGTTATATTCTCAATAAGACGCTTTCATCACTTGAACCAAATAATGTCAATGCACTTGTCTGTTTGCGTTGTTGGTTAAAAGATGTCATATAAAGAAGACACTCCAGTGTTATTTCGATTTTCGACTCGTACTTTTAATAAATGTTACTTATGACACCATAAATTTCAATTTTTGGCTTTAATCGAAATTAACGATTAATTAATCGTTAATTTTTCAAAAGTTAAAGATTAAATTAAAATTAATCGTTAACAGCCCTACTAGTTATATAAAATAATTAGAAAATTTTGACGCTAGTGAATAAATACATTTTACAAAAGAACCTAACCGAAAGCTGAAGTAGAAATAATTACTTGTTTCTGTTTATCTCAGATGGCGTACCCGCCCTTCTAGTCAATGACGCAATAGATGAACATTGATTGTTTGACCATCGTGAAAAATAGTAAAGAGACCAAAAGAAAAAAAAAGTAAACAAACAGTTAACGTTGGCTGGTAGTTCAAGCCCATACTCTGCATACGTTTGTTAAACGAACGATTTTAAAGCCTTCTGTCCACAACAGTTCCACGCCCCTTCAAAGCGGCGGTTGTTATACCGCTCCTAAAGAAAAGCGGCCTGAATCAAACTGATTGCAACAATTTTCGTCCACTTTCTAGCCTGCCATTTGTTTCTTTGAAGTTTAACGATAAGACAGAAGCAATTATTTGCGAGTCTGACGCCACTCTCCAGAAAGTAGCCATATCACCGATAAAAGTTAGCACTTCTGACTTCCCTTTATCCAACACCGCGAGATATCTCGACTCTATATGAACAGTAAACTAACGACGACCTCCCATATTGGTTCTGTGGTCAAGGCTTATTTTTTTCCTCATCTTCGTGCCCTGTGTCAGTTGCATCCTAACCGAATAAGAGAACGGATAATTTCGTAGCAGTTTACGTAATACAATCGATAGTGGAGTTTTGCAAGAGTTGTCTGTGGGCGATTGCCTCAAAACCAACTCCAGAACATACAAAACACTGCAGCGTGTATTGTAGTGAGGATAAGAAAGTCAGATTACATTAAACTAGCAATTAGGGATCTACACTGGCTTTCTGTGGCCGAAAGAATATAACATTCGATCAGTATCTTATGGCTGCATGGTCGGATCAGCGCCGCATTTTTTGGAGCTAATATCGGAACAAGAATCTCTAAGGGGGCTGCTATTTTCTAAGCAGTCTCTTCTGAGAGTTCCCGGAGTGGATGGACACAGGATGAAGTCCCTTTGCGTGCGCTCCTTTGAATCAGTGACAACAAAATTGCGGATTAGTCTTCTGAAATTAAAAATAAATAAATTGTGAAACAAAGAAACTTAAAGAACAATTTGAAGACCTTTTTATAAAAAAAAATTGATGGAGTTTTTGAACATCAGAGCATACTAGTTTAGCATGAGAAGTGTTAGCGTTATAGAAGAAAGCATTCACCCATTCGTAGATCTTCTCCTGGAAAACATTGCGGTGAATGGTTACTCTCGTTGGCACAAGTAAGTGCATCAGGCGTATCCATTGACCGTCAATGATGGTTATGTGTCTTTGAATTATTGTTTTAATTAAGTCTATAGGACCTGGATGGTCAGATCTCCACTGTCAACACTACGAAGAAGATCATTCATAAGAGAAAGAGAGAGAGTGTGTGTGTGTGTGAGAGAGAGAGAGAGAGAGAGAGAGAGAGAGAGAGAGAGAGAGAGGAAGGAGAGGAGAGATAGAGAGAGTTTGAAGCCTTTTAATGGTGATCTTGGACAGCTTTAATTTTAACACTACTACAGTATTCCTATGCCCATGCCATGCACTAAATTGTTGTTACCGGCTTAGCAATTTTTTAGTTGTATGCATCACTTTCACAACCTCCTTGGATGGTTAATAGGAGGTTTGAGCTGCTCACTGCAGCCATTTCACGGTATCGTTGAAAAAAAATTGAAAAAAAAACAGTGTATCGATTACACTGATATAGAAATAAAATATGACTTTGAAATGATCTTCTTAAAAAAAAAGACAACTCTTGTAAGAGGAAAAAAAAATAATGAAAACCTGGTATGGAGTAAAGTTTAGTTGGATGTTTAAAAAACCGGAACCCACAATCGACTATTTAATTTTCAATGGCGTCTCCTGAATGGCCAACAACACAAATGTTGTCAGTTAGCCTCAGTTGCACCTTTGATTCTGTTATTGCTTATTTTTAAGGTGTGCGATGAAAAGCATTGCTTAAAGTGTTTTCATTCATGAATTTCAGTTATGTTGCATTCATTAATGACAAACTTTCTTGTAAAATGGAAAGTGTTAAGAAATCAATCTTGTAAAATGTTAAAAAAAAAGAAGTCAATTTTTATTTTATGACGATTAATGATAATGAATAATGGAAATATTCTTTAAATTATCAATCCCAGGCAGGTTAGGCCAGGGCTAGACTAAATAAATAATAACTTAGAATGCTGAAGAGAACAACTGTAATTTTCATGACTAAACCACTTTATTATTATTGTGAGATTTCTATATTATTATTATAATTGTACACTTCAACACAAAATCAAAATGCAATGTTAATAATAATATTCTTTGTTTTTTCATTTCTTTACTATTTAAATTTACATTTGACATTTACAGTTTCCTTTACTTTGCCTACAACTACCAATAGCTAATAGTTAATACTACTAAATAGGCTAACTTACTACTGGAGCTTACCTAAAATAAGCATCTTATTTTATTATTACTTATTAACTTATTGACAATTGAATTTGAATTAACTTGCTCTGTTTTCTTATTTTGTAATAAGTTTTAAATAAGTGTCAAAAGTGTATCCATAGCCATGTAGTATGTTACATGTAGTAGGCAGGCCTCTTCATTTTCCTATTAATTTTTTATTATTCGGCCTATTTATATAAGTCTAACTGGACTACTAACAAAAGTAAAGTAAGTGTATGATAAGTCAAGTGTATGTCCAAGGCCAAAGCCCTAGTCCTAGCTTCTCTCAAAATGAAATTGCTATTCTATTATATTCTATACATTAAGTTTAAGCCAAAACTTGAGCTAATGACTCTATGAATTTACGAAGTGTCTGCTGCTACGACAAAGTAACGGCAGACAACTCCACGGGCTGTTGCTAGTGCTACGACATGTCGTAACACAAGCAACATCCCGTCGAGTTGTCTGCTGCTACGACTAGTCGTAAAAATATGCTGTATTTTAATTATGCTAATACCAATACTTTAAAAATACAAAATAGTTATCATAATAAAATGTCATGATTACTAGGTAAGCCGGATAATGAATTTTAAAGGTTAAAAAAAAACTTGATTGGTGTCCATTTAATGACAAACAGATACAGATATGATTTTTTAGAAACAAACCTAGAGACATGAGCTCCGCTAGATGAAGTGTTAGTAATGGACGCTCTTTGATAATAAAAGCAAAGCTAGGGTTCTATTCCCGCTCCCGGCGTGTTTTTTTAAAATAACAATACTTATCTTTTAAATGAGTGTGCTGGTAATTGTAATTTTTGTTCTTCTTATTCTGAAAAGCGGATACGTTGATTCAATCTATTTGAATAAATTTAGATTTTAGAATTAATACACATATAAATATAACACATGAATAAGCCCAGCTGCCAGATCTATTAATATCGTATTATAATAATACGATATTTATATTATTATTAATTATATATTTATATATAATATATGTTATATTTTATGCGTATAAAATTAAAATATTATGAAGAGTTTGTTAAAATATTACAGCGACTTAGTTTTTCCGAAGTGTTTACTGCTACTGCTAATAACTAATAGTACTAAGGCTAGTCGTAGCAAGTGCTAGTCGTAACACTAGCCAAGCAAACCTTTCCTGGCTAGTGTTACGACATGTCGTAACGCTAGCAACATCCCGCTGAATCGTCTGCTGCTACGACATGTCGTAGCACTAGTTTCCTGGCTAGCGTTACGACATGTTTCAAATCACTTTTGTCGTTTAAGTATGTATTTAGTGTAAGGCTGCACTTTAATATCGTAACACGCGCGAAGCCCATGTAAAACGTCATTAAATAAATTGTAAACAGACAAATTTTTAAGTACAACTTTTATTTTAAGTTACGCATTTTGATGTGACGGGACATTTCTTATACTCCCCCCCCCCTTCGTCACAAATGGTCGACCCCCTGCCCCACCCCCCTCCAGGTGCGTAACGTCATTTACGGACGGCCCCGAGAAGGGACTGTCCATAAATGACGACACGAGATTTTGGCAGATTTTTCATTACATTAAAGCGTCGTCACAAACACTTAGACCACCCAAAGCCGTCTTTACACCAGTTTGGGCTTCCGGGCAATAAAAAATAAATATACATAATATATATACATAAACATATTCCCATGGGGCCCCTATGCTCGTGGGCCCCTGGGCTAATACCCAACGGGCCTATGCGTTAAGACGGCCCTGAGACCACCCCCTCCAAGATGACGTCACAAAGCTTTTCGCCCCCCCCCCATAAAATCTGTATTTTATTGGAAAAAGAGCATGTTTAAAATCACTTTTTTGTCATTTAAGTATTTATTTAGTATAGGCATGCATTCTAATATCGTAACACGCGTGAAGTCATGTAAAACGCCATGTAACAAATCAAATATTTAAGTGGAACTTTTATGCAAAGTTGCGAGTTTTGATGTGAAGTCACACCCCCCTCCCCCACGTCACACATCGTCACAAATATGTAGACCCCCCTCCCCCCCTAGGTGCGTGGTGTCATTTATGGATGGCCCCTTTGAGACGTAATTGTGGAGAAGGGTGGTCTAAGTTTTTGTAACGAAGTGCGACGAGGAGGGTATACATCGGCCAAAATCGTGTGACGTCATTCATGGAGGGATAGTTTTTTGTAATATCGTGTTTTTCATGTTGAAATTATTGAAGAAATACAATAGAGCATTCAAATTTTATTGTCTTGAACATTACATAACAAAACTGATAAAAAGAACAATACAAACAGTGAAATCGCCGTCCCGTTGTGTGTTTATAACGGGTATAACGGCGAAAGAGTAAGAGAAAACTTCAATCCATACGCAAAATGCCGTTAAATGAAGACATCCCCCCTCCTTGCGTACATAATATATGGATGGCCCCTACCAGTTTTTTCAGTAATGGAATATATTTCTCTAACTCAAAAGGTTAACACAAAGAGGTAAAAACAATGTATTATTAAAACTATTAGTAGTATAAGTAATGGTTCATCTTTAAATGCCCCCATTCTTCTGGGAAATTGTTTTGATAATCGTAATGACAATGAATAATGATGTTCATGTATAGTATAGCCTATACTCAGCCTATACTGTAGTAACTATAGGCTATATATTATTAATAAGCCTATTTATCCAGCATCCACACTAACCTCATGCAGAGCCAACTACGCTGGGTGGGCCATGTAGTGCGCATGCCCGACTATCGCCTCGCTAGAGGCTCGTCTATGGTCAGTTTACTGCAGGGCATAGACTATAGAGCATGCAGTGGTCCACGTAAGTGATACAAGGATGCACTTAAAACTGCTCTAAAGGCCTTTGACATTAGACATGACTCCTGGGAAGCAGCAGCCAGTAACCTAGCCCACTGGCGCTCTATGATACGGAATGGCGCAGTTGTCTGTGAGGGTAATAGACAACAGGCTGCCAAGACAAAAAGTCAAGCCAGGAAGGACCGTATCAAACACCATCCTGAAGGGTTCCCATCCATCTCTTCTCCAACATGCCGACGCAAATTTCGTGCTTGAATAGGGTTAATAAGCCACCAGAAGACACACGTGGCGGCCTAGCACAGGTCAATTACAAATATGATGAGAGTGGTCATCGTCGACTACGACGGACGAACAACAACTTTGATTGTTAAAACGATACTTGGGTTCTAATCTCGCTCCCGGCGAGTTTTTTGTTTATTTAATTTTTTTTATAATTAAAAAAAAACACATCGTAACGCTAGCAACATCCCGTCGAATTGTCTGCTGCTACGACATGTCGTAACACTAGCAACATCCCGCCGAATCGTCAGCTGCTACGACAGTTCATGTCGTAACGCTAGCAACATCCCGCCGAATTGTCTGCTGCTACGACATGTCGTAACACTAGCAACATCCCGCCGAATCGTCAGCTGCTACGACAGTTCATGTCGTAACGCTAGCAACATCCCGCCGAATTGTCTGCTGCTACGACATGTCGTAACACTAGCAACATCCCGCCGAATCGTCAGCTGCTACGACAGTTCATGTCGTAACACTAGCAACATCCCGCCGAATTGTCTGCTGCTACGACATGTCGTAACGCTAGCAACATCCCGCCGAATCGTCAGCTGCTACGACAGTTCATGTCGTAACGCTAGCAACATCCATGAATTTACTCTGAGACTCTAATACATAAAAAACTATTAACGAAGAATTTCATACTATGAGTATACTAAACATAAACATAGATTCAAATATATTTAAATTTTAATGAATTAGAATTAACTTTTCATTAAATCTTTAATAATTTAACAAATATATTTTATCTTTGACTTTGCTATAGCTTATTTTCTATCGGTAAAAAATATTGTGCAAGTTGGATTTGACTAAATTAACTAAATACTAATATAATGAAACACTAGGCTAGTTACTAAAATGATATAATGGAATTTGAGGTAGGCCTAATTATTTTAAAACTAACCATCATATTAATTCATTAGAGGTTAAATTAATACTTTTGAGATAGAAGACATACATTTGAGATAGAAGACCCAGAGTTGAATAGCAAAAAGTCTATCAGGCCTGCCAACTATTCCGATTTTATCGGAATTATACAGATTTTTTACCCCTGATTCTGACAAGACATGTAAAATTCCGATTTTTCGACCATTATAAATTTTCACGGTATAATAATCCGAAAGTGGCAAAAATATAATAACAAAATAATAAACGACCAATATGACAGCAAGTGATTTCTTTCGATGATGCCACTTCCTTGGTTGTTCCCTGCTCTTCCGTTATTGAAGCGAACCGCGATCTTTCTTCATTGGTCATCGGATCGTAAATTATTTCTTTTACCAGGCTAATTAAAATAATTCAGCGGTTATTACTTTTTATCTCATCTTATCTGTTTACAGACGCTCCTTCTATACAGAAGATTATTGCGTCCTACGCTTATCTATGGTTTGTGTTTAGTCCTGCATTTTTATTAGAGATTTAAATGTTGATAAAGTGTTGGTTTTCCTGGATTCTTCAGGCAACCCATTCCACGCCCGAATTCCGGATGGGAAGAAGGAAAACTTGTATGTGTTTGTTCTTGCATACGGAATAAGAAAGGTGTTTTTATCTTTATGTCTATATGAGGGTTGTATTATTTTAAAAATTAAGTGGATACATTTTTAAAGAAACCTGCTGGAAAAGCTTTTCAAGTGACTCAGCTTGAAAGTGATAGTATGATAGTACTAGTACTAAAACTAGTCTTAGTAAACAAATAATAAAAAACGTTATTTATCGTTTTCGAAACAGTATCAGTATTCAGAAAAGTAAAAATGAAGTTCCCCTTTGAGACCATGCTGGTCTCTTTTTGGCAAGTGAAGCAGTGTTCACAAGATTTTATAGCCACGGCATACGAGGGGATTGTGTGGCTAGCACAATGCCCAGCCGCCTTTACTCCCCCAACTGATGTCAGGTACCCATTCAAAGCTGGGTGGACTCAGGGACGCCCCTTAGCCACAGGAACAAGACCCTGCCTTCACCGAGGCTCGAACCTGTGACTCTCGGTATGCCAGCCATGCGCGCTGCCTCTGGACCACAGCGCCCCTTTAGTATTCAGAAAAACACTCATTTATTTGGCCATCACCCTGTGGCGAAAAATTTACAATCTGTCATCATCATCATCATTAGTGGTGCTACAGCCCATGTAGGGCCCTGGCCTGCTCCACCACATCCTTCCATTCGGATCGATCGATGGCTTTCCTTCTCCATGTCCAAACCCCCAGCTGTTGCAGGTCCGTTTCCGCATCATCGATCCACCTCAGTCTTGGGCGACCAGTGAGTCGTCTGCCCCCTAGTTTCTGCCTGTAAATAATTTTTGGTGCTCTACACTCTGGCATCCTTTCAACATGTCCTGCCCAGCGTAGTCTTCCTTTTTTAATACTTGTGACGATGGGAGGGTCTTTGTACAGATGGTATAGCTCTTGGTTTGTACGAATTCTCCAGATATCATTTTCTATCTTAATAATTCATCATTGAGGCGGGCCAGGGCACCTGCTCTGTGTAAGCTGATTACATTCCATGTGGCTATTTGTATATCATGTTTGTGGACAGGCATGGGTCGTAATCCAGTGTAATCAGGCCGAATTTCATTTTGTGGTTTTGTTTTCGTAACTGTAGTTTTTAACGTGACAGGGTTGTTAGCCCTGCGCACAACCGTCTGGGGGGTTTCCCCTCACAGTTCTTTGGGTAGCTGCCTTTGTTTGGGTTGGGTCCCTTGCCTTTGTGGATCCCTCCACTTCTACAAGGTAGTAGGGCTGATTTTGGTCCACCCCGGGTATTTTATTTCCCCGGTATCCTCCATATCTGGTGGGCTTTCCCCTCTCCGCCGGCTGGGGAGGCGCTTGATAGAAGATCAGCATCTCCCACGAGATTTGCAATCTGTGCCAGACCCAATTATCTATTGAAAAGTGGTGGGTTCAATGATAACAATTAACATTTTTACTCAAAAATTACAATTGCTGCTAAATTAGTAAAGTAAAAGTAGGGAATCTAGATCTGTTACCAATTACTTTGTTGTAGGAATCAGCAATTCAGTTTCAGTTATGAGATCAAAAGTTTTATTTACCACCTTTCTTATTATAAGAAAAAAATAATCTTGCCAATACCTCTCTTTTTAATGCCAGAGTCAAAGAAAAATTAACAGAAAAATTACAATGAAACAAAGACAAGCATTAAAGCTGATGCTCTTTCTAAATAAAAATTGATTGTAATGTAATATGTAACTAAAATCATTGCAAAGCTAACTTTAGTTGACCAAAGAATTGTTTGACTAGTGTAAAAAGGCCACTAAGGAGATGCTGGAAAACTGAACTCTATGCAGCCTCTGTTCATATGTAAAAAAATGGATATTCTGTTGTGGATATATATCTGTATGTAATTTAAACATTCCCAGTAATGTTTTTCTCATATTCTGTGGTGTTCTGTAGACTCTTAAAAGATGATGGAGGTAATATTATTACTTTACATTTATTTAGTATGTAATTCCCCGTGCGCAGATCCCTGTACAGATTTGTTTTCTTGGCAGGTCTGGGCTATGTTTTATCTATCAGCCCAATAATATAAGCCTTGAGATTACGGATTGCTTGTTAGTTATCGTGCAGCCGGATTGTTTATTGAATTTCTTGCCCATTTACCCATTTTAATGGCAACTTCCTATCCTGATAGTTTGCGACATTCTTTCATATAATTTTTTTTTCAATTTAAGGGCATCTATTATGATCTATGAATGCTTTTAAAATTTGACTTCACAATATCCAAAAAAAGAAGCCATTAGCAACCATATTGGACTATATTTTGCAGTTTTTCATATTGAATCTCATTTAAATGTTTGTAAGAACTTAATTAGGCTTCAAGAATCATAAATATCACCCAAACTCTGATAGTAAGGCATGTTTATTTTAACATGGATAAATAATAATAATAATAATACATTATAAAAATCATGACACCTCATTTCTATAAATGTTAAGATTTCAGTTTGATTCATATTAGTTCATTCTATGCACTACCAAAAACATGTAGTTTATTTTACTTTGTAAAGTGTTAAGTTTATTAAGTTATTTCATTTTGCAAAGTAATTTCAAGCATATATAAAGGGCTCTGTCTTATTTGCACTAATAGTCTTAAAAGGTGAAAAAAACCGACCCCCCCCCCAAAAAAAAACAACAACAACAAACAAACGAAATAGGCAGATTCATTCTCCATTACTTTCACTTACCACTTCATTCTTCATTATCCTGCATTCCCATTGTTGCCAACATCTCCTATTTCTGTCACTCCTACTTCTTCCCCCAACCACATTCTTACCCTCTGCACCCACCTACTCAACACTTCCCTACACTGCCGGGAAAATACACTCTCACCCAGTGCCAGCCTCGTTTCAGTATTCCCTCTACCACTTTTTGGTTTTTTATAGTTGCGTTAGTAATTTATAATGTGTTCATTAACATATATCCTCATCAGGATTTTGGAGTGGTCTAAGTGGTAGCGCACTGGACTATCGATCCGAGGCAGATCCCGAGTCGCGGGTTCGAGCCCGGGTACTGGCAAGGCCCCTGGGGCATTGTGCTGGCCACACATTCCCCTGCTCGTTAGTGGTGGCTAAAAACTTGTGAACGCTACATCACTTGCCCCATAGTCCGTCATGGACTGGAAAGGGGGTCATTCAATAAATATCAATTTTCACTTATATAAATAACCTCGTGGTCATAGGGGGTTCTAATGTTTCCATTAGAACTTTCTCGGGGCTTGGTAGACCTTGGCGGCGCCCATCTCCTCTCCAGGTCAGCGGAGGACTTTTTAGCAATTGTCATTCATCAACATTTTTTATTGTGGCTTTAACGTGGGCTAGATCCCACACCCCTCAGCTTGTGAAGCGAGCGCACTATTGACTTTACTATCCAGCCGCTGTAATGTTCAGTTTTATGTTAAACATCATTTTAAAAATAAGAAAAACAATAACATGCAGTTTTGTCCTACTAAATTTTATAGATTCAAACTAAACTCTTGATCTTTTTTTAGTAGTTTCCAGCATGTGCACCATGTACCTCTGCTGGGCTCTGCATTCACTTCTAAGGGGCTCAGCTACCTCTCAAGGAAATAAAATGAACACCATTAACTTATTAGGCCTATGGGTTTCCCAATAAATAATTGATCCTAATTAAGGCCCCAAAATTCTTTGAAACGACTGATCTTCACTCACAGCCACTTGAGAAGTGCACATGTTGGGAACCACTGGCTTAGACAGTTAAAACTTAATGACATTTTTCTTATTTATTGCCCTTTGCAGATCTGATTAGTTTTTAATTAGTTGTTACAAAGGTTGTTAGTAATTATCCAGAGATATATTTTTCAAATCATGCACTAAACATTAAAACATCAAGTTCCAAGAACCTAAGAGCTCCAGATGAATCTATTTTTCTTTGGTTGATACAAAATGGAATTATAAACTCTTTTTTTCCATTTATTCATCAGTCATGTTATTATGCATGTTTATAGTGCCTATTCTATATATATAATTCACCAGAACAAGATCAATATCGAGTAGTGTGCAAATAAGCAGGGCGAATGACCCTCGCTGGGGTCGACCAATCAAGCGAAGTGGGTTCAAAAGGGGGGTGGGGTGGTCATCTCGAGACCAACAATGCTTCTTGCGTTGTTCCTTCACAGAAAACATGTGGTTCCTAGTGTAGTGGTTAACGCGTCTGCCTTAAACATTATTTTTTAATTTTTGTGCCCATTCTTTTCCCCCTTTTTTGCGAACATAGCTGACCCTTGCTAGGGTCGGCCAATCACAGTTTATCAATACGTCAGTGATGTCCCCCCCCCCAATGTTCATTCAAGTTGTTCTGATTTCTTCGTGCTGTAGTTTGTGTCCATTCTTTTCACCCTTTCTTTGCACTATCTATGAGCAAGTTTGCCGCGTATGCTGCGCCACGGGGTCGTATCTAGTTTATCCTATTTTCGTAAGTTATTTCTAATAATGGAAAAGACATGTAATTTTATAAATTATTGAAAATCACGAGATTTGTTCCCCTTTCCCCAAAAATTCCAGCTCATACGAATAAAAAATAATTAAACAATGTTATTATTTAAAACTACTGTATCTAATCTCAGCGAATATCATTTTTTATAACCCTCAAAAGTATATATTCTATATTCTAGTACTTATAATTAATACTAAACATTGTTTTAAAATAGTTTTAATCAATAATAATTAAGATTTAACATTAAAGAAAAACAAACTGTCACATAAATTTTAATATATTTTGTATTTAAATAATTTTAAAAACAATTCTTTGTATAAAAAGTAAAAATTAGTTCCTTTCTGCTGATAGTGAAAGTAATAAAATCTAATATTTCTTAATATTTTTCTTGTAGATGGAGATTAAAAAGCTACAAAACCAATAGTTGAAAATGGGCCAGTAGCAGCATGATGTAAAATGGATAGTCCTTGATCAATGTTTTAAAAAAATGGACTCAAAAACAGATTCTGATAAAGCGGATTAAAGTCATGGGTTTGTAGGCAGAGTCCCTTACAATGGAAAAGGGAGGATCACACACTAAACACCTAGTTGCTGGTCAAGAGAATCTCAAGCATGGAAGGACGTCAACATTATTAGATGAACAGCAATCTGCAGCGCTGGCTGGAAGCAGTCAAAATATTGAGGCCCACGAGAGAAATGTTCAGCCAGAGACGAAGACCTCTGATAGTGGGAGCAGTGAGAAATATTTTTACGAACATGTCCCATCTTTTGATGTGACCCCGGACCACATGGCTGGGGTTGCCAACTCAAGGTCGCCTCAACCATGGCCTCAGGCATTGGGGAAAAGAAATCCCCAGTGTGAAAGTTTTGACAGTACGGCTGCTTCAAGTCATCGTCAACTTACGAACAAGTATAGTGGGTCTCTCGGTGCTAAAGAACATCAATTGACAGGGTCAACGTCCTTGCCAAGCATGAGTTCTGCAACTCACCCGGTGGCCATCAGCTCCACAGGCCACCAAAACAACAACAACAACATAGACAAGACTGACACCATCCAGAACACTGGCCAGAGAACTGCACAAGCACCACAAACGGGTAAACGTCTGCTGCCGAGTGGACCCACACAGCTCTACTCATTTAACATTGCCGCAACCTCAGGTGAGAAACTGAACCCCAGCCATCCAAGCACTGTGTACACATCACAGGGAAATTCCCAGACAGTGGCACACACATCACTGGGTCATTCACAGGCAGCGCTACACTCTTCGCATGAAAGTGCAGAAAGTAGAGCAAGAAACTACACTGGCTCAGTGCAACCTGCTCCCACCTTGACCGTTTCCACCACTGCTCAAAGTTTAACGCCCCTCCAAGTTTCTGATGAATATTCCAGAAATAATAAAACTGGAGTGTCCCCAGACAGCTATCAGGTCAACCCAACAGAAACTGAAGAATGCAGTTACCAATACCTCAACAATAGTTTGGGTTTTATGAAGAAAACTATGGCCAATCATGACATGGTGAAATACAGTGAAAAAACTTTTGAGAACCTTCAATTTAAATCAGTGGCTGGGAGATCAGCCACCATGAGACCAGATTCCTTTATCAACAATTTTGATAGCAGTGACGGGCCAACAACACGGGTGGAAAGTTTTCATGTGCAGTGTGAGAGTTCATCTTCATCAGAGGCCCACCACTTTGTTTCCAATCAATCTAATCAGCAGCATGCAAAGCCCAAAAAATCCAGATCAAGAGGTAGTAAAAAGAAAAATGTTGTAGAAAAACTCCCGGCAGAGAGCATCAATGATGAAGACGATGATAATGATTTCATACCTGTTGGAATGCTTCAGTTGTCAATGGCAAAAAGACCAGAAAGTCTTGATTCCAGTTTTCAGGTGGCCAAATCTGTGGGAAGTGGGATCCCTGGGGGCTCCTTACAGTTTAATCAGGGCCTACAGATACAGTACCAGACTGGCTCTGTGCAGATTAAATCTGACCCAGGTGCCAGCCAGTATGAGGCAGCTGTTCATGAAAACAATATCCTCCTGCAGCAGGAGCTGCAAAATCAGCAGCGGTTACAGGAGCAGCAAAACCAGCAGCGGCTACAGGATCAGCAGGGTTTTCAGAAACAGCATCAGCCTGGCAGTGGGACAGCCAATAAGCCGTCACCAGGCAGCCAGGTCAATCCTCGTCAAACAGGAAGTCAAAATGAGCCGCTGACCCAGAGTGTAGCAGCTCAACAAGAAACAGAGCAGAGGCAGCAGCAGTATTTGTTGAAGCTTGTGCAACAAGCCCAGCAACAGCAGAAGCAACTGCTGGTTCAGCAGCAGATGTCATCCGCCTCGGGGGCCAGCAGGTCTAAAACGCCAGGTTTTCACAAAAACCAAGGCTTGATCATTCACCACCAACAGCAGGGGGTAGGGCTCAGTGCTGTGGCCCAAGGAATCGGTCAAGATCAGAAATCTAATCAGATCAAACAAAGCCAACAGTTGGTGAGAGATGATAAGACTGCACAGTTTTCTCAACAAGGCGCTGAAGAACTAGCCAAAAATACCCCTTTAGAGAGGTACCCTTCTAATGAGCAACAGCTGTTGTTTCAGAGACTCCAGCAGCAAGGAACTGGGCCATCTGTTCTTGAGTCATCACCTCAGACTCCTGGGTCAGGTGTGACAAGACTGACCGAACATTATCTTCAGCTGAATAAAGAAGGGCAAGAGAGCCTCAATCGGCAAAATATTATTTCTCGTAGAGACCAGTCTTCTTTGAGATCTGTCACACCAACTTTAGTTCATCATAATCCGCCGCTAAACCAGCAGCATCCAGAAATAGCCAAAATGCTTAATTCCCCCGTCAGTCCTCGACAGCCTGCAAGTCCAAGACAATCAGTAAGTCCACGTCGCACTATCAGCCCACATCCTTCTTCGATCAGCCCGTGTCATTTTGTGAGTCCTTACCCTCGGCAGACTAACAGTCCTCGCCAGTCATCAAAACAGGCTGTCCCCCATTCTCCTGCCGTCAGGCACAATGCCAGCCCACAGCCCAAGCAGCCACTGAGTCCTAGACAACCTACTAGTCCTTGGCAACCTGTCAGCCCATCACAGCCTTCTCCCGCCAGCCCATCCCTGCAGCAACCACAGGCAAAGACAGGACAAACGGTGGCTTCCTATCTCTTGTCTGACCACAAACCCCTTCAACATCAAAAATACAACCAGAGTCACATTGGGCAGCCAGTGACTATCAATTTGGAAAAGATGAGGTCCTCTGGAGATTCAGGACTGGGTATCGGAACTCATCCTGACCAATCAGAACACATTGGGAGCACTCCAGGCCCACAGATGTCCCTGAGCCATCTGCATCTTCCTGAGAAAGCTTCCAGTATCACAGAACTGCACCACCTCCCCATTCCATCAAGTCAGCCTGCCGAGGTCTTCAGTCCCGGTCAAATTATCCACCACCGCCCACAAGAGCAGAAAAAATCACGGCATGGCCACTCCCAGGGAAAATCAAGGTCATCTGGCGGGATAATGAACAGACTGGCTACACCCTCCAGGGTTTCTTCAAACGTGCCCGTGCCTTCAGCAGAGAACGCAAGCACCATCTGGCAGCAGATGCAGCCTAGGGGCAACAAGTCCCACACACAAGTTCAGGATTCCACCGCTCATCTGCCCTCAGTAGAGATCAACCCTCGATCTCCTAAATCTATGGGCTCGCGCCCTCTTCAGCTGGTTGATGTCCAGGATTTTGTACTGCAGCCCAGTCCCAGTCTTCAAGCCGACAACAGGCTCCTGGACAAGCCTGCGTATGATCAGTTTTCTCAACAGCAGTACAGAAGTGAGGATATGTGCGCCCCTGCTGGAGACACTCTCCACCAGCACTCATCATCAGACAAACCAGGTGTGGAGACGCAGCTCTGTCCTCCGGCACCCAGCTTTTATCAGGCACAGAATCTGACCAGGGACACCAAGTCAGTTGTCAACTCACTCATCATGCAACCAGCTCAAGACTTCCAGCCCCAGTGCCCAACAGGTCTGTCAGAGAAAGAAACCAGCCTCATAAAATCACTTTTTGCAGATAACTCAACTCATGATAGTAGGCAACCAACAAACAGTCAGGCTGGCAAGTTTGAGGCTCGTGGTTGTGACCAGGTGTACTCTGAAAACCAGTCTAGGATTCTGTCAGACGGGTCCAGCAGCGACGATCGTCTTAAATTTTTGTCCGAAATCGCAAGTGAGCTGGCTGGTGCTGGTAAAGAGGAAACTGTGGCCTCACAGGGGTCAGGGCTTCAAGATAACAGCTCTGAGAATTTAACTGGCTCTTTTACTACAGAGGAAAATATAGAATCAAAATCTTTAATGAAGGTCCATGACCAATCTATCAAAACAGGTTCAGTGGTGTTGGACAGGACAAAAGAGGAGTCACCTGTGAAAGAATCTGAAGTAGCCAACAAGGACTTGCCACGACGGGAAGTGAGGCAGAGAAAACCTAAAAAGCCATTTGAACAAGACGACACTCCAACAAGGCGTAACACAAAGTCTGTCACACCAAGCCAGAAAAATTCCTCGGGGAACAGTGGGCACAAGAAACTGGCACTCTTACAAACCCCTCTTAGTAAAAAACCCATCAAGCAGCAAGGGAAAGTGAACCCTGACACAGAGGAGCCGGATCATGTGAAGGATAAAAAATTGAAAGAGGCAGACCCTGTGATTCAAGGGTCAGCTGCTCAGAAGCAAGAGAAACTATCAGAAGATAAATTTGTTACCCAGGAAGAAGAGTCTGAGACAGACTCGACGGCAGATAATCGAAGGCTCTCTAGGAGACTGAGAGTGAAAGAACAAGAAATTAATAAGAGTGATGCTGATGCCAGCAACAGGAGATCAAAGAGGCGATCGACAAGAATAGACTACAAGGAGGAAGCATCGGACTCGGTTGAAGAGAATCCCTCTATCAGAGGCAGAAAAATATCACCCAGTTATTCATCCTCGGAGGATACTGCTGCTGAGGGTAAACCAAGAATGACAACTAGAAGTAAAAACCGCAAAGAGGAGCCTTCAGGGAAGACGCCCAATGCCAAGCAAAACAAGGAGGGTGACAATGAAGAAAAACCCACTTCAAAGAAAAGGAAAGATGACGCCCCAGAGGACACAGCAATACATCAAACCCGCAGAAGGGATCAGTCAAGAGACAAAAATCCTGCCACTGTCAAATCAAATTCTCGTTCTAGCACTCCAGGTCCTAATTCAAAAACCAACCCTACAGCCAGAAAAGCTAATTCTCTACCACAGGCTAACAGACCAGCACCGAGAGACAGATTGAGAAGTCCGGCCTCAAGATCAAGAAGCCCGGTGACATCACGGTCAACCACCCCAGACAATGCAGGCACGGCCACAGGGCACAGAATGACAACAAGGCGACTAGTGGCTGAATCAGATCATTCTCAAGGGGGTTCTGGCTCAAAGTCCAAGAAGGTCATCCCATCTGAGCTCACTGAGGAACTTCCATCGTTGGCTGCAAAGCCAAAAAGGATCGCCCCGTCTGAGTTTGTTGATGAGCATCCGGTGCTGAGAAAGCGCACCAAAAAAGCAGAGACAAAATCTTCTGTAGACTCGCAAGCCCAGAATAATCAAGTAGAAACACAAGAAGACATGACAGAGTCCAGTGAACCAATGCCTGCAATTGCAAATACAGTAGCTCACGTTGCAGCGGGGCAGGGTTCACAGAAACTAGATTCCAAGAAGAGATCACATAAAAGGAAAAAGAGGCCCATTCGAACAAAGCCCACGATCAATGCTCTGCCCCCTGAGGCTAACCATCAAGAAAATAATGTTGAAATGAAAGAAGATGAAAAGGCCAAGGACTCAAAGTCTGACCTTGGAAGTGTTGTCAGCACAACCCAAGAAATTTCAAATAAGCAGGAGACCAAAGATGTGCTACCTCATGCTGAAGTCTTGCCAAGCCAAGAAGATATGGCAAAACACGAGTCTAAGTCAGGCAGTGTCCAAGAAACAGAAACACACGATGATGGTAAACCTGAAGCCATGTCAAACCACTCAGAGGCACCAGCACCAGAAACACCAGCACAAAAAACACCAGCGCAAGAAACACCAGAACTGCGGACCAAGCAGATGGAAAGTTTAGATATCAAAACAAAACTGAGAAACCGGGTTGTTGAGTCCTCAACTAGGAATGCCTCTAAACAAAATGGGGAGTCAACTATGATGTCCTCTGGTCTTAATTCAGCTGGCGCCTCCTCCTCGCTTCCCTCCCAAAAAGATCTCAAGTCCAGAGTTGACCATGTCCAGCCACAGAGGGACAGTGGCCTGACATCAGTGAATGTTGAAAATGTAAGGCAGAAAATGGTCATGTATAAGTTGGTGCCAGTGTCGGGAGAAGACGTATCGGACTTGGAAGGTAAATTTAACTTTTATATTGGCCCATATCTTCTTAACTAAACATAATTATTCATTGGTGTTTCACGGATTTTGATAAAGTTTTGGTGTTTTATCATCATACCTTGTTGTATCAAATTCCCTTCCAGTTTTTAAATCCCTTATATTAACTTCGCGGCCGTCTCTGTCGTCATCTCATGGGCGGGCGGGCGGAAAAACAAAAGTCGAAAATGACCCACTTCCCGTGATCCGATCGAGCTGAAATTTGGCATACGGACCCATCTAACCTAACAATGCATCGTATCAAAATTTCAGATCGATCGATTGTACCGTAATTAAATTAATGCATTTTTAGTTTATCCTTATATGAGGTATGTAATTCAAATTCACGGTTTGTTATTGTTTTTTCCCACGTGAAAGTTTGAGTTGACGCGTTGAGGCGATCCGTTAAAGCACCGGGGCACTTTTGTTTACATTTTACGTGTCACGCTGAGCTCGGTCAAGCAAATCGGTGACCAGACTTTTCCCCTCTCACTCTTCCCCAGGGTTATGAAGCAAACTTGAGTTAAGACAGATTCAGTCTGTAAATGTTTGAAAATAATCAATACTGTTAGTTATGTCTCATATATAAGGGATTTATAGTCAAAAACTTTGTTTTTACGGGTTTGTTTTATTAGCAACTCTTAATAAATCAATAATTGCATTTGTATTGGTGCAATCAAGGATGCTCTTAAAACTTTCTAAAATAATCCTTTTGGAGATTCTTACAGTTTTGATAAAAAAGTATATTTTTGAAATGTTAGATCATAAAACTTTTAAATTGGTAGCTTAAAATTTCAGTAAAATTTTAGATGTGCCTTAAAAACCTAAAATAGACATCATTTTAGAAGCACTTTTTTTAATTGAAACCAGTTCTCATTATTGATTATTTAATTTCACCTGTCACTTCATTGATTTGGAGTTTCTTTTTTTTCCCTAAGCTGCTCACACATTTTATTCTTTTCATGAAATTAATAAATGCAAAAGGAAAAAAAAAGACATTAACCCCACACATATCTGACCTAGCCTTTTTTAAAATCCCTTATATTAACTTCACCGTCTTGTCTCTCTGTCATGGTCCCGTGGAAAAACTAAAGTCCAAAATGACCCACTTCCCGTGATTCTATCTAGCTAAAATTTTGCACTTAGACTTTGTCACCTAACGATGCATTGTATCAAAATTTCCGATCAATTGAATATACCGTAATTAAATTAATGAATTTTTAGTTTATCTCTATGTAACTCTATTTAGCATATGCTTGTTTGTGCTAGACTGTCGTGTGTTGCGTATTAAATTGAACATACTTTTATATTTTCCCGATCTGTAAATGTTTATGCTATCTGTCACGTGGTACATATAATATTGAACGTAATCAATACTTTTTGTTATATCTCATATATAAGGGATTTATAGTCAAAAACTTTGTTTTTACGGGTTGTTGAATTATATGGCTCATTTACTCCTGAAAGAAATAAAGTTCTTTGAGTTTATTTCTTTTGCTAATTTAAATTAATTTGAATTTCCTTTGATTTAAGTCTTCAAAAATTTTTCATGCCTTTTAAAAATATATTCGCAAATTCTTATTGATAAGTTTGTTTGCTCAAACGTTAACTATTAGAATTTGCTTATGTTAATCTGAAAGTAAATTTCGAATGACACATGTTCTCTCATGGTTCTTTGTTTCAGAGGGCCTTGTTCCTATTAGTGGATTCTTTGTATCCAGGGGTACCTATGACCGTATTCTTCTGCCTCATAACTTCATGCGTGGTTCACCTACTTCCAAAATGTCTTCAGCTTCAACTGATAAAAAATCAAACTCATCGCCAGTGTCATCCTCTTGGTCACATCAAGCTAGTGACAATATGTCAGCAAGAAAATCTGGACTGGCATCAGATGCCCCCTTAAAACCTGTTCCCCGCAGCAGCCTGGCCCCAGCACAGTCTTCATCATCTGGATTATTACAGTCTTCACCTTGGATGGATCAGTCGCCCCAGTTGGTGGCCACGCCTCCACCCTCAACAGGAGAATCTATGACCAAAAAGAACTGGACCACCCCACAACCACAGGCCTCACCTGCATACAGGCGATCGCCATCTTGGAATGCCACGCCCCCCTCTATATTATCTTCATCGCCCTTGTCTTCATCCTCATCGGCTTGGACCTTATCATCCACTTCCGCATTGGCACCAGCCCAGCCGTCGCATTCCTGGTCAGGTCCACCCCATTCCACACCCCAGGACCCGACCTGGCGGTTGTCCCCATCTGTAAACAATGCTGCCGTGGAATCTTGGGGTAAGGATTACTTCCCCAATCCCAGCTTAACAGATTCCAGGAGACAAGCTCCAGAGCTGACATCACAAATTGATTCCACTGTTCAGGTAGGACTTTTATTTGTCATTTCTTTTCAAACCAATCTTTTTACCAACAGCTTGTTTACTTTAAAAAAAAACAACTAACATATCGCTGCAGGAAGTTAATTTTTTTGTCAACTGTCAATGACTCATTAATCTTTTAAAGTTGTTTTTTTTCCTTCCTTGTGTTTCATATTTTTTTAGCATTGCCAGTTTTTACTTTACTTTATTCATCAAGCTCAAAGCATTGTGGCCGTAGTGTTACGGCCTTGCCACAAGAATATTTCTTATATTTTTGTCCATGTTGGGCCTGAAGGTTTAAAAAAAATTAAAAATGATTAATAAAAAGAAATAAAAATTTTAACTTTGTAAAACACATTAAGAAACGCTTGGCGGTTGACCTTGATGGTTGGAGGGTGCTCGCTCAAGTTTCCCCGCTTCCCTCAACAAATAAGTGTTTATTTTTGTCATGTTTCATTCAATAGTTAATACCATAACTTTCATATCACCGGATTAATTTAATTAAAATGTATAATACCATAAATAGCTAAAAGTCATGCCATCAACTAATCAAATGGATACCAACAACTTATCAAACAATAAGTAACTTTCTTCTTTAGATGTTTTTAAATAATAATAATAATAATGTTTTTATTGGTTCTTTTGTACATTTTTATTGTACAAAAATTCCCATATTTTGATAACGAGGGTGTGTAATAATATTATTTGAGAAAGCTTTCACTTGATATTTATTTGAAACTTATATCCTTTTTATTGTTAAAATTTAGAATATCTCAGGACATCAGCACTATGGCTCTCTGGAGCCATCCCTATATTCAGCACAGCACGATGAACCACTTCACACCAACAACACCTCCTACGGGACAGGCTCACAGCAAGACTCCGACTTCACTGAGACAAGACAGGAGAGCCTCATCCAAGGTTTTCTCCGCCATGTGTCAGCCAACTCTGCCAACTTTAACCAGGAGCTGTCTGGTTTCAACCTCGGCCAGCAAGATTTTGCTTACCTGGAGAGAGGGCTGAGACAGGCGCTGTCACCCACAGCACTTCTCTCTGCAGTGGAGGCCTATGACGGCAGTGGGCAGGAGGCCGGTGCCTGCCAAGACACGTCCCTTCAAGACAGCCTCAACCTGGTGCACACTGTCAACTTGGATATGGAGGAAGGAAATCTGGACACCTCCTCTAACCTGGGCCTGGGGAACCTCAGTGGTCACTCTGTGAGCCAAGCAAACATTCCGAGAAGCATGGACGGTCTGGCTAAGACATCTCATTCTGGCATGCAGTCGCTGATGGAGAGTGAATTGGGCAGTTCTGCCCTGAATGATAGCGCATCTTCTGTAGATGGATCTTCACTTGTTGGAAGTCCGTTGGCTAAAGGGAACACTGATGGCGAAGAAAAGAAAGAAGAGAAGAAGGCCATGAAAGAGCGAAAGCATCAGTATGATGTAAGTTTATCTGCTTGTATGAAAGTTAAAATATATCCTTTAGATGAGGTGTTACGTTTGGTTGTATAAATTTATTACCTGGCATTTGACACAGTCAAAAATAAACTCTGTAATAGTAAAACGTTTTTTAAATTTATTTTTGGTTTTAAAATGCGTAGCTAATGCTGTTTTCCAGAAATTTGTAAACTTTTTAAAACATAAGACATTTAAGCTTTCACTTGGTATATTTGGATAGAAAAGTTTGGTCCTTCAAAATACTTTTTGAAAAGTTTGTTAATTTGATAAATTATATCAATAATGGTTTAAAATTGTTTTTATAAGTTTTCAACATTAAATTTAATTCCTTCAAAAACTGCTTACATTTTTTTCAAAAGAGATCTTTTTGGCATCTCCATTAAAAGAAAAATAAGCGAAGAATTAGAAGATGATTTTATTGTAATGACCAATCTCATTGCTTTACTCCTTTAAAGAACCAACTGGACATTATTTTTTTAAAAGTATATGGCTTTTAAACAAAATAAAAACAGATCAACTCCCATCTTATAATTTGTAATAATTCCCAGGAAGTTTTAAATTTACCTACAAATTAAATGAGACTGTATCACACACCTGTAGTCTGTATGGAGTCTTACGACAGAAAATTACATTTCTTTTTTTAAAAAATTCAATGACAGGACTAATATAGTTGTGATTATATATTTATAAACATTTACTCTAGCTTGATAGTTTTGATGACATTTTTTATGATATCCTTTTTATTAATTTGTTTTTCTTCTAATTTTACCATTTCTCAGATTGTCATAAATAATGGAGACCGGAAATTCAAATGTAAAATCTGCAACAAGATATTTGGGAAGACAACTATATACCGTCATCTGAGAATCCATGATTCAGATTACAAGATCTCATGTACCCTGTGTGAGAAGCAGTACACACAGAAACACTCCCTCATGCTGCACATGCAGAAGTTTCATGGAGAGGTCAACACAAACATGTTGTCACCAGATAAGAAAGGTATGGTATGAACTTATTGGAGGCTTGAGTGTTTGGCTTGACATTGGCAGTTAGAGCACTGCCACCCGAACTTTTAAAAATATTTTTAATTCCAAAGGTCCCAAATGACTTCTTTAATGAAAGATTTACAAAAAATTTTTGTAAAAATAAGTTATTAATACTTCATGGCATTTTAAAAAAAAATAGTGATGTATCAAATAGCAATACACAGGATCATGAATCAAATAAATAGCAGACAAGACTGGCACGCTGTCACTACCAAAGTCAACAGCAGTTTTTAATTGCGGTAGTACACAGATCTTGAAATATCTATTGCAGACAGATCATTTCTGCTACACAGTTGGGTGTGGTACATGGTAAAAGTACTGTGTTATACCAGAAAAGGGGTTAACTATACTGAAAAAAAAACAACACTAAAATATAGGGCTGGTACTGATTATAAAAAATGTGTTCGATTGATCGGGACAAAATTTAATAGATAAATTTCGATAAATTATATTTTATATAATGCATATATAGATCCCATTAAGACGTATTCATTATTTTGCTATAGCAGTTAAGTCGAGGTAATTCCATTGCTCCCAAATTTTGTGACGCAACACAGTAAATTCGTTCTGCTGTGCAAGAAATAAGGAAGAAAAACCTTTATGTTTACGTATGCCCATCTAAATAAGTAATAATAATACTAGGGAAAAGTATGTAAGTAACAAAAATATAAAATAATTAATAAATTGGAATAAAATTTGTAGAAATATTTTATTAAATTTTATTTGAATTTTAATCGATCAAATTAATTTTAATCGATTAAATTTTTAAACCATTTAACGATTAATTAAGCGTTAATTTCCGCAGCCCTACTAAAATATAAAGAAAAGCAACAAAACCCTGATATGATAAAGTGCATAGTGGCGGTAAAAATATTGATAGCAATTATACCACTAAAATAATATGATTGGGTTAAAAATATTTGTTAATTAAGGCAAATTTTAAATGTCAGTGATTACCTTGGATTCTATGGATTTATTTCCATTTTTCTTTTCTCACCCAAGACCCTGGAGAAGTGGATGTGAAAGAACAGGACAAGACAACATCCCCTAACAAGCCCAGCGAGGCCAAGCGCCAGAGGCGTTCATCTTCAACAGCCGACCCCCTGGCAGCGAGTCTGGATGAAAACGAGCTGTTGAAACAGAAAGAGACTCACAGGCAAGTTGAGGAGCTGAGGCGGCTGAAGGCCGAGAAGAAAGCCCATGGTAAATCTGGCCTGCACTCAGCAGATGATTCGTCGACCAGGGATGATGGGTTGTCTCCCAGCAAGGAGAGTGACGGGGAGTTTCCCATTAAAGACTTTGGCACTGGGAAAGTGCCCATCACAGGGTATCAGTCCAACCTTTCAGATTACCCATGCGCTATGTCTGACCGGCCTGGCAAGGATCGTTCTAAAAGCTTCTCAGGCGGGAGTTTGGGACCTCAAACCAGTTCAGGCCAGATAGGCCCGCAAATGGCATCAGGATCAAAATCACAGTTTCAGTTGAACTCTCCGCTGCCGGTGATGTCCACGATTGCTCCATTTCAAACTGTAGACCCCGCCCCGAAGCCCACCCCTCCCCCTCCCAGAGATGCGCCAGATGACCTTCCCAACAACTGGGATAGAGCGGAGGACGTCAGTCCAGAGAAATCCTCACCCTCTCAGGAAGATCTCAAAAACTTTTTCTGCACCGTCTGCAACACGCAGCTGGTCTCCAAAAACGGCTTCATGCTGCACATGCGTCGGCACAATATGGCCAAGTCGAAGCTGTGCACCAGCTGCGACAAAAAGTTCCACACCACCACTGAACTAAAAACTCACATGCGCACTCATACGGGAGAGAGACCCTTTAAATGTGAAATTTGTTATATGAGTTTTGCCCATTCTGGCTCATTTGTCTGCCACAAAAAGGGGCATACGAACCGAGGTGAGCTGGAACCATTCCCAATCATAGACGGGCTAATTAAGTATCCCCCAACTTTCAGGAAACCACGCACGGAGGGCACCAAGAAAGTGCAGGGTGTGGCAGGAGATCAAACAAGGGAGACCAAAAAGAAAGGCACCAATGAATCTCAAGTGGTCAGGGGAAATGATATTAGCAGTGATGAGTTGAGCTCCGCCCCGACACAGGATATACTCCCTGGGGGGCGACACACAAGCGTCATTAGAAAAAACAGTTTGGACGCCTCGTTTGAGATCTCAGCAAGGAATGACTCTGATGCACAGCGGAAGCTTAGCTTAAATAGTCGGGAAATGAATTCTAGCGGTGATGGAGTCATGGGGCTGGGTGACCAGATTTTCAATCCAAATTTGCCACATTCCTCCCATGTGAAGGAGGGCGGTGGTTATCTTCAGCCTGGGGATATCACGCCTGGCTACTCAACGCCCGGGCACAGCATCCCTTCTGCTTATTCGACAACTGGCACGGATGTCCCTGGTGGCTACTCGACATCCAGCCAGGTGGATTATTACAGTGGTCAATCTGGCTACGGCGAGAGTTCCCAGCCCAGGAACTTCCTGTCTCCCCAGGTAGAAACCACATCATCATCCCACAGCTACTACAGCCAGGACAAGTATTATGCCAGGGCAGCAAGTGTAGACCAGTTCTCACCTGGCAACAGCAACAGTCAACTCAGGAGTGTGCCCGTCAACCTTGTTGTGGACAAGAGCCAGCACTACGGCGAGGACATGCAGGGGGAATACCCGCAGAGCGTCGAGACGGATGACAGCTATTATTCAACCCAGCAGTCTTATCAGTACGCCATGCCTCCCGGTGGTGTGGATGGTGACTATGAGCAAGAGGACTACGATGGGGCACTGTCCCAGTACAAAGGAGACCCCTCATCTTCTGAGATTGTCAAGAAGCTCCTCCAGCACTACAACGTCCCGTCATCAACATACCAGGAGGCCACTCCACTGGATTACAGCCACCAGCTGCAAGGAGCCCCTGACTACGCCAGGTCCGGGCGCGAGACAGCACCCTCCATGTATGCGGAACAGGATATGGGTGTGGCCGCACCGCCTTCCTACAGCGCCAGCGTTCAGCAGAAACAGTTTTATGCCGGCCACACAAATACCCCAGAGTATGATAGCTCGTTGATAATGTCTTCGGATCGAACTGGCCATCTGCCCAGTCCGCAGGCAACACAGGAGCGTTCATATTCCCAGAGCACAGCTTCCATTCAGCTGCCTGAGGCGTACAGGTACTCCACTGCAGACACCTTCCATGAGGGACAATACACCAGGTCACCTAGCCAGTCTTACACACAAACTTACGAAGTGACCTCCAGGGATTATTACCAGCAGGGGTTGCCTAAGATTGAGAGCCTGGCGAGGGACACTGACCCCAACTCCAGGGATCCCTCTACAAAATCTCAATGACCTCTTTATGAGGTAGTTTTATTTCTGAGCTGAACAGTTTCAATTGGTTTCTTTTTGGTGTAGTTTAAGACTATTTGTGAAATGTGTTTAAATTCTTCAAGCAAGTTCTGATGGGCACATTTGTTAACAATAGGACCAGGGATAACTTCGTACAGACAACTATCTGTCAAAGTTTGAAAACAACCTGTTGAGGTTCAGCATCACAGAAACATGTTAGTATTAATATGTTTTTTAGACTAATCATATATGATGACATTGATGTCATTGTTGTTGTCCAAGAAATCTTTCCATGTATACTTTAAGTTTAACATTCTATTTGATTGCAAACATCACAGAACAGGGCCAATCGTAAGTTTTGTTCTCATCTCTCAGTATTGTGTGTGAGTGAAGTTAATTCACTTGTTTTTGTCCACTGATTATAATGCTGTTTTATTATTTGTTTACAAATCTTTCATGCAAGCCTTGTTTTCTTGATTTAACAATCGACTTCATATTTAAGTCACGGCAATGGCAAAAGAAAAGAATGGAAAATTTTTAAAAAGTGAAGTTAGTTTCTGTTAAAGAAAATGAAAGATAAAATAATTTCACTGTCGAAAGCTGATCACAAGAAATGGTTGTAGCATGCCTTGTACAACTGATTCCAAGAGATGATTATTGCTTTCTCAATTTTTGTTAAATGCTACTGTTTCTGTATTTTCCTCTATCATGATATTGTTATATTTTAAGGAAGCACAACTCTATGACCCACACAAAGCTGTTTACATTTCTGATGCCATTTCAAATGAAAACTGAATTTTTAAAAGTTTTAATTCTTTTTAAAATATACACAAATATACTTGATGTTTTTGTTTTAGAAAATACTCATATTTCAAATTTAACAATTTAAATTTTTTTATTTTATTGCACTCATTGAAGATTAGATAGTCAAAAAAAAATTAATATTGTATTGGGTTATGTTTCAATAGTGAAGCAAAATAGTCAGTGTTAATTTTTGGTTTTAGGTTCAATGGTGACACAAAACTGTGTTCGTTTTGGATAAGATTTATTGGTGAAACAAAACTGTGGATGTTAGGTTTAGATACACTGTAGACGCCTGGATGTTTAGATGGTGTTTTAGTTTTGTGTCTCTAGTTGCCATCTAATAAAATTAACATTGCATTTCTGTCAACACGCTTTACACTGTCAGTGTTGTGTTTGCTTTGGGCTTCTCTGTTCATCTAATAATAGTGAGTGAAATAAAACTAGGAATGTAAGAGGATCCTGCAGGTGTTCTATTCTGTAACTCGTATAAAAAAAAGCTGGGAGGAAAATAAGACCATGAACAAATCCAGCTGTCTTATTTGTATAGTTGTGCCATTGATTTAATTGATTTCACTACAATCTTTCATTTGCCTCGTCTACCATATAATATTCTAGTTGTGGAATTTTTGTGTGTTAAAATTGTGTTTAAGAGCAACTCCCCAAAGCTTGTCTGCATCCGTGGATATACATTTATGCTTTTTTATCATCATGTTCTTTAATCTAGTTGTAGAGGTATGGGGAATTCACTTTTAACATTTTCCAAGAGATCATTTATTTTTGTAGAAATTGTTTTTACATCAGAGATGCAATTCATTCTCCTCTGTTGTATACCTGGGTGTGGTCGGTCGGACAGAGTTGGTCAAATTAATCACCCTCCTCCACAGAGCTATGCTTAATAACAAAAAATATTGAGGCATTGAATGTGGATCAGCTTTACAATGTCACCGATTATGTACTAAAATATCTGTGATGTAGAGCCTTGTGTGACATTTGTGTCTCTGGTCGCTGTCAACAGCAATTCAATAAGCTATTAAATGTTTTTTTTTAAAAATACGTTTGATGATTGTGGAAAAGCTGTGCTCAGGATAAAGCCTAAATATTCCCCCCCCCCACACACACATTTTCTAGATTTAAAAATTGTTGCATAACTTATAAGCAAAACAAACAAAAATGTGATTTTATCATTTGGCTATGTAGATACTATGATCTTAGATTTGGGGTGAGTGGCATCTTGTTGGATTGATTGTCCACATGAAGCTAATGATGTGCACAATGATAATCACCTGAATTATTCATATCTGTATTGTCATCTATTATAATAGTTTGAAATGTAAACTACTGTTGTCGTGGAATAAGTTGCAAATCAGACACTAATCAGTTTTAGTGTTTGCTAAGGCTTTCTAGGGCTCGTCTTTAAATTCATGAAAAGTTTCCTCTAAGGCTGGTCTTTAAGCTCATCTTATAAGTGGGCCTGGGGTAAATTTCTTTCTTTCTGGTAAATCACAAGTACTTATACACATCTTTCAACCTTAGTCTGCCATAAATAAATACATTGCAGCATAAATATGTTTGAAAACAATTGTACATTTACGTACATTTTCTGTATCAGGGCATATTTCACAGTTATTTTTATTCCTTCTGTATGACAACCATTTTTACTCTCTTGTTAGTCTTGATACAAAGGCTTTTCCCCTAAATTCCCATCTCTAGAATAAAGGACCTTTACATCATTATTAAGTCAAAATGTTGCTCTTTGCATAATGTTGTAAATAATTGTGTCTGTCTTATGCTCCTTTCTACAAAATATTCTAGACTGAGCACTCCTGTGGCATCTGATAAAGTAGCAGAAGTGTCAAAGTAGCAGAAGTGTCAAAGTAGCACTGTGGTTTCTCTTCTTGAATACACTTTATGACAATAAGATTCCCCCCTCACCACTCTTTTTAAGCGAGGAAATCTCATTTTGGGATGTTGGTGTGTTAAAATAATTGAGCTTTCTTTAATGTTTCTGGAATTGTAGATTTCAGTTTGGTTGCCTTATTGCTACTATTGGCTGGGTAATGTAATGATTTGTGATGATGTGAATTTTTTTTAGTTTCCCTGGTGGAGCGCTCACTCTCTTTGTTCACGTTTTTTCTCGTTGGTCTTCATGTTTTTATTATCTATTTTTAAAAGCCTTATTTCTGTGTTATGTTTTTGTCTATTAGGAGCCATAAAATGCAAGTACGTGTAATTGTAATTGTATGCTTGGAATTTGACGTGTGTATCTGGCAAGCTTGTAGCTGACAATGAATACTTTTTATTCGCTGCAAGTGTAAATATGTACAGTTCAGTTGTTGACTTTTCTTAGAAATGGCCATGTAAAAATTTAAAAAATGACTTCAGTGCCTTGACATTAATGTACTAACTTTGTTATCTTATGTGTAATGACTAAATAGACAAGATTCACTTCTTTAAGTATGCATTGTTATTTTCTGTATTCATTATTTGTGTATTTATTCATTATTCTGAATAGTATGCATCATTCTAATCTGTATGCATTATTCTGTTAAGTATTCATTATTCTTGTATCATACATTATTATTGAAAGCATTACTTGTATGTATGTATGTATGTATGTATGTATGTATGTATGTATGTATGTATGTATGTATGTATGTATGTATGTATGTATGTATGTATGTATGTATGTATGTATGTATGTATGTATGTATGTAAACTATGTATGTATGTATGTATTATGTTTGTCTGTATCCACAATTCTGTTACGTATTTCTTATTCTTGTATATATTCATAATTTTTGTGTATACACATTATTATTGTTTGAAGCATTCATTATCATTGTAAGCATTTGCCATGTTTTTCTGACAATATACATGAATTTTATTGCTGTTGTTTTATGTACTCCAAGTTTATATTTCTAAACAAATTATGTAAATTGAGTTTTTTTTACTGGGGAAAAATGGTGAAACTTTCTAAAAGTTTCCATTGTCATAATAATATCTCAACTGTTCAGGCTGTACAACAATTTTGAGGCAAAAACTACAGGAGCATTTCATACATGGTTTGGACTTGTGTGAAATGAATGGATCATAGTTTCTATCATGGTGCTGTAACAGGGCAATGACTTGGTAAGGTGCAGGACAAGCTCATTTACTTGACCTCATTTATGTTTGTCAATATAGGACACAAGATTTCCTATCATCTATTTGATCTGTTGATGTAAATTTGAGACTTTGTTTTACAATAATATATTTAAGCACAATCCCCTTGTTACGTTTGTTTATTAATATTTTGATTTTGTTAGAGTGTGTTTGTGTATATGGTTAGGGGGGGGGTTCTGTGTTTATTTGGGTAAGGTTATGTTTACACAATTTGTTAAAGCTCAAATTTTATCTTTAACTCAACTTCACTTTTGTTGCTAATGAAACTTAATTTTTTATCCCCAGCTTTAGTTTAACTTAATATTATTCTTGTTTGAATTTTTCTTCAATGTGACATTATGTTAAACAATCCAGAGATTCTTTTAAAAAAAAGCAAATTTCTTTTTTAAAAATAAGGTTTAAAAAAAAATTGTACTTAAGTAAATTAGAATTTGAATGACTTTATTACTATTTTAGCTCAATATTATTGTTGACTTCAAGTTATGTGTAAATGGTCTATTTGTTGATTTTGACATGTTGATATATTTACAAATAGCCTTCTCTTTGCTTAGAAGTCATAGATTCAGATGCCATTTACATCACTTGCCACTGGAAAATTGAACATTGGACTCAAACACTGGCTTGGACTCTAACACTGGCTTTAATCATTGTTTTCCTCAAGACTGAGAAAGATCTGTTCCCTCTGGCATTTTATCAACTGAACACATAATTCTTATGTCTGCATTTCACCTTGTTTTTATACACAGCGTGTTCCTTGAAGGATAATTGCTACATGAAATACTGCTTTTACCCTCATACTGTGCATCTGTTGTTAGTTTCTGAACTAACCAAGATCTTTACTACCAAAGCACGAGTACAAGCTGGATTTCCCAGTTTATGTGGCATATGATGAAATAGCTTCTCTGGAATGGTATTTAGTCTCCAGATATATCACTTGACTTACTAATACCTTATGACATCTGTCAATTGAAATCGCAAAGCACCTGGTAAGAAAGTCAACAGGATAATTTATGTTTTACTCTCAAATTTTAAGTCTTCAAAGTTGATTAGAGCCAGTCACCCCGGCTGGGATTCAATGTTCCTACATTAATTTAATGTGCTTCAAAACAGCAGGCTTACAATTAATGGACATTGTCTTCTTTCAGGAAAAATTGTTGACTATCAACATTGCAGATTATTGACACCGGGATATTTTATTACTGACATCTTTACATATTCATGTGATAATGTTGTTTTTTTTAGTTTTCAAAAATGTTTATTGACTGTTTGATTGCTTGTCAATTGTTATCATTAAAAAAAAAGATTGTTTAATTTTTTTAGTTATTCTTAACCTGTAAAAAATATTTGTTGAGTGTTGAATACGTTAAGAGTAATATGATTGTTGATGTTTTATTTTGTTGACTTCATGCATTTGAGATGGAAAAGTCTATGTCTTTTTTCTTCTTCAAATTTACAGCTTTGAGAGAATATTACTGAATAGAGAGAAATGGCAATTTGAAGGAAATGAACATTATTTTTACCTTTTGTTTTATTGTGAACTTTTAGTTATTGCTAATGCATTTCTAAAAGATACATTGACCTACTTACTCGTCATGTTAAAAGGTCAGTGATAAAATTAGTTAAAATTTTGTTTTTATTTTGTAGGAATGTTTAGAACTTGAGTTTTTCTTATGGTTTATTTAGTTGTATGCAATCAAATTTTTTCCATGCACAAATCACAATGTTTAACCATTTTAGAATCTTGCCTTTGTTCCATTCATACTTTTATTATTTTACATGTGAATCATTTTGCTGTTTAAAAAAAAATAATAATATTTTATATTCCTGTACTTTAAGGACTCTTAAGTTACTCTTTAATTTTTTAAAAAATTGTCCATTTTCATTCTTGTATAACTGGCCTAGCATGTAACTGGTATCAATAATAAATAGATTAAGTTCTTGTTATATTGTGCTGGCCATATTGTCAAGTTATTGGCATATTAATTAATGACTGTCATATTCCTGGCATGACATAGCTTCCATTAGTTGTCAAGTTCTTGGTTTATTGTGGTGGCCAAAAATTCCTGGCCAACTACCTTTTCAAAAAATTGTCAAGTTCATGACAAGTTGTGGTTTCCTTGATTCTTTTATTCTTTATTTTCAAAGATAATTATTTTTCAGTTCATTATATCTCATGTTGTGTTTTCCTTTCAGAGCTTTTAGCCATAATTTGTTTAAAAACATGATTTGGCCGGAACTATATAATTTTACACTTTATAAACCGGTTACATACAGAAAAAATGCTGTACAAAATTTGCATACATATATAAATTAAATCTATATTACATCTATATCAATAATTATAATAAATAACGTATTTTAGAATTAGTCCCATTGTATTTTGAGTTTATCCTAATTAATATTTATTGTTTTCTTAAAACGCCTTCAGTTTATTGTTAGATTTTCTTTCTCCCATTGCAGTCTAAGAATATTCTTGAACCTGATTGCTTAATATTACATCTTGAATTTACTAGAATAATATGATGTATGACAATGTACTGTTTTCTATAGAGTACTACAGGGTGGTAATGATATCAAAAAAGTGTACATCTTTATTTACAAGTTGATGGTCCTGTCATTAAACACATTCAGTGATGACAGTGACGACACATCAAAATAACAAGACCTTTGAGAGTGGGATACTTTGAGATATCTGGGAGCTGTGACACAATCCTATAAAGACCGAATTGAAAGAATAAAATCACTTGCCTTATCTTATTTCAACCTAAACATTCCACTAGGAGGAGGCATTAACTTCTCAGGGAGAGCAAAGAAAGCCATAAGTCATAAGAATAGCTGTAGTTTACCAATAAGTAAGAGAGACAGTCCTTTACCAGAAGACAGAGAACCTACTTAATACCTTAGGGGGAAAAATTCCTCAGGAAAATATCTGGTCCTCTGATAGAGGTGGATGGAGAGTCTGTACAAAGAAATAAATCCATTTGTTTGAAGACACTACCATGGGCGCAGCAATAAATGAGTGCTTGTCCATAGAGCAGCAAATGTGACCTACAGGCAAAAACCTTGGGGCAGATGGCAACTGACCATTACATTAGATGGATGGATGATCAGTGGGGGTCGGTGCATGGAGGAGGAAAGCCATAAAATATAAAAGGATTTGAATAGAGGCTTCTAACAGCCTTGGTTCACTGACACTTATTTACCATCTGATTTAAGATTCTTCACTGGTTCTTGCAACCGAAAGATTTATCAACCATTAAAACTTGATTGTGGGCTGGGAGAGAGGAAGGGGGTTGTTGTATAATGGAGAAAATAAATGTTGTATTACTTAACTTAGTGCCTTCCCCTGTCACAGGTAAACTAAACTTCCCAAATATGGAAATATTATTAATAAAAGATCCCCTTTTAAAATCCTTTATATTAACTCGTAGCGTCTGCTTGCTTGTTGCAAAAGTTTTGGATCAATTTTTACCCAACTTCCCGGTATCCTATCGAGCTGACATTTTGCAGACAGACTTGTGGCAACAATAAAAGTGATCTATACAAATTTCACATCGATCGAATGTACTGTAAATAAATTAATGAATTTTTAGATTGTCTATGCAGCATGTAAATGTTTATGCTAGTCTGTCACGTGGTGCGTATTATATTGAATGCGCGGTGCGTATTATATTGAACATACTTTTATTATATTTTCCCCATCTGTAAATGTTTATGCTAGTCTGTCAAGCGGTGCGTATTATAGTGAACATTATCAATACTTTTAGTTATGTCTCAAATATAAAGAATTTATAGTCAAAAACTTTGGTTTTTACGGTTTTTAAAAATTTATGTTGACCCCCATGTACCAACAGAGATTTACACAGCATCCTTAATCATCACAAAAAGGTATGCCTTGGCTGGCGTACGGAGAGCCACGGAATGCAGTCAACCTTATATCACACTAAGAACAACTCTAAGACAAACAGTCTAAATTTTGAAATTGAATAATTTACTTCCTTTATTTTTCATTTATAAAGCAAAGGTAAAAAGATATTTGCATAGTCAGCAAATAAATCAGCTATTTCAGTCAGGTCAGAATATTTTATGCACAAAATAAAGCCTTTTACAAATGCAGACAAGTGGAAATGGGATATTTTCTCCATTTTATGTGTGCGTGCTGCAACTTAACCAGAAAATGTCTGGTTGTCTTTACATTTTACGGTGAAGTTTTTTTTTACTGATCCTTTAAGAAATATTGATATACAACATGGGGTGGCGGGTGGGTCTCAAAACCCTTCACAAGGAGTGAGTTTAAGTTGGTTTGAATATTGTCTTTACATAATTAATGTGTAAGTGTAAGCATTAACAATATATATGGTTCAACAATCACAAACTGCTTTCTGTCTCATTAATCAAACATTAATTCTTTAGTATGGGTTTGCCTTGTAGCACATCTTCCATTTTCATTATTTCAAATAAAATATCTGGGCTCATCTAGAAATAAGAATAAATTCTTAAAATGCACACCTATTTAACTGTAAGATTCACAATATGACAGGATTCATTTAAAGAGCAAACATGTTCATGAAAATAAATTGCAAGTGGTCCCACATAAAATGTGTGCATTTTAAAGATAAATGTAGCCCTCCAAAATATTGTAAAATGATCTCACCAAAAATCAGATTTTATCAACATTTTTTGGAAACAATATATTTAATAGTATAGTTTAATTTATAGAAATATATTATAATGGACTCTTAGATCTTTCTTTGTTGAGAATATTGACTTACCCTACACTTAAAGAACTAAAAGCTTAAGTACTGATACCTCAGTTTAGATAAATTCTAATGTCATTAAACTAGACTTAAAAATTGTTTTACAATAAATAAAACAAACTCACGAGATGTTAGCAAAATCAGTGAAGCAAGATTCGTTTTTGTAAAGCATGTTTAAATTTTTTTTTATATTTATCACATATTTACAAAGCACACTTGCTTTGGAAGCATTTCATAAAAATTTTTTTAGCAGCAATGTTATAAACAATTATCCAAGATGTAAATTTAAGAGAGCAAAATCAATTTGTTACAAAGAAACTTGATTTTAAAATAAATACAATGTAAATATAATTATAAAAAATATAATTAAAAAAAAATTATAATAAAATATTTTTTATTTCAACTTTTAACATGTTTATTATTATTAAATAAGAGAAAGAAATGGGGAAAAAATGGCAGTGACTGGGTCTAAGTGCTGTATTTGTGTCCTAAATCATTTTGTTGGAGAGGACAGGTATTAATGACTGCTCACACAACACAAGTTCAGAGATTTGCTTTCTGAAGATGAGGTGAAAATTCTCTGATCTTGCTGAACATGGGTACAACTTTTTAATGGATAAACGTCCATTTTTAAAATTATAGTGTAGTAGTATGTTTTGGAAGGTAGGTATTGGAATGTAGCTTTTTGTCAAGTTTTTTTAGTAAGTGTTTGTAAAGTCAACCCAGTCCGAGGCTGTGGCATTGCGCAATAAAAGAGTACATATAATAATAATAAAATTAAAACCCAGATCTAAATTGATATAATTAAATCCCCATTTTGTTTCATGAGTGCTGATGGACACAAAACTTTTCGGAGTCATTCTGGATTGTGTGAGAGACATTGAGTAGCATGGAATCCACATGGTCCATTAAGTAAAGACAAACCCAAATTAAATGAGCTCCTTATCTCATGAGGCAAGACATGACTCGGCCCCAATGAGTCCAACAAGTTGGCTGAACTTTGGTAAACAGACCATTTTTGGAAAGAATGGGTGTATTAAAAACTTGGAATTCGGAGATAAGGCACTAATACAATACCAAAGATGCCACACACCAAAAAAGGGTACCAAAGTAGAATAAAATGGGGTCACTCTTGTCTCATTACTAAACTAAAAACATAACATAGTCTTACTTGAAGCTACACTGGAACCAATAATTATCTCTGCAACCAAAGAGTAAAAAGGCTCCTGAGACAGTAGTGCACTTGCCTGCCAATCAGTATCTGATAGTTTTTTTATAAAGTAAATTAGCGGCAAAAAATATGGCACAACTTTACAAGCCAAAGCTTAAATAGCTAAAAGTAGAATAGTTGAGAAACATGAAAATGTATATACATGTAAATATATATGAACAATCTTAATATACTTTGAAATATTAATAATATTTCAATAAATATTTTACAATAAAGTTTTGGAGACATAAAAAATTGATAATGTTCCATCACATTATAAATAAAATTCATGTAAAAATAATGAAAAAGCAACCTGGTTTTCATTATTTCAACACTGAAATATTTCTTTTCATAAAACTTTTTAAAACACATATGTGATTGACTCTACTTTGTCAATTACAATGAGTTTGACAAAAATATTTTTGTTTTTAAAATATCTAAATGAATTTAATAATCTCAGTTTTGGACAAATTTAGGTTCATCTCAGATATACAAAGGTTAAGATATTTATTTTTCTATTGTATCTTCCTGTATATAAGAAGTGTCTTACACAAAGTTTTACTTAAACCCACACCCTGGGTGCGTCTAAGGTAAATTATTCTCTACACAATTCATCAAAACCCGTTAACCACACAGATCAGGCATTTTTCAGTCAACTAAAAATGGCAATGAATCCTTAATTACATTTGACGCTTAATGAAACATTTAAAATGTTTTATATATGTTAAAGGAAAGGAAACCACTTGATATAAATTAAATTGCTCAGTGCCTTAGAAGGCTGGCCGTGTTCAAATGATGTCATTTTTGTTTACACAAATTGTCAAAGCCAGTGTCTTTTATAAATTATCTGAGTGTGTCTTATGTAAATATTTTCAGACAAATTGTGAAAACCTGCATCTAATACCTGGGTGTGGCTTATTTGTGTGAAAATATGGTAATTAAAAATATATCTTTAAAATCATTTTTTAATTCTATAAAACCTGGATTTGGTATCTCTTGTATTTTTATTTAAATTTCATATACTAAGACTTTCTAGTTTGACCCCAACCCTGTGGAATGGCGACAAGTTGAAAAAAAAATTTATGCATGCTTATAAAATATTCCATTTCATTGTTTTTTCTTAAGCTTAAAAAGTCATTACTAAACTATTAAAACAATTTTTTGTTTATTCAGTGTTTTACAAATTTAAAAATACCAAAAAACGCTATTAATAAATTTTTGCTTCAGGCCAATTTACTGTCATAAAATTCTTACAAATTAAATTTATTAGAACCCCTTAAGTATAAATAAATGAAATGTCCATTTACTCCAATGATGAGAAGACTGTGGATAACTTTTCTCTTAAATGAATTTTCTAAAAATATTTGACACCAAAAATAAATTGGCTCCTTAATGATTGATTTTTTGTTCAGTTCATAGCCTTGAAATAAATTAATATACGACATACAACATACATGACCACACAGCCAGGGTGTCGATTAAAATAGTGAGGTGATTATTTAGTTCTCCCCTCTAACTGCTTGCCGTTGTCTGGGCTGTTCCACATCAGCGTGAACACGGACATGATGGTGGCCTTCCTGAAGATTGCCAAGAACCTGCACGTCCCCATCATCTTGTTGGGGTGGGGCCTCTGCACCATCACGAATGAGTAACTCATCACGGTCATCGGCTCCATTACCATCATTTTGAGCGTAGCCATTACCATCTCTGATCTCTTCAGGCTGGTTTCCCGCCACTGCTGCTGGTGCATTGTTGGCATTTTCCGGGGGAAAGATATCATGGGCATGGGGGTCAACTTGGTCCCCGCATGAACCGAAGGGGATAACGAGGATGTGAGAGTAGATCAAGACCCCGATAGGGATAACACAGAGTCCTGGGACCTAGTCAGTAGAATTTAATGATTATTATAAGTTAATATAAGTGATAAATTTGTGGATTTCATAAATATTTGCTTTCTAATTTCAATTGCCTAACAAAATATTTTTAAACATGGTTGTGAATTTATTGTTTAGTATTTATGTTTGCTTGCATCAAAAGCGATTAACAAAATAAAATGGATATTTTATTATAAATATTTTTTTCGCAAATTTTTCCACCTGAACAAAATTCTTTTCTATTATAATTATTGTAAACTGAGTAAATTTCAAAGCAAAAACTGAGAACCATTGAACCAGTCATTTCAGTAATTATTATTTTCTCTTACAAGACTATATTTAAAAAAGGATAACAAACAGAAATATGCATCGATATAGTCCCTGTTTGAAATTTTATGCAGCCAATGATGTTGGATAGAAGAAATTATGAAGTTGCACCCGTGCTGAGCCTGAGAAAACCTTCTTCCCATCCTTTCCCGCACTTGATCAAACTCAAACACGCATAAACACAAACATATATTGAAATAATTCAAATGTTGTCATCAAGAGTGTTTCCTGCACACATGGCTGCTGACACAATATTCTACAAAATGATCAGATGGTCTGACATTTACCTGGCCAATGAAGAAGTCTTCCCACTTCAGGCCAAGGGAGATAGCCCAGTAGAAAGCCCAAATCAGGGTTTCAATCATGATCCTCGGTAGAGCTCCCTGGTCACGGATTAGAAACATGCCCAGGTATGTGTACAGGAGGTAGAAAATGAGGGAACCTGCGGATAAAGTGAGACACATGAAGGGATGAGGGGGTTATTTCACTTCTTTCAGCAGCAATGTTGCCTTTAAGCTGCATGGCCGTGCAGATCAGATACCTGTTTAGAATTACTGCAAAAAAATTTTGAAAAAATTATTGTATACAAAATGGATGCTGTGAAACTTTGCACACAAGTTCTTTTACTTTGCACATGGACCAACGAACCTCAGAGGGAACATTGGACAGCGGGTGTGATTATTTCATAGTAATATTCTGTAAATATATCAATTGCATACATCAATTTTTGAATGGAGATTGAAGATTGTTAAAATTTGATTTTGTTGTGGATATTGTAAACAAAAACATCAATTTATTTATACCTTTTTAAAAATATTATTATTGTGTCCTATGTTTTTTAATTAAAACTCACAGACCATGTTTATGTGTTTGGCAATCTTAAATAAATTTTAAATCCATAAAAGGACATCTCCTTTGTTCCCTTTGCACATTGTAAATGTTTAAAATTCTGCGAGGAAATAATGCTCATATAATTCATATGTCAGTTTCTTTTTAAAGTCTTAAAGTTACTGTTTGAATAATGGTGAAATTTATGCCAGTTAAGAAGTTTTATCAACTAAATATTCCGCTTTCAATAATTCTAAAAAAAATATATCTTTTACACATAATTTTTGGATATGTGGACCAGGGCGTCATATATTTCATATATGTACGATTCCTGAAATTATCTGGGTAAAAAGAGTTTTAATTCTATTATTCTTATGTGACATTCTGTTTTAGGGTCCAGTTAATTCAAACTCTAATGACACTCTCATGATTTTACTGGCAAGCCTCATGAAGCAAGCTAGGCCATATAGATCCTTTTCCACAGTTATTGGAACCAACCCTTTCCCTGGTAAACAGATATTTCAACTGTCTCTGAATCAACTCCGAAGGTAACTCCGTGTGGGACAGTGCTCAGTCCTCCTTGGGTGAAGAATTTTGTAGTTTCCAGCATAAGTTCATAAGTTAATGCCTCTTGTATTTTTGACATTTTCAAATTCATTAAGTTGACATTCTAAATCAGTGCTTCTCAAAGTGGTGGTCCACGGACCGGTGCTGGTCCGTGGGCCATCCGCCGCCGGTCCGCAGAAGTTATCAAGAAAGGACTGAAAAATATATAATTATAATCCTCTATTTGCAGCCATTACCACCAACCCCGTAGAGTATGTCAATTTTTCGGCAATAAGCACATAAAAGGAAACAAATAAAATAAAATAAATTACACTTAGCTACCACGTCTGTACAGGGAAAATAACGCACCGGTCTCTGGAGCAATGGAAAAATTCCTGCAGGTCCGACATACTAAAAAGTTTAAGAAGAGCTGTTCTAAATTATTCTTACCAGAAAAGGACAAGGAACATTGCCAGGAGTTGTGGAGTTGGTACCAGGCGTCCTCAACATCCTCCATCCTCCCATTGGGCAGGTAACTGTACTGCACCAGATCCAGTAAGTTGAAGAGAGCAAAAAACAGGCCAGCAAAAACAATGCCGTAAACAGCTGTAGTTAGCAAAGGAAACAAAAGAAACTCAATAAGTAAATGTAAAGAAAATTGAAACTTCAACATGTTTATGTAACTAGTTTGGTGGTAGAAGGGTCGTGTGGATATTTTGATTTGTTTGAGATAGGATTGCTTGGCATTTAGTAATTAGTTGACTGAAAACAATTATGAGAGCAGAGATTTGTTGAGAAATACCTTCAGCTCCCAGGAACAGCATAGGATGGATGGAATGTTTCCTGATGAACTTCTCTTCATAGATGATTTTGGTGGCAAACATTATTTGGGACATGACAATCAGAAGATCACCTAAAATACAATGGGAGTCAAACAACTGTGGTTAACAAAAATATGGAGAAAAAAATGTGTTGGCTAACAAAAAAAAAGCAGAAAAAGTCATAAAAATCAGTTCATAACTGAACAAAAATTTAAACATGGAGTTGAGCAAAGTTGGTTCAAATTAAATTAATAAAACAAAAACATGGTTTTTCCCCTTCTTCATTGACCGGAGAGGGATGGGCACCGCCAGGTCTACAAGCCCGAGAATGATCTAATGGAAACATTAGAACCCCTTACGACTACCAGGTTATAACAACCACGAGGTTATGGGACTATACAAAAAAATACAAAAAATATTGAGTGCAGTCCTCATTAGGGGCCGTCCATAGAGTATGTCAAGCTTTTTTTGACCATTTTTACCCCCTCCCTCCCCCTGCCACAAATGTCTGACAACCGCCCCCACCCCCCATAGTACATCGCACTTTCGAACAATTTTTTTTTCAATTAACAAAATAATTAAAATTTAATGTAAAACAATGTGATGTCACACATGGCAGGACCCCACTCCCCATCTCACAAACTGTCACACTTTCTTACACCCCTCCCCCACCCCCCGGAGCGTGACGTACTTTATGGACGGCCCCTTATGACAATTTTAATTGAGCAATGTATTACTTATTCTTCAAAGAAGCATGATCTTTACAGCAAAATAAAAAGATAATTTCTATATTTACCCGCAGCAATGCCATATTTTTCATAGCCCCCTGATGGTATATGGATGTAGTCTGAGATTCCTGACACAGCGAACCCCAGGGTGGCAACAATGACACCAAACCAAACGTAGCAGGCCAGCTGTTGGGCTAGGAATGCCATGGACAGGAGGGCTGTGAAAAATGCCACTGTCCCTGTTGAAGAAGGAAAACATCTTTATTTTAATATTTAAATGTAATTTTTAAACACAATTTCAAGTAATTGTTTCCTAACTTAAATCTTTTAAATAAAAATTTCATTTAATTAACAACCCCTCTCCACACAACTCTATTCCCTGTCTCTTTTCTCACAAAATAAAATAGGTACATTTTTTGCAGTTAGGAAACTAAATAAAAAATCTTATTGATTATTGGGAAAAAATTATGGAAGTATAACTGCACCTTTTTTGAACAGTAACCAATTGAAAAGTTTCTTCACTAAGGTTGAAATTTCAAAACAATATCATATTTTCATATGAAAGATCAAACACATTATCCAGAAATCATTGTATTTCTCTATTTTAAAACAATTATTATATTATGCTTTTTTGTCCTTTATGCATTTTATGTGAAAAGCGTACCATTCTAAGCCTTAAAATAAAATTATCTTTTTAAAGTTACACACCTTTCAGCATTATAAAGCTTGATGGGTAGGTTAATTTCATGCCAAAATACAGCAACAAAACAGAGGCCTGTGCAAAGAAAGCTGCCGGAAAGTAGACAAGTAATGATGGCTTTTTGGGCTTATTGGGTTTACGACGTGGCTCAATTAAAGGTTGCCGATCGTTGTCATTCTCATGACCTTCATTTATTAGACCTTCATCAGGATTGGCAATTTGTTCTCCTTGTACTTCATTTAGATCATTAATGTCCCGCAATGGAACTGGGCGATTTCTATTACCTGTCATTAGAGATATATTTTGTACTTTAAAAGTTATAATAAGTAGTTTTAAATGATAAAAAAAGACACAAATATTTCAAGAAAGTTAAAATATTGTCAGCAAAAATATAAACAGAACTGTTGTTGAAAACAGACTATGTTAACAATACAAAATTTTATTAAAAGCTAGAGTGAAAATGTGTTGTGAGGATTGGGAAGTTGAAAAAGTTAAAGAATTATAACAAATAAATTTTTTTTAATGGCTTTCAATTTTATTTCAAGAAATGTTTTTTACAGTCCCCTCATCCAAAAACCTATACTACTACTATCACTATTATTCTAGTCATTATAATAATTGACATATTCAGTGTGAATGTGTCCTTAAACAGCAGTTGATTGGACAAGCTGTTTTAAGGGTGTAAAATTTTGCACTAAAATGGATACTGTGCAACTTGCAAACAAATTTCTTATTTCACACACAGACAAAGAAACTTAGGGTAAACTTGGATGGTGGTAAGGATATTTGAGAAAAAAACAACTTTTTAGGTAATCTCCTAGTGTGATGGTTATAAAACGCTTTGATGTGCTATCAACATCGGTTTTCAATTTTGTTATAACACTAAGAAAATTTCTTTAAAAAAAACAAATCCAAAAATTTGAAAAATAATTACATTTCCGTTTATTCTGTCACATAAGATAGTGACTAGCAATAATTTAATTTAGTTAAGGTCTTACCCTATGGTAGATTAAAGGGGGGGGCCCAATGATTTAAAGCCCCGCAAACTTAGTATATTTTATAATAAAGGTGGACAAATGTTTGCATGAATCCCTGAAAATATCGTAAATTAAATTAGATCGCTTTTTGGACCCGATAGTCTTAGTAATCGAAAAACCTGACTTGATAGGCTTAATAAGAGATAGTATTAAAAAATATTGTTTATATTCTTTAAATTTACACTTTGTCACAAGCCCAACAATATATATATATTTTTTTCACTTGTCTTTTTACACTCAATTTTGTATGTATGGTATGTATACATACATACACACTCAATTTTAGGATACCGGCAAACAGTTATTTCTTCGTGTTAGGTTTTTTTCATGAATAAATCTTTTTATGGCTGGGAAGGCCGATCCCGTAGTACAGACAAAGCATGAGCAAGGATCCAATGGATCATTTAGTTACAGTCTTATATTAGCTGCTAGCAATCATTACATTTAAAGGGACGCTGGCTGGATAGGGCCCCAGTTTGAATTGCAGCCAGGGGCCCCTGTGTAGTCTTAATCCGCCCCTGGTCTTACCCTAGGGAGTGGTAAAAGATTTATAAGAATGTTAAATAAAGCAACCATTTACCTCTTTGCTGTACTTCTCCATGTCTGAGATGTCCGAATCCTAAAATATTTTTTTCAATGAAGTACCACAAGGGAAGAAGCAAAAGCTGCAAGAGCTGCTTACAGAACCACTAAGTAGATCAAATTAAAAACAGCATTATTTAAGAAACAGGTGTAAATTAAATTTAAAAATAACTAAATTTACAGGGGACTATTTGTTTGTACATTTTAATTAAAATGTTAATATTTAAACCGCTGGGGAGAAATTGTTAAACTTTTTTTAAGCACCAGTTATTTAAATTTTGGAATGAATTCTGAATTTTAAAAATTAAATAAAATAATTTTGATATAAATTTGGCACAATCAAAAGCTCACCAAAAGAATTAAATGATCAAATAAATGTGGCTTTCTTGTTGGTGTTCCTGGAACTGTTAGATTTTGTGGCCACCTGGAAAATATCAGAGTCAAAGAATAAAAAAAAATCTTTACATATTGTGTGTAATTTATTTTTGTATGTAAGCATTAATCTTCCTTGTATAAATTTGCAATTAAAGTATACTATCAGTGGCGTCACTAGAGGGGTGCGAGGGGGGGTGACACCATCAAAAAAAAAGTGACACCAAAATCTAAAATTTTACTGTGTACGATTTTATGTCAAAAAAAGAGACGACAAAATTTTTCACCTAGAAAAAAATGATGAAATTAAATGAAATATGTTAAACACGAAAACTTATTAATAACAAAAAATATCAATTAACATGCAATAATAAAACAGTCCCAACAAACCACAATAAAACAAATTAGGGAAAGAAAAGAAACAACCGCACTGGGGAGAGAATTAAAAAGGCTGGACATGAAAAAAAGCGGTGTCTTTTGTTCCAAATGAAATAAAGCCAACTGGGCTTTGACATACCGACACCATGGAGTAAGCCGGCGAGACGAACCCCACCTCACTACTCTCTCCACTCCAGTGAGGGGATAAGATTTTTATCCAAAAAAAATAAAATCAAAAGATTTTTTAAAAATGAAAATTGTGTATTAAATGTCTTTGATTTAATATTTTTGTTTCATTTATATTTATTAAAGGTGTGAAAACATGCATATCTATGTTAATATAATGTAATTTAAGAAAATTAAACTTCTTGAGTATAAGTGCTTTTATTTGTAATATCCTTTAACACAAAATTATTTTCACACGAAAACATTTCAGTTTTGTTGATTTAGTATGAAACAATTTTCACTGATAGATCGCTTGATGCGTACATTCGGCAGCCGAAGTGAAGTTGATTTTTAACAACACTGATCAGAAACACACCTGTGCAACTGCAGGGACGAACTATAAACGTTGAAAAACGTCTGGTCTGTTCATTATATAGAATATTATTGAAGATATAATCTGTCATATTCAACTATTTTGTCTACAATTCATAATTCCACATTTTAGCAGAGGTAAAGGTAAGCAAGTGAAACCTTTATTTAATTTTGTTAAAAGAGGGAAAGATAGTGAGAATTTACTAATTTACTCGAATTATTTTCGAATCAAAATGCCACGTTATACCATTTCCTGCTTAAATAATTCTTTAATCATGATTGACTTTAATTTTGAAAGTTAAAAAAATAAGCCAAATTACACTTAAATTTTGGACACGTTCAAAAGTGAGACGAAATTTTAAAAAATAATAATAAACGTCCTTAAAGTATGACAGACAAGACTTAAACTTTAAAAATTGACCTTCAATTAATTAATAAACTATAGTTCAAGGCTTGTCTGACATATGTTGAAACATGGTAGCACAACTTGAAACATTAGGATCTATTTGAACAATCGCCTCCAAACTTTATCTGCACTCTTTGTTGTGCGCTATTTTACGGGTCACCGTCACAAAATTAATTATTAAGTCACACTAAGGAGTGGTGTCACTAGGGGGTGCGGATCGCACCGGGTGACACCATCACAAAGGTTGACACCAATATGTAAAATTCTTTATGTTCCCGTCATTTGGCACTGGAAGACTCTGAGGAGTTCTATAGTCTAAGTCTATGGGTTAAGATAAGTCATGAGGGGGTGACACCATGAGCTACCGCCCCGGATGACACCAACCCTAGTGACACCTCTGTATACTATAACTATAAAACCAATTAGATATTGTTGAAGTAAATGAAAATTTGACTCAAATAAATTGTCTGTTATTGGTTATATAATATAATTATAATTAAAATTATTAATTATTATAATTTTAATACAGTTCAAAGGGCAGCTGCAGTGACCATTGAGATAATACTAAAATTAATAGAAAAGTTTCTTAGTCACTTTCACTTTTAAAGTAAGCTATCTCATTTACATCAAGTTTCATGTTGGGCTTCCATTGAAAACAAAAAATACTAATTTAGGTTAGTTTTAAAAATATAATTATTTATAATAGGCCATAATAGGGGCCTATTATTAATCAAATTAAACAGCTCTAAACTCTCAACTAATTACCTTTGGCTATATAGTTCACTAACTATTAAATTGGATATTTTTAAAAATAAAAATTAAGCACCAGTAGTAGATTAGAAGTCACTTACTGTTGTCTTTTGACACTGATCTTTAAGCTTATACTTATACTGACAAAGAACGGACTAAGCCTACTAGTAGTAGAAGTAGAAGTGGAGAAGTGGTAAGTCGAAGAAGCAGTGGATGGACTCGGTGGTTAAATTAATAACTTAATAATTAATAAGTTGTCGATTTAATAATTGAAATCAGTACAAAACATTTTAGAAACGGAAACCACTTACCTGTCACACAATACAAGTATCAATCCAACAAAAACAAACGCAATGCCCGTAATTATATTAGACATCTTTAAAAAACGTCTCACGGCATAAGAGTAAGGAATATGAATAAGAACTACAACTAGGCTAAAATTCCTAGTACTGCAAATGGAAAACTCTTAACGCTAAAAATAGCTTTACACATCCTTGTAGCTAAGGCTTTAGCAGCCTTGGCTTTAGAACTTTAGTGATTTGTATTACAACAGAAAACGGTGAAGAGGCTGGCGTGTAAATTAGTTGAAATTCAATATCTAAATAGTTTTTTAAAAGCTAGTTTCGAAAGTGTATTATTGTTATTTATAATATATAATGTGGCAAATTCAAAGCCAAACATGCAGTCGTGCGACAATAATAAAAAAATTAAACACTGATGTTGTAGGGTTCATGATTGTATTATGTAAGTAACTACAATTAGATGACAAAAATTAATGTTCTATAAGGACTCCAAGACTTATTTGACATCTCTATTTGATTGCAAGATAGGAAAATAATTGGGGAAAACATCAGCAAGTATACAAGCTTCTGGAAAACTAATAGAATAAAATATTCGTTGGTAACATGTTTTTAAAAGTTAAGATAAATAATTATTTTTGGTCTTACAGAAATCAAAATCATTTTTAAAGTAACCTAAAACATTATGCCTGTTTGGCAAGCGAAGAACTAAGAGAGGTAATTAGAAAAATAAGATAAATAAATGTTTGTTTGAGATTTTTTGTGTCTGTGTGTAGTGTTTTAAACAAGTTCAGCAGTGAGGAGAACAAATGGAATTGTTGAAAACATGAAGCTACATATACGCGAGAAACACATGGATGCAGGGGTGGATCAAGATTGCACGGGGCCCCTGGCTGCAATCCCAACCGGGGCCTGGCCCAGTAACCTTTATTATACAATATAATAAGTTTGGGGCCATTAAATCATTGGGGGCCCCTGGCTTTAGCTCAATCAGCACCCCTTTAATCACTTAATCCGCCATAGCATGGAAGAGACTACTGTGATTTATTCCCGGGGCCTAGGGCGTCCCTGAGTCCACGCAGCTCCGAATGGGTACCTAACACTCGTTAGGGAACCAAAGGCGGCTGGGTAATGCATTGAACCCTCATAGCCGTGGTCGTTACTTGTCAACAGACCGGCATGGTCTGTGAACGCAATAATCTTCTGTATAGAAGGAGTGTCTGTATAGATAAGACAAGACAAACGTCGCAACTTCTTATGTTCATTCCTTGTATCGGCTGGGACTTTCAGGTAATGGAAGAATCTGAAGCAAGCATGACATATTCGACAAGTCCAGGCGGTCTGTTCATACACTGCATCAGACATCAGTGAGCACTCCATTGGAAAGACATAGAAATTACTTTGGTTAGAGAAACCAGCCGTTTCTACCGTGAACTTTATTTTGGGACATGCACCACATTATCCCCGTCCGTTCCTGGATTTACTAGCCGATGAGGCTCTGCGCGCCGACTGTGGCACGTGCCATAAAGGGCCGTCCATAAATGACGTCACGCGATTTTGGCCGATTTTTACCCCCCCCCCTCGGCACACTTCATAACAAAAACTTAGACCCTCATCCAATATGAAGTCACAAAGCTTTGGACCCTTGAAAGCGGTATTTTCTATTTGAAAATGAGCATGTTTCAAATCACCTTTAGCATGTATTTAGTGTAAGGCTGCACTCTAATATCGTAACACGCGTGTGGATGTAAAACGTTATAAAATAAATAGTATGAAATCGAATATTTAAGTTGAACTTTGATTTAAAGTAGTAGTAGCGTGTTTGGACGTGACGTCATAATTCTTAAACTCACCCCCCTCCCCGTCACAAAGGGGGGGACCACCACGCTTCCACAGGACTAAAATTTTACAGATAAAATACTCCTTTTAAAAAGTTTTTACTACAATACCATTCGCGCCGTTAAAAAATAACATTTTTTATTCAACATGTTACAATTTAATCACTTTTTCTATGCAACGTTATAAGCATGGGCGTAGGGAAGGGGGGGCATTTGCCCCCCCTACATTTGAGAAAAAAAGTTTTAAATTTATTAAATGCATTAATAAATGTTGTATTTTAGCTATTACAGCACTAATTTGTAAGTCTTATTAATTTCTAAGGCTTTTTAAACCCTTATTTTATACTGAACTTGAATTTAATTGAAAATTGTACCTGTATGGCATTTTCAGTTTTAAAAAAAAAGTGGGATTTTTTTGCCCCCCCCCCTGGAAAAATTCCTAGCGACGTCCATGGTTATAAGTAATATAAGTATAATTATAGACATTATAATTATAAAATTAGAAGCCACCACGAAATCAAATTCTAAATTAAATTAAAATCTATCGAACAAAACCCTCAATTGTGATAAGAACTTAAAAAGAATCTAAATACTTGTAGTGAAAAGAAATTTAAAAATTACAATTACAATGACAATGCGTCCATTTGAAATACATAATACTATTAATACTACTACTAGTATAGTAGAAAGAAAATATTTTTTTCTGGACAAAAAATCAAGCGTAAACATATTTAACAACGGCAAGGTCTAATATTATCTTTATTATTTTATGGCTACACTGTCGGCGTCGGTCAATGCCCAGACCCAGCCCATCACTTATGACTAATGATAATAATAATATTACAATGTAATAATGTTCCAAATCCAATAACTATACATGACTATGACCTTGGCCTTGATATATTGTTACTTCTGTATGTGTGTGACGTATGCCTAGCGCTGAGCCCTGCCCCCAACTTGAACTTTTGATCTAGTTGTAGCTTCAACTATTACAAAGTATAATTAAATGAGTTTTACTCAATTATAATAAAATATAGGCAGACGAATAACTATTTATTATGAGTTTTATCAAATTCTATAATTGATTATATAATATATATCTCAGTTTTTAAGAAAGTTATATATTATTAGACATATTGCGCATCGGCTCGTTGGTCTAGGGGTATGATTCTCGCTTAGGGTGCGAGAGGTCCCGGGTTCAAATCCCGGACGAGCCCAATTTTTTAAATGTTTTTTTTAAAATTTAAAATTTATTTTAAATTTAAAAGGGACTTTTTAATTTAGTAAACCATACATTTTATGTGAGAGCATTCAAATGAATAAATTTATGTGTAATACAGTATATAAGTATAAGGCTTTTGATTTGAAGATCGCAAAAACTAAATTAAAATGTTAATTGACTTTGACAAACCTACATAAAACTAGAACTTTAACTATATTATAGTCTATAAGTTCATGTTTCATGAAGTTCGTCAATGTAACGGACTTATTGTTGTAGTCATCTCTGGCTTTACCGTATTTACCATTGAGGGAATCAAGTCTGTGTAGCCTGTAGCCCCACCAATGGAAAACAGTTTTGATCAAGTTATAAGACGCTACAGAAGAAAAGAAACAAGGTTGTGGTTCTATTGTAAATGATAGCGAGTCACATTCATTCATCTCAATAATTCTGCCCCGCAGCGTGGGTTCATGCAAATGGGCCCCCGTCAATATTGAATATTGTTTCCGACAATAGCCCCCCCCCCATCAATTAGCCCCTTGACTTTTAGACACACGTCATTTTGGCCCAACAACAGGGCTCCACTGTCTTGAAAGTAAATGAATGTATGTGTGATGGCTCTAATGTGGGGAGGCATTTTATCGGGCGCCTTAAAGTCATGGGAGCTTTAATCGCAGACCCTTTGGACGGCACTGACAAGCTGGGACCAATGGGAGCTTTAATCGCAGACCCTTTGGACGGCACTGACAAGCTGGGACCAATGGGAGCTTTAATCGCAGACCCTTTGGACGGCACTGACAAGCTGGGACCAATGGGAGCTTTAATCGCAGACCCTTTGGACGGCACTGACAAGCTGGGACCAAATTAGACCCCTCAGCCGGCGCCGCGCGCCGAATACGCCGCAAAATGTTTGTCCGACGCAAATCCGCCGGAAAATATTCGGCGCGCCGCATTAGCCACCGTATTTTGTCTGCCGTAAAACCGCCGAAAAATGAATGAGCCGCCGTAACGTAATATTTTTTTCCCCATAAGTTTCATTGCGTTCCGTTTTAAGATCGACAATCATCTATTGTATTTGTAGAATAACCGCCGCCAGAAATGTGACAAAAATGAGTTATTTATACAGTTTGTTTTTAAACCTAAATAATCATTGATACTTTTAAGGGTGATCCTGAAGTTTTAGCACGTAAATTTTTGCGCTGCGAATTTTAGTTTTCGCGTGTGAACTTCATTTTTAATTTATTAAATGCATTTAGATATCTATGTTATAAAGCTATAATATAATATTTTAGCTATTATAGCGCTAATTTGCAAGGCTATTTCGGCCCTTGGCCCTTGACGCTACATAATCTGAGTAGGATACATTATTTTTGTTTATCTAGCACCCGGTTAGCCATATTTTTTTTACCTGGAACAACCCATGCTAAAATAAATTTACTGTCTGAAGATGTTTTTTTTTAAAGTTTCATTCATCTATTTTAAGAGTCTTAGAAGACCAATAAAATAATAAATATTTTAATGAAAATTTCATTTTTGATTTCCTTACTAGATGTTTGATTCTTTTTTGTTTGTTTGTAAGTGAGAAAATTTCATTTGGCCTCTTGCTGTGACAACCCAGCAAGTGGGGTGCTAGATAAACAAAATGGATGTATCCTACTCTACTCTGATTATGTAGCGTCAAGGGCCGAATACAGCCTTATAAATTAAAAAGCCTTACAAATTAGCGCTATAATAGCAAAAATATAACATATACAAATGCATTTAATAAATTAAAAACGAAAGTTCTCAAGAGAAAATTAAAATTCGCAATGAAATAATATACGTGCTTAGACTGCAGGATTACCTTTTTACGTTACACCATTTCTAATTTAACAATTCTTTATGACTATATGATGATTTTAGGTGAACTCAAATGTCAGCAAATGTCATATAAACCGAGAACAGAGGCAGTTCATTAAAAACCTACATGTAAAACCTAAACCGCCTGGCCTACATGGAAATTCTAAAGCACAATGCTGGAAATATTTTGGTGGCCTGTTCTCTGCTGATGGGAGAAATGTAGATGAAGATCAAGTTTATTGTCAGCTGTGTCTCACTGCTCAGCAGTCATTGGGTGACAAGTAGGGTCACATTTCAAAAGTAACCAATTTTGCCACAATTACATCAAGTGGCAATATGAATCTTCACTTAAGTGTCAAGCACAATGTGTCAGTACAAAGTCAAGAAAAGTCAAATACAATTTTTGGGATATTTCCGTAAGTATGGAGAAGGCAACAGTCAATGTCAGGCAACATTAAGTCATGAACTGACAAGAGATATCGTTATCTGGTTCTGTAGAGACTTGCTCGCCTTTGAAAATGTGGCTAAAGATGGTTTTGTTGACTTCTTCAAAATTAATTGCCCATCTCTCAACATACCGGCACCGGTATCACTTGCTGGAACAGCCCTGGAGGAAGTCTACGAATATTTTGTAATCAGCCAAAAATTCACTGCAAATGTCAATTTATGGAAAAATCCGGCTAATCCGGATATCAACCGAAAAATTATGTCAGCCAGCCGAAATTTTAAAATCCGGCTAATCCATATATCAGCCGAAAAATTATGTCAGCCAGCCGAAATGTTAAAATCCGGCTAATCCGGATATCAGCCGAAAAATTATGTCAGCCAGCCGAATTTTTAAAAAAAATTCGGCTGGCAGGTCTAGACCAAATTCTCTCAGGTCCAATTTACGTGATACAACTATAACTGATTGATCAGTTAAAAATGTTCAGGTTCTTTCGCTAGATTGGTTAAGAACCGTTGGTGGATGGATGTTCTCAGAAATAGCTTTGACACAGACGCAGGTATAATAATTCGATTTCCATGTGAGTTTTATGGTTAGTGATAGACTGTGTTTGTTGCCAGCCCCTCCCCCCGCCCCCAATTTCTTTTTTTTTCTCTTATGTCATTGTTCGGAAGGGGGAGCAGTGCAGAAGTGTGTATATAAAAATCAAAGTATGTCTGTGTGTGTGTGTGTGTGTGTGTGCATGTCCTTTATAGCTGACTAAACCATTCATCCGATCGTCATGAAATTTTCGGAGACTGTTAAGTACCTACCTGGGATGGTAACTGGCAACTTTGTTTTTCTAAATTTAACACTCAGGGGGCACCGGGGGCCCATAATGTCTTTTTTTGCTTATATGAGCTATATAAAAATTAGTTTAAGCGCTAGCTAACCTACTGTGTAAAATGTTGGATCTTAACCAAACTTTGTATATGAAAACTTGATAGCCAATATTAAAATACTATAGGGCACTGAACTGCAAATATTCATTCCTTTGGGGGATGGGGGCCCAAAAATTCACATTTCTTAAACGTTTAAGATTTTATTCACCATTCAATCATAAACAATCTTGACAAATAATGACACATGTATCCATTATTATACAAATTGAAATGAACAGGGGTTTTGAACTTTATATCTTGCACTGAATGGGCCCCGGGGCCCTTAATATCTTTTTTTTGCAAATATAAGATATATAAAAATTAGTTTATGCGTTAGCTACTGAGTAAATGAATGGATCTAAACCAAAATTTGAATACAAAAACTTGGTAGCCCATATTATAAATACTTTAGGGCACATGACTTCAAATGTCCATTCCTTCGGGGCCGGGGGCACCATATGTCTTTTCTTCGTATATGTTTAATGTATTTTCCCCCCATTCAATTTTTCACGATCTTGAGGAATATATCTATGAGAAAACTTAATTAAATGAAAAAGTTTTTGAAATTTACATCCATCACCAAATGGGCCCAGGGGCCCCTAAATGTCTTTTTTTTCTTATATCTATCTATCTTTATATATAAAAATCAAAGTATGTCTGTGTGTGTGTGTGTGCATGTCCTTTATAGCTGACTAAACCATTCATCCGATCATCATGAACTTTTTGGAGACTGTTAAGTACCTACCTGGGATGGTAACTGGCAACTTTGTTTTCTAAATTTAACACTCATGGGGCACCGGGGGCCCATAATGTCATTTGTTGCTTATTTGAGCTATAAAAAAATTAGTTTAAGCGCTAGCTACTGTGTAAATTGTTGGCTCTTAACCAAACTTTGTATATGACAACTTGATAGCCAATATTAAAATACTATAGGGCACTAAACTGCCAATATTCATTCCTTTGGGGCTGGGGCCCAAAAATTCACATTTCTTAAACGTTTAAGATTTTATTCACCATTCAGTCATTAACAATCTTGACAAATAATGACACATGTATCAATTATTATACAAATTGAAATGAACAGGTGTTTTGAACTTTATATCTTGAACTGAATGGGCCCCGGGGCCCTTAATGTCTTTTTGTGTGTGCTTATATAAGATATATAAAAATTAGTTTATGCGTTAGCTACTGAATAAATGAATGGATCTAAACCAAAATTTGAATACAAAAACTTGGTAGCCAATATTAAAATACTATAGGGCACTAAACTGCCAATATTCATTCCTTTGGGGCTGGGGCCCAAAAATTCACATTTCTTAAACGTTTAAGATTTTATTCACCATTCAGTCATTAACAATCTTGACAAATAATGACACATGTATCAATTATTATACAAATTGAAATGAACAGGGGTTTTGAACTTTATATCTTGAACTGAATGGGCCCCGGGGCCCTTAATGTCTTTTTGTGTGTGCTTATATAAGATATATAAAAATTAGTTTATGCGTTAGCTACTGAGTAAATGAATGGATCTAAACCAAAATTTGAATACAAAAACTTGGTAGCCCATATTAAAATACTATAGGGCACATAACTTCAAATGTCCATTCCTTCGGGGCTGGGGGCCCCCAATGTCTTTTCTTCGTATATGTTTAATGTATTTTCCCACATTAAATTTTTCATGATCTTGAGGAATATATCTTTGAGGAAACTTAATTAAATGAAAAGGTTTTTGAAATTTACATCTATCACCAAATGGGCCCAGGGGCCCTAAATGTCTTTTTTTCTTATATCTATTATATATAAATCAAAGTATGTCTATGTGTGTGTGTGTGTGTGTGTGTGTGTGTGTATGTGTGTGTGTGTGTGCATGTCCTTTATAGCTGACTAAACTATTCATCCGATCGTCATGAAATTTTTGGAGACTGTTGAGTACCCACCTGGGATGGTAACTGGCAACTTTTTTTCTAAATTTAACACTCTTGGGGCACCGGGGCCCCAAAATGTCGTTTTGTTGTTTACATGAGCTATATAAAAATTAGTTTAAGCGCTAGCTACTGTTTAAATTGTTGGATCTTATCCAAACTTTGTATATGACAATTTGATAGCCAATATTAAAATACTATAGGGCACTAAACTGCCAATATTCATTCCTTTGGGGCTGGGGGCCCAAAAATTCACATTTCTTAAACGTTTAAGATTTTATTCACCATTCAGTCATTAACAATCTTGACAAATAATGACACATGTATCAATTATTATACAAATTGAAATGAACAGGTGTTTTGAACTTTATATCTTGAACTGAATGGGCCCCGGGGCCCTTAATGTCTTTTTTGTGTGCTTATATAAGATATATAAAAATTAGTTATGCGTTAGCTACTGAGTAAATGAATGGATCTAAACCAAAATTTGAATACAAAAACTTGGTAGCCCATATTAAAATACTATAGGGCACATAACTTCAAATGTCCCATTCCTTCGGGGCTGGGGGCCCCCAATGTCTTTTCTTCGTATATGTTTAATGTATTTTCCCACATTCAATTTTTCATGATCTTGAGGAATATATCTTTGAGGAAACTTAATTAAATGAAAAGGTTTTTGAAATTTACATCTATCACCAAATGGGCCCAGGGGCCCTAAATGTCTTTTTTTCTTATATCTATTATATATAAATCAAAGTATGTCTGTGTGTGTGTGTGTGTGTGTGTGTGTATGTGTGTGTGTGTGTGTGTGTGTGCATGTCCTTTATAGCTGACTAAACTATTCATCCGATCGTCATGAAATTTTTGGAGACTGTTGAGTACCCACCTGGGATGGTAACTGGCAACTTTTTTTCTAAATTTAACACTATTGGGGCACCGGGGCCCCAAAATGTCGTTTTGTTGTTTACATGAGCTATATAAAAATTAGTTTAAGCGCTAGCTACTGTTTAAATTGTTGGATCTTATCCAAACTTTGTATATGACAATTTGATAGCCAATATTAAAATACTATAGGGCACTAAACTGCCAATATTCATTCCTTTGGGGCTGGGGGCCCAAAAATTCACATTTCTTAAACGTTTAAGATTTTATTCACCATTCAGTCATTAACAATCTTGACAAATAATGACACATGTATCAATTATTATACAAATTGAAATGAACAGGGGTTTTGAACTCATATCTTGCACAGAATGGGCCCCGTGGCCCTTAATGTCTTTTTTTGGTTATATATGATATATAAAAATTAGTTTAATGCGTTAGCTACTGAGTAAATGAATGGATCTAAACCAAAATTTGAATACAAAAACTTGGTAGCCCATATTAAAATACTATAGGGCACATAACTTCAAATGTCCATTCCTTCGGGGCTGGGGGCCCCCAATGTCTTTTCTTCGTATATGTTTAATGTATTTTCCCACATTAAATTTTTCATGATCTTGAGGAATATATCTTTGAGGAAACTTAATTAAATGAAAAGGTTTTTGAAATTTACATCTATCACCAAATGGGCCCAGGGGCCCTAAATGTCTTTTTTTCTTATATCTATTATATATAAATCAAAGTATGTCTGTGTGTGTGTGTGTGTGTGTGTGTGTGTGTGTGTATGTGTGTGTGTGTGTGCATGTCCTTTATAGCTGACTAAACTATTCATCCGATCGTCATGAAATTTTTGGAGACTGTTGAGTACCCACCTGGGATGGTAACTGGCAACTTTTTTTCTAAATTTAACACTCTTGGGGCACCGGGGCCCCATAATGTCGTTTTGTTGTTTACATGAGCTATATAAAAATTAGTTTAAGCGCTAGCTACTGTTTAAATTGTTGGATCTTATCCAAACTTTGTATATGACAATTTGATAGCCAATATTAAAATACTATCGGGCACTAAACTGCTAATATTCATTCCTTTGGGGCTGGGGGCCCAAAAATTCACATTTCTTAAACGTTTAAGATTTTATTCACCATTCAGTCATTAACAATCTTGACAAATAATAACACATGTATCAATTATTATACAAATTGAAATGAACAGGGGTTTTGAACTCATATCTTGCACAGAATGGGCCCCGTGGCCCTTAATGTCTTTTTTTGGTTATATATGATATATAAAAATTAGTTTAATGCGTTAGCTACTGAGTAAATGAATGGATCTTAACCAAAATTTGAATACAAAAACTTGGTAGCCCATATTAAAATACTGTAGGCACATAACTTCAAATGTCCATTCCTACGGGGCCAGGGACCGCAAATGTCTTCTCATCGGATATGTTTAATGTATTTTCCCCCACTCAATTTTTCACGATCTTGAGGAATATATCTATGAGGAAACTTAATTAAAATGAAAACGTTTTTGAAAGTTACATCTCTCACAGAATGGGCCCACGGGCCCCTAAATGTCGTTTTTTTATATTAGCTGTATAAAAATTAGTATTAGATTAAAATACTGAGAAAATTAATGTATCTTGACCCATTTTAGTATATAAAAAATCAAGGGTCTATATTCTAATACGATAGGGCACTGAACTAATTTTCATACCCACGGGGCAGGGGGCCCAAACTTTCTATTTTAGTAAATGTTTAATATTTTATAGTCCATTCAAATTTTTAACAATATTGAGAAATATAAATAAATGTATGTATTTTGAAATTTTTTCAAATGAACATATGTTTCGCACTTTAATTCTTGCAATAATTGGGCCCTGGGGCCCTTAATGTCGTTTTTTGCTTATACGAGCTTTATAAAAATAGTTTATGCGTTAGCTATAGAGTAAATGATTGGATCTTAACCAAACTTTGTATACAAAAACTTGGTAGCCCATATTAAAATACTTAAAGTTTCTGAACTTTTCATGTCGATTTCTTCGGGGCCTGGGGCCCAAAATGTGTTTTTTCATATATTTTAAGATATTTTTCCATTCACATTTTAATGATCTTGATAAACCTGATGCAATTGAATTAAAATGAAAAGATTTTTGAAATTGACATCTCGCACCGAATAGGCCCGGGCCCCCTTTATGTCGTTTTATTTCACTATATCTATATTTATACAAATCAAAGTATGTCTGTGTGTGCCTGTGTGTGTGTGTGCATGTCCTTTATATCTGACTAAACCATGCACCCAATCGTCATGAACCTTTTTGAGACGGTTTAGTATGCTCCCGGGATGGTAACTGGCAACTTTTTTTTCTAAATTTAACACTCATGGGGCGCCGGGGCCCCATAACGTCATGTTTTGCTTAAATGAGCTATATAAAAATTAGTTGGATTTTGACCAAACTTAGTATATAAAAACTTTAGAGCCTATTTTACATTACTATAGGGCACTTAACTTCTAATGTTCATACCCTCGGAGATGGGGGCCCAAAATGTCTTTTTAACTGAATGTTATTAATTGCATTACCCATTTAATTTTACACGATATTGAGAAATATAGCTTGAGTATAGCATTATGGGGCCCTTAATATTGTTTCTTCTTTTGTAAACTTTTAAATTATTAATTTATTTCTATATATATATATAAATAAAAATATATTTGTGTGTGTATGAATGTCCTTTATAGCTGTCTAAACCATTCACCCGATCGTCATGAAACTTTTCAAGACTGTTGAGTATGCTACCGGGATGGTAACTGTCACTTTTTTCAAAATTTAACACCCATGGGGCGCCGGGGGCCCATATTGTCATGTTTTGCTTATACGAGCTATATAAAAATTAGTTTAAGCTTTAGCTACTGTGTAAATTATTGGATCTTAACCAAAATTTGTATATGACAACTTGATAGCCAATATTAAAATACTATAGGGAACTAAACTGCTAATATTCATTCCTTTGGGCTGGGGACCCAAAAATTCACATTTTTTAAATGTTTAAGATTTTATTCACCATTCAGTCATTAACAATCTTGACAAATTATGACACATGTATCAATTAGTATACTAATTGAAATGAACAGGTGTTTTGAACTTTATATCTTGCCGAAAATGGGCCCTGGGGCCCTTAATGTCGTTTTTATCTTATATGGCTATTTAAAAATTAGTTTCTACGTTAGCTACTTAGTAAATGAATAGATCTTCACCAAACTTTGCATGCAAAAACTTGGTAGCCTATATTAAAATACTATAGACACTGAACATCTAATGCCAATATCTTCGGGGCCGGGGCCCCAAATATCTTTTTTTGTATATGTTTAAGATATTTTTCCTATTTACTTTTTAAAGAGCTTGAGAAATATAGCCACAATAAAAATGAACTAAAATAAGCAGGTTTTTGAAATTGACCTCTTGCACTGAATGGGCCAGGGGCCCCTTAATGTTATTTCCCCCCTATTTTAGGTTTATAAAAAGTAGTTTAATAGTTAGATATTGAGAAAATAACTGGATTTTGACAAAACTTAGAATATAAAAACTTAAGAGCCTATATTACTATAGGGCACTGAACTCTTAATTTCCATTCCTTCGAAAAAGTCTTTTTACTGAACTTTAATCAGTGTATTCCCTATTCAATTCTACACGATATTGAGGAATATAGCTTGAGTACAATGGCAATAACAAACTATAATATCACTCATTTTGGGCCGGGGCCCTTAATATCGTTTCTTCTTTTGTACGCTATTTAATTATTAATTTATTTATCCGTTTGCTATGAAACTTGGATTTTTTTTCCACACTTCCACGAAGGTTTCTTCAGAATTGTTTTTAAACATACCACTCATTGGTTTCTTTAAATTTATTCCTTTTTACTTTGATCGTTGCAACGCACGACGGGTCTGCTAGTATTATATAAAAAACAACAAAGAAAAGGGGGGGGGTGAGTGTTTACTTGTGTGTAACTGTGAAGCAAAAGAAAATGGAGGCGGTCCCCGGAAGGGGGGGGGGAGTGGGGGAATAAAATTTGATGAAATTGAATGGCGTCATTCATGTATGGTCCAATCATCAGAGTTATCAACAAAAGTTAAAATACGGTAATCTTATTTTTAAAGAAAATGGTATAACTTATTTTGTAATTCATAGAGGCCTACACTCAGGCTACTGGCGTACATTGAGATTTTTGTTTAAAGTTTGTTTTTAATTTCAATGTTTCGCGCAATTTTTATTTTAAATACTTATTATAATTAGTAGGTGTGTACCGGATTCAAATTTTTGATTTCGCCGGATTTCGTCGAAGTGAAATTCTGCCGGAGCCGAAGCCGAGGCCGGATTTGTAAAAATGGCCGGATTCCGGATTTGCCGGAGCCGAAATCCGGTACACCTCAAATTAATTAGTAAGACATTTAGTTTAAGGGAAACAAGTTAAATAAGATGAATCAAATGCAGTAAATTCTTTGTTTTGTTATTAAAATGTTTCTCAGCGGAAAAAAAATAAATAAAGCGATATTTTTTTTGTTTAATCAAGGGAGAGCACTGTAAATTTTATTTTATTGAAAACTCAAAATATGAAAATAAAAGATGTGCATGTTTATTATTGTTTATGTTAAAATTTTCACTTTCACTATCACATTCATTTTCAAAGATATTTCAAAGTAAGAAATATCTAAATAGCAAGTTCACGAATAGTAATGATTAGAATCATTATTAGTTATTAGGTAGTATGGAATGCCCTTTTTTGTGATAATAACTTAATAACAATCAATTCACATAGGCCTATCATATTATTCATATTATTAATATTCATATTCATATTCTCAGTAATCAGTCAGTGATGAGTAATTCACATTAATTCTGACATACAATCTAAATTAAAAGGCGTTTCTACTCTACTGACTACAACTACTGTGTTATTTATCTGTTTATCATATGCACAAATTTAATTAAAATCATCCTTTAATTTGTCTTTAATGATTAAAATTATTTTAGCTTTAGATTAAGATAGGGCATAGGGCCTGATAGGACAGGGCCTTTTACTTTACTAGTGTGCCCATCTAGTATTAAAATTTAAATGAAATTAAAATTAAAGTTTAACAGCTAACATTAAAATTAAGCAGAAAAGTAAAAGAAAAAAGAAAAGTGAAGGCCTTGTTGGCCTTAAATAACAACTTTAAAGCAAGTTCTAGCTTTGGCTATAAACTTAAGTGCCTAAAGAGGTGAAAGCAGGGCCTGCGAACTCAAATATGAATATGAATTATTGTACAGTACAGTATTTAGTATAGTATTATAGTACATAAGTACAGTACATATCAAATTCCAATATGTGAAATCACATTATTATTATCGTTGAAGTGATCTTTAAATTATTTTAAATTCTGATTTGGAAAATATCTATCCTCTTTGTTTCAAGTTTTATTTTCTATCCTAAACCTGATTGAAATGGGAAAAACTCTGGGTTAAAGACAAGTTAAAGTCTGTTAGTTGAAAATAAAACAAAGATGAAATCTCAAATCGGTATTTATTAGTTTACTAAATGTTGAATATAATTGAGCTGATTTGTTTATATTACAAATTAAACGAGATATTAAGCGGTAACTTGCCCATGGCCAGTTATAGTAGACTTTATTATGGGGATAATCGAGTTGGGGGCAGGCATTGATTTTGTGGCTCTGAGAGCTGCTACACACTTAAACATTATTATCTTATCTTATCTTATCTGTTACAGACGCCCTTTATGTACAGAAGATTATTGCGGGTAAAAGAGCTGTGTCTTGAAATTTTGACAACATTCACCTTTTTAGCTGCAAGAAAACATACAGAGGCTAAGATTGACACACACACACACACACATTATTTGATGAACATCAAGTCAATGTCAAGAAGGTGTTTAGTTGCTCTACTGTGAGGGGCGACACTATTAGTGAGGAGCATCATATTTAATTGAAAGTCCTTGCTCGTGACTGATCTACAAGTTACTAACAGACTGGGTAAGTAATAGATTTAATTTTTTTGTTTACAAAAATATTTTATTTTGTCTGAAAGAAACCGATTTGAATAATGGTAGTTATAGCTAAGCTCAAAGTTGTGTGTCAAAGCATTCTCACAAAGTTTCATTAAATTTATTAGTGACAAAAAGTTTCCTCCTTGCTGTTAGTTTCTCCATTTCAAAACAGTCTTTCACAAAGCAGGGAAAAGAAACAAGATTGTGGCTATTTATAGAAGGAGGATCTGTAACAGATGAGATAAGATTATGTGACTGAGGGGAGGGAGGGGATGAATGAGGAAATGATGAGTGTCTGAAGGGTGTTGGACTGAGTGTTGTGGGTGTTTGATGGGTGTCATGCTGGAGGGTTTAGGTTAAAGTTAACACATGATTGAACTATTATTAGTGTTTGTAAATAAAATAGTCTGTTGAAGGTAAACATAAAAACTGAAAATAAAAAACTGAAATAAAGTACACACACACACACATCCACAAAATGCCCACAAAATGATGCACTGATTTCTGGGGGGGGGGAATGACACTTTAATGTATGGTTAAATGAAGCTAGCCTGCTGTTCATGAACTTATGGGGAGTCCACTTTTAAAGTATGAATAATATAGGGATGTATCTCTAAAACTTTATTATGCCATTAGTAAATAAGTTGTAACTAGAAAGATTTAGAAGTTGTAGCATTTACATGATTATTTACAAGCTATTGGTCTTTACAATTACATGTACATGACAATTGACACGCTTTTGTTCTGTTCACAATTACATGATAATTTACAGGCTATTGATCTGTACACAATTACACGATAATTTACAGGCTATTGATCTGTACACAATTACATGATAATTTTCAGTCTATCAATCAAGACAATTATTCAGTTTTGGAAGTACATTGTATCTGTTTAAGAAAATTTTATTGACACTATTAGAATGTATTTTGCTTGCAAAAGTTGTGTCAAACCTTTTTGTGTAGAAAGCGCCAAGGAAATTGTTAAATTAAAAAAAAATTTGGCAGGCAGCATGAAAACTTATTTTTGGAATCTACAGATGTACCTTTTAAAATTACGTCTAAGATAGACTGGGCTTTCAATTAGCCATTTAAGATAGGCAGGCTTTCAATTAACCATGTAAAATAGACAGGCTTTCAATTAACCATGGGCTCAGTTGGAAAGTTACTGGTGCAATCATTTTCATTGGTATGCTTATTAATATTGGTTTATTTTGCAAAGTTGTAATTTATTTTCAATGACCATTACAGTGTGAAATATCTCAAAAGCATATTGATGAATGACAATATGTGCATGAATTTCACTCGAATTTAACTTTATCTAAAATTAAACGTGCAAATTTTTGTTTGAAGCTGTAGTCGGCTATATTGCCTGGCAATATGTCAGCTAGCATTAAAAACACCGCTCAAAGTGCTATATACACCGCTGGAAGTGCTATATACACCGCTGGAAGTGCTATATACACCGCATCAAGTGCTATATACACCGCTGGAAGTGCTATATACACCGCTCAAAGTGCTCTATACACCGCTCGAAGTGCTATATACACCGCTCGAAGTGCTATATACACCGCTCCAAGTGCTATATACACCGCTCCAAGTGCTATATACACCGCTCAAAGTGCTATATACACCGCTGGAAATGCTATATACACAGCTCGAAGTGCTATATACACCGCTGGAAGTGCTATATACACCACTGGAAGTGCTATATACACCGCTCAAAGTGCTCTATACACCGCTCAAAGTGCTATATACACCGCTCGAAGTGCTATATACACAGCTCCAAGTGCTATATACACCGCTCGAAGTGCTATATACACCGCTCCAAGTGCTATATACACCGCTCCAAGTGCTATATACACCGCTGGAAGTGCTATATACACCGCTCAAAGTGCTATATACACCGCTCAAAGTGATCTATACACCGCTCCAAGTGCTATATACACCGCTGGAAGTGCTATATACACCGCTCAAAGTGCTCTATACACCGCTCCAAGTTCTATATACACCGCTCGAAGTGCTATATACACCGCTCGAAGTGCTATATATACCACTGGAAGTGCTATATACACCGCTCAAAGTGCTCTATACACCGCTCAAAGTGCTATATACCCCGCTCAAAGTGCTCTATACACCGCTCAAAGTGCTATATACACCGCTCGAAGTGCTATATACACCGCTCGAAGTGCTTTATACACCGCTGGAAGTGCTATATACACCGCTGGAAGTGCTATATACACCGCTGGAAGTGCTCTATACACCGCTCAAAGTGCTATATACACCGCTCGAAGTGCTATATACACCGCTCCAAGTGCTATATACACCGCTCCGAGTGCTATATATACCGCTCGAAGTGCTGTATACACCGCTGGAAGTGCTATATACACCACTCGAAGTGCTATATACACCGCTGGAAGTGCTATATACACCACTGGAAGTGCTATATACACCGCTCAAAGTGCTCTATACACCGCTCCAAGTGCTATATCGCTGGAAGTGCTATATACACCGCTCAAAGTGCTCTATACACCGCTCGAAGTGCTATATACACCGCTCGAAGTGCTATATACACCGCTCGAAGTGCTATATACACCGCTGGAAGTGCTATATACACCGCTCAAAGTGCTCTATACACCGCTCCAAGTGCTATATACACCGCTGGAAGTGCTATATACACCGCTCCAAGTGCTATATACACCGCTGGATGTGCTATATACACCGCTGGAAGTGCTATATACACCACTCCAAGTGCTATATACACCGCTGGAAGCGCTATATACACCGCTGGAAGTGCTATATACACCACTCCAAGTGCTATATACACCGCTGGAAGTGCTATATACACCACTCCAAGTGCTATATACACCACTGGAAGTGCTATATACACCACTCCAATCCCATGCCACGCCAATGAAATCTGAGACGTGGTAGTGACAACCCTGCTATTTGAGATTCTGGCATTAGGTACTAAGTTCTGTAGAACTTTGCTATTAGGTACTAATTTCTGTAGAACTTTGCTTTTAGGTACTAAGTTCTGTAGCACTTTGCTATTAGGTACTAAGTTCTGTAGAACTTTGCTATTAGCTACTAAGTTCTGTAGAACTTTGCTATTAGCTACTAAGTTCTGTAGAACTTTGCTATCAGGTACTAAGTTCTGTAGAACTTTGATATTAGGTACTAAGTTCTGTAGAACTTTGCTATTAGCTACTAAGTTCTGTAGAACTTTGCTATTAGCTACTAAGTTCTGTAGAACTTTGCTATTAGCTACTAAGTTCTGTAGAACTTTGCTATTAGGTACTAAGTTCTGTAGGACTTTGCTATTTGGTACTATGTTCTGTAGGACTTTGCTATTTGATACTAAGTTCTGTAGGACTTTGCTATTAGGTACTAAGTTTTGTAGGACTTTGCTATTCGATACTAAGTTATGTAGGACTTTGCTATTAGGTACTAAGTTCTGTAGGACTTTGCTATTAGGTACTAAGTTCTGTAGGACTTTGCTATTTGGTACTAAGTTTTCTAGGACTTTGCTCCAACAGCAACAGGCAACTCCTTCACGGTGCCCACCAAACCACTGGTCATTCAGCATTGGATTTTCTTCCTATCGGGCGTCATTGGCCGTTATTTTTGGTCAGCCCAAGACAGTAGATTAAAATCGATCGCAGCTGGCAGGAGAGCCAATCTTGGTGCATGGGGGCGGGGGGAGGGGGGGATCAAACTTATTGGGCCCTCGAGGAAAGTCTGAGAGTCTAGAAATGATGTGGTTGTGGTCAAGGGAGTGGTTGAGATCAAGGATGTGGTTGGGTTCAATGGAGGGGTTGGGATCAGGGTGTGTTTGTGTTCAAGGTTGTGGTTGGGTTCAAGGGTATTGTTGGGCTCAAGGGTGTGGTTGGGGGGTTCAAGGGTATGGTTGGGTTCAAGGGTATGGTTGGGTTCAAGGGTATGATGGGTTCAAGGGTGTGGTTGGGTTCAAGGGTATGGTTGGGTTCAAGGGTGTGTCCTCTTATTTTTGAAAAACCGCACCATCCTCCTCGCGGACCCTGAGACAAACAACATATTTTCCACCCACCCCTCATTGTATTCAGGAGGGACAAAAATCTGCGAGACCTATTGGTTCGTAGCCGTCTGCTTATTCCGTCCTCCCATCTGGGCACCAAGCCATGTGGTCGTAATCGCTGCAAGACATGTCCCTTTGTTACCCAGACGGACCAGATTGTCTTCCCTAGGGAATATTCAAGATTAGAAATGGCTATTTGTGTACCAGCCGCAATTTGATCTACACCATTTTGTGTAAGCGCTGTCCTTTGAAGTACATAGGTGAGACGGGGAGGTTACTCTCCTGCCGTATCGCTGAGCATGTACGTACCATTAAACAAGACAAACAGTGTCCTGTCTCCCGACACTTCAATGGACGTGACCACATGGGCGTCGATGACATGTCTGTCACCGCCATGGTTTCTTGTACAAACACACCCGGTCGGGTCAGTCTGGAGAATAGACTAATCCATGAGTATGGGACTCTTACACCACATGGGATCAACGTTGTGTTCGAACTGACAAGCTAATTGATTGGCCACACACACCCTATCCTTTCCTATATAAGCTCTTACTTTTCTCTCCTTACTTTATCCCTACTTGACTACTTGGATTTCACCGCAGCGAAGTGTTTTTTTAAAAATTATTTCGTTTTATTCGTTTCATTTGTGTACTATTTTTCCGTTGAGGAAGGCTCTTTGCCGAAACGTTCGCTGTTGTGTTACGTCCTGTCAGGCCTACCAATACCCTGTTTTTATATTATACATTTACCAGGTCGAAGTCGACCGCTGCTAATGAATACTTTGTGTACTGTACTCATCTTTTGAAATACCCAACGTCCCTACAGCTATAAGCCATGTCTGGTAGTGATAGTGAATGTTGCACTAACGTTGGAGGTAACAGAGCCGACACCCACGGTCCGGATGGCCCGAACTATTGGGCTTATTGAGCCCCCCCCCGTGGGTCAAGGGATCAGAGCAGCCGTCCAATCGATGCCCCGTCCAGCAGGACGCGGGTGTTAAGTTCTGGCGGCCTGGAACCTGTTATCTGATCGCGACGGATTAGGCCCATCGGACGGCAATTACTTATGACAGTCCCGAATCTTTGATCTGGTATGGGTGGGGACAGTGATGGTTTAAACAACGGATGGGGGGGGGGAGTGCGGGCATATTCTGTACACCCCAGGGGTGTCCATGCGGTGCTGGAGATGGGTCAAGGGATCAGCGTGGTCCGAACTGCTGGACGTAAGTTGTTTGACGTACTGCCAGATGTCGGGAATGTGTGTAACTAAGGGGGGGTGAGGGGATGGTGGCGGCTTGACAGTCGCTGTGTATTTTGGTCAGTTTTAACCTAATAGACGGGAAGTAAAGGGTTAAGACGAGATCTGCTTTTTTTGTTTGTTATACATTTGCTTTCTTACATCTGCCACGTTGACTCCTGCTGTCTGACATCGATTGTCCAAGTTTATTTAATTTCATGTTTACCTGCTGTCCGATACCGATTATCCAAGTTTATTTAATATCATGTCTACCTGCTGTCCAAGAACTGCCGCCTTAGATGGCCAAATGATTCAATGCCCAAACTAACAGGTTCCCTCATGAATTTTCCGCCTTTGAAATCTAACAGATTCCCTCATGAATTATCCGCCTTTGAAATCTATCAGATTCCCTCATGAATGACCCGCCTTTGAAATCTAACAGACTCCTTCATGATTTAACCGCCTTTGCAATGGAATAGAATCCCCTATCTTAAAGCATTTCCTTCTATTGATATTCCAAACATCTCCACCGATGTAAAAAAAACAACAAAAAACATAACCATAAAACAGAAATCGAATCACCATAAAGGGGAGAGCATTCTTGCTGATTGGATTGCTAGTTTGATTTCAGCCTGGATTGGAGTTAACGGACTTATAATGAAAAAAAAATCTTAATAAATAAAGGAAAAAAAAAGTTAAGCTCGGTCTGATATTTGTGTTGTAACGTCCCACAATCCCTTTTGTCTCGTCTGCTGATGTTCAGTTCAATCACTACTGTTCCAGATTGGTGAAGAACATGATCCCTGGAGTAGTGGAAAAAAGTAGTTGGCATTCAGTTATTTAGTGGAGTCATCGGGAGATTTCAATGTCCTGCCAACTATGGTCACTGTTCCCTCGGAATAAACATGTGTATGCATGTGTAATTGACTTTCTGTGCTGCATTTCTAAGTTCTGTATGCATTGTTATGTCTGTCTGTCTGTCCGACCGCTGGTCTGCGCCTCTATTCAGCTGAACGTCCGCGTCTAAGAATATGGATGCAATCTTGCAATCAAAGGCAATAAATGGTAATGAGCCCGTAAACCACTCTATGCTCTAACACCTTTGTTACCGCACACCCAACTCCACACCAACTCAATCTTGGCCCCACACAGCTCTCTCACCACACACAACACTTCACCCCACACATCTCTATCACCCCACACAACACTTCACCCCACACATCTCTATCACCCCACACATCTCTATCACCCCACACAGCACTTCACCCCACACATCTCTATCACCCCACACAACACTTCACCAGACACAGCACTTCACCCCACACATCTCTCTCACCCACACAACACTTCATCCCGCACATCTCTCTCACCCACACAACACTTCATCCCGCACATCTGTCTCACCCACACAACATTTCACCCACACAACATTTCACCCACACAACATTTCACCCACACAACACTTCATCCCGCTCACCTATTCACCCCACACAACACTTTACCCCACACAACACTTCACCCACACAACACTTCACCCCACACATCTCTCTCACCCCACACAACACTTCACCCCACACATCTCTATCACCCCACGCAACACTTAACCCCACACATCTCTATCACCCCACACAACACTTCACCCCACACAACACTTTATCCCACACATCTCTCTCACCCCACACAACACTTCACCCCACACATCTCTATCACCCCACACAACACTTCACCCCACACAACACTTCACCCCACACATCTCTCTCACCCACACAACACTTCATCTCGCTCACTTATTCACCCCACACAACACTTCACCCCACACAACACTTCACCCCACACATCTCTATCACCCCACACAACACGTCACCCCACACAACACGTCACCCCTCACATATCTATCACCCCACACAACACTTCACCCCACACATCTCTCTCACCCACACAACACTTCATCCCGCTCACCTATTCACCCCACACAACACTTCACCCCACACATCTCTCTCACCTCACACAACACTTCATCCCGCTCACCTATTCACCCCACACAACACTTCACCCCACACATCTCTCTCACCCCACACAACACTTCACCCCACACAACACTTCACCCCACACATCACTTCACCACACACAACACTTTATCTCACACACCACTTCATCCCGCGCCCATATTCGTTGCCAACCATTTAACACAGATCTTAGAGGCTCATGAAATAAAGATATGAGATAAGAACATGGCGGTTTATGGAAATAAGGTAAACAACATTTTTCTTCTTCATCCGATTGGCTGCCCTGAATGATCTGACGTCATGCGTTAATGGTCGATCTCTGATGTCTCTAAATAGTGTTTAAACCAGAAACCTTTAACAACAAAGTTTAACCCCTAGGCGCCTCTTAAGATAGAGCATCTGAATGACCCCCTGACTTAGACAGAATAGAGTATTTGGATCACCCCACACTTAGACAGAATAGAGTTCTTGTATGATCCCCTTGTGCTGGCTATTCAGATGGTATTTATGATGGTGATTGTGGTAAATGCCATGCTGGTGCTGACGATGCATTTGACAATTAACCATGAAACTGTCAGCGAGCTTCATTTGTTCAACTGTCACCTAGAGCCATGTAGTTAATTAATGCACATGTCACAAAGATGCATGCACACGAAGGTAACTGATAATTTAGTCACTTGTTCACAGCTATAAAAGAGTATGTTAAAAAAAAAGAAATAATTTAATTTAAAAGAAAGATAAAAAGGGAGAAAACAATTATTCTTGAAGGGAAGTAAGCAATTACATTTAAAAAGAATAATTTAAAGCTATTAATCATAACGCCATTTTAAAATTAAGTCTAATAATAAGTTTATAATTTTTATCGACGACTTTTTAATTTTAGTTTGAGAATATATTTGCTCTGTTACACCAACTTTAGATATTTAATTGTGCTATAATACATTAAATAATTGTATTAAATTATTTAAATAGACCCTTCGAAAGTTACTTTAATTTTTAAGTAGAATTAATGGTCGCTTGGAACGCACGGCTAATTTCATATTCTAACAAATATGGTTCAGGGTTGAGCAACATATGAACATTCTTTAAGATGAACACTAGGCTCAATACGCCATTAAACTATTTAAAAACTCCCGGACTAAGGGAGCTAACTTCCATGAAAAGCCATTCCTATACTATAATGCCATTATTTATGGGGTGGGAAGGCGGGAAAAGGCTTGGAGATCGGAAAGGGGAGGTGGTGTGGGGGGGGGAGTAATTCATTGCTGCAGACGTCACAAGGTTTAATGAGGTATAGATGAGTGTCTGCTGCCGCGAGTACGTGCACCGAATGAAATAGAAACACACCGCCTCGTTTGAGAAGTTTCTCAACGGATAGGGTTTCAAAACAGATGGCGGAAGTTAATACATCCGTGGAAATACGATATAAGGACGTTGGTAGTAAGGAGATGTTGGTGTGATGGTAGTAAGGAGATGTTGGTGTGAGGGTAGTAAGGAGCTGTTGGTGTGATGGTAGTAAGGAGATGTCGGTGTCATGGTAGTAAGGAGATGTCGGTGTGATGGTAGTAAGGAGATGTCGGTGTGATGGTAGTAAGGAGATGTCGGTGTGATGGTAGTAAGGAGATGTTGGTGTGATGGTAGTAAGGAGATGTCGGTGTCATGGTAGTAAGGAGATGTCGGTGTCATGGTAGTAAGGAGATGTCGGTGTGATGGTAGTAAGGAGATGTTGGTGTGATGGTAATAAGGAGATGTCGGTGTGATGGTAATAAGGAGATGTCGGTGTGATGGTAATAAGGAGATGTTGGTGTGATTGTGGTAAGGAGATGTTGGTGTCATGGTAGTAAGGAGATGTCGGTGTGATGGTAGTAAGGAGATGTCGGTGTGATGGTAATAAGGAGATGTCGGTGTGATGGTAATAAAGAGATGTTGGTGTGATGGTAATAACGAGATGTTGGTGTGATGGTAATAAGGAGATGTTGGTGTGATGGTAATAAGGAGATGTTGGTGTGATGGTAATAAGGAGATGTTGGTGTGATGGTAGTAAGGAGATGTTGGTGTGATGGTAGTAAGGAGATGTTGGTGTGATGGTAATAAGGGGATGTTGGTGTGATGGTAGTAAGGAGATGTCGGTGTGATGGTAAAAAGGAGATGTCAGTGTGATGGTAGTAAGGAGATGTCGGTGTGATGGTAATAAGGAGATGTCGGTGTGATGGTAATAAGGAGATGTCGGTGTGATGGCAGTAAGGAGATGTCGGTGTGATGGTAGTAAGGAGATGTCGGTGTGATGGTAGTAAGGAGATGTCGGTGTGATGGTGGTAAGGAGATGTCGGTGTGATGGTGGTAAGGAGATGTCGGTGTGATGGTGGTAAGGAGATGTCGGTGTGATGGTGGTAAGGAGATGTCGGTGTGATGGTGGTAAGGAGATGTCGGTGTGATGGTTGTAAGGAGATGTCGGTGTGATCGTAAAAAGGAGATGTCAGTGTGATGGTAGTAAGGAGATGTCGGTGTGATGGTAATAAGGAGATGTCGGTGTGATGGTAATAAGGAGATGTCGGTGTGATGGTAGTAAGGAGATGTTGGTGTGATGGTAGTAAGGAGATGTTGGTGTGATGGTGGTAAGGAGATGTTGGTGTGATGGTGGTAAGGAGATATTGGTGTGATGGTAGTAAGGAGATGTTGGTGTGATGGTAGTAAGGAGATGTTGGTGTGATGGTACTAAGGAGATGTTGGTGTGATGGTGGTAAGGAGATGTTGGTGTGATGGTGGTAAGGAGATATTGGTGTGATGGTAGTAAGGAGATTTGGTGTGATGGTACTAAGGAGATGTTGGTGTGATGGTACTAAGGAGATATTGGTGTGATGGTAGTAAGGAGATGTTGGTGTGATGGTACTAAGGAGATATTGGTGTGATGGTAATAAGGAGATATTGGTGTGATGGTAATAAGGAGATGTTGGTGTGATGGTAGTAAGGAGATGTTGGTGTGATGGTAGTAAGGAGATATTGGTGTGATGGTACTAAAGAGATATTGGTGAGATGGTAGTAATGAGATATTAGTGTGTTGATTTAATTTTCTAAATTACCTAAAATTAAAGACGAAGCTGTGTAAAGGTGCGCAAATATTTATAAAGCTGTTGTTTGTTTATCAAGTTGTGGAACCAAATAATTTTGATCGCTCTCTGTGATGTCAGATACTTGTTTACCTTTCCACGCCTTAGTTGGTTTAAATCCATCTCAGTGATGTCAGATACTTGTTTACCTTTCCATGCCATAGTTGGTTTAAATCCATCCCTGTGATGTCAGATACTTGTTTACTTTTCCATGCCATAGTTGGTTTAAATCCATCCCTGTGATGTCAGATACTTGTTTACTTTTCCATGCCTTAGTTGGTTTAAATCCATCTCTGTGATGTCAGATACTTGTTTACTTTTCCATGCCTTTGTTGGTTTAAATCCATCTCTGTGATGTCAAATACTTGTTTACCTTTCCATGCCTTAGTTGGTTTAAATCCATCTCTGTGATGTCAGATACTTGTTTACTTTTCCATGCCTTAGTTCAGTGGTTCCCAAAGTGGTCCGTACGGACCCCCAGGGGTCCGCGGGACCTTTCAGGGGGTCCGTGGAAAATAAAAATTGATTTGGGGGTCCCTGAACAACGTCAGGGGGTCCGCGCAAGGTTTAAAAATCAAATAATAAAACTCATTAATTTTTTTTATTATTATTGAAATTAAAATAAATAATAATTAATAAAATAGTATTTGAATGCCTTTTCTACAAATTAAATACCATCTTAGGTGCTATCCTTTATGGATACAATGTTGTTTTACGTAAAAAAAGTATTAGAACTACTGTAATTTCCACATCTTTAACCAATCAAAATACTTGGTTTGTTGAAATGTCAAGCTTGATGCAGATGAAATGCCGAACTCCTATAACTATAAGTAGAAATTTACAAGTTTTTAACTTGAATTTACGAGGGTTGAAAGGTTGTGTATTATTCGATGTGTCAGGAAGTTATATTTATCTAAATTGTATCCTATCGTCAAATGTTTTCAATAGGGCTTTACTGTAGCATTCCTTTGAAAATAATTCTTAACAGTGGTCTGTTACAACAGATAAAAGAATGAATGAGCCCAAGGCTGGATTAAGACTTGATGGGGCCCTAAGCTATTTAAGGGCCTTTTGAGGTCTAGATAATCTATAGCAGTGACAAATATGAAAACAAACTTACGGGGGCCCCCAAGAAGGCAGGGGCCCTAAGTTATAACTTGTTTAGCAAATAGGTAAATCCAACACTGAGTGAGCCGAAGAAACAATGCAGACAATATGGTGTTAATGGATATTTGAAGTATGGCTAAATGTTTGGAAACAGATACGTAACTTGAAACGTTATTTACTGAATTTTAAAAAAAATGTTTGAAGTTAAAGCAATACACTTGAATTTCTGGCATATTTAAAACAAGCTGTACCAAATGTATTTTCAGTAAATTGAGTCATTCATCAACATCAAATTCAAAAAAGAGCTGCCAGATTCATTACTGGAGAATATTCGAAACTGACAAGAATAACACCATTAGTTAAATCATTAAACCTTGAAACACTAGAGGATAGAAGAACCAAGAGCAAAGTAGTAATCATACATAAAGCTATTAATTCTAATTTAGAAATACAACACAAAGATAACTTAATACAACCCTCAGATAGACATAAGGATAAAAACACATTTCTTATTCCGTATGCAAGAACAAACACATACAAGTTTTCCTTCTTCCCGTCCGGAATTCGGGCGTGGAATGGGTTGCCTGAAGAATCCAGGAAAACCAACACTTTATCAACATTTAAATCTCTAATAAAAATGCAGGACTAAACACAAACCATAGATAAGCGTAGGACGCAATAATCTTCTGTATAGAAGGAGCGTCTGTAAACAGATAAGATAAGATAAGATAAATATTTAAAAAAAAATCATATTGAAAGTTTGCATGGATCACTACATTATGTCATTAGAGCAGTTAATAAAATCAAAAAGAATGCCTTCGATCAGAGATTATTTGCTCACCACGGTTTGGAAAATGCAGAAGAAGACTATAATGGATTATTTATTGACACAGAAGTACGCTGGTTATCATCACGTACATATTTAAATCGATTTTATACTCTGCTTGATTTACTGTCCAAATTCCTGGAAAACAAAGACAATTAGCAACACAATTAACTAAAAAATATGACATATCCTTTATTAATGAATTATTTACCCAACTTTAATAAAACTAATTTGAAACTACAACTACTACAAGGTAACCAATTAAATTTAATCACTAAAAGCGTTATATTATATCTGAGTTTGTTGCAAATATTTTTCTTTGCAAACAAAACTTAGGAACAGGAGAATGTTCTCAGTTTTCAAATCTTTTGAAATTGCCACATAGTTAAAGATTTGCTTGCTTACAGTCAAAACTTAACGGCTCTTCCTGCGGACATTTTGTAGGCATTTGCCACTATAGGATATTTCCGACTGGCAGTTGAGCTCTTTAGCGCATGGACAAACTCAGATCCCAAACACAGATGAATACATACTAAATACTAATACAGGAGCAGCTTATTGAAATATCCACAAATGAGGAACTTATACCACTGTTTGAACAAGGATACCACACATTCTGGTTACAAAGTCAGATCCAAATTTTATATCATGCATTAAAGGTTATTGTACATAATTTTTTTGATGGTTTTCCTGTCTTTCTATTTGGTAGAACAAAGATTCAGTGGCGTTATGAACCTCATCATAAATAAAATAATTGTTAAAAAAATAAAAAAAATAAAAAACTAGAAATTGGTGCTCGTGAGGATTTGCGATTCCACACATAAACATTGAGTCAGGCATAATACATATACTCATAAAATCTCATCACGTTAATCCAAGTTTCTTTTTTTTTCTTCTCAATTTTATGTTAAACAAAAGTGATAATTTTAATAAATACCGTATTTTCATCAAAATTTTGCTTTTGTAATTTTTGTACTATGCATTTATAAAGTTGTTTTTTTTTACTAGGGTGTCCGTGGGGAAATTTTGAGTATAAAAGGGGTCCGTGAGTCAAAAAAGTTTGGGAACCACTGTTGGTTTAAATCCATCTCTGTGAAGTAAGATGCTTGTTTACCTTTCCATGTCATAGTTGGTTTAAATCCATCTCTGTGATGTCAGATACTTGTTTACCTTTCCATGCCAAAGTTGGTTTAAATCCATCTCTGTGATGTCAGATACTTGTTTACCTTTCCATGCCATAGCTGTTTTAAATCCATATCTGTGATGTCAGATACTTGTTTACCTATCCATGCCATAGTTGGTTTAAATCCATCTCTGTGATGTCAGATACTTGTTTACCTTTCCATGCCATAGTTGGTTTAAATCCATCTCTGTGATGTCAGATACGTGTTTACTTTTCCATGCCATAGTTGGTTTAAATCCATCTCTGTGATGTCAGATACTTGTTTACCTTTCCATGCCACAGTTGGTTTAAATCCATCTCTGTGATGTCAGATACTTGTTTACCTTTCCATGCCATAGTTGGTTTAAATCCATCTCTGTGATGTCAGATACTTGTTTACCTTTCCATGCCATAGTTGGTTTAAATCCATCTCTGTGATGTCAGATACTTGTCTACCTTTCCATGCCACAGTTGGTTTAAAGCCATCTCTGTGATGTCAGATACTTGTTTACCTTTCCATGCCATAGTTGGTTTAAATCCATCTCTGTGATGTCAGATACTTGTTTACCTTTCCATGCCATAGTTGGTTTAAATCCATCTCTGTGATGTCAGATACTTGTTTACCTTTCCATGCCATAGTTGGTTTAAATCCATCTCTGTGATGTCAGATACTTGTTTACCTTTCCATGCCATAGTTGGTTTAAATCCATCTCTGTGATGTCAGATACTTGTTTACCTTTCCATGCAATAGTTGGTTTAAAGCCATCTCTGTGATGTCAGATACTTGTTTACATTTCCATGCCATAGTTGGTTTAAAGCCATCTCTGTGATGTCAGATTCTTGTTTACGTTTCCATGCCATAGTTGGTTTATATCCATTTCTGTGATGTCAGATACTTGTTTACCTTTCCATGCCATAGTTGGTTTAAATCCATCTCTGTGATGTCAGATACTTGTTTACCTTTCCATGCCATAGTTGGCTTAAATCCATCTCTGTGATGTCAGATACTTGTTTACCTTTCCATGCCATAGTTGGTTTAAATCCATCTCTGTGATGTCAGATACTTGTTTACCTTTCCATGCCATAGTTGGTTTAAATCCATCTCTGTGATGTCAGATACTTGTTTACCTTTCCATGCCATAATTGGTTTAAAGCCATCTTTGTGATGTCAGATACGTGTTTACCTTTCCATGCCTTAGTTGGTTTAAATCCATCTCTGTGATGTCAGATACTTGTTTAGCTTTCCATGCCATAGTTGGTTTAAATCCATCTCTGTGATGTCAGATAATTTTTACCTTTCCATGCCATAGTTGGTTTAAATCCATCTCTGTGATGTCAGATACTTGTTTACCTTTCCATGCCAAAGTTGGTTTAAAGCCATCTCTGTGATGTCAGATACTTGTTTACATTTCCATGCCATAGTTGGTTTAAAGCCATATCTGTGATGTCAGATTCTTGTTTACCTTTCCATGCCATAGTTGGTTTAAATCCATCTCTGTGATGTCAGATACTTGTTTACCTTTCCATTCCATAATTGGTTTAAAGCCATTTCTGTGATGTCAGATACTTGTTTACCTTTCCATGCCATAGTTGGTTTAAATCCATCTCTGTGATGTCAGATACTTGTTTACATTTCCATGCCATAGTTGGTTTAAATCCATCTCTGTGATGTCAGATACTTGTTTACCTTTCCATGCCATAGTTGGTTTAAATCCATCTCTGTGATGTCAGATACTTGTTTACCTTTCCATGCCATAGTTGTTTTAAATCCATATTTGTGATGTCAGATACTTGTTTACCTTTCCATGCCATAATTGGTTTAAATCCATCTCTGTGATGTCAGATACTTGTTTACCTTTCCATGCCAAAGTTGGTTTAAATCCATCTCTGTGATGTCAGATACTTGTTTACCTTTCCATGACATAATTGGTTTAAATCCATCTCTGTGATGTCAGATACTTGTTTACCTTTCCATGCCATAGTTGGTTTAAATCCATCTCTGTGATGTCAGATACTTGTTTACCTTTCCATGCCATAGTTGGTTTAAATCCATCTCTGTGATGTCAGATACTTGTTTACCTTTCCATGCCATAGTTGGTTTAAAGCCATCTCTGTGATGTCAGATACGTGTTTACATTTCCATGCCATAGTTGGTTTAAATCCATCTCTGTGATGTCAGATACTTGTTTACCTTTCCTTGCCATAGTTGGTTTAAATCCATCTCTGTGATGTCAGATACTTGTTTACCTTTCCATGCCATAGTTGGTTTAAATCCATCTCTGTGATGTCAGATACTTGTTCACCTTTCCATGCCATAGTTGGTTTAAATCCATCTCTGTGATGTCAGATACTTGTTTACCTTTCCATTCCATAATTGGTTTAAAGCCATTTCTGTGATGTCAGATACTTGTTTACCTTTCCATGCAATAGTTGGTTTAAAGCCATCTCTGTGATACATATACTTGTTTACCTTTCCATGCCATAGTTGGTTTAAATCCATCTCTGTGATGTCAGATACTTGTTTACCTTTCCATGCAATAGTTGGTTTAAATCCATCTCTGTGATGTCAGATACTTGTTTACATTTCCATGCCATAGTTGGTTTAAATCCATCTCTGTGATGTCAGATACTTGTTTACCTTTCCATGCCATAGTTGGTTTAAATCCATCTCTGTGATGTCAGATACTTGTTTACCTTTCCATGCCATAGTTGTTTTAAATCCATATTTGTGATGTCAGATACTTGTTTACCTTTCCATGCCATAGTTGGTTTAAATCCATCTCTGTGATGTCAGATACTTGTTTACCTTTCCATGCCATAGTTGGTTTAAATCCATATTTGTGATGTCAGATACTTGTTTACCTTTCCATGCCATAGTTGGTTTAAATCCATCTCTGTGATGTCAGATACTTGTTTACCTTTCCATGCAATAGTTGGTTTAAATCCATCTCTGTGATGTCAGATTCTTGTTTACCTTTCCATGCCATAGTTGGTTTAAATCCATCTCTGTGATGTCAGATACTTGTTTACCTTTCCATGCCATAGTTGGTTTAAATCCATCTCTGTGATGTCAGATACTTGTTTACCTTTCCATGCCATAGTTGTTTTAAATCCATATTTGTGATGTCAGATACTTGTTTACCTTTCCATGCCATAGTTGGTTTAAATCCATCTCTGTGATGTCAGATACTTGTTTACCTTTCCATGCCATAGTTTGTTTAAAGCCATCTCTGTGATGTCAGATACTTGTTTACCTTTCCATGCCATAGTTGGTTTAAAGCCATCTCTGTGATGTCAGATACTTGTTTACCTTTCCATGCCATAGTTGGTTTAAATCCATCTCTGTGATGTCAGATACTTGTTTACCTTTCCATGCCATAGTTGGTTTAAATCCATCTATGTGATGTCAGATACTTGTTTACCTTTCCATGCCATAGTTGGTTTAAATCCATCTCTGTGATGTCAGATACTTGTTTAGCTTTCCATGCCATAGTTGGTTTAAATCCATCTCTGTGATGTCAGATACTTGTTTACCTTTCCATGCCATAGTTGGTTTAAATCCATCTCTGTGATGTCAGATACTTGTTTACCTTTCCATGCCATAGTTGTTTTAAATCCATATTTGTGATGTCAGATACTTGTTTACCTTTCCATGCCATAGTTGGTTTAAAGCCATCTCTGTGATGACAGATACTTGTTTACCTTTCCATGCCATAGTTGGTTTAAAGCCATCTCTGTGATGTCAGATACTTGTTTACCTTTCCATGCCATAATTGGTTTAAATCCATCTACGTGATGTCAGATTCTTGTTTACCTTTCATGCCCTAGTTGGTTTAAAGCCATACACAATTTGATCCCACCCCTCCCCACCCCTGCTCATCGTTATACCAAGATCGTTCCACAAAGATAACCCCTTGCCCTTAGTGTTGCCATGTTTTGAGAACATCCCCCAGGACAAACCAAACAACATTATATTGTCCAGAACGTGATATTTCCCATAAACCAAACAACATTCTATTGTCCAGACCATGATATTTCCCATAAACCAAACAACATTCAGTTGTCCATGCCATGATATTTCCCTTAAACCAAACAACACTATGTAGTCCAGACTATATTTCCCATAAACCAAACAACATTCTGTTATCCAGGCCCTGATATTTCCCATAACTAACCAAACAGTCTGTTGTCATGCCTTTATGAGCGCACCCCCCCCCCAGCCTGGGTGAAATTTGACATACTTCCCCAACCCCAGACTCTATACATAACGGTTGCACATAGAGCTACATTAATTTGAATAACGATACATTAACAGGACAAGTTTCTGCCTCTGTTTATTCCTCCAATCACATCTTGGCAAGGCGTTAAAAGAAGACCCCGAGAAAGCTACAAGTGATTTCGGATCACTTCAAAAATTTTAACTACAAATAATTGCTAATTTGTATTCATCGAAAAGGTCAAAAGCTTCAATTAAATTATTATAATTTTTTTGTTCACAAACCCTCTCTAACTCCAACCTTGTTCCATTATTTAACTTTAGATGAAACCAACCCTCTCTAACTCCAACCTTGTTCCATTATTTAACTTTAGATGAAACCAACCCTCTCTAACTCCAACCTTGTTCCATTATTTAACTTTAGATGAAACCAACCCTCTCTAACTCCAACCTTGTTCCATTATTTAACTTTAGATGAAACCAACCCTCTCTAACTCCAACCTTGTTCCATTATTTAACTTTAGATGAAACCAGCTGGCAACAACCAAAGATATTTTCTGTATTCTTTACATGACGAATTAAAAGAAAATAATTGCTTATCTTTTCTTGGTTTAGACATGACATATTATTTTAATTTGGTCCCAATAACTGACTCAGTACTTTATTTAGAATGGTCCCAATAAGTGACTCAGTACTTTATTTGGAATGGTCCCAATAAGTGACTCAGTACTTTATTTAGAATGGTCCCAATAAGTGACTCAGTACTTTATTTAGAATGGTCCCAATAAGTGACTCAGTACTTTATTTGGAATGGTCCCAATAAGTGACTCAGTACTTTATTTAGAATGGTCCCAATAAGTGACTCAGTACTTTATTTGGAATGGTCCCAATAAGTGACTCAGTACTTTATTTAGAATGGTCCCAATAAGTGACTCAGTACTTTATTTAGAATGGTCCCAATAAGTGACTCAGTACTTTATTTAGAATGGTCCCAATAAGTGACTCAGTACTTTATTTAGAATGGTCCCAATAAGTGACTCAGTACTTTATTTAGAATGGTCCCAATAAGTGACTCAGTACTTTATTTAGAATGGTCCCAATAAGTGACTCAGTACTTTATTTGGAATGGTCCCAATAAGTGACTCAGTACTTTATTTAGAATTAAATCAATTGTGATTCAAATCTCTACAGTACTTGGCCAAATATGTTCTGCACTAAATGTTGGTTTTCTTAATAATGTATTTAGTGAGTTGTTTTGGAGTTGTCTTCCTCAGTTAAGTGTTACAGCGTGAGACTGAGATTAGTTTTTCTAATTGTTCTTTTGCCTTTGAGGACTCGTTATATTTTTAGAATTTTAACACGTTTTTTTTTAAATTTCGGCACTTCAGGTCTGCTCTCTTGTATTGCCACTGGATTTGATTGTTATCTCCTATGACAAAACCAGCTTAGAAAATAATATCTCAGGAGTAAAACATCAATAGCGAGATACCTCTCAGCGAGTGGCAATCATGTATTTACCTCACTCCAGGATCTCACGGGATCGCTGCGATCAATCTGCATTTACAACTGTGCATGGTTTGTCAGCTTGATGTTTACACGAGATGTAAAGATGCCGTTAAAAAAAATCGTGACGTGGTTTTTGATGTAAAGGTTTCTGGACCCATCCATGATCAATTAGATATTTGATGTAAAGGTTTATTGGACCCATCAATGATCAATGAGATATTTGATGTAAGGTTTCTGGACCCATCAATGATCAATTACGGTAGATATTTGATGTAAAGGTTTCTGGACCCATCAATGATCAATTAGATATTTGATGTAAAGGTTTCTGGACCCATCAATGATCAATTATATATTTGATATAAAGGTTTCTGGACCCATCAATGATCAATTAGATATTTGATGTAAAGTTTTCTGGACCCATCAATTATAAATTATATATTTGATATAAAGATTTCTGGACCCATCAGTGATCAATTAGATATTTGATGTAAAGTTTTCTGGACCCATCAATTATCAAGTATATATTTGATATAAAGGTTTCTGGACCCATCAGTGATCAATTAGATATTTGATGTAAAGTTTTCTGGACCCATCAATTATCAATTATATATTTGATATAAAGGTTTCTGGACCCATCAGTGATCAATTAGATATTTGATGTAAAGTTTTCTGGACCCATCAATTATCAATTATATATTTGATATAAAGGTTTCTGGACCCATCAGTGATCAATTAGATATTTGATGTAAAGTTTTCTGGACCCATCAATTATCAATTATATATTTGATATAAAGGTTTCTGGACCCATCAGTGATCAATTAGATATTTGATGTAAAGTTTTCTGGACCCATCAATTATCAATTATATATTTGATATAAAGGTTTCTGGACCCATCAGTGATCAATTAGATATTTGATGTAAAGTTTTCTGGACCCATCAATTATCAATTATATATTTGATATAAAGGTTTCTGGACCCATCAGTGATCAATTAGATATTTGATGTAAAGTTTTCTGGACCCATCAATTATCAATTATATATTTGATATAAAGGTTTCTGGACCCATCAGTGATCAATTAGATATTTGATGTAAAGTTTTCTGGACCCATCAATTATCAATTATATATTTGATATAAAGGTTTCTGGACCCATCAGTGATCAATTAGATATTTGATATAAAGTTTTCTGGACCCATCAATTATCAATTATATATTTGATATAAAGGTTTCTGGACCCATCAGTGATCAATTAGATATTTGATGTAAAGTTTTCTGGACCCATCAATTATCAATTATATATTTGATATAAAGGTTTCTGGACCCATCAGTGATCAATTAGATATTTGATGTAAAGTTTTCTGGACCCATCAATTATCAATTATATATTTGATATAAAGGTTTCTGGACCCATCAATGATCAATTAGATATTTGATATAAAGGTTTGTGGACCCATCAGTGATCAATTAGATATTTGATGTAAAGTTTTCTGGACCCATCAATTATCAATTATATATTTGATATAAAGGTTTCTGGACCCATCAATGATCAATTAGATATTTGATGTCAAGTTTTCTGGACCCATCAATTATCAATTACATATTTGATATGAAGGTTTCTGGACCCATCAATGATCAATTAGATATTTGATGAAAAAGTTTCTGCACCCCATACATGATCAATTAGATATTTGTTCTATTTTATGTGTACCATGTTGGCAATGCTATAATTAAGAATTGAATTATATCTTTTGATTTCATCCTTTTGTTTTTCTCATGGTTACATTTAATCCTCTATGTAAAGGGTATATTAGTTTTTTTTATTTTTATAAAATCACTAGATAATATTTTCATTGGAAAAGTAAGTTTTGGCGGACTAATGGTTTTGTTCGAGAGAAAGATTTTTTCATGTGTTACTACAAACGTTTGGTTATAAATGCTTATCATTTGGTACCATAAAGACGAGCAAACCTTGTTAAAGGCTAGTTGTAAAGAGGGTCTTAGGCTTGCTGGGTCACCATGACATGGCTCATTGTTCGTTGAAAGCCCTCGTCTCGCGCTCATTAAATATGGAATCCGGATGACATGTCAGTGACGTCATTTCCCGAACAAGATTGGGTCATTTATCCCAACAAATTATATGGCCTCTGTATACACTATGGAGCATTGACCTTGCCATGCAATTTGAAACGATCTGCATTATCCCAACCAGCCTGGGGTTTTATTGGAATTATTGGGATTCCTGGAGGCAAAGAGGCCCGGGGGGGGGGTGGAGGGAGAGGGGCAGAGATAGTAAACAAGGTTCGTTTGTCTTCTTCTCATCACAATAATAGTGTTGTACGGGAAATACGTTTTAAAGTTGACTTGGGGCTTCGGACGTCACCAAGTTTAAGAACCCCTGGAATAACAAGTGCGAAGAGACCACACACGCGCTTTCAGTGTTTCATAGTCAGGATTTAGTGTTGGGAGTTGAGACCATTGGTGTCATGGGTGGTTGGGGAAGGAAGGGGGGGGGGCTCGGGGAGGGGGGTATCCACATTTTGTTCTGTGAATTTGAGTATGTCAACTCTTTATCTTTCTAGTTATGGAGAAGTTTTGATTAAATTCAACGTCAGATGGATGCCGAGTAATCTCTTCTGTTTATGTGTTGTCTATATCAGTGCATCTCAAACTTTGTAGTATGACGGACCGGCAGGAATTTTTTCCATTGCACCAGGGACCTGTGCCCTATTTTCCCTGCACTGACAATTTTTTCTGTCCTTCTTTTTGAGAACATCTGCGGACCGGCAGCGGATGGCCCACGGACCGGCAGCGGTCCGCGGACCATCACTTTGAGAAGCACTGGTCTATATCACAGCAAACCCGCATGACATTGTGCGTTTAACTCCTCAAAATTATTTCAGGCTTACCATGGCAATCTGACTATTGTGTCATTAAACCAACTCACTCTGATCTCCTTAGAGATGTTGATCAAATCAAATAAATATTCACCACAACCTCAGGCAGTGTGAACTCATGTTAGCAAAAGTTAGATTCTCTGACAGAGTGAACTCATGTTACCAAAAGTTAGATTCTCTTACGGAGTGAACTGATGCTAGTAAAAGTTAGATTCTCTTACGGAGTGAACTGATGCTAGTAAAAGTTAGATTCTCTTACGGAGTGAACTGATGCTAGTAAAAGTTAGATTCTCTTACTGAGTGAACTGATGCTAGTAAAAGTTAGATTCTCTTACGGAGTGAACTGATGCTAGTAAAAGTTAGATTCTCTTACGGAGTGAACTGATGCTAGTAAAAGTTAGATTCTCTTACGGAGTGAACTGATGCTAGTAAAAGTTAGATTCTCTTACGGAGTGAACTGATGCTAGTAAAAGTTAGATTCTCTTACGGAGTGAACTGATGCTAGTAAAAGTTAGATTCTCTTACGGAGTGAACTGATGCTAGTAAAAGTTAGATTCTCTTACTGAGTGAACTGATGCTAGTAAAAGTTAGATTCTCTTACGGAGTGAACTGATGCTAGTAAAAGTTAGATTCTCTTACGGAGTGAACTGATGCTAGTAAAAGTTAGATTCTCTTACGGAGTGAACTGATGCTAGTAAAAGTTAGATTCTCTTACGGAGTGAACTGATGCTAGTAAAAGTTAGATTCTCTTACGGAGTGAACTGATGCTAGTAAAAGTTAGATTCTCTTACTGAGTGAACTGATGCTAGTAAAAGTTAGATTCTCTTACGGAGTGAACTGATGCTAGTAAAAGTTAGATTCTCTTACGGAGTGAACTGATGCTAGTAAAAGTTAGATTCTCTTACGGAGTGAACTGATGCTAGTAAAAGTTAGATTCTCTTACGGAGTGAACTGATGCTAGTAAAAGTTAGATTCTCTTACGGAGTGAACTGATGCTAGTAAAAGTTAGATTCTCTTACTGAGTGAACTGATGCTAGTAAAAGTTAGATTCTCTTACGGAGTGAACTGATGCTAGTAAAAGTTAGATTCTCTTACGGAGTGAACTGATGCTAGTAAAAGTTAGATTCTCTTACGGAGTGAACTGATGCTAGTAAAAGTTAGATTCTCTTACGGAGTGAACTGATGCTAGTAAAAGTTAGATTCTCTTACGGAGTGAATATTCTAATAGCATATTATTATACCGTTCACAGTTCATTTACCTACGCAACTCAAGTATGACGAGAGACACAACTTTTCATAACGAGGATCTCTGAAGATACACAACTCACCACTGGTCAGTAATTCAAACGGACATCAGGTGAGTACCGTTTGACAAGCATGCATACATTTAGCTTTTCCACCACCGCACATATGAATGTTAGTGTTAGTGGCTACCCCATGGCGGACATACACAAATGGTGGTTTAGCTAGTGGCTACCCCAAGTGTTACATACACAAATGTTGGTTTAGCTAGTGGCTACCCCATGGCGTACATACACAAATGTTGGTTTAGCTAGTGGCTACCCCAAGTAGTACACACACAAATGGTGGTTAAGCTAGTGGCCACCCCATGGCGTACATACACAAATGTTGGTTTAGCTAGTGGCTACCCCATGGCGTACATACACAAATGTTGGTTTAGCTAGTGGCTACCCCAAGTGTTACATACACAAATGTTGGTTTAGCTAGTGGCTACCCCATGGCGTACATACACAAATGTTGGTTTAGCTAGTGGCTACCCCAAGTAGTACACACACAAATGGTGGTTAAGCTAGTGGCCACCCCATGGCGTACATACACAAATGTTGGTTTAGCTAGTGGCTACCCCATGGCGTACATACACAAATGTTGGTTTAGCTAGTGGCTACCCCATGGCGTACATACACAAATGTTGGTTTAGCTAGTGGCTACCCCAAGTATTACATACACAAATGTTGGTTTAGCTAGTGGCTACCCCATGGCGTACATACACAAATGTTGGTTTAGCTAGTGGCTACCCCAAGTGTTACATACACAAATGTTGGTTTAGCTAGTGGCTACCCCATGGCGTACATACACAAATGTTGGTTTAGCTAGTGGCTACCCCAAGTAGTACACACACAAATGGTGGTTAAGCTAGTGGCCACCCCATGGCGTACATACACAAATGTTGGTTTAGCTAGTGGCTACCCCATGGCGTACATACACAAATGTTGGTTTAGCTAGTGGCTACCCCATGGCGTACATACACAAATGTTGGTTTAGCTAGTGGCTACCCCATGGCGTACATACACAAATGTTGGTTTAGCTAGTGGCTACCCCATGGCGTACATACACAAATGGTGGTTTAGCTAGTGGCTACCCCAAGTAGTACATACACAAATGTTGGTTTAGCTAGTGGCTACCCCAAGTAGTACATACACAAATGGTGGTTTAGCTAGTGGCTACCCCAAGTATTACATACACATGTTGGTTTAGCTAGTGGCTACCCATGGCGTACATACACAAATGTTGGTTTAGCTAGTGGCTACCCCATGGCATACATACACAAATGTTGGTTTAGCTAGTGGCTACCCATGGCGTACATACACAAATGTTGGTTTAGCTAGTGGCTACCCCAAGTAGTACATACACAAATGTTGGTTTAGCTAGTGGCTACCCCAAGTAGTACATACACAAATGGTGGTTTAGCTAGTGGCTACCCATGGCGTACATACACAAATGTTGGTTTAGCTAGTGGCTACCCCATGGCATACATACACAAATGTTGGTTTAGCTAGTGGCTACCCATGGCGTACATACACAAATGTTGGTTTAGCTAGTGGCTACCCCAAGTAGTACACACACAAATGTTGGTTTAGCTAGTGGCTACCCATGGCGTACATACACAAATGTTGGTTTAGCTAGTGGCTACCCCATGGCATACATACACAAATGTTGGTTTAGCTAGTGGCTACCCATGGCGTACATACACAAATGTTGGTTTAGCTAGTGGCTACCCCAAGTAGTACATACACAAATGTTGGTTTAGCTAGTGGCTACCCCAAGTAGTACATACACAAATGTTGGTTTAGCTAGTGGCTACCCCAAGTAGTACACACACAAATGTTGGTTTAGCTAGTGGCTACCCATGGCGTACATACACAAATGTTGGTTTAGCTAGTGGCTACCCATGGCATACATACACAAATGTTGGTTTAGCTAGTGGCTACCCATGGCGTACATACACAAATGTTGGTTTAGCTAGTGGCTACCCCAAGTAGTACATACACAAATGTTGGTTTAGCTAGTGGCTACCCCATGGCGTACATACACAAATGTTGGTTTAGCTAGTGGCTACCCCATGGCATACATACACAAATGTTGGTTTAGCTAGTGGCTACCCCATGGCGTACATACACAAATGTTGGTGCTAGGGGAAAATTTTACATCGGCCTTCAGAGCCATGAGGGTTTCCTTTTAAAAAATGCAACGTTTACAAAAACTCAAGGACCAACAGCCAGCCCCAAATTCATCTGACTTATGGTGGTCCGTCCCTCCCCCCTAACTGGCGATATTTCGGGTGGTATCGATATGGTCCTTAATTCGGACGATATTTTTTGTGTAAATGATGTAGTCCCTAATGATCAAACTTCAGTAAATGCGACATAACATGTTTATGACGTACCATTTTTCGATCATACTATTCTTATAACATATCTCTTGCATTAAAAAATAAAATAAAAAACAACAAAAATAAAAACAAATCGAAATTCGCAATTCACAGAAACAAATGCAAACTGTCTTGATATCATTTTAGTCAAAAATATTCTACCGAGGAAACAATTATCATTGTTATTTGGACCAATCTTTTTTAGTGAGATGTTATTATAGAAACTAGTAACAAAGCCCGCCCAAGGACGGGAATAAGTGTAGGGTGACCTGTGAAGTTCATGGACGCTATGTTTTGGTAGTTGTTATGCTGAAGCGTTTGCAGGACACTGTCGTCGCAGGGCAAGGGATGTGGACAACAACAGCAAAAACAACAAAAACAACAACAGCAAAAAAAACAAAACAACAACAAAAAACAACAACAACAAAAAACAACAACAAAACAACAACAGCAACAACAACAAAACAAAAAAACAAAACAACAACAACAAAACAACAACTACAAAAACAACAGCAACAACAAAAAAGCAACAACAAAACAACAACAATAACAACAACCACAAAACAACAACAAAACAACAACAAAAAACAACAACAATAACAGCAATAAAAAACAAACAACACTTAAAACTCTTGCCGCTACCCCCCAGGACCATCAAGGAAAACGTATTTAACAGAATTGTCATTGGAATAAGCGGCAGGCATCACTTCAAGATGGGAACAACATACTGAATTATGACAAAAAAACTGCACCAAAAATAACTCGTTTTGAACCTCCGCGTAATATGTAAATTTTTCTCCGCTAGTGATTGGCTGTAGGAGTCATATGTGTTTGAGGGACCAATCGCTATAGATGACGGGACAGAACGGACAGAACTTTGCCTTTTATTATATAGGATATTAAACACTACAGATGTAGGGATGAAACTTTTCCGTATTCCTACCCCTTCCTCTTTAATTTTGTACGTCAAGGGACATACTAATTTTTTGAATTTAAAAATGTAGTTTTTCCCCTTTAAATGAGCAAAAGCAAAGTTAATATCCTTATTATGAATCTTATGTATAAAGACTGTCCTTCTGTACAGAGGATTATTGCGCCTTACGCTTATCCAAGGTTTATGTCTAGTCTTGCATTTTTATTAGAGTTTTGAATGTTGAAGGTGTGTTGGTTTTCCTGGTTTGTAAGCCGATTACACCCGAATTTCACACGGGAAGAAAGAGAATTTTATGTGTGTGTTCTTGCATACCGAATAAGAAAAGTGTTTTTATCCTTTTTTATGTCAATTTAAGGGTTGCATTAGATTATATTTTGTGTTGTATTTCCGAGTTAAAAATTATTGCCTTATGTATAATAACAGTACTACTTTGCTCTTGGTTCTTCTATCCTCTAGTACAGTGCTTCTCAAAGTGGTGGTACGTGGACCGGTGCCGGTCCGCAGAAGTTACCAAGAAAGAACATGTCGCTACCACGTCAGTACAGGGAAAATAGTTCACCGGTCCCTGGTACAATTTTTAAAAAATCCTGCTGGTCCGCCATACTAAATGGTTTGAGAAGCACTGCTCTAGTATTTTTATTTATGAAAATTAGGAAGAGTAAGAGGCCTATGACAGTTTCTTTTGGAACTCCTCAGTTCACCGTTATTGTTGCTGTTTTAGATCATTTAATCATTTCATTTTGCCTTCTGTCTAAAAGTAAATCTTAGATTCATGCTGCACAATGATGAATGGGGCCAAAAATGCCAAAGTGTATTTAAGTTTTTTGAGACAACTAGAATGGAGAACTTTATCGAATGCTTTGGAGAAGTCTAATAATATTGTTTCTGTTTGATTATTATCAACAAAACCTTTTAACAAATCGTCTGTTAGACCAATGAATTTTGTTTCCTTAGCTGGATACCATGTCTACGTATCACGTTAAATAATAACAGCTAAATGAGGAACACATAATTAATACTTTAAAAGCCGACATCAATATCATTATGTCCTACTATCCAGCTACACCACCCAACCATCATGGCCTACCATCCAGCTACACCACCCAACCATCGTGGCCTACCATCAAGCCACACCACCCAGCCATCATGGCCTACCATCCAGCTACACCATCCAGCTACACCATCCAACCATCATGGCCTACCATCCAGCTACACCACCCAACCATCATGGCCTACCATCCAGCAACACCACCCAACCACCATGGCCTACCACCCAGTCTCACCAACTTGTCTCCACCCTTACACTTACCATCCACTGACTCATCCGCCATCCACTAAGCTGCTCTTCAAAGAATCCATCCCCCAGCTTAGTCCAGTACCCTAGTCCGCCAGTTCTGTGACCCTGAGTAATTCCCCCTTTAACCCACTTTCTCCCGCGTATCTCCTGCGATCAATCTCCCGTTCAGATTCCTAATTCCTTTGCCTCCCTCGTGCGAAGATGAGCAGATAGATTCGGTGTTTTCCGAAAGTCATCCTACTGATAGGCAACGAGGCGGCAGTCGAGGGAAGGAAATACCGACAGTACAACGCTATAAATCAAATGTCTGGGCACCAGTCGGTGTGGGTACCCGAGGTATGAAAGCTCAGTCTCAGCGGCACCGGAGAATTCTTTGTGGAAACCCAGCTCCGAATTCTCAACGCAATTACCGTTTCGATGTTGTCGTTATTATTTGCGCAATATTATTTGAAAACTAGAAAATGTTTATTTGCGTGATCAAAGACAAATGATATTTTGGGTTTAACAGTCGTGTGAAAGAGTCCTATTCTTGGTAGGAGTCATAAGGGGAGTCGAGGATTGCAGAAGTAAGCTTTTCTATTTTAAGCCCTTTGGTTAAGGTGGTGAGGGTGGATAGGGGGGGGGAGGGTCTGTGTTGTTCAATTCTCGAACATTAAACCCGACACATATACGAGGCTACTTTCGGGCAAACAATTTTCTTCGACCTAATTTCCGCATACAACGATATTGACATTGTAATGTTTTGTAAGTAATTCTGAAGACGAACAGTTTAATTTGTGCGTGGATTGAATCGTATGCTACCATAGTTAACTGACAAGTCATTTATTTATAACAGAACCATATACAATACTAGCGTATCACCCGTCAAAAATGACGGAAGTTTTCAGCTGAAATCTATTTATTTGATAAAAAATGCACTTTTTTAGGGCGCCTACGGCGCCGACCTTTTCAAAAGCCCAACTAACTTGTCCTTGTTTGATAAATACGAAATATTATACTTTCTGAAATGTACACAAAGTATTTTATAATAGGGGTTGTAGGGCGCCTACGGCGCCCCTTTTGTTTTTTTTTATTTTATAATTAACCATCATCAAATCCTCTTTTTACATTGATCCCTTTTCCAAAATTAAAATACATGTATCAGCGAAAACAATGACGTCATATAATATTTTTTTACAGCGCATCTTTAATTTGCACACCTTTTGATGCATTGGTGCAGTAATTTGGTTTTCCCTGCTTTCTAAAATTAGTAGCGTCACGGACAGACATTGCAAATTATATTGTTTAATAATAATAGCCCAAGTCACAAGCTGCTTGGATGTGTAACGCTATGACGTCATTTTTTGAGCTTATATTTTAATGCAAGGCGTGCATCGGAAGGCGCGCAAAAAGTTGTGCAAAATAATTATAAATTAAAAACGCGCAGTAAAAAATTAATTATATGACGTCACTGTTTAAGCTTATATTTTAATTTTTGAAAAGGGAACGACATAAAAATAGGATTTGCGGATTTATAATTATAAAATACTTAGTGTACATTTCAGCAAGGTTAATATTTCGTATTTATCAAACAAGGATAAGTTACTTGGGGTTTTGACAAACAAAAAATCACTAAATTTATTTACCTACTCAATCAATCCTTCTCTTACATAATTTATTTACCAAGTCTCTCAATTTATTCATCCACTCTCTCACTCTCTCTCTCTCTCTCTCTCTCTCTCTTATCCATCCACTCTTACACCCATCCACTCACTCTCTCCCTCATCCGTCCACTCACACACCCATCCACTCACTCTCACACCCATCCACTCACTCTCTCCCTCATCCGTCCACTCTCACACCCATCCACTCACTCTCACACCCATCCGTCCACTCTCACACCCATCCACTCACTCTCACACCCATCCGTCCACTCTCACACCCATCCACTCACTCTCACACCCATCCACTCACTCACACACCCATCCACTCACTCTCACACCCATCCACTCACTCTCACACCCATCCACTCACTCTCACACCCATCCACTCACTCTCACACCCATCCACTCACTCTCACACCCATCCACTCACTCTCACACCCATCCACTCACTCTCACACCCATCCGTCCACTCTCACACCCATCCACTCACTCACACACCCATCCACTCACTCACACACCCATCCACTCACTCTCACACCCATCCACTCACTCTCACACTCATCCACTCACTCTCACACCCATCCACTCACTCTCACACCCATTCACTCACTCTCACACCCATCCACTCACTCTCACACCCATCCACTCACTCTCACACCCATCCACTCACTCTCACACCCATCCACTCACTCTCACACCCATCCGTCCACTCTCACACCCATCCACTCACTCTCACACCCATCCACTCACTCACACACCCATCCACTCACTCTCACACCCATCCACTCACTCTCACACCCATCCACTCACTCTCACACCCATCGGTCCACTCTCACACCCATCCACTCACTCTCTCCCTCATCCATCCACTCTTAAACCCATCCACTCACCCATCACCTAGGCCACTTCCCCGCCCACCAACCCACCCCGTCCCCCACCTTCCCTCCCCTTCTCTTGCTGCAACTCTTCTGTCATCATCTCTGTTCATAAAAAGAATCTCAGACATTGCCTCTCAACGATGCTAAATGATTGTGTTTGTTCCTCTTCTTAAGGAGGCTGAGACTGATGGTGTAATCCTCATTATCTTATCATGACAGACACCCCCCTCCCCGCTACACCACACAGGGCCTCATCGGGAGGACAACTATTTTCGTTCGCCATTTTAATCTGGAGTGAAACAAAACACTTCCGGTTTAGCGATATCCGACATTTAATTGGACGGGAGAGGCTGCTCCCTGTGTGAAGAAGGACCACAATTTAGGAAATACCGTGCCCCCTTTCAAAGTCCACCAAACCCGGACTTCGAAGCCCCTCCCCACCCCCGAGCTAGAAAAAAACACACACCTGAAATCGCCCCCCCCTCTTTTACATCGGAAATACCCCCGTTTTGACGCGTTGCTCAAAATTCCACGCTGTTAACTGCCGTTTCATTGTTTGTCGCGCGACATTCCCACTGCTGGTCTCCCTTGAAAATGGAACAAAGGGGAGACAACGCGCAACAGGCGCCACAATCGGCTCATTAATCCTTTGGAATTTTTATGTCGTCCTGCATGTTTAAAACATTCTTGGCCCTAGGAGAAAAAAATTAAATAATTTTTTAAAAAAATCAATTTCTAACCGCAGTCTATTTGTCATAATGGTGTGTTTTATTTGGTGTATTATTATTATCATTTTGACTTCATGACTTTAAAAAAAAAGTTTTTCTTTCGTCTGCAAATTTGAAGAAAATATACTGAGAGCTGAAAAGTATGTTGCATCTCATGAAGCCAACGGTTTATCAGGCGAGCTAACTAGGATTGCATATTTATTTCTGTATATTGAGCCACTGCTCCAGCCCACCAGACCACTCGACCAGTAAGTGACCACCCAACAACAGGTGAGCTTATTCTAACAAATGGTATAAGTGCGCCCATTTACCAGTTAGTGAACGCCCAACAACAGGTGGAACTATTTTAACAAACGGTATTAATACGCCCATTTACCAGTCAGTGATCGCCCAACAACTTGTGGAACTATTTTAACAAAAGCCGTTAGTACGCCCTTGGATCGATTGCTAGCAGAGTTGTAAAATGAGTGAGAAAAACGATTTGGTTCGAGTAACCATGTGTCAATCTCACGGTGGAATTCCCAAGTCTTTGTGCGTCCGCGTGTCTTGGCGTTTGTGTGGATTTCCGACCTTTTGTCCGCCCCCGTCGACCAACGCCGTTTTTCTTGACGGCATGATCTCGCGAAAGATGAGAACACCAAGCGCGAGCCGTATATCAAAGATGGCCGCCGCGCGACTCTAGCCCCCGGGTTTGTTTAGGTGGTAACCGGATGAGGGCCGTGTTGTTTTAAGGTTTCTCTAACCGGGGTCAGGACGCGTTTTGCATGTCGGTGACACATTTAATAGAAAACATTCTAAGCTCTCCCACCCCCTCTCCCCTTTCTCTGCTCGCTCATCACACCGGAGCAAAGCCCCTTTTTTATTTGTTACACTAAGAAGTAGGAAAAATTGCAAAAATTCAAAAATCCTTCAGAGGTGTGGTTAGACCCCCCCCCCTTTTCCTTTCCTGATTTCTCAATTCCGACGCCGCAGGTCCCGTTCATCGGAACTCCGACAGCTCCAATTAAAATATCATTTCCGGAGTATGGCTGCAAAAGAATAACACAAAAACAAACTTGCATGCGTACGATAATCATCTCTGTCAAACAATGCATGCTGGGAGATGAGATGAATGACGTCATAAAGCAAACATCTATCCAAGCATAACTCTGAGCATACTAGGTTGTGCTGCGTCGCCGTACGGCGCCCACCTTTTTCAAAAGCCCAACTAACTTGTCCTTGTTTGATAAATCTAAAATATTAAACTTTCTGAAATGTACACAAAGTATTTTATAATAGGGATTGTAGGGCGCCTGCGGCGCCCACTTTGTTTTTTGTCAAAAGCCCAAGTAACTTATCCTTGTTTGATAAATACGAAATATTAAAATTCCTGTAATGTACACAAAGTATTTTATAATTACCATCATCAAATCCTCTTTTTACATTGTCCCCTTTTCCAAAATTAAAATATGAGCTAAAACAATGACGTCATATACTATTTTTTTTACAGTGCATCTTTAATTTATAATCATTTTGCACACCGATGCACACCTTGTATTTTAAAATATAAGATCAAACAATGACGTCATATACATTTTTTTACATTGCTATAGACTGTTGTACATCGTTCCTCAGCGTTCCACATCCAATGAGTGAGTGAGTGAGTGAGTGACTTGGACTATTATATTATTTAAGTGTAGATGAATGACGTCATAGACCAACATCTATCCAAGCATAACTCTGAGCATATGTGTAGTCAAATATGGTTGTGTCCCCATTTCATTTAATAAACAAATATACACATGTCTATCATGACCTCGTACACAAACAATCACATGTCTATCATGACCTTGTACACAAACAATCACATGTCTATCATGACCTTGTACACAAACAATCACATGTCTATCATGACCTTGTACACAAACAATCACATGTCTATCATTGCCTTGTACACAAACAATCACATGTCTATCATGATTTTGTACACAAACAATCATATGTCTATCATGACCTTGTACACAAACAATCACATGTCTATCATGACCTTGTACACAAACAATCACATGTCTATCATGACCTTGTACACAAACAATCACATGTCTATCATGACCTTGTACACAAACAATCACATGTCTATCATGACATTGTACACAAACAATCACATGTCTATGATGACCTTGTACACAAACAATCACATGTCTATCATTGCCTTGTACACAAACAATCACATGTCTATCATGGCCTTGTACACAAACAATCACATGTCTATCATTGCCTTGTACACAAACAATCACATGTCTATCATTGCTTTGTACACAAACATTCACATGTCTATCATTGCCTTGTACACAAACATTCACATGTCTATCATGACCTTGTACACAAACAAACACATGTCCATCATCTTGTACACAAACAATCACATGTCCATCATCATCGTGTACATATAGATTGCTATGTCCATCTGTCCATCCTTGACCTGCACACGACCCCTCAGATGTCCATTTTCGTCTTGTACCCATACATTACGCTGTCCACGGGTGTCTCTATCCCTATTGATTACATGCATACGCCCTTTGACCCCAGCTGTCATGTGATGTCCCTTTCTCTCGGACAACGTTGATCTTAATGAGAAATTGCGCAAACATAAAAAATCTCATTCGTCGCTTGACGTTATTTTTAGATACGCAAGGACCCCCCTCCCCCACACACATCACCGACACCAACACAACTGACAACAGCAACAACCTCAACAAAATAATTGCAAGCCCCCAGACGATTTATGGGCCCTTATTGATTGAGCCCTGCAATCATGGGTTCTCAAGTTAAGCACATTTAAGGCTTGTGTGCTGCGTGTAGTAGGGGATGAACGGGGATTAAAATATTGCTCACATTACGTCGCATTTGCACTCAAAAATCTGGACCATGAAGTCATGTAGTGTTAGACATTGCAGTGTGAGGCTCAAACCTTTTCGCGTGTCTGTCATATTTTATGAGGAGATCTTAGTTTGGATGAAGTTTGAAGCCATACCCTGTGATGCTTCCTTATTTTGAGCTTACCTAAATACTTGATTGTGGCTCAGCTGTCATGAAAACTTGATTGTTGCGAAGCTGTTTTGACAACTTGATTGTGGCGCAGCTGTCGTGACAACTTGATTGTGGCGCAGCTGTCGTGAAAACTTGATTGCTGCGAAGCTGTCGTGAAAACTTGATTGTTGCAAAGCTGTCATGAAAACTTGATTGTGGCACAGCTGTCGTGAAAACTTGATTGTGGCGCAGCTGTCGTGAAAACTTGATTGTGGCGAAGCTGTCGTGACAACTTGATTGTGGCGCAGCTGTCCTGACAACTTGATTGTGGCGCAGCTGTCATGAAAACTTGATTGTTGCGAAGCTGTCATGAAAACTTTATTGTGGCGCAGCTGTCATGAAAACTTGATTGTGGCGCAGCTGTCGCGAAAACTTGATTGTAGCGCAGCTGTCGTAAAAACTTGATCGTGGCTCAGCTGTCATGACAACTTGATCGTGGCGCAGCTGTTTCAATGTGTGGAGCTCCGTTGTGGAATCTATTTTTGATGTATCGTAAACATTTATTTAATTTTTTTAAAAATAACCCATTTAGTGGCATTTAGTTTTTTAGTTGATTTAGTATAAAATATCCAAAGATCAATGATTCTTCTCTGAGATTGAGAGAGACTAATTGCTCTAAGGACACTTTTCGTCTTCTAATTATGGACAGGGAGCACTAGTAGTTAACTGGAAGAGAATTTCGTGAAACGCATAACAGAGCACCTGGACCCCATTTTGCCGCTCGATTGCTTTAAGGAAACACGTTTGTTGTTTTCAACCGTTAATCGTTTAGGAATCGCCAGTGGGGGGAAAATCTGAGCGACGAAAGGTGCGCAAACAACATCCAGTCGGTCGGTGGCCCCCCGCCACAGTGCAGTGACTTCCTCCGAATCGTGTTTGCCTGTTTGCACTGCCGCACGGTGGACATTTGATTTTTAGGCCCGGGGACACGCTAAATATCTGGCCAACTGTTTGCCAGGGCATTTTTGTGTTTGGCTGTGGGTTACATTAAGGGACGTTGTTCGTGTAATTGGAGAGTGGCGGGGGAGAGGGGGAGGGGGGAGGTGGTAAATGAAACTGGCAGCAGCAAGAAATAATACGGGATGCTGTAATGTGATACAGCGGTCCTCATACATTTTCCACTGACACCACCCTCCCCCAACCATCGGGACATCTGTCAACGTAAGCACTTAGCACCCCTGCCACCGTCTTCGCACTCCTCTGAGCATCTCGCAACGAAACTCATCAATGCCACACTCTCCCTCAGCAACACCACATTCAACATCGGCAACACCACATTCAACATCAGCAACACCACATTCAACATCAGCAACACCACATTCAACATCAGCAACACCACACTCAACATCAGCAACACCACATTCAACATCGGCAACACCACATTCAACATCAGCAACACCACATTCAACATCAACAACACCACATTCAACATCAGCAACACCACATTCAACATCGGCAACACCACATTCAACATCAGCAACACCACATTCAACATCAGCAACACCACATTCAACATCGGCAACACCACATTCAACATCAGCAACACCACGCTATACCTCAGCAACACATCATTCCACCTCAGCAACACATCATTCCACCTCAGCAACACATCATTCCACCTCAGCAGCACATCATTCCACCTCAGCAGCACATCATTCCACCTCAGCAACACATCATTCCACCTCAGCAACACATCATTCCACCTCAGCAACACATCATTCCACCTCAGCAACACGTGATTCCATCTCAGCAACACATCATTCCACCTCAGCAACACATCATTCCACCTCAGGAACACATCATTTCACCTCAGCAACACACAAAACTCACATTTATACTCACCACCAATGTTCCCATGAAACAATCTTATTCATATCTCACAATCACATTCATATCTCACAATCACATTCATATCTCACAATCACATTCATATCTCACAATCACATTCATATCTCACAATCCCATTCATATCTCACAATCACATTCATATCTCACAATCACGTTCATATCTCACAATCACATTCATATCTCACAATCACGTTCATATCTCACAATCACATTCATATCTCACAATCACATTCATATCTCACAATCACATTCATACCCCACAATCACGTTCATGTCTCACAATAACGTTCATATCTCACAATCACGTTCATATCTCACAATCACGTTCATACCCCACAATCACGTTCATATCTCACAATCGCAATCATATCTCACAATCACATTCATATCTCACAATCACATTCATATCTCACAATCACGTTCATATCTCACAATCACATTCATATCTCACAATCACATTCATTTCTCACAATCACATTCATATCTCACAATCACATTCATATCTCACAATCACATTCATATCTCACAATCACATTCATATCTCACAATCACATTCATATCTCACAATCACATTCATATCTCACAATCACATTCATTTCTCACAATCACATTCATATCTCACAATCACATTCATATCTCACAATCACATTCATATCTCACAATCACATTCATATCTCACAATCACGTTCATATCTCACAATCACATTAATACTACACAATCACATTCATATACCACAATCACGTCCATACGACACTATCACATTCATATCCCACAATCACGTTCATATCTCACAATCACATTCATATCTCACAATCACGTTCATATCTCACAATCACATTCATATCTCACAATCACATTCATATCTCACAATCACATTCATATCTCACAATCACATTCATATCTCACAATCGCAATCATATCTCACAATCACATTCATATCTCACAATCACATTCATACCCCACAATCACGTTCATATCTCACAATCACATTCATATCTCACAATCACATTCATATCTCACAATCACGTTCATATCTCACAATCACAGTCATACCCCACAATCACAGTCATTCCCCACAATCACAGTCATACCCCACAATCACAGTCATACCCCACAATCACAGTCATACCCCACAATCACAGTCATACCCCACAATCAGTCATACCCCACAATCACAGTCATACCCCACAATCGCAATCTTGCCCTACAAACACTTTCATATTCCACAATCATATTCATTCCCCACAATCACATTCATACCTCACAAAGACCCCCACACTCCATCTCCATACCACCCGCTGACAAAGCTCACAATATACTAACATATTATTCCATAGTATTTGTAGACAAATTTGTTCTCTGCATCTCCACTGACTTCTTCTGAAACCAACACCAACATGTCTCTGTATTCTTCGGTTATCAAATTTCAAAACACCCAGCAAGACTTCTGGGAGCCATCCAACGACGGGGACTTCCTGTTAGACAAGGAATGAATGCGTCAGCTAGTGGAGTAGTCTGGGCTGATGACTGATCTAATACGTTAGTACTTACTGGAGTACGTAGTTAGTCAAGCAAAAACAATACCAGAGTGTATACTAGATAAAGGAGGTAGCTAGTATCTATCTATCTATATATTTCACCTAAACGAGTATGTGCAAGTAAGCATGATGAATGACCTTCGCTGGGGTCGACCGATCAATGTTGGCAAACGTAGTGGGGTGAAAGGAAATATTAAAAAAAAGTGGGGTGGGGTGGCAACGATTATCCTTGCGTTCACTTGCGTTGTTCCTGCACAGAATAACATATGATTCGTAGTGTAGTGGTTATCACGTCCGCATTGCACGCGGAAAGTCCTGAGTTCAAGCCCCGTTGTGAACATTTAATTTTTTTTTAAAGTGTTTGTTTCAGCCAGTTCTTTTCCCCCTTTTTGCGAACATGACAAACCCTCGCTAGGGTTGGCCAATCACAATTTATGGGTTTATGGTTGGCAAGGGATGGTAGTAAAAAGGGAGGGGCAGGTAACAACAACTGCAGTGCGCACATCTCCATGTTTACTCGCTTTTTTTCCATTACTTCGTGCTGCTTTTTGTGTCCTTTCTCTCACCCCACCCCTTCTTTGCACTACCTACGATGAGCATGTCTGCGGCGTATGCTACGCCGCGGGTCGTATCTCGTAGTAAATGCTGCACTAGAGTAAACATTGTCATACTCCCTGAATTTGTAATGTTTATTTTTAAAAATGGAGCAATAAAAATAAATCGTTATCTGCCTACCAGAACGTACCACTCGCCAGGCAACGATATTTGTGAGTTCAACTCAACTGCTACCTGGTGTGTGAGTGACACGATTATTTTGAGCTTCACCAAATAACAATTTTTTTGTCGCTGAGACATGTCGACACTTTGGTTGATGGAAGAAACTGATATCCTTGTAATCTACAATAGGACAGTTCAAAGCAAAGCGAAAACGCAATAAAGTAGTGTAAGTTATTAAGAGTTAAAAAGGGACATTTTAAAGAATTACCAAGTGACAAAAAATGCCTTGGAAGTGAAATAAACCTATACATTTTTGACTTATTTCTTACAATAAATTATAACATTATTATTTAATTATTTAACATAATTTGCTATTAATTAAAACCAATACATTTTAAAATTTAATAATTAAAGTTATGAGAGATTATCTTTGCTTTGTCTCGCCCACGCGTACATATTTTAATGTGCTAAAATACTGTTACCAACAGTATTCATTAGAAACCATGCGAAATTGAATATAACTTAAATTATCTTAAATTAGTTGGATCGCACACATTAAACATTGAAACACTACAGGATAGAAGAACCAAGAGCAAAGTAGTGATCATACATAAAGCAATTAATTCTAATTTAGAAATACAACACACAGATAACTTAATACAACCCTCAGACAGACATAAGGATAAAAACACCTTTCTTATTCCGTATGCAAGAACAAACACATACACATTTTCTTTTTTCCCGTCCGGAATTCGGGCGTGGAAGAAACCAGGAAAACCAACACTTTATCAACATTTTAAATCTCTAATAATAAGAAAAACCCGTAAAAAACCAAGTTTTTGACTATAAATCCTTTATGTACGAGAAGTAATTAAAAGAATGTTCATTATAATACACAGAGCCAGACCATCCAGAAATACAAAATTGCAGTTGTGTCGTAAAACATGTTTAATATAATGCGCACCGATCAGGAATATGTTTATAAAAAGAGCTTTCAATAAAATACGCACCTTATTGCGCGACAGAAAGGTTGTTCAATATAATACGCACCGCGACGCTCTATCTCAAAAATAGCATGATACATAGGAATAAATAAAATAATCTAAAAAATCAATATTTTAATTACGGTACATGCGATCGATCTGAAATTTTGATACATTGTTTTTATCATCGGTACGAAACTGCCTGCAAAATTTCAGCTCGCTAGCTTACGAGCAAGTGGGTTAAAAAATCGCTCAAAATTTTTGGCGGCAAGGTCGGTCGGTCGGTCGGTCGGGCGGCCGCAGACACCACGAGTTAATTTAAAGGATTTAAAAATGCAGGACTAAACGCAAACCATAGATAAGCGTAGGACGCAATAATCTTCTGTATAGAAGGAGCGTCTGTAAACAGATAAGATAAGCACACCAAGCAATTTTTTTAAAAAGTTGACTTAACATAAAATTTCAAATTTAAAAAAAAGACGAGGTTAAAAGATGTATCATAATAAAACTATATAATTTGCAATTGTCACGCAAGTCAGTCAGTCTGTCAGTGACGCTACTAAATTTTAGAAAGCAGGGAAAACCAAATTACTGCACCAAAGCATCAAAAGGTGTGCAAATTAAATATGCGCTGTAAAAAAATATTATATGACGTCATCGTTTTCGCTAATATTTTAATTTTGGAAAAGGGATCAATGTAAAAATAGTATTTGATGATGGTTAATTATAAATTTTAAAAACAAAAACAAAGGGGGCGCCGTAGTCGCCCTGCAACCCCTATTATAAAAATTAAATACTTTGTGTACATTTCAGAAAGTTTAATATTTCATATTTATCAAACAAGGACAAGTTAGTTGGGCTTTTGATAAAGGTCGGCGCCGTAGGCGCCCTAATAAAAGTGCATTTTTTATAAAATAAATAGATTTCAGCTGAAAACTTCCGTCATTTTTGACGGGTGTACGCTAGTGTATATATATATATATGACTTTGTTTGGGAAAGTTTTCATATTGTTGCTTTCAGATCACTCCGGTTGACTGCCACTTGT